>OX596074.1:153378243-154040820 GCA_951394005.1 Protophormia terraenovae
ATAACTCCAAATTTTGAGAGGCATTTAAAAAACTAATTTATGATGCTATTTATGTCATTTCCCGAGTGATTTTTCAATGTTATAGAGTGTATTTAAAAATTAATTTCTAAATATGAAAATTGTTCGCACAGATGTAAGACAAAAAGTACATCTCTTTAGGAAAGCAAAAGAAAAAACAATTTATTTTCTTCAGTACAATTTTCAGAAGGTTTAATAGAATATTTGGGGAAAATTAAGCGAAAAGTATTATTTTTGTCATCATCTTCCAGGAAAATGGTAGACATTTTCGTGAGAAAATGTTAAATTAATGGTTTTTATTTGAAGAATTATTTTTTAACACAAAATTATGAATATTTTAAATAAAAATTTTTTAAATATTTTTCTTGAAAAATTACAATTTTCAGACTTTAATTATTTCATTTATTAATTAAATCTGTATAGGGAACCAAAATTCCCATCATATGTAAAATTTATTAAATCTAGAAAAAAAAAAAAAAAAAATACTATTTTTTGTGTAAAAGAGCTGGGAAAACATTTGTGTTCTTTATTAAAAAAAATGTTTAACATTTATTAAATTTTTTCTGTGTAAATGCATTTCTTTATTTTTGATGTTAAAAAATTGCTTCGTACGAAATTTGTAAAAGATTCTGATTTATAAAATAAAAAATATTTTTCATGAAGTCAAAATGTTTAAGTATTATTAAAACATCAGTTAGTGTAATTTTTATATGACTGATGAAACTAGCACTTACACAATAATTTTTTAATTGACATATACATTTTTAATCGTATGTAAAGTTTAAGCTGGAATTGCATTTCCTATATTTCTTTTATTAAGCAAGTCCCAATTTTAAAAACCCATTTATTACCTTAAAAATTTTCGAAGGAAAAGTAAGATAAATACTTTTTTCTAAACATAGTTTGGCCGTTCTTATACTATCTTGAGGATAAATTAATTTTGCCTTCTTTTATTTTCACTAAAGAAAATTTTTCTTAAAGATTTTTTTATTTTTTCCTTTTCCTATTGTAGATTTTTAATTTTTCTTATTTCGAAATCCATTTTGGGGGGGGAAATTTCCGATTTTCCCCCCCCGTGGATCCGCGCCTGGATAGATAGATAGATAGATAGATAGATAGATAGATAGATAGATAGATAGATAGATAGATAGATAGATAGATAGATAGATAGATAGATAGATAGATAGATAGATAGCTAGATAGATAGATAGATAGATAGATAGATAGATAGATAGATAGATAGATAGATAGATAGATAGATAGATAGATAGATAGATAGATAGATAGATAGATAGATAGATAGATAGATAGATAGATAGATAGATAGATAGATAGATAGATAGATAGATAGATAGATAGATAGATAGATAGATAGATAGATAGATAGATAGATAGATAGATAGATAGATAGATAGATAGATAGATAGATAGATAGATAGATAGATAGATAGATAGATAGATAGATAGATAGATAGATAGATAGATAGATAGATAGATAGATAGATAGATAGATAGATAGATAGATAGCTAGATAGATAGATAGATAGCTAGATAGATAGATAGATAGATAGATAGATAGATAGATAGATAGATAGATAGATAGATAGATAGATAGATAGATAGATAGATAGATAGATAGATAGATAGATAGATAGATAGATAGATAGATAGATAGATAGATAGATAGATAGATAGATAGATAGATAGATAGATAGATAGATAGATAGATAGATAGATAGATAGATAGATAGATAGATAGATAGATAGATAGATAGATAGATAGATAGATAGATAGATAGATAGATAGATAGATAGATAGATAGATAGATAGATAGATAGATAGATAGATAGATAGATAGATAGATAGATAGATAGATAGATAGATAGATAGATAGATAGATAGATAGATAGATAGATAGATAGATAGATAGATAGATAGATAGATAGATAGATAGATAGATAGATAGATAGATAGATAGATAGATAGATAGATAGATAGATAGATAGATAGATAGATAGATAGATAGATAGATAGATAGATAGATAGATAGATAGATAGATAGATAGATAGATAGATAGATAGATAGATAGATAGATAGATAGATAGATAGATAGATAGATAGATAGATAGATAGATAGATAGATAGATAGATAGATAGATAGATAGATAGATAGATAGATAGATAGATAGATAGATAGATAGATAGATAGATAGATAGATAGATAGATAGATAGATAGATAGATAGATAGATAGATAGATAGATAGATAGATAGATAGATAGATAGATAGATAGATAGATAGATAGATAGATAGATAGATAGATAGATAGATAGATAGATAGATAGATAGATAGATAGATAGATAGATAGATAGATAGATAGATAGATAGATAGATAGATAGATAGATAGATAGATAGATAGATAGATAGATAGATAGATAGATAGATAGATAGATAGATAGATAGATAGATAGATAGATAGATAGATAGATAGATAGAT
The DNA here is from genome assembly GCA_951394005.1 of Protophormia terraenovae. Taxonomy (NCBI): domain Eukaryota; kingdom Metazoa; phylum Arthropoda; class Insecta; order Diptera; family Calliphoridae; genus Protophormia; species Protophormia terraenovae. The sequence continues at coordinate 153,380,763 of OX596074.1, forward strand.
AGATAGATAGATAGATAGATAGATAGATAGATAGATAGATAGATAGATAGATAGATAGATAGATAGATAGATAGATAGATAGATAGATAGATAGATAGATAGATAGATAGATAGATAGATAGATAGATAGATAGATAGATAGATAGATAGATAGATAGATAGATAGATAGATAGATAGATAGATAGATAGATAGATAGATAGATAGATAGATAGATAGATAGATAGATAGATAGATAGATAGATAGATAGATAGATAGATAGATAGATAGATAGATAGATAGATAGATAGATAGATAGATAGATAGATAGATAGATAGATAGATAGATAGATAGATAGATAGATAGATAGATAGATAGATAGATAGATAGATAGATAGATAGATAGATAGATAGATAGATAGATAGATAGATAGATAGATAGATAGATAGATAGATAGATAGATAGATAGATAGATAGATAGATAGATAGATAGATAGATAGATAGATAGATAGATAGATAGATAGATAGATAGATAGATAGATAGATAGATAGATAGATAGATAGATAGATAGATAGATAGATAGATAGATAGATAGATAGATAGATAGATAGATAGATAGATAGATAGATAGATAGATAGATAGATAGATAGATAGATAGATAGATAGATAGATAGATAGATAGATAGATAGATAGATAGATAGATAGATAGATAGATAGATAGATAGATAGATAGATAGATAGATAGATAGATAGATAGATAGATAGATAGATAGATAGATAGATAGATAGATAGATAGATAGATAGATAGATAGATAAATAGATAGATAGATGGATAGATTTAGAGCTGCAACCAATAATTTCTACTATTACAACTTTTTGTAATACCTTAAATTCGGTTGTCATTTTTATATCTTTAAATAAATTTTAAAATAATTCCAATTGGGTTAGATAACTAAATTAACTATTTTGTGAATTCTAATTACATTCCATTTAAGTTATAAATATTATAAATATCGAAAATCAATTAGGTTTACACACTTTTAAAATAAATTTCTATTTGGAAACTTTTGTATTTGTATCAAAAGTTTCCAAATTAGTATTTTTAAGTCATGTTGCTGCATATTCTTAAAATTCTTCTTCAGTTTTCCGTTAAAGCAATTTCCAAATTTAATTGTAAATATTTCCTTCAACTCATATATTAAACGTTTTTATCCTCTTTTTGTTGTCCACTTATCGACTAAATTATATACATATATATGTATGTACACAGAGAAAACAGATCGTTACTGCAACCGAATTTTTTGCCAATCAAATTTTGTCGGTTGCATGTACTATCGCATAATTCGATTGCAATTATCGAATATTTATGGTGCTCGTAACTGAATTTAAAAAGAATTCTTTGGACAGGAAAGAAAATATCAAAACTATTGTGAATTAATTTTGAAATAATTTAATTTTTTTGAATTTATTGACAATACTACTATAGAGACAAAAATGTACACAAAGAAGAATACATGAAAATAAAATTACATACAAAATAGAAATATACTACAGCAAAGAGATAATATTTTGATGAAGAGGATGGTCATATATTGAAATCTCAAAACACCGTCTTCCTCAGCTACGTCAAAAGCCAACGTTTTATACATATATTTATACATAAGCTCCCGTAGTAATGGTCATAAATAATTTAAAATCGTGCTTTTCTCAAACACCTAAAACAACAAATTATGAAAACAACGCTCATGAAAATAAAGTACATACATAGTATGTTTGATGAAAATGATAAGAACTTACCCGTATATATTTGTTCAATTTTCTATAGTTTTCAATGTTTTTTTCCGCATTTATCCACCAAAAAAGACAAAACAATTTTCTAAGAAAAATTTTTTTAATATTTTTCTTCAAACGTCAAATGAAAATAAAATGTTCTATTTTAAAATGATTCTGAGGACCGAATCAGTAATTTTTATATTATAATCGAATATTTCGATTACAACTACCAATATTACCAGGTTCAATTCAATTGTGTCTTCCGAATAACTCAAAAAATTTTAATAAATACTGAAATCGATTACTGCAACTTTTTTAATAGTTTTTACAACTTTAATTTTATAAAGGACATAGTTTTACAATTCTTAACACAGAATAGCTGCTAAAATTGTAGTATTTTAATGGTAACAATGAAACTTCAATTCTCTTTATAATTTTACTATAATAGAAACCGATTTCCAAGCATTTTTTTCTGTGTGTGTATGTTTATGTGTGAATGTGGTGCTTTATCGAAAAACGATTTTATTTAGTTTCAAATCTATTTATTATTTATTGCTAAATTTTAATTTTCTTACTAAATTTCCAATTATAATGTAAATATTTCATATAGAATCCAAACACACTAGTATATACATACATTTTTCCATTCGGGCAAACAATGAAATAAAGTTAAACATTCAATAATAACGATAAAAAAATTATTAAAAATGAAAATTTTTATTGAAGGATAAACCAACTACCACTACAGCAACAAACAAGTTTGTTTGTAACCTTTATGAGTGTATAAACATCCATACATATTTCAGACAGTTAGTCAGTTTTTTTTTCTTAAATAAATGCTGAAACAAATGGTTGTGCTGCCTACTTTCTGGGGGAATCAACGAGCAACAAAAACTATGGTAGTACTCACTACTCCTGGCGCTCGTTCTATATTATTTTGTGTTCATAAATATTTAAAAATTAATTTCAAACTACCACTAGTTTTGAGAAATTCTGGAAAATAAATGCAATGAACTGTGGAATATGATATGACTGTATGCTTTTGTTGTGCAAGTCCTTAAAAACATAGAGTAGTAGCAGGATAAATAAGGCCGTCATAGAATGTATAACAGTAATAGTTTAGAATATGATTTTAACTTACGTAAGTAGCTATTTTTCATTTCATTTTTCGTTTCATTCATTTTTTTTTTTGGAAAAATGTTAAAGAAAACACCAAAAATTTGTTGGTAGTTTTTAAGTACTTATAAGTAATTTTGGTCTTATAAAATATATGTACATATGTCTGTATATTTTGAGTATTTACTCCGAAGTGTCTTTTTTAGTTTGGCCTGGTTGAATACTGATAATGCCACATCATACATCATATAAATATGTATTGAGAATATTCTTCTCGCACTTTTTTTACGCTATTAATTATGAATGCGATTTTCTATATTGTCAACCTCTTATGCACCATTCACTGTCGTGTTAAATGTTGTCTTGCTTTTGGGGTAGTCAGGGGCATCTATTGGAAGAATTGTATGCATTCTAAAAATGAATAAATAAGAAGAAAATAACTTTTTATAGCCACCATCAAAAAGATAGGGGGTATATTGATTTTGTCATTCCGTGTGTAACATGTTGAAGGAATCAATTAAGACCGCATAAAGTATATATTGTCTGGGTCCTGGTTCGATTCAGAGTCGTTCTAGCCATGTTCGTCCATCTGTCCGTCTGTCTATTTGTTGAAAACAGGATAGGGCTCGAACAAAACAACGTAGGGGGTCGAAATTTGGCCCAAATATCTTTATTTTATATAAGGTTTGCTTGGTATTGAAAATCAGTTAATAAACAAAAAAGTTATGGGCTAAAACTAGAGACACAGAGTGCCCGTTTTATACTTTTTTGCTAATATATCTTAAACAAAAGCATGTATGACATCGAAATTTTGTATATATAGTTTGAGGGTCGATATAAACTTTGATATCAAAAATGGGCGTGGTCCGCTCCCTTTACCACCCACCACCCATATAAGGTGAAATGTCAAATAAAATTTTCAAAATTCGAACAAATGATGTTGGGCAACTTTGTACAAACATCATTTGTTAGACGTTTGTACAAAGTTTTGTATGTATTTTTGCTGAACATATGAACTGAATCAGTCGGAAACACTAGGATATATATGAATAAAACTGGACCAAGAACATGCAAAACTGAGATACTTAAAAATTCAAATGGAAATAACTCAAAAACTATAAGAAATAAATAAGACATGTTTTTTGTAGCTCTTATCAGTGCCTATAATAATGTATAAGAATATTTGAAATTAGACGAGAAACAAAACATGTCTATGTCAGAGATACCCAACTTTGAGCCCCTTTAGCTCCGCCCCTGAGGGGTCTGTTCCGACCCTCTTCCATACATATACCAAACTTCATGCAAATCCAACCAGCCGTTTAGAAGTTACAGATTTATTTCCAAAAAATTTCGATTCTGCCCCACTGTGCATTGTACCAAATAGGACAGAAACATTTTTCAAACCAGGAGAAAAATGGAAAGTCATTGTTTTAAATTGCAATAACGGGTTGAGGAAAAATGTACATTTTCCACAAAAACTTTACATAAAAATCACACGATGGAAACTTGTAATAGACCTCATCAAATAACCCCAAAATCGGATAGAAGGAATATATCGGATAATAATTGGGTAATAATGAAAATTGTTATGTTTGCATATGATCTAAAAAAGTGCCATGAACCTTGATTATTCGAGCAAGATATGGGCCCAAACAAATTTCTAGGTTAGTTAAGAATAGGTTCTCCCAGAATAACGTCCATGTTTTAAGCTTACCAAGTCCATCTTCGGATATAAATCCTATAGATAACATGTTGAATTATTCGAAGAAAAGTCCGTCGAAAGAATTTTTCGAAAACAGAGATGAATTATAGGATATAATATAAAACAACATGCTGCAAGAATCCGTTTCGGAAGTGAGACTTATATGGGAATTGTGGTATGGTATGAAGTGATCTTCGTATGACTTTATTCCGCGAGGATATTTGTATTGACTTTTTTGAATGCCTGTCTGTCTGTTTATATTGATTTAAAATTTCATTTTAATAAAAACATATATATCGTCAATTTCATGAAAGAACGCCAAGTGTCTTTCAATTTTTATAAAATTTTGCATGTCTATGTAGATTTCCGTATACAACTTTAATTAACAATATTTCTGAGAAGGTTATGAGGAAATTAATGATTTAAATGGCTTTTGAATTGTAATTATATCAGCTTAAACATAAATATTTTACAAATAAAAAATATTTTTTTAATAATGAATTTTAATGCCATTGCATTTTTCTTTAAATATGCTATTAAATTCTTTTAATTTTTTTTACATATTTAGAAAGCATGGAATCTTCATATTAAAATTAAAATCTTGAGTTTTTGGGATGCACACATATACTAAGTACAATTTCTTAAACTAATTTGAATTTTTTCATATAAAAATTTTGTTTTTCTGGTATTATACATAAAAAATATATTATATATATATTAATAAATTCGCAATTAACAAAAATGCATCTATAAATTGCATTTATATTTTGTAAATTTTTTTAAATGATGACTACTTTTCGAACTTTTTATGAATAAAAAATAAAATAAAATACCCCTTTTTGGGCGTTCTTTCATGGAATGGACGATATATGTTTTTGTTTGGATAATACAAAGGAAGTCCACTAGTAAAGCTCTATAGATAGCTTGACAATCCATCGAGGAATTGCTTGGCATTTTTTTTTATAAATTAAATTCCCATGCAACTTAATAGTTATCAATACTTTTGTTTGAATAACAATATTAAAGAAAGACTACAAATTTGTTGTTGGAACTACGACAAAATAAACTGAACTTGACTCTATAATTTTCTTATCAATCCAACGGTTTCCACTTGCTAACTGAGCGAGAAAACACATTAAATATACAATTAGAATTACCTATGTGTACTAAACATCATCATATTCCAATGAAATGTATGTTAACATGTTTGTTTACTATTTTGAATTCTGTTTTATGGAAAGTCTTCATAAATTAAAAAAGAAAAAAAAAAAAGAATAAAAGAACTTAAGAATTTCCATCTTTTTCACTTTAATGTGGGTTAAAGAAGCATCTGTCTCCTTCTAACAGGAGCTCGGGAGTTTTATATGAGAGTTCATATATGAATGGAAGTCGTTGAACATCATATTATATATTATATACTTATGTAAGTACAAACAGAAACTTAAATTCATACATCTTAGTATGTATGTACACAGATAGGGTATTTTAAGAAGAGCCTTGGTTGTGGAAATTATTTGGATAAAGACTGAAGTGTTTGTTATTCATCGTAATCTTATTATCAGTCAATAAATATAGAATACAATATTTTTAGATTTTAAAAAAAAAAAAAAAATAACACATTCTTTGGTAACATTCTATCCCCTACATGTATGCAACATTTTATAATGCAAAAGCCATTTGTGGGTAGAAAATATAAAAATAAAAATGGAATGGAAAAAAAGTTCTTGGTTAAAGAAAAATGAAAATTTTCTAAGAAAATTATATTTTCTTTTTCAACTTGAACATAATATGAAAATATATGCGAAATTGTATGTAAGAATTTATGGCAGGAGTTTTGAAAATAAAAGGAATGCAAAGATAAGTAAATAGCAAAAGTATGGTTCACATTGCTGTTAGGATAGATGTAAAATGTAAACTTTATTCAGATGTTAGCCGCGGGGGAATGGTTGCTGCTCTATGTGTACTTCTTTGCAAAGAATATAAAGGGTATATATTTATGTATGTATATGTATATAAAATAAGTAAATACTTATATGAAAAATTAAAAGTCACAAATTCTATAAAATATATAATAATGAAAATAAAATTTAATTTTGTAAAACTTATATAAAGTGAACAGTGGTTCAGAAGAATGACGAAATTTTAAAGTTTTTTTTTAAAGAGGTCAAATAAATACTTTTAAAAGTTAAATTTTCGGTTGTAAGAAAATTAAATTTTGAATAAACAAATTTAAAAATTAATGATTCTTGTGTAATGTCAGATAATTTTAAGTATTTATTTTACCATTTGCAATGAACATAAGAGAATAAACATTTCGTAGCCTCCAAAAAGCTGGCGATACATTTGATAATAAATACATACATTATTAAAAAAAAAAAAAAAAAGGAAATTGAAAAATCACTTACAAGCATTTTACCGTCGTAACGGTGCAAAAATGTATTTTAATTTTATTATATAGCACTACTTTATGCTATAGAACGCCAAGTCCATATTGTCCTCTTTGAATTAGGATGTAAATATTTTATACATGTAAAGTAGCCGAGTTTACGGTTTTCTTTATATTTACATTTGACTTTTGTTGTAAAAAACAAAAAAAAAAAAAAAAAAAAAAAATACAACAAAGGCATTCTTTTAAAGAAACTTGTGGGTGTTTTATATGGGCTGCGCTATGATTATACATATAATAACATATTTACTATGTTTCGTAAGAGTCTCCGGAGTCTTATAAATAACGATGAAGATTATCAAACCCATATAATGTCCATATACTATTAAACAACGTGGAGTACAATGCATTAGGCTCCTTTTTTCAAGGATTGTGAAAAGAGTTTGTTTAATGAAATAAAAAGAGGACTATATGAGGAGGGGACCAAAATGGAATATAAAATGAAAGATGATGTGCTAAAACCATTTTGCAATTCCTTTGCTTTTCGTTTTTTACATACCCTTTTATACATATTCATATATACACGCTTACAAACTTACTTGAACTTATAATAAATGTGTGAGTGTTTTGTCCATATGCTGTTTGAGTCCTTAGATATGAGAGTGCCAGTGTCTGAGTATTTCTATTTTTTACGTTTTATGTATAAAAAAGCCTTTTTCTTTTTTCATTTCAGCCATTTCCTTAAGTATGTTTGTATGTGTATTGACCAACATATACTATTACCATTTCAATAATCAAATCTATTCCAACACCATTTATTTATTTATTTATTTTTTTTTCTTTTCCTTTTTTTAGCATCCTCATTTCCTTCATAAACATCGTGTCGTATAAATAAGTGTGCACAAAGCTTATCTTTCCTTTGAAATCATTTTGATTTGCAAAATGTAAAGTTTTTCTCGTTCCTTTGTTCATATAAATATTTTGCTAAAAAAGAAAAAAAAAAAACTCTTTTCTTCAGTCCTTTGGTTTTCTTCTTCAACATTTGTTTGAGTTGTGTGAGTACTGGCTGGTGGGAGTCAGATAAGGAGCTGGCACTCTAGAGCCCACGCTATCAGCAGAGGCACTTGTTTTATGTTTTTTATATGTTCGCTTGTGTGTCGTTGCTTTTTTATAACAATGTGTTTTTTATTTTAATATTCTATTATGCACGTACATACATAAACATGTATGTAAGTGTGTTCTTTCTTAGAAGTTTGCATAAATGGAGGAGGGAGGTTGGAATTCTCTAGGACACATGCGCTCGAAATTGTCCAATAAAAATACATGATTTTTTGTGCGCTTATGCTTTTATATACAAATTTTTCATAAAATATTTTAATAAATGAAAATTTAAACTGGGGAACTTAAAGAGAGAGATATGAAGATTTGAGTTGGGGGTGAAATTTTATAATATAAAAGAACAAAGGTAATTATTTTAATTTACGGACTTTTCATGAAAATAAGTTTATAATGTAAAGGCTCTTTGCCAGTGGTACAAAAATTTAAAAAAAGTATAAATGTTAAATTCGGCTTGGTCGAATCTGTTATACCCACCATCTGAATATGGGCGGTTCACGGATCACGCCTTGAGCCTTGTCCAACTTTAAACAGATAGACGGATGGACATAGCTAGATGGATACAGTATATATAATATTAATTTTATGGGTCTTTGATATGAAAAGAAAAAAACTATTTGAGAGTAAAAATTTAACAAAAATAATATTAATAATAAAATAATATGTACCTTAACGGAATTTTAAAATTTTCTTTCAATTACACTGGTCAACAAAAAATAAAATTCGAGTTTGTACAATTTAGGCTTTAACTCAAGAATCGTTCAAACGATTTTGATAAATGATACACCAAAAGATGCATACGAAAATTGTCTTCAAGATATGTCAACATTATTTTTTATTCGCTCAAGAATTTAGAGTTATGGATCAAAATTTTCACAATTTTTCAATAAAATAAAAATAATTTTTCGCTACTAATTACCGAATAATTACGAAATATTAATTGGACAAAAAAAATTATGTAAACTCAGCTCAAAGAAAATTTAGATCACTATACACTGAAGTTTAATTTATCTTAATTGGACAAACCGTTCTCGAGTTATAAAAGTGTGACTGCCTAAAGGCGGCGCACAGTGGGGTCAAACGCAAATTTTTTGGTAATAAATCTGTATCTCCTAAACTACTGGTTGGATTAAATTGAAATATATGAAAGAGTTTTAGAAGAGGACCTAAGCTTTGAGAAAAATTATCCTGTAGTCACCCTGTGATAACACAAGAAAATCTACAGGGTGTCAAAATTGACTACCTCGAGTATGTAAAAGTTTAAAAAAATCGTAACTTATACAAATGAAGTCCGATTTTAAAGATTTTTATATATCTGTAAAGTGCTTGGAAAGATAAAGAAAAAATAAGCTTACTCATCCAAGTTATCTCTTACAGTTAAAAAGATATTTACACTTGAATTTTAAATTTTTGATTTTTTGGCTCGACTTTCTTTCGTTTTTCGGGAATAAGTCCTGAGGTATATGAAGTAAAAATTATTAAACGGAACTTTGAGGAAAAAGTGAAAGAATTGTACTATATTTTTGTTAAAAATTAGCCATTTTTCATACCAGTTTCAGAGTGCTGACTTCGAATATTTTTCACGTCTAGACGCATTGAGATAATCCAAAAATTTTTTCAGTATGATATTTTGAAATATATAGCAAATTACAAGATATTTTTAAAAAATTTTTACTTCATATACCTCAGGACTTATTCCCGAAAAACGAAAGAAAGTCGAGCCAAAAAATCAAAAATTCAAAATTCAAGTGTAAATATCTTTTTAACTGTAAGAGATAACTTGGATGAGTAAGCTTATTTTTTCTTTATCTTGCCAAGCACTTTACAGATATATAAAAATCTTTAAAATCGGACTTCATTTGTATAAGTCACGATTTTTTTAAACTTTTACATACTCGAGGTAGTCAATTTTGACACCCTGTAGATGTTCTTGTGTTACCACAGGGTGACTACAGGATGATTTTTCTCAAAGCTTAGGTCCTCCTCTGAAACTCTTTCATATATTTCAATTTAATCCAACTAGTAGTTTAGGAGATACAGATTTATTACCAAAAAATTTGCGTTTGACCCCACTGTGCGGCGTCATAGTAGTCACGCTCATAAAAAAAATCGATACGTGATAGAAAAAAAGTAAAAAAATTATTCTTATTTAGCACTTTAATCACCTATTTTTATATTACACATTTTTTTTTGGATTGTTTTTTTTTTTTTTTTTTTTGCCAACTAGAGTATTTTCACTTAACCGTAGGTATGCGTGGGTATCCTAACTTAACTATGAATCCAATCAAGATTTTTGCATCAATTTTTACGATTCGTAGCTTTATTTACTCGTAATTGATGATAAACTGAAAAATTTTTGATGTTTTCACATTTAATGAAATTGAAAAAAGATTCGGCTGTGCCGAATCTTTGATACCCTTCACCATATTACCATCTTACCATCTTATCGACATCATATTACCATGTTACCGACAATTAATAAAATTTTCGCCTTAACGTATGCTTGCATATTTTCTAAATCTAAATTTTTTTCAAACTACGAAAATTTGAATATGAAGAAAAAAAACAATCATAACAGGCTTTGCTTTTAAAAAAGAAACAACAACAATTCCATATATATTTATTTTTGTATGTACAAACTGACTGAATACACAAAGAACAACAACAACACTGTTATTCATTATATTACTGCTGTTGCTAACTAAACTACTTGTCTATACAAAAAACAAAAAACGTCACTAATAGTCATTACAATGCTTAATATACATGTTTGTGTATGTATTTATGTATATTCTTAACAGATATGTTTTAGTTTTTAAAAATAAACAACTACAATTCCATATCTATTTATTTTTGTACAGACTGCATATACAACGAACAACAACAACAACACTGTTATTCATCATATTACTGCTGTTGATAACTAAACTACTTGTCTATACAAAAAAACAAAAAACGTCACTAATAGTCATTACAATGCTTAATATACATGTTTGTTGGTGTATTTATATTCTTAACAGATTTGTTTTTGGGCCATAACTCTGTTGATTATGAACGAATTTGGTTTATTAAAAAAACCGAAATTTTATAAAAATATTTATGACTGATCTATATAAAAATAAAAATCTATAGCTTGAACAAGGGCTTCAAAAATAAAAAATTCGTTTTCCCCGATATCTCAGTTATTACTGAACCGATTTATTTAATTTTTTCAGAACAAAAATTCAGAAAATAATTTTCCAGCCCCCTTTAAAAATTCGAAGTCCCTGGTATATGCAGAGGCTTCAGAAACTAAAAAACCGGTTCTAAAAACCGGTTTTTAAAGCATATCTCCACCATTTATAAACCGATCTTCCTGATTCAAAAAACTGAAATTTTATAAAAATATTTGTGACCGATCTGTATAAAAATAAAAATCTATAGCTTAAACCAAGGCTTCAAAAAATAAAAAATGCGTTTTGTCCGATATCTCAGTTATTACTGAACCGATTTATTTCATTTTTTCAGAACAAAAATTCAGAAAAAAATTTCCGAGAATTCTTTGTAAAAACGAAGTCCGTAGTATATACAGAGGCTTCAGAAACTGGAAAACCGGTTCAAAAAACCGGTTTTTTGAACATATCTCCGCATTGTATGAACCTATCTTGCTGAATTCCAATAGCAAAATTCTCGAAAGCATTTCCGATCGTTTGACATACATATTATATATGTCAGTTATCGGTGGGCTTCATAAACGCCATTTCAACCGACACACGGACGGACGGACGGACGGACGGACGGACGGACGGACGGACGGACGGACATGGTCCAATCGTCATCGCTTCTTACAAGGATTCCGAAAATATAAACTTTTTTGCTCTCCGACGAAAATTGTGGAAATTACAAACGGAATGACAAACTTATATATACCCTTTACACCTGTGGTGAAGGGTATAAAAAAGAGAGAAGAAGATATAATAGGTCAACTTATTTCTGTTAAATATTAACATAATAGTAACATTTCTATGGAATTTATGCACGTTAAAGTGATTTTCGGGAGAGGGGTTTATATGGGAGCTATGGTCAGTTATAGACCGATCTTCTTGAAATTCGGCAACCGAATTTGTGCTTATATAAAACTTATTTGTGCCAAATTTCGTTAAAATGTTCTTATTTTTAAGGCATTTAAAAGCGTTAAAACTCTATTCCGGAAGGACATTTGTATGGGGGCTAAGTGAAATAATGAGCCGATCATAACCAAATTTAATGGGCTTTGGCATTGTGTTGAAAAAAGCATATGTACCAAATTTCATCAAATTATCTTCAAAATTACCTGTACTTTGCGCACAAGCTTTACATGGACAGCCAGCCAGCCGACCAGACGGACATCATTAAATCGACTCAAAAAGTGATTCTGAGTCGAACGGTGTACTTTAAGATGAGTGTACGAAAATTTTCGTCAGCGTTACAATTTCTGCACAAACACATAATACCCCAACCACCTATGGTGGTGTAGGGTATAAAAAGTTTTAGTAAAAAAAAATCTTGAAATCTTGGGTTTATATGGGAGCTATGGTCAGTTATAGACCGATCTTCTTGAAATTCGGCAACCGAATTTGTGCTTATATAAAACTTATTTGTGCCAAATTTCGTTAAAATGTTCTTATTTTTAAGGCATTTAAAAGCGTTAAAACTCTATTCCGGAAGGACATTTGTATGGGGGCTAAGTGAAATAATGAGCCGATCATAACCAAATTTAATGGGCTTTGGCATTGTGTTGAAAAAAGCATATGTACCAGATTTCATCAAATTATCTTCAAAATTACCTGTACTTTGCGCACAAGCTTTACATGGACAGCCAGCCAGCCGACCAGACGGACATCATTAAATCGACTCAAAAAGTGATTCTGAGTCGAACGGTGTACTTTAAGATGAGTGTACGAAAATTTTCGTCAGCGTTACAATTTCTGCACAAACACATAATACCCCAACCACCTATGGTGGTGTAGGGTATAAAAAGTTTTAGTAAAAAAAAATCTTGAATTTAGCATGAAAAAAAATTTTCGGACACTTATTTCTAGAGAATGCATCCCGGGATTCCCGGGAAATTAAACAATATTTATTTCCCGCCTTCCCGGGAATTTTGTCCGGGATTCCCGGGAACTTTAAAAGCACTTAAATAGAAGAAAACTGCTTGAATTTTACCAAAAATTTATACATTTTAGTAATTTTTAAACAAAATTAAACTAAAAATTCAGCTAGGAATTTAATCTTAACAACAATTCCATTAGTATGTTTTTGTGTATAACATGAAATCGAATGTTTTATTAGGAATATTAATAAACAAGTAATTGAAACTTACTGGTCTAATGTTAATTTTTTCAAGCTAAATTTAAAAATATCTTAAAATATCAATAAATTTGTTACATTTTAGTCAAAATATTTTCAAAACATAAGCTTCGTTTAAATTGGATTACAATATTGAAGCTAAAATCAATTTAATAGCGTTTGAACTCACGTTTGAATCACACCTAGAGGTTTCCGAAAAAGTGATCATCAGCTACTTCTTTAAGAATTAATAAATTCTTTTCAGTTGATTTTTAATAAATTTAAATTTTATAATGATTTACGAAACTAACTAAAAATTTTATTGAATGATATCATTGTCTAAGTAAATATTTTTTTAGTGAATTTCTGACATCTCTATTTTCTGTCATAAATACATTGTCTTGTGCATAGAGTAACACATAGAGACAAAATTCTCGATTGACAATTAAACAAAATTGTTGTTTTGAAAACAGAAATGTGATTTTATTTTATTTTGACAACAACAGAATGTATTTGATTGCATGTATTTTGTTGTTGCATGAGTTAGGTGTTTGACAACCGATTACATTAATCGATTACTTTAATTTAATTTTCTCGCTACATTTACAATTCTGTTTCAAATCTGTTAATACAAAGATCCATATCCTATTTGGGTGTCAGTTGATCAGTTAATAATAATTATAATTTTTAGTCCGAAATTTTTTCCCGCTTTCCGGAAAATATCTACAAAATAAAAATTTGTTTGTAGAACGACTTAAAGCCAATTTAATTCTACATATTTTGGTGTATTATTTATATCTTGCATATCGTTCTCGAGTTATAGGAAAATATACTCGAGTAATCGGCCTATTTGGGGCGCAATATTAGACATGCCCATAAAAAATCTCGACCTGATGGGAGAAAACTGAAAGCGGATTAGAGTTGGCCAGAGTTATTTGTTTTGAATATAAATTCGCACATTAGTTTGGCGATTTTTAAAGCAGTTTATAAATATAAAATGTCTGATTTTCGATACTTATTTAATTTCCAACTAAGAAATCTACTTTTTGTGGAGGCATTTCCAATTTTGCTTTTCAACGTAAACAATCAAAAATGTGTCAGGACACAATTTTTCAACTTGCAAACACCAATTTTTGTTGATTTTTAGGAAATATTTGGGTATTTGATATCATTATAGCAAACGAATATTTAATTTACTAAATTTCCAATAGTTAATTTCTTTTTTATTTTGGTTCTAAAACTGCAACTTCTTATTATATTTTAGGCGAAGATCGTTTATGTAAAAATAAGTAACGACAGAAACAAAAAGTAAAAGATAACCTTAAAGATAAGCATTATTATGGTCACTATAACAACTCCTCAATTTCAAAGATAAAGTGGCTCTTAACGGTCCTTTTCCTTATTAAAGATATCACTTGTAAAAATCTCACTTTTTATGGCTGCCACCAAACAGGTAAAATGATCTCATTATCGAAAATAAGTTGGGCACGCATCAATAAGAAATGATGTTTCAGAAAAGGAAGCAAAAAAAAAAAAAAAATAAAAATAAAAATAACGCATTGCATCTCACAAGATGATAATGTCGATTAAGAAAACGCACCACAACAAGATACGAAAAAAAAATCAATTCAATGGCAAAAAGCTAAACTAAAATAAAACACTGCTACATAAGATCGTTTTGCGTTTTAAATATCATTTGCTTAACAAGACTTTAAGCATGATATTAAAGCAGTAGCACGAGCTTGAAATTTGGTCTTTAACAAAAACACATGGCCATACTAGCAAAAAATAATTCACGGCTGCTCTATCTGCCAAAAAAATATAAAAAATATATATAAACAAAACACTATAGCATCCATTAAATGTCCTACAGTTAGAAACTTTCTTATAAGTAAGTGCTGGGTAACAAGCTATTTTGCATGAGAACTATGTATGTTGTATGTATGTAATGCATATAAAGTCGAACAGCTACCGCTATCACCATCACTTCGGTCACACTCCTGATGATACTTCCACTACGTAACTGGGGTTTTCTTAATTTTACCTCTTTTCTTCAGTTTTGCTTAATTCAGTTAATGTGGGAAAAAACGTCAAGAATGTATGTTAAAACCAAAATGCACCTTCTACTATTTTTAAGTCGAGATGAAGACGATCGTTACATTCGCCAGTATAAGTAAGTAAGTAGCAAAAAGCATACTTGGGTGTTTTTCACTTAATATGCCACCAATTTACTCATGATCGTATGCAAACATCAACAGTTCTTTTTTTTTCTTCTTTTAAATAGCCTAAAGCTGACGTATAAAACAAACTCACATACATACGTATGTATGTAAATAAATAGGTATATTAAATTGATTTGCACAGTGGGGTAGAATCGACATTTTTTTGGAAATAAATCTGTAACTTCTAATTGTCTGGTTAGATTTACATAATTTTCACACAGGCGTAGCAAAGGAATATACAATTTTAAGATTGAAAGGGGCTCTACATACGCTTCAGAAGCGGATAGGAGCTATTAGGGCTCAAAATAAGGTTCCTCTAACATAGATCGCTTCATTGCTTGCCAAATTTTTGTTTCTTATGCAATTTCAAATATTTTTACAGTTTTTGAAAGTTCAATAAAAAATGGATTAGTTCTACAATTAAGGATTGTGCACGAAAATTCTTATCTCTACATATCTGAATGGAATGTGACTCATTTTTTAAATTTCTATGTACATTTTATCAGAAAAAAAATAAAAAAAAGCTGGCATGAATGCCCATGAATAAAAAAAATTTTCTAATAAGAACTAGAATTATTTAGAGTATATTTTAAAAAATGTAAAAATACAGCCAAAGGGTGATATATGTTATCGGATATACATCAGATAAATATCATCTAAATTGTCAAATATATATACATACTTTTGGTTGTATGATGGCTGATACAAAAACTTTTGGTACCCTAAGTTCCAACTTTTATAACTTTATTTTAATAATAATGATTTTTTTCTAAACTTTTGCTGCTTACATTTATGGCATATATTTTTTTTCTACAATCACGCATTAGTTATATGCAAATTCTTCATCTATACTAGAAATGTCAATGACTAAAAATATAGTTGTGTTTTTGGAGGAGTAGAAAAAATGCACTCAAAGAAATTTGGATTTAGTAAACGAAATACATTAATTATACAAGGCGCTTTATTATTATATAATATTTATTGTTTTTATTCACTTTCGTATTCTTTACTCTTAAATCTATTAATATTACCATAAAAAATATTACAGTAGACTCGCGAAAACGTGAACTAATTTTTACCAAGGATATTGACGTTTTCGAGACTGTTCGCGTTATCGATTGGTAAACATAAATATAACATTTTAAGAACAAAAACAGATATTATATTCTTCTAGGATTAGAAATAAAAACATTTTATTCTTATTCGGGGTTTTCACAATTTATAAACACCAAAAATTAAAAAAAAAAAAAATGTATACGTTTTTGAGCTTTCATATTCACGTTTTAAAATAGTTTGTGTAAAAAAATTTATTCACATTTCTGAGTCGTTCACGTTTTTGAGTGATCACGTTTTCGCGTGCGCACTGTATTTACATTCCTACAATTTTATCTTACAGCATTAATATCAAAAAAATTGTTTACCTAACAATTTATTCCATAATTTTTTTCCAGTGCATTTTGTACTCCGTGCACTCTAACTAACTATTAGATAAAGAGCGTAAGAATGAGTGTGAACTCAGCCAGCACAATTGTGTTCTGAAATTGACATCCCAAATCTATGCCTTCTTTTTGCATCCTAGCATATTTTCTTTGGTCGTCAGTGTGTTAAATCGAATACCATAGATTATTGACATTGATACGCAGCTCAAAAAAATCTCAATTGAAAAAAATGGCAGAAGAAATATAATTGTTTTTGATTTCAATTAAATTTTTTACTAACACATTCTTAGACATAGGTTTTTTTTGACAACAAACTTAGGTTTCTTATAACGGAACTTCATATCTATTTTATAATCTACGTCTAAGACGTTAAGAAAAAAGTATAATAATAACATTTTTCAGATAATTAGAATGAGTATTTCTACGAAGTCCTTCACATATTTTTCACTGTATTTTTTAGTGATAACCTGATTAATTGAATTGAATATTCGCTTGAATCGAATGAAAGAACAATCGATTTATTCGGGTTCTATACCCATAATAACATGATGTGTATACCAGTTATTTTGCATGTGTTTACAATTATTTTATATTTCAGCTTCCGTATCAAAATTTGTTTGTTCTGCTGTGTGTTGATTTTAGGCTCTTATCTTCTGTTTAGTGTTCCTTAAGGCTACACGGGTATACAAAAATGTTAACAAAAAAAAAATATATATATATATATATATATATATATATATATATATATATATATATATATATATATATATATATATATATATATATATATTAAAAAGTAAAAGTTGCATGCGCACGCGCATTATCTTTCAAATATTGAGTGAATATTGTTAAGCATACTTATTTTTAGTTTTTTTTTCATTCCACAAACATTTCACACCCGGTATACAGTTTGGTGTTTTTTTGTGTGGCAATAAGTAAATCTTGCAACGTTATCATCTTGTATTCGTGCGTGTTATTATTGCTCGTAACAATTGTTACAGATGTTGTTGTTGAGTAGATGTTTGGTTTTTTTAAATGGCCTCGAGGACATCTTTTCCAAAATGCGGAATATGGGTGGCTGAATCAATTTAATTTTCGAAAAATAACTACGAGAGTTTTAGTTTTTATGTATTTTGAGTTTATTTATCGCGATTTAAACAGATGCTTTTTTAATGGTTTTGTGTTGCATCAATGTATTTATATTATTTTATTTGATTTTGGATTACTAATGCAGCAGTAAGTACACAGAAAAAAGTAAAAATGGACTTCAATTATGAAATTTGTAATATTAATTAATTTTTAATTGATTTTGCTCCAATCATCAAAATGATAATATTAATAACTAGAATAATTGATATTATTATTACTTCTTTTCCTTAAATAGATGCAATGATCTGAAAATGTTTGAAAATTTACTTAAATTTATTTTATTTCTCTACTTTTATAGACAAATATTTAATTTTTCTTTATATTTTATTAACAGCTGTCAATTTGTTAAAAAACAAAACTGTTAACCAATTAGAAAATTAATTATATTAATAAATCATATAATTCAATTCCAATATAAAGTTAATTAATAATTTTATTAAAAAATGACTTGAAATATTTTTTTCTGTGTATTCTTATATTTTATGCTTTCGTACCATGGGAATATAATGGATGATGAATGAAAATAATTTCTGTTGCAATTAAACGTTCGACCATTAACATATTTCCACTTAAAATGTTTCGTAATCATAAATTTTCTTTAAAAAAAAATCAGTTATGCAATTAGTTATTTCTTTTTAAGTCATAAAAATATGTAGTCATTTACGATTACGCGATCATTTCAAATATAAAACATTTGAGCATAATCACATATCGTCATTTATAGCAGACTACTTTTCTAAAACACAAGTTCAGGAACTAATGATTTTAGAACGTATTTTTATATAGACAAAACTTAATTACACAATTATTTTTGTTATATTTTGATGGTAGAAAAACATGATGTGTCCAGGCCTTATTTTAATAAAAAAAAAAAAATAATTTTTAAAATTTTTATTAATTAAATTTGTATGGAAAAATTTTCCATTAAGCTTTGATAAATTTAATGAGAGAGGAACTATAGTCGATCAGGACTGACCGTATGATACCTTACACCATTGAGTATGAGCTAAAAATTAGACCTGTGTCCAATTGTAGATCAACACTTTCACAAAATGTTAAATAAATTATACAAATACAGAACAATGCATTGATAATAATATCTATATGATTTTATGCTCTTTAAGGCGATTCCCGAAGTGGGTTTATATGGGAGCTATGGCAAATTATAGATCGATTCTCATACATTTTGTTATTTCTACTTATATAAGAGTTATTTTTGTCGAATATTAACTTGATACTATCTGTGGGATTTAAAGTGATTTTTGGAAGAGGGGATTTATGTGGGAGCTATGGTCAATTATGAACCAATCCTGATGAAATTGGGTACAAATATTGACACTAGAGTGTTCGACGCGGTTTTCCAACCGGTTTTAAAACCGGTTTTTTCAGTCAATGTGCTGTCGGTTTTTTCAAAATGTTAATTTTTCGAATGTCGAATAGACCGGTTTTTTTAAACACACAAAACCGGTTTTAAAAATAGCATTTTATTTCAGAAAACATGTAATAAATAGTGATATTTATAGTGATAAGATGTTGTGTTAAAAAAGTTTCACCTGCAGAATCGTTTCAATTGAGACAGGATTCCATATTAAGCGATGGCTTCTGTTTATGCTAACTAAAATTTAATAATTAATAATTATCTTTTAGTCATCTAGATATATAATTTGCTTAGCATTTTTTCCCTTTCCAGAGCCTTCTGAAGCTCCCAAACGACGTATAAAATTAAAATTTGGCTTAATTATAAAACTTTTCGTCCAACAAATCCGAAGAGGATTTGTGTATCTTTTTCTAAGAATTTGTTTCTCTTTCCAGAGCTTTCTAAAGCTCCCAGAAGACGTAGAAAATTAAAATTCTGCTTACTTATAACCCTATTTGTCCTACAAATCCTAACGGAGCCAGATTTTGAAATCTCTATCAGGGAGCGGAAATACGTGGATCTATGTACAGTTAGGGACAAAACTATTTGTACACCTCATATATTTCGTATACCTTCAATAGTTTATAAAGAATTTAAAATTGTCGTATGCAGTATTATTTTTAATATATTTTTATTTAATTAAGTTATAAAAACAAAATTAATATCCAACACATTATTTAAAAAAATACAAAATAATGAAAATTCATTGGGACAAAAGTATTTGTACATATAATCTACACCTACTTATAATACTTATATTGGAAAAATTTAATATTTTGTGGGTCCTGTAATCTTCTGGGCACCGATCGGACCAAATTTCTCGTTTCATCTGGAGATATTTCCTTCCAGGCTTCCTCCAAAGCAATTTTAAGTTCATCCCTGCTTCGGACGTGCTTTGTAGCGACTTTACGTTTCAAAATATCCCAACAGTGCTCGATGGGGTTTAAGTCAGGTGATTGGGGAGGAGAATTAAGTTGTCTTGGTGCATGGTAAAGCAACCACTCCTTCACTGAACGCGCTGTATGTTTTGGGTCATTGTCCTGTTGGAATATCCAACTTTGGCCAAGACCCAAACCATCTACGGAATCTTTCAAATTGTCTTCCAATATACGTTTATACATTACATTATCATTACACCATCTATAAATACCATTCGCCCTACCCCACTGGCTGCTATTGCCCCCCATACCATAACACTTCCCCCACCTTGTTTCACTGTTGGGGTCAAATTGTTAACATCTAACGCTGTATTTTTTTTGCGCCACACTTTTCCCCTGCTATCATTTCCGAAAAGATTGACTTTGGTTTCATCAGTAAACAAAACCCTATTCCAAAATTCTTCGTCCTTATCAATGTATCGTTTGGCAAACTCTAAACGCAAATGCTGGTTTTTTTTACTAATCAGCGGTTTCTTGCGGGGAATTCTACCTGCATATCCCGCAGAATGTAAGATCCTCCCTACTGTTTTTGGATGAACAATTGTTCCGGTAGTATTTGCGATTTGTTCCGCTAATTTTGCCCGAGTTACTCTTGGATTTCTTGCCACTTCTTTTATCACCAAGTTCGCTTCCCGTCTGGAAACCCTTTTTGGCCGTCCAGTTCTTGGCACATTTTCAACAGATCCGCTGTTTTTATACTTGTTTAGAATGTATTGTACTGTGGAATATTGCAAATTTACTAAATTACTTATATTCCGGAGAGATTTTCCTTTTTTATGTTCATCAATAATTAAATTTTTAATATTCAAACTCAACTCTTTCGCTTTCCTATTTTTGATGTGCTTATTATTCAAAACGTTAAAACCAACTTCTTATTTTGTAAAATAAAACTCGATTAACGAAGAAAATATAACTGTATTTAAAAAAAAAATCATCATACAAGAGTCCAACGTACAAATAATTGTACAAAGTACTGATGTACAAATACTTTTGTCCCAAAGATTTTTACTTAAATTGTACTTTTTTTTAACAATGTTTTATATATTAATTTATTTTTTATGAAATAATTCAATAAAAATGGACCTGATTTAAAACTACATATAATAATTTTTTATTCTTTATAAATTATTGAAGATATACGAAATGCATGGGGTGTACAAATAGTTTTGTCCCTAACTGTATATGGATTTATATATATCTTTCCTCCAGAGCTTTCTGAAGCTCCCAAACTATTCGTTCTACAAATTCCAACGGAGGCAGATGTTGCTTGTATTTAACAAATTTTAACTTGAATATCATAAGAATTATTGATTTGTTCAAAGAAATGTAGTCTTTTGATATAAATATTAACTTCTGCAAAAAACCGGTTAACCGGTTTTTTCTGAATTTCAAAAAGTGCAACCGGTTTTTTTAAAATACCAACTATTCGAACTATTCGAAAACCGGTTTCTCAAAAAAGTCGAATAATCGATCACTCTAATTGAAACATATACAAAACTCCTTTGTACCGAGTTTCAATAAAATATTGCTATATTTAAAGCATTTATAATCGTTAATTCCTATTCCGGGAGGACATTTGTAAGGTGAAATAATGGTCCGGTCATAACCAAATTCAAATTGTGCCAAAATAATTATTCGTACCAAATTTCATCAAGATATCTTTAAAATTGCCAGATGGACGGACATCGTTAAATCGACTTAGAAAGTGATTCTGAGTCGAACGGTGTACGTTCGACTCAGAGGTACAATAACTAATTTTGTGCGATACAAACACCAGCATAAACGCCTAATACCCCAGCCACCTATGGTGGTGTAGGGTATAAAAATTTTGTTTTGAGTAATAACTTAAGCGAAAATTATTGATTTGTTTCTTTTTCTAAATAAGGTAGAAAAATCTGTATAACTTTTTGCAGGTCTATGTTTTTGAAAACTGGAAAATTAATTATAACAGGTTAATAATAAAAAAAATTTAAATCGAAACGGATTTTAAATATTGCTATTTTATACAGATAATTAATAGTTGCGGTATCGGTTGTTAACCTTGATAAATAAACACCTACATAGTTTAGAGTATTTTTACTTGAGTCAATTGGAATATTTATGATCCACATATAAGAAAACAAAAACATAAATGCGTTTAAGTACCATCATCAACTGACATGGCAATAAAAGGTTTGTAATTGCAAATACATACATACATACATACATACATACATACATACATACATACATACATATATATTAAATAAATGTTTCCAACTTTACATTTATTATGAATCTGCAACATAAGAAAAAAATACCAAGAGCAATAACAACAAAATCATTTAGTTGCTGTTACCTCTTTAAAAGTAAATGGTTACCCCTATTAAAGCCTCATTTGAAATCAGACACGTCCGATTAAAATCTCATTTCTCACCTTAAGGAGTTCAGTTTACATTTAAAGACTTTTTTAAATACACAAAAACGCTGCAAAAGTAAAAAAAAATTGCATCAAAACCACAAACAACTAAAATTATAAACACAAAAACAAATGCTTTGCTTTTAAAGTTTTTCAATTGAATTTAGGTTTGGTGATGGTGTGGAAATGAACAACTGTGACGACAAGCTATGGAATACCTGAAGCAGTCAAACAAACAAACAAACAAACCAACGATATAAAAAACGACTTAAATAGTGTTAAATCTGCAACAGTTACGACCGCAACTAAATGCACTTAAAGCACACCAGTGTTGCCAAAGTCAATTTTTCGTGGTTCAAAATCAGAGCTTTAATATTGTTTAATACTAGATTAGCGCTGTGCACTTCACTAAAGCTTTTGATGTGACAACTACTATTTATTATGTGTAGGGACTACTTTGCATTAGGATCTATTCGCTCTTTTCGCATATAAACGTCGACATTAGACATGAAAATTACTTCTGCAAATAATTTAAGACTTTGCCTGTAATAGAATATTTTTTTTTTGTATGAGCGCTACCTCTTCTGCTTAATTTCAACAATACAATTAATTAATAACGTTCGATCTATAATAATTCCTTAGACATGCAATAATTAAAATATACTTTGTATGTGGCAACCACACCGTCCCAGAAAGCTTTCACAATAAAAGTTTTTTAGATATGTGACAAATATAAATATACATATAAAAATAAAAATCTTAATATGTTTTTTATATTTAACATTAAGAAAGAATTTACATTTTCAATACAGACATTTATACAAAATGTATTCCAAAAATTTTAAATTGTTAAATTTTTGCATAATTACACACAAGTCGGCAACCCTTAAATAACCAAAAATAAAGCTTCATACTGCTACCCAACAATGAAGCAACTTTGTAAATAATAGGCATAAAATCGATACCAGAGTCTCTTAAAGTTCAACAACTGGGTCACTTAAAATAATATCGTAGAAATTATATTTTTTTTAATATCTCTATATTTTATTCAAATAATTCATATATATTCATGGGTGTTTATTATATTTCTATAAAAGGACCCGACAAAAAAAAAAATAATAATAATAATACTAATAATTTGTGAAACACTGTTTTCCACAAACGTATTAGTATCACCACTTTAAAACTGATGACGCACAGTAGGTATATAACAGGTAGGTGGTCCAACTGTAGGAAATGTCTCATGGGCATACAAGACCCATTAGGGGTAATAAGGGGTTTTTAAGTAACATACAAAAGTCTTGAGCTTGATTTCTTAATTTATTAAATTTATGTACAAATATACAAATTCAGACTTTTCTCTATATATTAAATGTTATAAAAGCCGAAGTTGGGATTAATAATCGTAGAAGATATGCAAATATGTTCAGAATAAATCCTGCAACCATAATCAGATAAGTTAAAAAAATAATAATAATAATACATGTACAAAATAAATAACTCACTTAATCAAAAATAATATAATGTTTTTGTGCAAAAGAGATCTGAGAGGTATTTGGCAAAACTGAAAGTCAATTTATTATCAAATAATTTAGATTCTTTCACACTGTGCGACAATAGTCTGTACTAAAATTTGTTGGAACTGGGAAGGGAATGGTAAAGTAACGATACATACAACCACTATTCGTTTTAAAAGCAGATAATTATTTCACACCTTTTCTATTGTTGTAAAAAAAAAAAAAAAAACAAAGAATGAGGATGATATTGTTTTTGCTGTTATTATTGAAAGTGTGAAATATTTGTTGGTTTTCTAGTATAGAATATTTTATTTGCCATTGCAAGTAAATATACTAAATTCTCTACGTTCTGGTTATATTTATTAAACACTGTTAAGTGACAATCAATAATCATATTTTGTCCAAAGATTTCGTATTTGGTGCTTGTAGCTGTGAGAGTTCATTAACATAGTAGGCTTCGTGGAATCCCTAAATATATAATTTGTGTAGTTCTTACCACTAAAAGCCAATATCTCTTTACTGGTCTTAGCTCCGGACAATTTGGAAAAACCAAGTAACTGTTTTGGTACCACTTCAGAGCTTTCTTACATGACATGATACCAAATCGGGCCAAAAATATGTGGACACACATTGCTCTCTTATAAAAGGAAGAAGGTTTTTTTCCAAAAATTCTTTGATGAATATTTCGATATTTATAGAGCCGACCGTAATAAATGACTTTCTTGTTTTGACGCAACTGCATAAATCTTGTCATACCAGGAATTTTATATGAAATTTTGTCTGCTTTTGTGTCTAAAATTATCTTCAACATGGCTTCGAGCATTAGCAAAATAAAAGTTGTGACCCAGAAGCTGCGAAAATTCTGCCAGCACATACATTTCAACATGGGTATTTTTGTATGAAATTTGATTTTAATTTCCGTGTCCTATTCTTGGATTTTAAATTTTTACATCATTCCTGTCTGGATCTTTTTGGACTTTATATGTTTTCAACTCCGTATTTAATATGCTTTAAATTTTCTTGGCCTTCCCAATATCATGTGTACCATTTTTTTTTTTCTCTCCGAGCAAGGTTTCCCATCAATGGTCAAATTCTCATGATACTGTTTAATATCATTGAAACCAATTATACGACAGACCTTTAATTATTTGGTAAATTTTTTGTGGGACAAATTTGTTTTTTATTTTCTTTCATTTTTAATCATTTTAGCTCGTACTGCTACTCGTTTTTATAAAATTCTCAAGAAATCGACATGGTTGTCATTAAAAATATATAGATCACGATGTAATACAGAAATTTAATTAATTTTTTAATTGAAAATATTTGTCTGTTTTTAATTTTTTAAGTTATTTAAAAAAGTTTTGAATTTTATGAATTATTTACTTCTATTTACGTGATTGGTGACTTTTTTCTGGGAACTTAATGGTCGTTGAATCAATTATAAGTCCGAGTGATTTTCTCTTCCTTACATCTAAATTTACGTAAGTCACACATTTCATTTTTTCAAGGGATTCAAGTTCAAGTTTTTACACTATATGGAAAGAAATAAAATATTTTTCCATTAGAGTATTAATTATTGTTTTATAGTTTTCTTAACAGAAAATATGAAATGCAATGTAAGATTTTTGTGATTGTAAATAAATTAAATTAACGCTTCGTTAAAGATTAAAATAGACCTTAAAGTGTAAAGCTAAATATTATTATAAAGATATCGTTCATTAGCTACAACCAATAAAATCGTTCTCACACCAAAAGCATATATAATTTGTAATACTCAATTTAAAAAAAAAAAAATAACAAATGTTAAGTTTTGACCAGGGCCAATATCACCTTATATGGGAGATGGGCCATAAAGTGAGCGGATCACGGCCATTTTTAGTTTTGAAGTTTAAATCGATCCTTTAAATATTATGCGAAATTTCGTTGTAAAAGCGTTTGGCAAAAAAATATGAATAGAAGTTACGAAGAACTTCGTAACGATTTTTCTGATTTTTTTAACAAAATTTTTTTTTAACCGCTTTAAGACAAATATTTGGGGCAAATTTGGTGATCGGCCCCAACCTCTATCGTGATATCAACAAACGAACGGACATTCTCATTACAATTTCAAGAGAACCAATCTATATATATAAAAGAGTAACGTGACTGACTGACTGACTGATTCATCATCCCACAGCCCAAACGGCTGAAGCTAGAGAGACGAAATTTGGAACGTAGGTAGGTCTCCCACCATTTTTGGAAATTCGAATGTTTAGGGGGTAAAAAAGGGTAAAAACGGGTAAAATCGGTAACTTTATATCTCCCAAACTAATAAAAATACAAAAAAAGTTGAATAGTTATCGTTATTCATTTAAAAAATAATTGGACAGGTATCTGGTACTTTGTATTTTGGTACTTTTTTGGCACCATATGTATCTTTGAAACCAATCAACATACATATAAAATTTATGTCGTATTCATAACTTAACAAAAAATGAGAAATTCAGATTTGGTACTTTTTAGAAATTCAAACGTTTAAGGGGTAAAAATCGTACCTATTTTTGGTACTTTTTTCATAAAACATTTTTTTATATTTATTGAAATATTCATATGAGTACAATTTAGAAATGTATTGGAATACAATTTTTGATACTTCGATGAGTGAAAAAAAAGTACCAAAAAAAGGGGTAAAGGCGAGAAATTACATTTAATCAAACTTAATAATGAATTTTCAATTACATTAAACAGAGAAACATGAAATTAAGAAAATGTAGATAGGAATTCACAAGAGTGGAATTTGTGGTATTTAAAGATATGTGGTCCTGTGGGTAAAAATTCAATATGATGGACTTTGTTGTACTTTTTTCTTCTTCTATTGGTACTTTTTTTTCATTTTCTGTAATATTTAACCTAGAAATATGAAAATAAATACACATGGTCCGATGTTGGAAAGAATTCACAAGGGGGGAATTCTTTCGAACATGTGGTACTTTTTCGTTCTTCTAATGGTACTTTTTGAATTTCCTATAATAATGAACCTAGAAACATGAAATTAGGGATATATGGTCCTTAGTTAATGAGAATCCATAAGAGGGGACGTTGTGGTACTTTTTTTTGCTATTTTAATGGTACTTTTTGAATTTTCTATTAAATTTAACCTAGAAATATAAAATTAAATATGCATGGTCCTATGTGAGAATTTTCGGTAATATTTAACTTAGAAACATGAAATAAGGATATGTGGTCCTAAATGAATGGAAATCCATAAGAAGGGACTTTGTGGTGAATCAAAAACCTTAAAATGATTTTGTGTTCCTTTTTCTTTATTCTAATATACTTTTTCGTAATTCTGATATTTATTTTTCATTATTCTAAGATTATAAACCTGAAATTAAAGAGATATTGTTATTTATGGGTGACATATCATATCATATTATATAGTATGGTTTTTATAAAAAATTTCCGCTAACGAAGTAGCGGGTTTACAGCTCGTAATATATATTACTTTATACTCCTCAACTTTTTAAATTGATGGGTATAAAAATCCAGGCAGAAGTTAAAGTTAGAAAAATGTTATTTAGATCCATGAATTTGTCTAGCATGTTTATGCTACTTTTGCATATTTTTGTACTTTTCGCGCTTTTTAAGCGCATATTTATGACGTTATTATCGAAAATTATTTATATATTTTTTGGCGAGAAAGTTTTTTTTTTCTTCAAAATAACGTTTGAAAACAATAAAAAGTTATTCCCCTATTACACATAATATTCTGCTCATTTAAAGTAACTATTGCGACTAGTTGCATGGTAGCTGTTTCAATTGACATTTTTGTGTGGGTTGTATAGTTTTTTTATTATTATTATTATTATTATTTTTTTTCAGCAGCTTCTGTAACATTATCGTATCTATAACTATGTACTGCGATTATTTTACAACGATTATGGCTCATGTTTTCTTTTAACTAAGATCATAATGCAGATACAATTTTAATATTTATTGCCAGTTGGTATGCTTTGCCACCAAAAGGGCTTTTTAAAAGTGTTTTGCATTAAGTCGTTATTAAAAAAATAATAAAGTAGTTTTCCATTGTTTTCACGTATGAAAATGATGACCTGATTTTATACTTAAGTATAGATTTTATATATTATATACAAAATAATAATATAATGATTTATAGTAGAAGAAAAGAACATCAAAATACTTACATGTGTATGTATGTATTTGTGTATATATATAATTTGTTTTTTATATAATGTATTAAAAGTATTTCAACAAAAGTATTTCAACAGTTATAGTTTAATATATTATTATAAATTAAATAAAATATCGTCTGTAAAATTTTATAAAATGTACACAAATAAAGAAGTTATTATAGACAGATGTGCATAATGCATTTAACAATTTTACTGTTACTTTGATTGCACTTTGCATTAAAGGCATTCGCTATTTAATAAAACTTCATAAATAAAAATTTTATTAAATGAATCAAAAGTGCAGTGCGATAATTTATAAAAAAAATTGCAAATATATGTGTTTTTATCATACAGCATGACAACGCAATGAGGAAGAATCCGCATGAATGAATGAGTGAGTGTGTAAAGAAACAAAAAAATGTTTAGTTGAAGCAATAACGCACGCGATTACGCGAATAAAAAATTAATACCCGCCTGATCTGAGATTCGAAAGTAATAAATGTTAAGAATACTCACAAAAAAAAAAAAAAAAGTCCAAGTTGTTAATTGAAAAAAATATTATTTTTTGCTTTTTATCCATTTTATTTTTTTGTGTCATACAATAATACATTTTTTTTTTTTCATTCTTGTGTTATGTTAACCTCTATTCCACAGCTTTTTGGACTTTTACAATTGTTGTTAACAAATATTTATTACAGCTTCTTTGAAGTACAGTCTCTGATGCCCATTCTATTCGGTCCAGACTTTTACTTCTTTCTTATGTCAGCCACCAAGTCTTTATTATGATTCATTAATCCGACCAGGGGATCTATAAAATTTACACAAATATTACATACAATTATACATTTACTATATATACACAAACCTTAATAAGATGTTATTTATGCAATATACTGTGCGTATTCATGGAAAAGTTCATTTGAAATAACTTTTTACAAAATAAATAAAAAAAAATTATTGCCGGTTAACAAAAGTGCACATATTTTAAATTGTTTTAGTTTTTTATGCATTTTTATATTTTTAATTTGATTTGAAATGAAACAAATGGCAAAATTTTGTATATTTTTTGAAATTATTTTTTAGTTACATTTGTAATGAAAAACTAACAGCAATGTTAATTGAAAAATTGTATGTAATAATTTTTTTGTGTATAGTTTATTGAATAACATGGTAAACTGGGTATAAATGCAAAACATGAGTCAAAGATATGATTCCCTTTCAAAAATGTTACTCTTGGTTACCGATTTAGACAAAATTTGGTGCATGTGTGGAGGATGATACACAAGCATGTAAAATTAATTTTATTAATTTTTATTTTGGAAACTGTGGCATCTCTATAGCTTTGATACTGATTAACACATATTTTTTAAATGGCCTTAACTTTTTTTGTATAAACAATATCAAACGTTTGTCAAAGCTTTTATTTTAAGATCTCATATATAAATTGAAAAAAATATTTTTGTGATCATACACACTATGGTATTCACTCGAATATTGTTTGCTCGATTAATCGACAAATTAAAATTAAATAATGGTTCGATTATATTAAAATCAAGAATTTTGAATAAAAATTTATTCGAGCAAATTATACCGATTAATCGAATAATTCGAATAAAAAACATTTTTAATAATTCCTTTTTTAACTAGTTTTTAGGATGATTTAATTTAGTTTTTAAAAAATTTTGCTTAAAAACAATGTTTCAACACCACCACTCGGAAGCTATTAAAATAAATTTTTACATATTATGTAAAAATAGCCGAATATATACCAAAATTACAATATTTAATTAACAGTCTTTTTTCGATCACAAAAATAATAATAATAAATAATAATAAAATAAATAAAAGTCACTTTAAAAAATCATAATGTAAAATTCATATAATAAAGAAAACCCATTGTCTCCTTTTTATATTAAATAAATTTGAAAAAAACATATTTTCAAATTTATTTAATATAACTAACTTATTGTATATTTGACTAATTTATTATACAAGTTGATACAATTTATATAGAATTTTATATATTTTTGCGCCGTTCATCAGTTGTTCAACTAATGAGGATAATAATAATACTGTGTGACAGTCATTTTAACACATAACAACATCGATAAACACGCAAAATTAGAGATCATACGTGCACGCAAAGAAATAACATGGTTGGTGAAATCTTAAAAGGTAACTATCATTAATGTTTGAATTTATGATTCTCTCAATCAAATAAGATATTACACCCTTTTGTGAACATAATATGATCCTATCCAGTGTTAATATAATATGATCATAACACTTATATGTGTTGGTTCTCACAACTATAATGCATTAATATAATATGATCCATATATTAAATTTTATAATACCCCCAATCATAATACTATGCATACAATTTTTATTTATTTTTATTATTATTTATTATTATTTTTTTTTTTCATTTAAATTTGCGAACAGAAAATTAATTAAAAAACAATTCAAGAAAATTCATTCCAAATTGAATTTTTGATGCTTTGCTCCGTCAGCACTCTGTGGATCTCGTTTGTTGTTTCAGCTTTTCCTTGTAAAAATTGAACATTGATTGCGGCATCTGTACAAAATTTTGATTAAAAAATGTTATAATTATATGAACTTTTTTTTAAATTTTTCTTCACTTTACGTCCGTCACATTTAAGATTTCTTTACCGAATGAATAAATTATTTTGAAAGAGAGACAATAATAAAGACAAGAATATTATTGTCACCCCTAACATTAAAATATTACATACAAATATTAAAGTGAAATAATATATTATTGTGAAACATATTATTCTTTTAGTACAGCGTCGTTGTTCAACAATGTAATTTTTGTTATAACAATTTTCAATACTTCTGTATAAATATACAAAAAGAAAATTTTTGTATTTGCATGTATACATACATCATATTTACATATGTAAAACGGTATTTATTAAATTTATTAAAGTATTAAAATAATTATATTTATTGCACATAGAGTCATTTCATTTAAAACCAACCAGCTGATTTTCTCACCTCTTCCGCTATTCTTGTTATTATTATTCAAAACTAAGACTAATTCAAAATTTCAGATAATTTCATCAAGTGGTTTGCGAAATATCGTAGTTTGAAAGTGCAAAATAGCTCAAAATATGTACAAAGTTGCATACACAAAATTGCAAATATCTTTCGAAGTATTTATTACATAAGATTTATTGAGATGACATATTAAAGGTATCAAAATTACCTTTAATATGATGTATAACATGACTTTTTTTCTCAGCATCGAAATGGTTCATATCTCGCGATTTTTCGTTCGCGGGTAAATATCTCGAAAAGTGGTATTTTTAAAAATTTTAAAAAATATATATTAATGATGAAAATGTTTTCTATAACCATGGAAAGTGGTATTCTGGGACTCGCCATATTTTTGATGTTATTACAACAAATGTCATAATAAATACGAAATATTTATCTCAATTTGAGTTGTTTTGTTTGTAATAAAATAGAAAAATCGCCAATTTCTTCCAAAAATCATCCGACTATAATAAAATTAGGCAAGAATATTAATATTGACGCTGGAAATGCAACTACCGAGTTTCAGTTTGATTACCACGATAGTTGTAGGAAACATAACAAACCTTTTTGATAGTGACTACCATATTATTACAAAGTACCATATGTTAAAATGATCAGAAAAAATAAATAAAAAATTGATTGAGCTTAGTCTAAAACATAATAATTTTATTGTGCTAGCCATATAAACTACTTAGAAACATCACTTAATTGCCGCGAGCATTTAGGAACCATGTTTTTTCTTTGCGTGTGGTAAAAATACGTACTCAGTTTTTCTCTATGACATTAAATTTCCTCCATTAAGAACTTCAGAGTTTCAAAGGATGCACATTTTTGAAAAAAATTATAAAATACTTACAAAAAATAATATATGTGCAAAAATTGGGTCGATCGGTTGTAAACCGGCTAGCCGACTTTGACCTTTATCCTCAAAAGGGTCTTAAAAGTAACTAATATCTTTATTGCGATATAACTCTATAATTTAAAATTTTACGAATAAAATTATAGCAGCTTTTTTATTGAGAATAAAATGCTGAAATTTTTGACTAATAATTTTTTAGCCTACTATGACTTGTTGTGTGGTTATACTCAATCAAAGTAAGAATTTATACATGAACTTTTTTTTTACTATGGACCTAGCATCTTAGAAATGGTTTTTATTATTTTGTGGAGCATAATTTGTAGCTTTTATTAATTAATACATTTTCACATATACACTAAGGGAAAAAATTCGATTCAAAATCAACAACTGTTGTTCTCACATTGGTAATTTACGGTAACAGCTTTTTAATACCTTTCGTTAACAAATTTAATAGAAAACATATGTAATTAAACAATTTGATACCGAAATGGTTTCAACTTGGTGTCAATTAGGTATCGATTTTCAATAAGAATTGAACACGCAGTGTTTAATTTAAACACATACGGTGTAGATTCACTATTGACACAGAATGGTTTCGTTTTCAACACGTATGTGATTGATATTTCTCTGGGTGTATGTTTACTATTTTAGCATAGATGTATCAAAATCTGAATTTTGGATATCGATTTTTCACTTTTTCAAAAAGTTTTAGTAATATTAGCATTAAATGTAGATTAACATGAAATTTTGGATCACCACAGCGAGTATTTTAATATTGTTATTGGGTTAAAGAGACACTTCAAATTTTGGTATTGCGAATTTACTAAAAATTATAAAAGTTAACATGTTGATAATTTTACACATAAACTCCTTTTTTATTTCTTCTATCTTAAAAATCGGTGGTAAATATTGAAAATATGTAATATCTTTCACAATAAAGAAAATAATAAATATATATTATTTTAATAATTTAAATAATCATTTTAAAAATAATTAGCAAGTGCACTTTTAAATGAATAAAATGCACAGAATAACAGAATTTGGTTCTGTTTCGATTCCATCTAAAATATTGTTTGTCTGTTATTAATTGTATTCTTTCAAGAAGGGACAAATTTACTATTTATTTGATAATTTACCTCTATTGAAAATAGGTGACATTATAAAGTTTAATTCAAAGAAAACCATTTTATTTCCGTAATGCCTTGTTTATAATTATTTTAAAGTTGCGTGTTTTTCGAAACTTTGAAATCCGTTTGAGAAAAAATCTTAGAGAAAAACTAAGTACGCAGTTTTATCATGTATGAACTCTAGTCTGATACATATGTATATCGATTTTCTCAAACTTGCAAAAAATGTGGATATTATGTACCAAATTCCAAACAATTTCATTTTTAAATATTTTATTTATGGCAATGATCGGTCACAAAAACAGGATTTTATGTATGTATTTATGACTTATTCCAAAAAATTTCAATTCAGTTCCACTGTGCGATCTACTGAATTGCTATAATTTCTTCGTTCATTTATTGCGTGACCGCGATTAAAAAAAGCTCACGCGGACATCTCCATAACTATCCATAACTCCAGCTTCAGAAAAAACCAAAAGAAAAAAATAAGTTGGTAGAGCACGAGGTTGTAAATTGCTTTGTAGTGAACATATCACCTTATCAGTATATGTTGATCTTTTTCCCCACTAAAAAATGGTTACAAAATATAGACAGACGAATTTAACGCAAGTGCCTTCTTAACTGCTTTAAATCCCAATATAATAATACTTACATACCATTACTAGTACGTCTAAAAAATAGATGATTATTATTTCATTTTATTAAGCACTTTATAAAATAATTTTTATTTTTTTAACTTAAGTCAATTCCATTCAATTGATTCAAACTATACTCCTCTTCTGTATGGCTGTGTGGGAGTTTGTTGACTATTTACAGAAGTTCATAAAGTTTATAAGATGTCTGTTAATATCTTAACATTTGGAACGAAAGAGGGTGTAGATTAAAATGATGCTGCTGCTTTTGTTGCACAATATTCTGTACTTTGTCCCAAGCATATATCCTGCAAGTGATCGATTTTTATTTTATATTTCTTTCCAATCCATATGCGTGCTTTAGCATGATTTTGTATCTTTTTTGAGAAAAATATTCAAGTTAATTGCTGAAATTTATTTTCGTTTTTTTTTTTTTGTTTTTTTTGTTTTGTAATCATTCAGAATTTGTATTGCGTGTATGTAAGATTACTAAATTTAAATTATTAAACCAATAAAAAATAATAATAAAATTTTTTACATTTTTTATTTTATTTTTTCTAATATTTCCCTAACATATATTAACGAAATACCAGAAAATACTAAAATCTATTTATCATTACCTTTTTGTTTTCTCAATAGTTTCAGTTGTTCAGAAATTAATGTCGGAGCAATAAATATTCGTGCAATACTGCAGACTTTTTTACCTAAAAGATTATATCTAAATATTACTAATAAAGCTAATAATGCTATGAATAAATTAAACGATTTGACATAAAAACTAATGCACAAATCTTGATGTTATTCAAAATTAAGTAAAGACACCAATATTAAATATTGCCTTTAAGGTATTTTCAGACAATAATATTCAATATTAAGATTTGTCAAAAATTTGAATATTAAAATATTTACTTATCTCCTGAATACAAATTGTTTGATTATGAAAAATTACTGATGATTTTTTTGAAAACACCAATGGTATTTTAAATTTTTTGAAATTGTTCAAAAACTTTTGATTTGCCGTCAGTGAGTTTCGAACTTGGGACCCTATTAACTAGTCGTTTTTTATGACTAACGTCTTACTCAGTACACCATCTCGCACTTAATATTCGAAGCTAAAAAACTTGTTTTAGCATAAAATATATTTTTAAAACATTTTGTTAAAAAAACGAATAGCATCAAGAATGGGGTTGAACCAGCAACCTTCTGGTTGCTAATCCTGCGCTCTAGACAACTGATCCATGTGATTGTAACTTACTCTGCAATTATACTTTTGAGTACTTACTTATGTAATGTAGAGAAGGCAAATAATAATGACGCCTACTTTCCAGAAAAGTACTTTAATAAGTAGTTGTCATTACCGAAAACCAAAAAGTTTCTGCTGGGATTTTTTAAAAGGAATTTTAAATCAAATTCATCATGAATTTCATAAAGGTAAGAATTTTCAAAAGTAATATACACTATATGTATTACCGTATAAACTACTTTAGGATTTTTTATTTTTTGACATGCCGATGAAATACATAATATTTTATTGTCGAAAAATCTTAAAATCTAAATATTATTGTCTGAAAGTACCTTAATTAATATAAATATAACGTATACGTAAACAATTTGTGTGTCTTTCGAATTATTTTCTGAATTGTGAATAAAACTACTTATTTATGTAGTTTCTTGGTAATGTGGCATCATTATTGTTTGCCTACTTTATATTACAAAAATAAGTTATAATAAAATCACGTGGATCAGTTGGCTAGAACGATGGATTAACAAGCAGAAAGTTGTTGCTACAACCCCATTCTGATGCTGTTATTTTTTATAAACAAAATTTCTAAAAAGATATTTTATACTCAGAAAGTTTAGTGCGACTTGGTCACAAGTTCAAATCTCACTGATAACTGTATATCAAAAGTCATTTTAGGATGTTTTCCTTGAATACCGAAAGAGTGCAAAATGAAAGACTTTTTATTTTTACATTTCTCACGGTTTCTTTAATGAATAGTTAACTCATTGATATATAGAAAGCATAGTTATACATACATAGTATGTAATTATACATATTTATTATCAACAATGTACCAAATGACAACGGACTACTAAATACTGAATGTACTTAACGGTTTATTTAACATGATGATATTAGAGAATGCTACTTATACGTATCTACTTACATACATATGTAGTATATAAATTGTTTTATTTTATTTTTTTTTTTTCTATAGTCCGTTGAGGCTTTTTAAAATAAAAAAATACAGAATTTAATATATATGTTATGCGTAAAACTACATTTACACGACGTGTATTACGTTCATACATATTTATTTTCATATGGTATGTATTGTGATTTTATCCATATGTGATCCAATTGTGATTGATACTAGTCTCCTGCGCAAGATGATTTGAAAAGCAAACACACTTGAATTTCAAGTGTGTGTTTCATAGCCAACATGTGCAAAAACAACAATAAATACTGTTCGTACTGTTCGCTGCCCGAAGCAAAGCAAGTGTGTACTGTGTATGAGCGACTGCAAATCCGTGCGTTCAAATCATTTATCGTAAACAAGTGGTGCAAGTGGTGTGGCAAAAAAAAGCAAATCATACAAGACGTTGAGAAATGATTTAAAGATTTCAAGTGGGCTTAATGATTTGTTTGTTTTTTGTAATACGTAGTTGCTGTATGTGGCAAAAAATCTTCATAATGTGTAAAAAGTGGTTGTTTATAAATATTCTTGCATACACACACATATATACAGTATGTCTATATTTTATTGTTGGTTCTTCTTTTCTAAATAAATGTAAAAGGGTGAATTCATAAAGTTATTAAAAAATACTCTTTATTAAGAGTTAAAAAAGTAAAAAAAATTAAAGTTGACATTTGAAACTGTCAGTTACATATGTAAGTTAGAAAATTTTTATCTTTAGTATTTATTTATATTTTAAATAAAGTTAGTCTTATAATTAATTGTATGTTTATAAAAAATTTTAAAATTGTACTTATTTATATTATGATAGATTTTATTGCATTTAATTTATATTTACTAAGTAATCATTCTATTTTAAAACTAAAAGGAAATAATATAGAACAATGTCTTTTCATTTTTCAAATTCGTTTCCATATACGTTTACTCCTTGACTAATAAATTTTCCCAAATGTTAAGAATACGATGGAACATCTGCACTGTAATAAAATTATAAATGAAATATTTTAAGACGTTTACCTAAATTGTGTGTCCCGTCATATGTACATGTTCAATATATAATCAAGTAAAGGATGCTGTTTTACCTGATTGTAAGCGAACTCAATTCGTGGTTTTATAAAAAATAAATTTACATTTTTTACAGTGCAGAACATATGTACCTGTTTCTTATTGATCTATTTAGGTGCTTCTACAGATTTTATTGCCAAATTCTTGCTGTTTTAAATAAATTTTTTACACTAAGAAATATACCTGTTTTTATTGGACTAAAGTTATTTTTAGAAAAGGCTTATACATATTATTACCTAATGTAAAAATGAGTTTATAAATAAAATATAAATATTTAAAATATAAATATAAAAATATAAAATATAAATATAAATATTAAATATTTAATAAAATCTGTTTACTAATAAAACTTAATGCATGTTTCTTTAAATTGTTATAACTAGTAACATTAATAATTTATTTGATCGTAAATAACAATAAGTTTATAAACAATACTTTTAAACGACTGTTTTACTTACGAAATTACTTTATACAGTCATGAACGCACACACACACATATAATTTTAATAAAAAACAAAACACAATTTTTTTCCTTATTGAAGCAAACAAGTGGTCAAAAGGCTTGTATTTTTTTATACAAGCCTTTGAGAGGCTTGTTTGGTCGCTATCATAGCACACTCATGATTTGTTCATGAAGTTGAAGCACACACGCAGTATTTGTATGGTTTTAAGTGCCTGCAGAACAGTATTTATTACTCCGCACACACACTGATAACAACACTTGAAAAATATCAAGTGGCTTGTACAGCCTTATAAGACACAGTTTGCAGGGCTCTAATTGATACATACATATGTATGTGTTGATTGCTTGTGTAAAATATATACAGAATGTCTTGTAACATGTTTGACATCTAGAGCTTAGTCTATTTTCATACTGTTTTAATGACAAAAAGTGAATAAAGAAATTTATTATTGAAATGAAATATTGTTGCATTTTTTTAAGTGAACGCATCAAAAGAAATCGTGTACAAATTTATGTGAACGTGAGAATTACGTTTAATATGTAAAACTGTAATAATTTTTATTCACAAGCAATAATATCCAATGCATACAAAAATCTCATTTAATTCAAGAACGTAATAACTCAAAAAAAGCGATTTTTCAGAAAACGCATTTAAAGAGGATATTTTTACAGAAGATAAAACTTGATATATCACATATTTCTACATTATTAACTCAAAAATCTTGTTTTCTGAGTTATGGCGTTCTTGAAATAAGTGAGCGATATGTAATCCACGCAGTGTAAGTGTAGCTTAGGTATTGAAGATATTGTGTTTTATTTGCTATTGATGCTGATACTGATGCGGTTGTTATAAGTGCAACAACATTGACCAATATTTATAAATATAGAAGTAACAAGTAGCCATATGCGTTACATTGAATCAACATAGAAATAAAAAAACTAGTAGCAAATAACTACAATATTATGTATTATAAGTTGAGCTGTATAATATAAAATATACTAAAAATTGGTAATATTCACATTATGTATTGCAAAATATACATTTTAAAAGATACACACATATTAGGATAATAAAAAATGTATGTCAATATATATAATTTCCTAAGCATTTTTATATATGTTTGCTCCATTCTAGAATATTTTAATTAAATTTTTAAAATTTTTCAACTAATTGTTTGCTCTTCCAATTCTATCGGAAACCGATTTTCTATTATTATTATTTTTTTTCTTGTAGAAAATGTGTATCATTTCCATTTTCTTAATTTTCTACAGTTAAACAAATTTCAGGCTGGTGCCAAGAAATTGTTGTTGCTCTTTCTTTCAACGGGGTTGAAACGAAAGACACCAAAATTATTTATTAAACAAATAATTTTGGAGAAAGAGTAAATTGAGTGGACACTTACTTGTTGCTTAGTTATTCGGTGGAATAAAAGAGGTGGGGTTTTTATTTAACGTTATAAATATCCTTTTTATTTTTATAATTTTTTGATGAAGCTGCTGCTGTTGTAGCTTTTTTCTCCAACTATAATGGCGCTTATAGAAGTTGACAGGACTTTCGGCGAAATCGACTGTCAACTCTATAGGTGCCATTCACAATGGTAAAATCTGCAACAGTCAGTGCTGTACAGAATTATATTAAAGGAGGGGCTCCATATCGATGTCTAAGAAGTCATCGTCTTCTTAGACATCCATATAAACGCTGTTTAAATCTCTTTTCAAAATACTTACCTATTAAAAATAAGAAAATATAAAACAAAGTTCCTAAAATATATAAGTCAATTTCATATAATAAGACAAGTGTGTTTAAGTGTTTTTGTCAAAAACTATATTTGAACTCTACCAAAAAATGCAAACCCCTTCCGGAAAAAATTTAATTACAACTTCTATTTATTTATTCTTTAAATAGATGAAATAAGTAGAAGAAGTTTTAATTTTATAATTATACCCTACACCACCATAGGTGGGGAGGGTATTATGCGTTTGTGCTGATGTTTGTAACACCCAAAAATATTGGTCTAAGACCCACCTTAATTTATACCAATCGGCTTAGAATCACTTTCTGAGTCGATTTAACGATGTCCGTCCGTCCGTCTGTCCGTCTGACCGTCTGTCCGTCCATGTAAACCTTGTAATCAAACTACAGGTCGCAATTTTGAATCAAAAATAATGAAATTTGGAACACAGGTTTCTTTTAGTCCAGGGACGAAGCCTATTGAAATTGGTTATGATCGGTCCATTATTTCACCTAGCCCCCATACAAATGGCCTCCCGGAAAAGGGTTTAACGATCATAAATCCCTTAAATATAGCAATAAGTCACATAAGTCTAAATAAGAGTGCCGATTTTTAAAAAGATCGGTTCATAATTAACCATAGCTCCCATATAAACCCCTTTTCAGAAAATAACTTTAACGGGCATAAATCCCATTAAAATGTTAGTATCAAGTTAATATTCGACACAAATAAGTTTTATATGAACATAAATGATAGTGCCAAATTTTACAAAGATCGGTCCATAATTTACCATAGCTCCCATATAAGGCCCTCTTTCGGGAATCACCCAAAAGTAAATAAATTCATATAAATGTCAGCATCAACGTAATATTCAGTATTCGTATGTTTTATTTTACACTTATGAGTATCGGTCCACATCTGACTCCAAGTCAAGACCCCTCCCGAATTATAATGTACACAATGGTGTAGGGTGTCATATGGTCGGGTTTGACCGACTATATCTTTTTCTCTCGTTTTTTTATTATTTAATTCGCTGCACAAAAGAACTTTATTTCAAAAAATGTTCCGAATTTTTTAATAACAACATTAATCGGCACAAAAATCGTCACTTAAAAAGAAAATGTGGACTATGGAATTTGACGTGCATGAATGACGAACATGAATCGAATTTTCCGATTTGGACAGATGAAAGATGCGGAACAAAATTGTCTTTAAGTCGTCTTTACAGTATTTTTTTATCTGCTAGTTTCGGAGTTATTCAAAAAATAGTGTCGTAAATTGTTCTTTTTTTTATGCAAAGTTGAAAACAATTTCTAGGAAACCAGGTCAAAATAGGTCTTTAAATTCTAGTAATTTCAATACTCTTTTTTTTTTTTTTTTTTTTTTGTATAAATTTGATTCCTAACAAGGAAAAAAAAAACAACTTTTAAATATTTTATTATCCAAATATTGGAAAACTAGTTTGTAGTAATTATGGTACATCTTAGTATATTTAGAAGAATATTTTAATTTTAATGCACTTAAAAGTCTTTTTAAGTCTTTGAAAAGACTTAAAATTTTACATCAACAATTGCAAGATTTTTACAATAACATTATAATTAGCAGGGTTGTCAAAAATATTTTTTATTTATTTTTTCATGTTTTTCTTGTGCGTTAAATGCAGTTTTTAATAAAATATTTATGTTTATGTCTAAATAAAAATTTATTCTAATTTCAATAAATTTCGCGATCAAAAACGCTTCTAAACTTGAAGTTGATGTTGCAAGAATCAATACTAGGAATGCCAATCCCGAAAATCCCGGGATTTTTTTAAAAAATTTAAAAAATAGATTACGTAGATAAGAAAATTATAAGTCTGTTCGTTTGTAGCTCTTCTTACTAGTTTTACTCAAAAAGCGTTTCTGTACACATAAAAATAGTGAAAGTAGTAAACATTTCAAGAAAAAATAATTTTCTCTTTTGCTATTTTTTTACTTGAATATTTTATTTTGAACAAAGTCTTGCAAATTTTGAATTTATGATTTACTTTTAAATATTTTACGTATACATAAATGTTTTGTAATACTAATTTTGCACCTTTTTGATCTTTTTAAAGGGCCTGTTTATGGAAGCTTTGGTAAATTATCGACTGATCATTTTAAAAATTGGTACATTAAATAAAAATTGTCTACATTTTTATATTTTTGCCTGATTAATGCCCGTTTAAGTAAATTAGGAGAGGTCCATTTATGTGGCTTATGGTTAATTATAGTCCAATGTTAAAAAATGTATTTAGTAGTTTAATTTACAAACGATTTTATTTGTGTTGAATTCTACCATATAAGTTCAAACTCTATTATGGAAAGACATCTTCGAAATCAACCTATAGTTTACATATTAACTATCGATAATATTCAACAAGGCTTTATATCATACATATCCTTAGATAATGGCAATTTTATGTGAAAAATTATCTGCAAAGATTCAAATTCCCGTATTTTGGGATATTTCCTGGAATTTAATATAAGTAAAAAATTAAATAAATATTAAATTTTTTTTACACTAAAATTTATTTCACTATTTTCCATTTTCTTACTTTTTTAAGTAAAAGCTTGTTTCTTAAATTTTTTAAATATATCTCTTTTACTAGTTTTACTAGAATTTCAAACGAACAAACCTTGTGTTTTGTTTTTAAGAATAGGAATGAATTTCTTTAATTGAAATATGTATAAAAAAATTATTTTTTCCTTATACATATTTAAAATGTGTTTTCATATGAAATATCAATTGCGAATCCCGAAAAATTACAAAATCCCGAATCCAGGTATTTGCAAAAACCAGTCCCGTTTGGCATCCCTAATCAATACATATAAAACCAGGCGTTATTTT
Source organism: Protophormia terraenovae (assembly GCA_951394005.1). NCBI lineage: Eukaryota > Metazoa > Arthropoda > Insecta > Diptera > Calliphoridae > Protophormia > Protophormia terraenovae. Next base: position 153,423,409 of record OX596074.1, read on the forward strand.
GGGTTTGAAAGTGTTAATATTTTGTAGTTAATTCCAATCGATATCTAATTCGTTATTGTATAAGATGAATGAATCAGCATCTGAAGACACTAACGTAATATTAAAAAAAAAAAAAAAAAAAAAAAAAAATACGCATTTTTATGCTCTTCGAAATAAGACTCTACGATTTATTAGACTAAGCGCAAAAGTTCATAATTGTAAGGGTGTGAGAAAAAAAAACACTCGCTTTTTTTTACGGCATTAGAAAAGTGAAAATGTAAAAGACATATCCTCTTTCTCCAACTTGCTGCATTAATATTTTTTTACTAGGTAGTGCTTAATAAAAACACACACCTTACACACCTGTTTTAAATTCAATTTTTATATTCGATGATTTCAAAATTCCTTTCGTTTGTCCCCGTATTTAAATGAACGTGTGTCAATGGTACGTTGGTTCAATTTAGACTAAAGTGGTTATGTTTCAAGGAGTTGATAGCAAACTGTATTAAATATTATATTATTTTATATATAAGAATGCATGCATGTCTGTGTAATGACCACCTTGAGGTAAACGAACTATTCTCCATTTCTTATAGACACAAGGCGTATTACGTAAAGTTGATTCATTGATTTTATTCTTATTTGTCTCGGTCATATTCAAGGTAAACATCATACAATAAATATTTCAAATTCAATTGTAACTTTAATACGGGATAAAATATAAATGTACAAAATTACGCAATCTACATAATTTGTGCACGAAAAGTTCTTATTGCTTTTGTGTAAAATTTTAAGAAATATATGTATATTAACAAAACCAAAAAATAGAAGTCCATTCAATATAAACTTTTAAAATAAGAAAACTATTTTATAAAATTAAAAAAATTACACGATGATACATTAAAAAAAAAAAAACATTTGAAAAATTAAATAGTTTACGTTATAGGTAACGTGACCAGAGGGTTTTTGTCAAAAAGCGGGATCCGAACGACTAAAAAGCGGGATTCTGAACTAAATTTTATGGAAAAAGCGGGATTTTGAAAAGTTTTGTAAAAAAAGAGGGATTATCTTTTTATGTCTAAATTAAAAACCTTAATCAGTTGTTCTCTCGCAAGTACTTGATTCACGACCCAATTGAGACGTTACAAACTGAGAACGACTAATTAAATATTTCACTACAAACTGAAACATTAAAAAATTATAATTTTAACGTGTTTCTTGAAATGTTTTCAAAATATTCCTAGTTAAATTTCAAGAATGAAATCAAATACAGATAAATAAAAAAAGAAAACTTGATAATTTTTTAATTTGATAGCAATTGTTTTTCTTAAATAATTCTTAGACCCGTTAACAATAAAACCAATGTTGGTTGCCTTTACCGATAAAAACATTTTACTTGACTAGTGAAATAATTAAAATTGCGGTTACCGCTAAAATATACATGTAACACTAAAAAACAGTTACCGAAATAGCTCGAAATATCGTTAGCGTTATTTTTGGTTTTAAAAAAATATTATTATTTTTAATAACTTTTGAAATAAAACTTCTAATAAAGTTATGACAATCGCAGCTCGTCATTATAATACTTTACTACAGATCATTTTTATGGTTCTGAACCCATAAAATACCATTATCGAAATAACTCTAAATACCGTTAAAGCTAAATACGGTTATCAAAATAACTCGATACACAGAAAAAAGTCACCAATTAACAAATATATATGAAAATAATTCATTCAATTATAAACTTGTTTAAATTTGCACCTCTCACCAAAATGATTATATCAATTACTAAAAACTATAAAAAATACAAAACAGAAAAAAATTCCCAATTAATAAATTAATTAAATCAATCAAGTAGATGATTGAATGAATTAAAATTTTTAAAATCATACAAAAAATTATTTTTATTTTATTTTTTCTTGAATATATTTATTAAATTTTGCTGCAAAATTAAACAACTGAGTTAATTGAAAAAAAGACGGTAATAATTTTTTCTGTGTATACTGTTACCTTTTCACTTTTTTGAATCGGCTGCCAACAAGTAAAACACTAATCATGAAATGAGTTTTTTATATCTAAAAATATCTGAAAGAACAAAATTTATTTCTCCAAAAGGGGACTTTAGACGTTTAAATATATCTAACAATAAATTTGACGACTAAAAAATGCTTTAAAATACACTTTCAGATACGTTTGATGATTTGACGAATGTTTCTAAGTCACTCCATATCTATTTTCTAACTCTTCGCAAATACTTTTGTATAAATTAATAAATTATTACCAAATGTTTTTATAAATATATGCACAATTGTGTTTATTAAAAAAAATTACGTATAAAATCCAATATTTTAATTTTTAAATCGTAAAACTTGTGCTTAGACTGTACAACTTATCATCAAACCAGTCGTATGATTGTATGATTTTCTTTAAACAATCGTACGACTGTCGTATTCAATACATAACACTATCAAATGTTTAATCATCAGACAAATCGTCAGATAAATTTTATCGTCTAAAGGGACCTAAAAATTTATTTATATTCTAATATGCTTAAAATAATTAAAATTTGTAAAAACTTTCCAGTGGAAAAAAATATTTAGTTACACTTAAATATTGGAAAGAATGTTAGAAAAAATGTAAATAAGGAAATCAAATAATTAATTGTTAGAGTTAAAAAATCGGGATTTCTTAATAAAAAGCGGGAAAAATATTTTAGGCGGGATCGAAGTTTAAAAAGCGGGATAATCCCGCCAAAATCGGGATGTCTGGTCACGTTAGTTATAGGCCTTGTTGAGGACATCTTAAATCAGTTTCAAAAATTTGAAAATATCGAGTTATTCACAAAAAACTATTTTTGGCTAGGTTCTTGTGTAAATGCATTCCTAATTCTGTTATTCTTTTGTTGATTTCTTCTTTTAAACTACTTTGGAAAGTGGAAGAAACATGTGTTTGTGAAAAAGATGTGTTTTGATCAGATATTAAAAGCTAAATAGTAATTTTTGTAGAGATGTACAAGAACTATCTATATATAAAATTTATTTTTGAATTTTTGGCGATTAAAAAAAAATAATAATACATACCCCATATGGACAATTTTGGACGGCCACCCACTTTCCCCCTAACCCGCTATGAACCTGTACTTCTCCAAATCAACTCAGCTCTGGGCACGTAAAATTTCATTGAGATACGTCTAACGGCTTTGGAACCACTGTGCTTTGGCGGAGGATATGAAAATAATGAAATGAATGAAGTCTATTTTTCAATTATTTTATTTGAATGTCCAATAAAAATTTCATTTTTAAAAAGTTATGATTTTGTTTAAATATATGCAAATATTTTTGAAGTGATTTCTGATTTTTATATCTTCTAAAATTATATTAGTACGACAAAAACTCCACCTCGTATTTATTTATTTACATACAGATACTTAACATTCATTTAGCCATTTTTATTTATTTCTTTTGGCTTTTAACTTTTATATTTTGATTTCCACCCATTTGAGTTCTAAATCTCTTACATTCCGATTGGCGACAAAAACCTAATCATTGATGCAATAAAAAAAAACGCACACCACAATATCCAAAGCGGCTAACGAGACAAAAAGCACCAAAAACAATAAATGTGCATACAAAGGAAAAGGCGGCTACAAAACATTATGGGCAACATAATTCAGCTTAAACAAAAAAAAGTAAGAAAGACTGCAAAAAAAACTATTCATTCTTAAAACCACGAAAAGAAAAAAGACAAGAATATACGACCTTCTGACAAAAAACGCTGAAGATGTCAACAAAAATATAATAAAAAGCAAATACAGCTTAAGCCACTTAAAATTTAACATTTTTGAAATGCAGTTTTCAACGTCTTTAGAAATGTTTTTTTTTTCTTTTTACTACACTTACTAACACAAAAATATTTACAAAAGAAAAAAACAGGCGGTGCGATTTTCCTACCTTCATTACACTTGATCCTCATCTGGTATCAGTCAAGTAGGCAATTTAGAAGTCTACACTCCATTCAAAGATCTTCTCAAAAATATGTTAATACCTCAAACTTAAAACACTGTGTAAAGTTAATCTAACAGCAATGTTATGATTCATGTTTGAATTCTTCAAATTAATGGTGCAGAATCCTCATAGTACTCATCTTTTCCCAGGTTTTTTTCTGTCAAAAACATCCGTCATTTTTAACACCTCACAACTTCTAGGAAATGTTTCTGTACCAAAAAAAAAAATATATTCCAAAAAGTTTTCTTTTTGGCTTTGATGAAAGAAGTATGTAACATCGGGTAAAATATAACGCAGTGTCTACAAAGAAGACTGTTTCCATTTAAAATAAATCATAGACACAAAATATTCTTTTGGCCTGAATTTCAAATGGTACAGTAAACATAATGTTCCAAAAAGTGCCAACCCTCCAAACTGAATTTCGGTCAATTGAAATGTATTGGGTCTTTGTCCAAAGCACAATTGAGTTATTAATGATGAGTGTTTTAAAAAAATATAAAACAGTTTTTATGTAATCATTAATTTCTTCTTTTTTGTTACTTTTAATAATTCTGTAGAAACAATAAAATATTTCATCCATTATTACAACTTTTATATAAATATTTACATATGTGTTATGTTTTATTTGAATGCACACTATATTTAAATAATATATTTCAATATATTCCCAGCAAATACTTTGGCTACTAGGTAATATCAAAGAATATACGTGGTAATGTCTTCAATGACATATTTATGTTAAATACCAAAATGGGAATGAAATTAAGATTAAATTAAAAAAACTATGTATGTATGATATTAATGAAATTCAAGAATAAGTTTAAGCCTTTTTTAGGTTCAGCCATAAGACGCAAAAATTATGAAAAAACATTTTGCATGCAACAAGTGCAACACAGAAACAAAATAAATTCTGTTATTTGCAGATATTGTGACAAGGTTTATAATAAAAAATCGGTCGAGATAAGAAAATTTTCAGGTTATTTAATTTATGGTCTAAGAATTATGTGTGGAGCAATATAGAAGTAATATCTCCTTCTAGGCGATGGAGAAGTATTTGGGTGTCCACAAAATTGAGAAGGATAGAGGTTCATATATAGATTGCTCCTTGCACTTATGCTGTTACAGAATGCTCATTCAGAACTCAAAATTTCCTCCACTCAATAAAACGAACAGCAGATAATGTCGAAAAAGTTTGCTTTTTAGCATATTACTGAAATTTTGGTATTATGCGCTTTTGTTATTTGGGTATTACAAATAACACCCAAAAATATTGGTCTAAGACCCACCTTAATTTATATCAATCGGCTTGGAATCACTTTCTGAGTCGATTTAACGATGTCCGTCCGTCCATGTAAACCTTGTAATCAATAATTTTAAACAGAAATTAATGAAATTTGGCACATAGGTTTCTTACAGTCCAGGGACGAAGTCTATTGATTTTGGTTATGATCGGTCCATTATTTCACCTAGCCCCCATACAAATGTCCTCCCAGAAAAGCGGTTAACGATCATAAATCCCTTAATTATAGCAATATTTTAATGAAGTTTGCCTCATATTAGTCTTAATAAGTGTGCCGAATTTCAAGAAAATAGGTCCATAATTGACCATAGCTCCCATATAAACCCTTTTTCAGAAAATCACTTTAACGGGCATAAATCCCATTAAAATGACAATATCAAGTAAATATTCGACACAAATAAGTTTTATATAAACATAAATGATGCCAAGTTTTACAATGATCGGTCCATAATTTACCATAGCTCCCATATAAGGCCCTCTTTCGGAAATATCCCAAAAGTGAATAAATTATAATATACACAATGGTGTAGGGTATAATATGGTCCGGCTTGACCGACTATATCTTTTTTTCTCTTTTTTTAATGTGATGGGAAATATCTGCTACGATTATATCAGTAAATAATTTGTATTTCACCAAAATTTCTATAACATAATTTATACCCAACTTTTGGGTAAATACCCGGGTATTTACCCATATTTACCTAATTTACCAAATATACCCGGTATTTACCAAATGGGTATTTACCCATTTCCCATCTATATGCTGAATTAAATTTAGTATTATTTGATATTTTTTAATAAGAAATTAAAATCCAAAATCATTAATTATTTATATGTCGTTATTTTTTTTTTTTTTTAATCAAAGAGTTAAAAAAATAAACATTAAATCGTAATTTTTATGATTAATATGGTAATCGTGGCGATTTCTGGTTATTACTATTCAAATTCTAAACTAGTAACGCGTATTTCCACTTACAAGTCTTGAATTGACGAAGAAACTTTCAAAATTAAATTACTATAAAAATGATGTTATTTTTTTGGTGTATAATTTCATAATGGGACAGAAAAACAAAACATACACAAACATAATTGTGAATGTATGAGTGTTGCGATCGCTGGTGTAGTGCCTATAAAAAAGTAGAAACAAGAAATTGGTTGTTTATTTACTAAAGGAGATAAAATACGATCGCGTATATTAATGTAGGGCATAGCATATGTGTTTTGTTGTTTTAAAAGTAGAAATACTTTAATCAGCACCGAGCTAGTTATACCCTTTTTTAATGTCATATGAGCATACTTACATACTTTCAGAATATCAAATTTATATTTGAAAATTTGATTTGTGTAGTTTTGTTACTTATGTATTCAAAGTAACATATGTTAAAGTTAAGTATATTAATTAAATAAATAAAAACAAAAATATAAAATTATATCCACTTATATATTAAAAAATTCTGTATTTTTGTTTATAAAAAAATTTAAGTCTATAAATTGAAACATTGCTGTATGAATATTTATTTCTTTTTGTATAAAAAATACAATAACTTTTTGCTTAGAAAAATGAAATCAAAAAACTTCTTTATTTTTCAAATATATAAAAATATAATATATAAAAGTAAAATATAACAATTATTAGTTTATCAAAAATATAACTATAAAATATAAATTGACAACTTCGAAATCATACAAAAATTTGTCACGTCACTAAGAAAGGTATAAGCACGTCGGTGCAGATCAAAATATTTCTACTTGTAAAACAAGGAAACATGTATGCTATGCCCTACAGTAATATTAACGTTCATATCCTTTCCATTAGTAAATAAACAACTAAAATTTCTGTTGGCACTTTTTATTTCAAAATAAAAGAAACAAATATTATTTGTTTCTTTCAATTTGAAATAAAGATCTTTATACATGTACAAACATATATATATATATATATCTCTGTATGTTTTTATTTGCAATTCTTTATAAGGAATACACACATGTACAAACACATATATTTAAACTCTTTCTCTCACTCTCTCTGTTTTGGTTGTGGATTTAGTTTTCCCTTGTTACTTATCCCCCTCATCAATGCAAAATGTTGAGAGCGAGAATTACATGAGAGCGGGTTCTATGATTAGAACCCGCCATAAGAAATTTTGTTTCTACATGATGCGCCTTCTATATATGAATATTCTTTGGTAATATGCTAAGAAAATAATATAATGGCTTTACACTACTGAATAAACCATTATTGAAACGCATTATAACATTAGTGGCAACTAATTACATCATGTCATTACTTAGAACTAATTACTTTTAAGTTGTTCAATAACTCATTGATTTTAAAATATTACTGAAGTCATTATATTTTAAAACAAGAGGAACTAGTTCTGTTTCGTTACTAATACACAGGGAAACCAAAATATGCAACAAAATAAGTGTGTTAAGCACACTACATAATCAGAAAAAAAATATGGTCTAAAAATGCAAAAATATGTTCTTAAAAACAAACAAAATAAATTGTATTTTTCCGTGTAACAGCAGGCTTCAGTGTACTTGAACTACGACTAAGTTTTTTCTCTTCCTCTTTTCTTGTTATTTGAGTTCTAACAAATAGGTAGAATTGAGAATGGTGTAGTGTATAAGTACTTAGTTGGTGTTCTATAGGCTTTGCCTCCACGCCAGCAGAAGAAAACAGACTAGTGGCGGCATTTTTTGTTTATTTATTTCTTGATTCTTGGTTTACTAACTTTGTGCTGTTCTGTCTACTTTGATATGCATCCAATCATGTAAGGTTGTGTTATAATTTTTTTTTTCTTAAATCTTTTTTTTTTTAATCTTTTATCGTATTCTTTGGAGGTTCAGATCATAGTATTGTTATTGTACAATTCTACATATGAGTTTCAGGATGTGACTGTTAAAAATACTGGTGCACAGTGGGGTCAAACGCAAATTTTTTGGTAATAAATCTGAATCTCTTAAACTACTGGTCGGATCAAATTGAAATGTATGGAAGAGTTGTAGAGGAGGACCTAAGCTTTCAGAAAAATCATCTTGTAGTCACCCTGTGATAACACGAGATAAGCACAGGGTGTCAAAGTTGACTACCTCGAGTGTGTAATAGTTAAAAAAAATCGTAACTTGTACAAATGAAGTCCGATTTTAAAGATTTTTACATTTCTGGAAAGTGCTTGGCAAGATAAAGAAAAAAATAAGCTTACTCTCTTACAGTTAAAAAGATATTTACGCTTGAATTTTTGATTTTTTGGCTCGACTTTCTTTCGTTTTTCGGGAATAAGTCCGGAGATATATGAGGTAAACATTTTTTAAAAATATTCTGTAATTTGCTACATATTTCAAAATAATATGCTGAAAGATTTTTTGGATTATCTCAATTCGTCTAGACGTGAAAAATATTCAAAGTCAGCACTCTGAAATTGGCATGAAAAATGGCTATTTTTTTACAAAAATATAGTACAATTCATTCACTTTTTTCTCAAAGTTCCGTTAATAAAATTTTTTTTCCTTATTAATTTCAAAAGATAAGGCTTCATAAATGGTTAATAAAGAAATTTTGAATTGATTTAAGCATTAGCCGAAAATTGTCAATTTTAAAAAATAATTTCATTTTTATCGATTAATAAAAAAATGTCACGCGAGCTTTTTTAAATTTGGTACCCATATTTTTTATAGAAATAGATTTAGAATGATTTAACACTAAACTGCTTCCCGCCCGGCCAAAAACGAATGCAGGAGTGGAGATTTTATGTTAAAAGTCAGTTTTTTTAACGACTATTTTTAAAAGCATATTAAAAGCATATTATCATAATATTTTTAATATTATTTCTTATGTAATGTATAAAACACAAATCAAGCTTTTATTCCTAAAAAAATCAATAAAATAGCTCCAATAACCTATTTTTGGTAATTTTTCAAAAATAATTTGTTTTTTTTTTTTTAAATAGCTGAAAATCCAAAAAAATTTAATTTTTTTAATACAACTCCACTAATTTTGCAAATACTTTAAAAATGTTAAAAGAATATAAAAATAGACTTATTTACCAATTCAACGATATATAAAATGTTGATATAGGTCATTTAATAATAGTAATATAATGGCCTCAAAACTACCAAGTCACGTCAAAAGTTGCAAAATTCACTATTTTGTTCCGTATTTCCATATGTGTGTATACGTAACACTCAACTGCATTGCTTATTTTTGTTACGAGATAATAATATTTATTAATGAATTTATTTAAAGTATTCATAATTTTTTTCTACTGAAAAGGTTTTTAAAATTACCTAAGTACATAAATAAGTATATTTTCCTTCGTTTTTTATTACATTTTTTTAAGTTTTTAAATAATTTACCTAGCTACTTAATTAATGTATTATAACAAAAATGATTTTTTTACAATCGCATAGGTACATTTTTTTGACGTACCTGTTTGGGGGTTTTGAGCAAAAATTTAAATTTTTTAATTCATTTGTGCCTGTCACCATTTACCTGATATAAATATTCTTTTTCTATATATAAGTATCCTTATAAATATGCAGATTTATTAGTGAATTTGCCATTATGGAGATTACATTAAAACACTTTTCTATTTGCAAAGTAATCTGGGATAATCTATCTGATATTATCAATCGTCCAGAAAAAATAAGAAAACTCATTGATACAGTAGTATCTTTTGGTTTAACTCTTACTGCAGAAGACAGTTTAAAGCTCTAAAATGTTTGGTCAATACCAAAGTTCAAGAAGAAAAATGAAGAGTGGTTGGAGGGAGAAATACCAATTTTCATCGGAAAGCATAAAAAGGGTCGACCAAAAAAAGTTACGATGAAGTTCAGCTAAGAACAAAGAGGACCAAACAGGAATCTATTCTAAATTCACATACGAATGCCGAAATAAAAGATACATTTAAAGCTTTAGTAACACTTACGCAACCAAAGGAAGTAGAAAAAGTTATAGATGTGTTACCAACAGCTTCTCCCAATCGATTACATCGGATAATCCAAAGCATAATGACACCGAAATCAACATCGTCCTTTACCTCTGAAGATGCTTTAGCTCTAATATTAAATTTATGATATACGAGATTTTGAGGAAATCTGTTAGCGAAAAAGAATATGATATCTTTCCCAGTAGCAAATCAGTGAGAGGAGCAAAAAGTAATATTTTACAGCCTATGGAGCACCCGGTTAATGCTTCTATTAAAAGTGCTAAAGTTAATATATTGCAATTACTTGAAAATACTGCCTCTAGAATTATATATCTACCTTCAGCAATGGTAACATTGAAAAATGCAAAGACTCTGAACTTATTTTAACTTATTTTAATATTTTCGGAATACAAACAACTGGATGGAAGTAATTCTGGAAATAATTATTCCTCGCTATTTATAGCGTCTCTGGTACCACTTCGAATGCGCTTAAATAAGCCTTCCTCATCGACAAGAAATGATTCGCTTTTTGATGATATATGGATAAATTTAACTCCAGGTTCCAAATTTTTGTGCCGTCCAATCCTTTTTGATTACACAAAAGAAACCACGGTTACAATAAACAATTGGAAGAAGAAATTAAAGCATTGCCTCCAATATATGTAAAAGTATCAAACAGAACTATTAAAGTTACATTTCAACAACAATTAACGATGATTGATGGAAAAGTTGCAAACGCTATAACAGATACAACATCTACATGGAAATGTAATATATGTGGAAAAATAAGTTCACAATTTCAGGATAATTCTGAAGTCCTTGTTAAAAAAAATTCTTTAAAATTTGGAATATCACCACTCCACGCAAGGATAAGATTTTTGGAGTTCTGCTTACATCTTGCATATGATATGAAGTACAGAAATATTCCCGGGCAGGAAAATGCTACAGTAAAAAACAATTTGGAACTTCACGAATTACGAAAAGAGGAGAAGAAAAGAATTCAAAAAACAACTCGGATTAATAATTGATAAACCTCTACATGGCTATGGAAGCTCAAATGATGGAAATACAGCAAGACGTTTCTTTGAAAATCCGGAACTCACATCTTCAATCACAGGCATTGACTTAAATATTTTGAAGCGTTTTAAGATTATATTGGCAGCCATTAATAGCAAAAAACAAATTAATGAGGACAAATTTAAAATTTTTGCTTACGAAACTAAAGAACTACTTAACATTACATACCCCTGGAAATCAATGACTCCAACAATTCACAAAGTATTGGCTCATGGTAAAGAAATTATAGAAAATAGTATTTTGCCATTGGGAGAGCTAACAGAGGAAGCACAGGAAGCCCGAATTAAAGATGTTAAACACTTCCGACTCTTCAATTCCCGAAAATAGCGCAAAATATGGACTTAATGGAATATTTATTAATATCATCAGATCCAGTTATATATTCTATAAGAACACGATGGCTACCAAAAATCACTCTTGAAATAGAAAAAGAGGATTCCGAAGCTAAGGAAGTTAAAAATTTGCTAACGTTTGATGTTTCTGATTATTTTCAAGAAAATCTCTAATAATATCTTCTATAATATATTCTTAATAAAATAAATATACGGGATATATGTATAATAAGTATGTAAATATGTAGAACAAATTAAATAAACATTACTCAAATAAAGAATTTACTACTTTATAATAACAAATATATACCTACACAATACATTAGAAAACTAAAATGTTACGTATACACACATATGGAAATACGGAACAAAATAGTGAATTTTGCAACTTTTGACGTGACTTGGTAGTTTTTAGGCCATTATATTACTATTATTAAATGACCTATATCAACATTTTATATATCGTTGAATTGGTAAATAAGTAATTGCAAAATTAGTGGAGTTGTATTAAAAAAATTAATTTTTTTTGGATTTTCAGCTATTTCAAAAAAAAAAAAAAAAATATATATTTTTGAAAAATTACCAAAAATAGGTTATTGGAGCTATTTTATTGATTTTTTTAGGAATGAAATGTTTGATACATTACATAAGAAATAATATTAAAAATATTATGCTAATATGCTTTTAATATGCTTTTAAAAATAGTCGTTAAAAAACTGACTTTTAACATAAAATCTCCACTCCTGCATTCGTTTTTGGCCGGGCGGGAAGCAGTTTAGTGTTAAATCATTCTAAATCTATTTCTATAAAAAATATGGGTACCAAATTTAAAAAAGCTCGCGTGACATTTTTTTATTAATCGATAAAAATGAAATTATTTTTTAAAATTGACAATTTTCGGCTAATGCTTAAATCAATTCAAAATTTCTTTATTAACCATTTATGAAGCCTTATCTTTTGAAATTAATAAGGAAAAAAAAATTTTATTAACGGAACTTTGAGAAAAAAGTGAATGAATTGTACTATATTTTTGTAAAAAAATAGCCATTTTTCATGCCAATTTCAGAGTGCTGACTTTGAATATTTTTCACGTCTAGACGAATTGAGATAATCCAAAAATTCTTCCAGCATATTATTTTGAAATATGTAACAAATTACAGAATATTTTTAAAAAATGTTTACCTCATATATCTCCGGACTTATTGCCGAAAAACGAAAGCACTTTCCAGAAATATAAAAATCATTAAAATCGGACTTCATTTGTACAAGTTACGATTTTTTTAACTTTTACATACTCGAGGTAGTCAACTTTGACACCATGTAGCTTATCTCGTGTTATCACAGGGTGATTACAAGATGATTTTTCTAAAAGCTTAGGTCCTCCTCTACAACTCTTCCATACATTTCAATTTGATCCGACCAGTAGTTTAGGAGATTCAGATTTATTACCAAAAAATTTGCGTTTGATCCCACTGTGTGGTGATCGCTATGACTAAAGTTTTACCTTAAATGCAAACAAAATAAAAACTCCTTCAATGTTAGTAAACTCTGGCGGTTTAAATTTGTTGTTCGTTACTTTTTTGCTGGTGACTCCATTTTATATAATTTTTGTTGTTGCTGTTGTTGGCATCTAAAGATTTAAATTATCAGTATATTTGTCAGATGTGATTGTTAAGAGAATGGTCTTTGAAAGAGTAGGTTTGTAAATGTACAGAAACTTAAATAGTTTCTTAATAATTTCAAAATAATTTTCCTACAAAAAATTTTTGAAAATATAACCTATATATTTGGATTATTTTTAAAATTTGGAGTTTATTTAAGTATTACACACAATTTTGGGTGGATCGTTTTCGAGTTGCAATGTTTTAATGTTTAAAGTATCCCGCTGATAAAAAAATAAAATATTTTTGCATAAATTTTGGATTTAGGATAACTAAGAAAAAACCTTAATTTTTTTTTTTTTTTTGCAAAATATTTTTTTTATTTTTTTAATTTCATGATTTTGTTTCTTTTACGAGTAAAATATTGAAAAGTAGTTTTGTAATATGTGGTACATCTTAAAGTAGCTTTAAAAAGTTGTCCACGTAAATGCAATAATTAAACCTCTAGGCGAACAAAATCATAACATGAGTTTATGGTATGGAAGTGGATATAAATTTTCACAATTATTTTTCTTTTCAAATGAATCTCCACAAAGTATATTAACACACATTTGAAGGTCTGTTTTAGGCCACAATGTTTAACATTGCAATCAACGTTTTACCATGTTTTTAATGTTTTACGACAAGAATGAATTTTTCCTTCATTTCATTGGTCTTTTTTTATGTTTAATTTCTTTCATTCACATCAGCATCTCATCACATCTCTTGATGATAATTATTTGCAAAACAATCTCTGTCTGAATATTTGTCCCTCTTTCATCTGTATACCTTTTGTCAACTGATTCCAAAGATTTTACATGTCTTTTTGCATTTTGCACAATTTTGTTTTTTTGTCACATGTTCATCATTTTGCTTTTTACATGTTGTCAATCTTATCTCCAGTATTCAATCCAGCAGTTTTGTTTCTTGGTATGATGTCCTATAATGGCATCTCAAACTCAATTGCATCCACTTAGCTTGATTCATCTGAGCTCGAGACTTCGATAGCTTTGGGGCAATTAATGGATGAATACTTTAAGTGAGTGATGGAATGACACTTTTCTTGTGACAATAATAAAAAAGAACAACGACAAAATTCTACGTTGTTTTTATTTGCTGCTTTGTTGTCGGTTTTTGTTCTTGTTCTTGTATTGTTGCAGTTGCTTGCAACATTATAGAGGAGTATCATGAGAAAAAACCTTGTTGTTTTGCTGCAACTTGTAAGATTTATCGAAGTTAGTATTTAAATTGTTTTTGTGCATTTAATGAGCCATAAATTGTCATAATTGTTAAGAAAGAATTTTAAATATTGAAATGAAAATATTTATATTCCTTTGCTATTTGTAGCTGACTAGTTATTAAGTTTTTTATTCGTTAAACTGGTTTACAATTTGTAGTTAATATCATATTTATTTATGACTAGAGGTCTTTAAGAAACAACATATGTACTTGGATCAAAATCAATTTCTTTTCGTAAATTGCATGAGAGAGCAAATCCTCGAGCCCCTAAAAGGGAGCTCCTTAACTTTTTTTTTTTTTTAGTGCTAATTTTATTAAATGCCCAGTAAGAATCTTTGAAGCTACTTATTCTAAAATCATTTGTTCAATAATTGTAGTACATCTTTTGAACTAGTATTTTTGCCACCAATTCTGGCTCTCATGTAGTAGAAACGTGTTGAGATCTATATTGGTTTGAAAGAATTGTTTTTTTTAGTTCGGTATTGCTTCTACATAATATCTCCTAAAAAATTAATAGGTTCGTAAATCACTTCCTATTATCATTAAAAAAATAATTAGAATAAAATATATTTAAATTAAATTCATTGATTTGAAAAAGTGGTTATAGACCCGTTCCTAACTCATCTAGAATTAGTTCTGAGCTGAACAATAAAAATGTAATTGAAAAAAGATTCGGCTGTGTCGAATCTTTGATACCCTTCACCATCTTACCGACAAGTAATTTCATTTTCGCCTTAACGTATGCTATCATTATTTCACCTTTATAAATCTACATTTTTTTAAACTACAAAAATTTGAATACGAAAAAAAAAAACAATTATAGCAACCTTTGATTTTAAAAAATAAACAACAACAATTTCATATTTATTTATTTTTGTATGTATGTATATACAAACTAACTGTATATACAAAGAACAACAACAATACTCCTTGTGTGTGTATTTATATTCTTAACAGATATGTTTTAGTTTTTAAAAATAAATAACAACAACAATTCCATATTTATTTATTTTTGTACAGACTGCATATACAAAGAACAACAACAACACTGTTATTCATTATATTACTGCTGTTGCTAACTAAACTACTTGCTTATACAAAAAACAAAAAACGTCACTAATAGTCATTACAATGCTTAATATACATGTGCGTGTGTGTATTTATATTCTTAACAGATTTGTTTTTGGGCCATAACTCTGTTGATTATTAACGAATTTGGTTTATTAAAAAACCGAAATTTTATCCCGATATCTCAGTTATTACTGAACCGATTTATTTCATTTTTTCAGAACAAAAACTCATAAAAAAATGTCCGAGACTTCTTTGCAAAAACAAAGTCCATAGTATATACAGAGGCTTCAGAAACTGGAAAACCGGTTCTAAAAACCGGTTTCATAAGCATATCTCCGCATTGTATGAACCGATCTGAATTCCAATAGCAAAATTTTCGAAATGATTTCCGATCGCTTGATATATATATTATATATGTCAGTTATCGTTGGGCTTTATAAACGCCATTTCAACCGACACACGGACGGACATGGTCCTGTCGTCATCATTTCTTACAGGGATCCCGAAAATGTAAACTTTTTTGCTTTCCGACGAAAATTGTGGGAATTACAAATGGAATGACAAACTTATATATACCCTTTACCACAGGTGTAAAGGGTATATATACGTTAAAGTGATTATTGGAAGAGGGGATTTATATGGGAGCTATGATCAATTATTGACCGATCTTAATGAAATTCAGCATAAAGATTGACACTTATACAAAACTTTTTGTGCCAAGTTTCATTGAAACATTGCTATATTTAAGGCATTTACCCAATCACCTATGGTGGTGTAGGGTATAAAAATGTTCCCACGGGAGTTAGGAATCTTTTTTTAAATTTATTATATAGGATAAGATGGTTTTTATAAAAAATGTCCGCTAACGAAGTAGGGGGTTTACAGCTCGTAGTTATATAAATGTAGTAATATAAAAAATTACCAAAATTTCGATAAAAATATATAACATTAAAGAGCTGGTTTGGTCAGACCATAATTGTCATGAATGTGAAAATTGAAACATCTGTATGAAGAAGGGTTAAAATTCTTAAAGAGAAAACCTCAGACAATTTTTATATTTTCTTATAGCTCTCGTTAAGAAACATGACTAAAAAGAATATTAATTGTTAATATTATATTTTTTGGGTCCAAAAATATGTTTTGAATTTAAAATTTGTAAAACTTAGTTTTTGTCTATTTTTGGCAAATAAAATGTGAAATATTTCGTTAATTATATGTAAAAATGTTTAAATATTTTTTAAATAAGAGGTTATTATGTTCATGAACAGAAATGTAATCCTCACATTTCTGTTTTTAATAATTTTATCCGGTTGTCCCTTGTATCTGATTTTTTTTTTTTGGTTAAAATTTCAAGAATAGGATGTTCTTCTTTTGTGCTTCTTATTTATTTTCACTTTTTTGGAATTTCTTTATGATTACTTCCAAAAAAGTGAATATAAATAAATAAATAAATAAATAAATAAATAAATAAATAAATAAATAAATAAATAAATAAATAAATAAATAAATAAATAAATAAATAAATAAATAAATAAATAAATAAATAAATAAATAAATAAATAAATAAATAAATAAATAAATAAATAAATAAATAAATAAATAAATAAATAAATAAATAAATAAATAAATAAATAAATAAATAAATAAATAAATAAATAAATAAATAAATAAATAAATAAATAAATAAATAAATAAATAAATAAATAAATAAATAAATAAATAAATAAATAAATAAATAAATAAATAAATAAATAAATAAATAAATAAATAAATAAATAAATAAATAAATAAATAAATAAATAAATAAATAAATAAAGAAATAAATAAATAAATAAATAAATAAATAAATAAATAAATAAATAAATAAATAAATAAATAAATAAATAAATAAATAAATAAATAAATAAATAAATAAATAAATAAATAAATAAATAAATAAATAAATAAATAAATAAATAAATAAATAAATAAATAAATAAATAAATAAATAAATAAATAAATAAATAAATAAATAAATAAATAAATAAATAAATAAATAAATAAATAAATAAATAAATAAATAAATAAATAAATAAATAAATAAATAAATAAATAAATAAATAAATAAATAAATAAATAAATAAATAAATAAATAAATAAATAAATAAATAAATAAATAAATAAATAAATAAATAAATAAATAAATAAATAAATAAATAAATAAATAAATAAATAAATAAATAAATAAATAAATAAATAAATAAATAAATAAATAAATAAATAAATAAATAAATAAATAAATAAATAAATAAATAAATAAATAAATAAATAAATAAATAAATAAATAAATAAATAAATAAATAAATAAATAAATAAATAAATAAATAAATAAATAAATAAATAAATAAATAAATAAATAAATAAATAAATAAATAAATAAATAAATAAATAAATAAATAAATAAATAAATAAATAAATAAATAAATAAATAAATAAATAAATAAATAAATAAATAAATAAATAAATAAATAAATAAATAAATAAATAAATAAATAAATAAATAAATAAATAAATAAATAAATAAATAAATAAATAAATAAATAAATAAATAAATAAATATTCACTTTGGCTTGAATTTAAATTTCCTTTTAAATTTAATAAAAGTGTATTATACTATTCTAGCAAAAATAATTATTGGGAGAAAATAAATTGATTCATTTAATTTAAAATTTTATCCAACAGATGTTTAATTGTATTTAGACGAATTTGTATGTCTTTAATTAAAGTTCTATTAATGCTTTTGTTTATTGATTAATTAATTTACAATTTAAACAAATTTATATTAAGAAAATAGTTGTGTAATAACTTTACTATTTTTGTATCTAGTTAGAAAGGTAATTTAGACATGTAAAATATAACATTTAGTTTTTTTTTTTCAGACTAATAATAACAGTGATCCGGAATTTTTTTAAAATTTCATTATTATTTTTATATAATTTTCAATTAATTTAAAATTTTTCCTCATAAAAATATTAAGTAAAATAAATTTGGCTTGAATTTAAATTTCCTTTTAAATTTAATAAAAGTGTATTACACTATTACACTATTCCAGCAAAAATAATTATTGGGAGGAAATAAATTGATTCATTTAATTGATGTTTAATTGTATTTAGACGAATTTGTATGTCTTTAATTAAAGTTCTATTAATGCTTTTGTTTATTGATTAATTAATTTACAATTTAAACAAATTTATATTAAGAAAATAGTAATTGGAGAATTTCCTCTGCATCTTATACTAACTCGTTCTGTTACAATGATGTTCAACTTTAACGCAATTTTAATTAAATTTTAAATTAATTTGTATTTTCTTTTTTTTTTTAATGTCCAAGAATTTTTAGTAGTCTTTTGTCGCTGATCTTACAATTTGATTATAATGTAATAAATTGAATGTTTTTCAATTGAATAATTGGCTGGCTTAATGAACGTGAGTGAGTGAAGACACCAAGTTAGCGGTTGAAATAAACTTTTAATATACATATATGAAATTGATACCGTTCCAAAGGAGGGAGAGTCACTATTTCGTTAATTTAGTCAATAAATTAATGAATTATATTTTATGTATATTAGAGTGTTCAGGGAAACGGATAAAATTTTTTAAAAAACAAAAATATTTTTTCCATGTTTTAAAAGTTCAGGATCGACATTTTTAAATTAAAAATATTTTCTTTTTTAGTATTTTTATTTTCAAGTTTAAAATTATGCGTTTTTTTTTTCATTGAACACTCTAATGTACATACATGTTGCTTGTACATGGCGCTAAATACGTATTTGGTTGCATAATATTTTAATTGATCACTCTTTTTATTCAATATTTTCTCACACTACTTAAATTTTCAATATATTCTTTACATTATATGACAATACTGTTTTATGGAACTTTTTGCTTAGTTTGTTTCACAATAAATTTTCATTAATAAAAACCTTATTGTGTGAATTTCTACTGTTCAAAATGTGGGCGTATGCTTTTTCATCAATTAGATACATAATTGCTTTTCAATATTTTTTTATTTAAAATTTATAAATTTGAAATATTCTAAAATATTCATTTATATATTAATGAAAAATATTATCAATATTAAGACCTGTTGTGTTATTCATAATCTTTTATCACATTAATTAGCACTTCTATTAATTTCAATGTTCATTCATTTAGCTTTATATACACTAGATTAAAAGCAGAACATGTACTTATTAAAAATCCATTATTATAATTTAATGAAAATTTGTGTATTAATTATCACATTATACTGATATAAATATGAAAAAAATTACACTAAAAGAAACAAATTGATTTCTAAAGTTTTAAAACAGATAACCGTTTTAAAAGGGGTCACGTAACAATTTCTCCGAATTCAACTTCGGAAACTTTATATGTCACTTTTACTTAGGGTTGTCACCATTTAATCGCCTTGTGACAGCTTAGTAGACAGGTCCAAGATGACATGTTCAGCGTCAATTAACATAACAGAAATTTGAAAACAAATTTAACTTAATAACTAACTTTATAAACACATTTTTCTATAATTTTTTATTTAATAAAATTTATTTTTGTTTTACAATTTTTCGTTAATGTCGAATACAGAATTCCGAATCGAACCCTTCTGACGTATCTAACATTTTATAGTTTTTAACTCTAACGTAGTGTCTTATTAGTAAATTTTAACGCAAATTAACGGAAGGTGGCTCGTATTCGCGATATTTGAAAAATTTTGTAATTTAGCATTTAAAGTATTTGATAATGACAATTTATGATCCAATACTTGAATAGAATCACAATTGTTTATTTTGTTAAAATTAAACGACTAAATTCTTAAATAAAAGCCAATCAAAATTAATTTACCTAACGTCATTTTTAGGATATTAAAAGTGAAATACTATAATAATAACTAGAGCTAACTTTTAAAAAGGGTTTAAAAAGGGTATTTTTTTGAGCACAGTGTAATTAGCTGTTTAACTGCCAATTTCGCATTTAATAAGCATCTTAGAAAATAACTCTAAATTAATATTTAGATAGTGTGGTGTTGTCAACTGATTCTCCGCTAGAACTTTAGTGAGCGGTTAGGTGTCAATTGGTACATTTGACACCAATTTCCCGCAGGGTTTCGATTCGATATCCATGCCTCTACATACACTCTACTCTATATCTACATACACATATGTATGTACATTAGGGATATAACCAAAATTTGCCCTAGCACCACACGATGCCGAATGTTGTGTTATTAACATACGTCAACAAAATCAAAAAAAAAAGTTTTATATCTTGAATAATTCTGCAAGTGTGTTGTTGGAAGTCAAATGAAAATTTTCCATCACGTCACATATTTAACCCATTGAGGAACTAAGAAAATTTTCTTCCTTGAGAAATGTTTAGATTATAAAATTTTTCTCATAATAGGTAGAGTAAATTATTATGTTTTATAAAAATGTAGTACTAGTCATGTCTCTAACTTGTCACACATAGCCCCTAGAAATCTTTAAATTTTAAAAATAAAGAAATTTTCTATTAACGCTCATAAAACCATTGAAAAATGGAGGGGTAAAGAGTGATATGTCTCTAAAATGCCCTCCATAGCACCTAAATGTCTTTAAAATTTTTTAAAGCAATAATAGTTCTGTTTCTTAATATGAATAAAAATTAAAAATTGTACAATCTTAAATCCTAACTTTAAGAAAAAAAAAAAGAAAAATATGTATATATTTGTCAATGAAGTTAAAAATAAAAATTATATACTATTTTAAAATTGTGACGTCATGAAATTTTTTATTTAACTTTCTTCACTATATTTAGTCTAAGGAGTTAAAATTAGGCTGAATTAATCACAATATGTTTTTCTTAAAATTTTTTAAACTTTAATTGATATTTGTATTTTTTTTTTTAATATTTTGATGACTACGCATTTTCTGTCACTGCGATTTTTAAGATTTCACCATTTTTGAGATCTACGGTCTTTTGTTTATTATATCAAATATAAATTTTTCCTATACACCCTCTCCTTTCCCCTAATTTTTCAATAGTAATATGAGGGTTTATAGAGAATTTCCTTATTTTTACAACTTTAAAGATTTCTAGGGACTATGTGTAACAAGTTAGAGACTTGACTAGTACTACACTTTTATAGCCTAAAGTACTACACTTTTATATCATAAAAAATTTTATAACTTAAAAAATCATTATGGAACCATATTTTCCCTGGTCCTCAATGGGTTAAGAATGTGACGTGATGGAAAAAAACGAAATGTTCCTAGTGATTGGGATGACTATACCCTAATATTCATATAAATATTTGTTTAAATGAAATGTTTATTACAGTGCACTCGCGATAACGTGAACACTCGAAAGCGTGAACGACTCTGAAATGTGAACATAATTTTTCACACAGATTATTCTAAAACGTGAATAAAACATGAAAGCTCAAAAACGTGAATAATTTTGTGTATATATTTTTTTCTAATTATATATTTTAATAATAATATGTTTTTATTTATATTCCTAGAAGCATATAGTACCTGCTTTTGTTCCTTAAAAAAAGTTTTATATTTATGTTTACCAATCGGAAATTTGAGCAGTCTCGAAAACGTGAACATCCTTGGTAAAAATTAGTTCATGTTTCCGCGAGTCTACTGTATTTCCATTTTCATTGTTTTTATTTTAAGATGTCATTAATTTAAACAAATTATTAAATTTATTAAATATATAGTACATTTATAGAGAAACCTTCATCTATTTTTATCTTTTTCAGTGTACTATCGTATAGAATTTTTTGATTAATTGTTACCTACTAAATAATAGACTACTCATTGAAGAGTGTAGCTCATATCGAAGTTCAATACTTTAGAAATTATTCTTTTTACACGAGTTTATATTTTTAATATCACATAATTGAAAATTTTATTACTCTACCACTTCCATACATACATACTATACATATCTAAATGTATGTATGTATGTATGTATGTATGTATGTATGTATGTATGTATGTATGTATGTATGTATGTATGTATGTATGTATGTATGTATGTATGTATGTATGTATGTATGTATGTATGTATGTATGTATGTATGTATGTATGTATGTATGTATGTATGTATGTATGTATGTATGTATGTATGTATGTATGTATGTATGTATGTATGTATGTATGTATGTATGTATGTATGTACTAATGTACATATTAGGTATGTTTTGTTATAATTTATTTTTTATTTTTATTTTTTGTTTGTATTAATTTGTTAAATGCATTTAATTGTTTCACAATATGTATTTATCTATTTGATTTCAATTTCTAAGTCAGTATCAACAACAAATATATGACACATATTGTTTGCTCGTAAATTTAACAACAAGACATAGTAAAGTTAATTTATTTTCTATTTATGTGAACATAATTTAATTATGTTTTTTATTATTATTTTTTGATGTTTTTGTCATTAAAAGTATAATGAATTTTGAGGCACAAATAGACGATTAAATGTTAAATTTATGCAATATAAATATAGTAAGTCATTTGATTTTGTCAAAAAACATATAGATCTGGAAAGAATTTTAAGACAGCTTGACCAAGGAACTAAGAGTCTAAATTCAAAGCCAAGTCCCCGCCGAGATCCATACAAATTTTCAAAACGCACTAAATAGCGGACCAAGTTATAACAAACTCAAAATTTTAAATTTTTTGAGAACCATTTCGGGAAAAACCAAAACTTTTTCTTGTCTAAATATATGAGACCTATATATAATAAAATTATGTGTTTATAGTAATCTAAGGGCAAATGAAAAGGTAACCCCAAAAAATCATTTAAATTCGTAAAAATATCTTGTAAACGTCTATTTACTTAAGATGAAATTGAGGTCTTCACTGGTTAATCTAAAGTAACAAATGTAAATAACGTTATAAATGTGAAATTCGAACACATAAAAGAAAGAAAGCTTTATATGAAGAAAAATAATACTTTTTAAAAAATAATACACTTTGTGAATATATCCCTGCAAACAAATGGAAGATATCTTCTTGGATGATAAAGTGGCAATATCCCCATTTTATAATCTAAGAGAAAATAATCAAGTTATATTTTGTATTTTCTTCCATTTGTTGCTTCAGAGAAATTTCCGCAATATAAAATAAAAAAACTTATTTATTGTCATTTTTTATTTGTTTATTTTATAAAATTTTGTTTAGATAATTTTTAATATTTATTGAATTTCGTTTTTCTATTGGCTTAAACAAATATTTAAGAAATCTTCAAGGTAAATAAAATTATGGTTTTTGTACATTTGCAAAATTTACAAATATTTTTTGTTAAAGGGTATATGAAGAAAAATCATCATAAAGCACTGTTATACAAGGAATCTCTAAAATAGAACCGTGAAAGCAGATTTTATATAACTATTTTTTTAAGTTCTTTCTAATATACAAATACCATCAAAATAATATTTTTTATAATATAAATGCATAATTTTATTTTTCTTCTGGGTGGGTTCTGGGCAAAATCTTCTTTTTATCTTCCTAATATCATTTAAAAAATATCTTCCTACTTTCTTCCATATGATTATCTAGCGATATTGCCAGATTATCATCTAGAAGAATCGCCATCGTATTGCTTAGGGGTATTGCCATCGGGACACTTTTTCACCCGAAGGAAGTATCTTCCGCAATACGAATTCGATTATTGCCGCAATAATTATTTTCATCCAGGCAATACGTTTGGCGAAACATTTCTCGTATTGCTGTGTTTGCAGGGATGTGTTACTTTTTAATGAATTGTTATTCCGTTATTTTTAAAAATGTCAAAATTTAAAATTAAATTATTTTACCCTGCAAACACAGCAATACGAGAAATGTTTCGCCAAACGTATTGCCTGGATGAAAATAATTATTGCGGCAATAATCGAATTCGTATTGCGGAAGATACTTCCTTCGGGTGAAAAAGTGTCCCGATGGCAATACCCCTAAGCAATACGATGGCGATTCTTCTAGATGATAATCTGGCAATATCGCTAGATAATCATATGGAAGAAAGTAGGAAGATATTTTTTAAATGATATTAGGAAGATAAAAAGAAGATTTTGCCCAGAACCCACCCAGAAGAAAAATAAAATTATGCATTTATATTATAAAAAATATTATTTTGATGGTATTTGTATATTAGAAAGAACTTAAAAAAATAGTGATATAAAATTTCATATTAAAATCATAAAAAATCTTTAAACCTCGATATTTCAGTAAATAAGCGTTTAAATGGAAAAAGGGCCTCAATTTGTGATCACTTACATTTCTAACAAAAAATCAAAAATTCATATTAAAATCATAAAAAATCTTTAAACTTCGATATTTCAGTAAATGAGCGATATTTCAGTAAATAAGCGTTTAAATGGAAAAAGGGCCTCAATTTGTGATCAATTACATTTCTAAGCAAAAATTAAAATTTCATATTAAAATCATAAAAAATCTTTAAACCTCGATATTTCAGTAAATAAGCGTTTAAATGGATAAAGGGCCTCAATTTGTGATCACTTACATTTCTAACCAAAAATCAAAATTTCATATTACATTACATTTCTAAGCAAAAATTAAAATTTCATATTAAAATCATAAAAAATCTTTAAACCTCGATATTTCAGTAAATAAGCATTTAAATGGAAAAAGGGCCTCAATTTGTGATCACTTACAATTCTAACAAAAAATCGAAATTTCATATAAAAATCGTTAGAAATCTTTAAACCTCGATATTTCAGTAAATAAGCGTTTAATTGGAAAAATTAAAGTGAAAAATCAGATTATAGTTAAATTTTTGCTTATTGGTGAACATTTTTATTTTTTATGAAAAATCTCATTTTTTTAATGTTAATTTGTATTTTTGCGATACATTTTGTAAAATAAAAATTTATTTCTTAAGAAATTTAAAAATTTTTAAACAAAATACCTTTTAACATAATTCATAAACATTAACTACGTAATTCAAAACAGGTTTCACAATATTATTTTAAATTTCTATATAAATTTTCAGAAACACAATAACTCAAATTTGTGAATTGGGTAAATATTTTATATTAACAAAGTTGTATTTTTTATAAATTTTCACTCATTTGGAAATCTGTTTCGCATTTGATTTAATTATTTTTATATTTATTTTCTTTTTTTTTTAGTGAAAACTTAACTAACCATAACTAAATATAATGAATTTAACTAACAAGACGGTGAAAATATAGACAATTGTTGACTGGTACCTCAATTTTGTTTTTCTAAATTATCATATAAATTAACATAAATATGTAAATCATCAAAGCGTATTACAATTCTTTTGACAAATTCATCATTAACTTTTGTTTAATTTTAATCTGATTCATTTGAATATGATTTTAATTTTGTTCAAATACATATTTTCTTGTTCAAATATAATTAAATCTGCCAACCACAATCACACAAATATTTTTCGAAAACAAATCGTATTACAATTAACAACAATTTAAGAGCCATTTTCCTGAAGTAGTACAAAGTAAGAAATACGAATAAGTTTAAAAACGAATTCACTTTTCTATTTTTTGTAAATTAAATACACATAATTTTACTAATTTTAATTTATGTTATAGAACACAGACGTATTGATTGATTGAAGAGGCAGTACGTAGTTAATCATCTCAAGTAGAGGCTTCGAACAAAGCCAATAATCTTATTTGTTGAGAAAACAAATGTCTCTTTCGGAGTTTCTACAGCTTCCAGTAGGAACTTTATCCTGTGAACTGCAATAGTAGGGTACTCATATAGTACGTATTCAGATGTTACATCGTACTACAGAATCTACAATTATTAGTTTCAACATTTCTTAAGATATATTGATGACATCTAAGACCGGTTAATATTGAACAATAGCAACTTCCAAGTCTATCGGGAGATAATGAAAAATACATCTTCGCTTGTCTCATTCCAGAGGCATTCTCTCATACCTGAGCAAATTCTCTCTCAAGTCAGGAGTTGATCTTACATCTGGGGTTTCTCACGGGGAAACCGAAAAATAAAAATTAATAAAGCTCTTCGAGCTCTTCTGTCTGCTAAGCATTCCGCTCTCGTTTCCAGGGTAACCATCATGACCAGAGACTCAACATAGCGTAACCATGTTATGTGCACCAAGTTCATTGGGAGAAGGCATCGTTCTCAAATAGACCTAGACGTTCTATACGTCTTTGATTGAATATATTTGTGACACTAAAAAAAACTTACAAATAGAATTATCTTCAGTGACTTTTTAGAGTTATGTTTTGATATTAATTTTTTTAATATTTTAAATTAGAACATTGTTTTTTTTTTTTTTTTTTGTGAACTAAACAACAAACAACAAAAATTTGTAGTGGTTTGTTCTCTGTTTCAATAATTTAAACTCAAATATATTGCTGCCTATAATTAATGTACAAAAAATGATAACCTTATATATTTTAATCTTACACCAAAAATTTATTAAAACAATCAAAACAAAAATAAAATAAGATAAATACAGATGAAATTATTGCGGTCTTTTTCAATTAATATAGTTGTTTAATTTTGCATCGAAATTTAATAAATTCCCAGTATGCAAAATGATTCGAAATTGTCTCGAAATCGAATCATTTTTTCTTAAAATTTCCTCGATTTCGCATTCGATATAAAACAGAGAATGTACGTGTTTTCCTATGTAGAATGCAGGACGAAATAGAATCGATAAGTTTAACCTTTATTGATTCATATATAAATCATAGTATTGAGCACTTTTCTGTATAAAAAATGAATGAATAATCGATCTTTGATAAATATATATTTGATCAATTCAATTTCACTTAGCTGATGCGAATTTATATAAAAATTACCATTTATCGAATAGTAATTATTTTGTTCTGTTATTACGTAGGAGTAGAAATTTTAGGAACTAGATTATATTTGCCTGCATTATTTTATTTTGAATCATGTATACTAGACTCTATCATTCTATTATAAACTTGTGATGATATTTGATTACCCTTTTTACTTGTTGTTTTACCTTTTACAAATGGTTTTCAAAAGGAAAGGCACTCAATGATTCTAAAGATCCAAATACTTTGACTAGTTCCACCAAATGAGTACGACAATGAACATTGTATGCGCAAAATCGTTGACCATACATCAATAATTGACTGAGCCATTATTTCAAATGGTCTTAGATCTATTTTTATATAAAACTATTATGGAGCAAAGAAATACATTTTTTTGTGTTTGAAATGCAGTTAAAAAAATTAAACTTTTCGTAAAAAAAATTTACATAAATATTTATAGAATAATTGAAATTGATTTTTGTTTTCTATTATATACTAGAGTTCGAAAATTTAAAAAAAAACAGTGTCGACAAAGCATCGAAATAGTTAATTCGAAAAAAGTTCGATATGAAGTGCTTACTCGAAACTATGCATACTGTGTTTATTCAAGCAAAAAAATATTTTACTATACTTTTATATACTATATACATTTTTAATTCATCCAATCAACTACATGATTGATTTAATTAATTTATTAATTGGGAATTTTTTTTTTTTGTTTTGTATTTTTTACAGTTTTTAGTAATTGATATAATCATTTTGGTGAGAGGTGCAAATTTCTGATATGTTTGTTAATTAATTACTTTTCTGTGTAGTAAAAATAAAATTCAAGTAAATTTTTTTCTCATTTTTTCATTTGTTAATTCATTCAATAATCTACATGATTGTTTGCATTTTACCAAATAATAACTTCTTTGTACGAGTTTATCAAAAAAATTGAACAAATAATTGTAAATTTAAAAGCAACGATATTGATAACACAACGACACAAGAAAAAATATTTATTTAAACAATAATTGGACTTATTAATCATATTTCTTGGGTAAATATCTAGGTATTTGTATAATCGAATAAATTCTAACACAAGTGTTACCACAATTTATGTACTTGCAACACCAAACAATAACTAAAAAAAGAAACGATCGTAAGCAAAAGATAGCAGGTAAATATGTAAGTGTTCTGGAAAATGGATATTTTTATCAATTAGTTAAACAAAAACCTTTATATAAAAAACACTTCAAACACTAACACACATACACTTATACTCAATTTACATTACTTTAAGGTGAGAAAAGTAAATTTTTCATAAAATATAATAAAATTTGTAAAAATGACATAAGAATTAGATAAGAAACATACAAACTCGTTCTAATATACATATGTATGTAATAATATAAATATAGAAAATAAATTCATAAATTTTAAATATTCAGACAAATATTTGATAGATAATAAAAACATAACAAAGAAAGAAATAACTAAAATTAAAAAGAAAAAAAAAATTCCAACATTAATTACAAACTGTTTGTTAACAAATATTTTAAAATTTAAATGATTTTTTTTTTATTTAATTTTACACGAAGTTGATTCGATTTGTGCAACAAAACACTTGAACGTGGAGTAAAAAATCATGTTTGTTTGCAATTTAAACATTTAATTAAAGTTATTATTATTATTTTTTTTTTTACAAAATCACATGACTAACAACGATTTAAGTTAACAAGAAGTAGGCGTTTCCAAGCCACAATAAAAACTATATCCACATTTTATTTTTGTCTTCTGCTCATTCTTTATTGAAAGTTTTGTCAATTTACGTCCAGATAGATATTTCAAAAATATTTTCGTAATAGAAATTAGGAAATTTTAAGATCAAAATATATATAACTAATTTTTTTTTTTTTTTGGAAATATTTTTATACAAATATATCTAAATGAAAGTGGGGCATTGTGACATATGGGGAAAAAAATATTTTTTTTCGCGTATTTGATTTTTTTTTTTTTCTTAAAAAATTCGCTATTATTGCAATTTTCTTTTTTAAGTGTTGATGTTTTTGAGGAAGAGATCTAAATCACTAGCACTTTATTTCAATTAAAAATACATTTTGTCATAATGCTGATTTTGTATCTACTTACTTAACGTAAAAATGACGGAATTGGGGTAATATGGTAGATATGTAGAATGTATAATTTAAAAAAATTGTCCACCAATTTTTTGAGGCTTTCAGAAAAATATATTATTTTTAATTGGCTTCAACATATATAAGAAAATATAATAAAACGGATCAAAATTGTGAAATTACCTAATATACACATAGCGATAAGACTAAAAATCTTAGAACCAACATGTACTATTACATCAGAAAATCTTGAATTGTAATGCATTATTTACAGCATTTGAAGTGTGAGAAAATTATAGCAATTTAATGCACATGACTATTTAAAATTTTTATAAATTTTGTTGCATTATTTGCTATTGACTTCTATAGAGTATTAAATCAGGTATCAATAATCCATTAACAAATATTTGTAGCATATTCATTAACATTTTTTAATTTTAAGAAAAGTAGTATCGAGTAGTAGTATCGATTACCAATTAAAATGAATTAAGTAGTCAAAGGTGCTCATACAGGACTGTCACAGAAAACCATTCCGATCGAAAGTGGAATTAATTCCGTTCTTTGCTTCTTCAAAAAACATGAAACGAAGAAATTTTTCGGAATGAATCCACTTTAAATTTTCAAAATGGAACTAATTTTGTGGTTTCATTCCGAAAAATTTCTTTGTTTCATGTTTTTTGAAGAAGCAAAGAACGGAATTAATTCCACTTTCGATCGGAATGGTTTTCTGTGAGAGGCCTGATAGTTTTCAACATTATATCACAGATCTATTTGTAGATTTGAAATTCATTCCTGTATTTTTTACCTTAAAAATATCCCCACTTTTTTATGGATTATGTATTTGATTAACCCTTTTAATTGAGTTAAAATGGAAAAATTATTAACTAATAATACAGTTTATTTTGAAATTTTTGAGAAAACGATTGGCCTTACAGAAATAATTGTATATCAAAATGATCCAGTTGGGCTAATGTCTTATAAGTTATTTTATCCCTTTGGTTTATAAAAAGGAAGGCATAGTTTTTAATGTGGCTTTTCCTTCACCTGATTTTTTTTAAAAACTTCTGCTGCTCTCACATAAACAGAAAAAAGTAAAAATGCACTTCAGTTACGTTTTTTTTATTTGATTTTGATCCAATCATCAAAAAGGATAATACATATTAATTAACAAGAATAATTGATTTGATTATTACTGTTTTTAATTTTAATAGATACAATGAGCCAAAAATTTTTGGAAATTGACTTAAATTTTTTTTATTTTTACACTGAAAAAAATCCATGCCTTATATAAACGAAACCTAACGTACAATGTACGAAATATTTCGTAATTTTGGACCACGAAAGGATGATGTAATATAAACGAATGCTTACGAAAATATTTCTTATTATTTACGAAATTTTTATATTGTTTTACGATAAACTTTGTACTTTTTACGAATATTTTTTATAAATACAAAATTAGTTGTAACATATACAATAAAAATTTCATATTTTTAGTTTATAATTTCATATATGATTTTAATTAGTTTACAAAAAAATCGAATTTTTTAGATTTGGAATATTAATTCATATACATATATTTTTAAGTGAAAGTAAAAATCTTAAATTCATTTTTATTAAAAATAATAACAAGTTTTTGGACCCAAGCAGCTCAAAATAATTTGAATCTTCACTAATTTTTTCAAAATTAGCATTCAAGATATCAACCAATGTAATGTTTATAAACGAAAATTGGGTAAAATTTAAGAACCGGTTTTTCGGTTACCCGTCTACTTAAAAACCGGTTAAACCGGCTAACCAACATTTTAATAATTGCTCTAAGTTGAAGATTCATAAAAATAATTTGGGTTAAAAAAGCGTTTTTTAGCTTATAGGTTTAACCATGTACCAAATAATATACACTGTTCTTCATAAATAGCGATTAATTTACATCGAAAGTTTATAATAAATTTGTTCAGCCTTTAGACTAGTGTTAATATAATTTATAAATAAAATTTTTCTGGTACCTTTTAGCACGGCCTAGCTTTATAATGATTTAAAATTGTACTTAAAAGTTTTTTTAGTATTCGTTTTTTTTCAATTTTTATATTTAAAAATAATATTTCATTATCCAAATTTTAAAGCATCTCAACAAAAAGGAAGCTTCAGACTTAGGAAAATGAACTTTATGTTATGATTTAAATTCAATACTTTCAACATTTCTTATAATTTTTATACAAAATTTAGAAGAATTATTAATCACTTAAAAGTACATTTTCTGCACTTATTTATTTCTACTTTTGAAGTTTTTTTTCCTATTATCCTATATAAAATCTTATTATTATGTTATTTTCTTCTTTTTTGTAAATGGAATGCTTTGTTATCTATCTGATTTTATTATACATACAGTTTTAAAATATATTGAACTTCCAACAAGTAAATATGTATATCACCTTATTATTAATGTATATCACCTTACTTACTAATTCAAACAGCAAGTATTTTTAGTTGTTTAAGAAAAGTCCTTATATTTTAAATTTAGAAAAATGAAATAAAAGTAGGATAATTTGTGATATTTTTGGCAAATTTGTAAAACCGGTTAACCGACAAAAAAAAAAACGAATAAACAGGTTAACCGAAATTGAATATATCAAATTAACCGGTTTGCAAAAAACCGAAATTTGAAGAAAAAATTGGTTTTACCGTTAACCGGTTTAAAAACACTAAACCGAATTTAAAGTGATTAATAGAAATTAAATTGGGATCTGTCTTATGTATCACTCCAAAAATAGAAGATTTTCGTAAAAATTTTATGTTCTATCTTGCACCACCACACTTTTAAGTGTAAAATCAAAATATCGAATAAAGAAAATTATGTTTAAATTTTATTATTATTATTATTATAATTAAATTTAAATTTTATTATATAAAATTATATTTTAATTTTTGCCCTTTGGGGGTATGAAAGTGCTCTTGATAGGGTAAGGTTCTATGTGAATTTATGGCATGAACTTTTGACAAACTCAGGTTTCTAATTTTTTGTAATTTTATTTTTTAATAATTTTTACAGTATCTCCCAAAATAATCAAAATCAAATATTAAATAATATGAAAATTATCTTATATCAAAATAACACAGAAATATAGTAGAATACCTAAATTATTTAAATCAGAATGTTTTAAATTACAATATAATTCTATGTTATTTTGTGAATTTCGTAAAATGTTAAATTGCTTTATAAAAATTAATTGTATTAATAAATAATATAATTAAATTCCAATGTAAAGTTAGTTAAAAAATAATTTTAAATATTTTTCTCTGTGTAGGCTAACATTTTTTTTTTTTTTGAATTTTAACATTTACATATTTGTATGTTTTTAATGTTTTGTTAGTTTTATGTCAATTAAATTTTTATAAGAGATTTAATCTAATATCTATCGTTTATAAAAAAGGCTTAATACATTTTAACTTTATACAAACATGTGTATCTATTAAAATGTTCCATATTGAGAAACAATCATCGTTTTTTATACTATTTAGAATCATTGAAATTCTTCACATTTTTCAAAAAATCTAAATTCATATTCATGATTTAAAGTTTCTCAAACGATTTGAAAATTACTAAGTAAAAAACAACATACAGACAACATTATAGAAAATGGATTTTAATGAGATAACTTCTTTACAAAGTGAATAATTAAAACAAAAAAATCGCATAAATATTTTTTAAAAAGAATTTTTATAATTATTGAATATTGTTGTTTATTATCTCTCTTTTAAAGAAACAGAATGAAGTGAAAATAAAACATTTACACACTCACACAGAGATACTCGATCTGGGAATAGATAAGAGTGTCTGACTTGAAGAAAAGAAATTAAAAATACAAGTAAAAAGAAATATTTGATTTAATAATGATCCTGAGAACAAACTAATATGAAAATCACACAGAGTAACAACGCAATAAAAAAATAAAAAAAAAAAAACAAGTACAGTGAAATCAAGAGACAACCAATATACAATTTAACATAAATAATAAAATGTAGAAAAACAAAAACATTTCCTGCAACATAATATAATTCCAACACACTCAAACAAAATGCTAAAATATACAGGTAGAGTTTGTATTCAAGGACAATCTGAAAAGTTCATTTAAAAACGAATGGTTACTCAGCTTAAATAAATAAATGAATTGAAAAATAAATGATCTCAACATTGTGGAAGTACATATTTAGAGCTAAAAAGAACTGCAGAAGTAATTACTTTAAACTACTTTTGTTATTGGTAGGATTATGATTTTTAGTCACTTCTTTTAAAATTCTTCTCTTAAAACTATGTTTATAAATTAATTAATAAAAGTATTATTTTAGTTTTGCTAATGGTTAAAAGGATACTTTTAAAGGAGTGAAAATCAACTAAGTGTAGTTCTTCTTTTGAAGAATTTCCTAAGAATTTCAAAATTATTTGATTTTAACAAGAATTGGGAAATTTGAATGATACTTACAAAATGTCGAAACTTATTTGTTTCGATTTCTAGAAGTAAATGGCTGCTGATACTACCCGCTTGACCACAAACTTCCATAAAGATATCGCCTTCTCGCACATTTCTCTAACAAAACTTTCGAGAACGACTATCGATGGCGTTTCGAGAATGAAACGAAAAAATGTTCGTCAGAGATCAATTTTTGATGTCAAAAATTGTTCGATATTGATATTACTAATGAATCGTTTGCGATAGTTCTATTCTGTTTGGTGTCCCATATAAAATTAAATGCTGATTTCATTTTTTAAGTTTTTTATTGCAAAATTAACTAACTAAAATCTTAGCTGCGCAAATTCATATTTTCTTAGGTCCAATATGATATTGCAACATGTCTAAAACGAGAGAGAAACTATAGTCGGTCAAGACCGACCATATGATCCCCTACACCCTAAGACCTGTGAACAATTGTAAACCAACACTCTTACTTAATGTAAAATAAATTGTATAAATACACAATAATGCATTTATACTAACATCTACATGATTTTTTGCCCTTTAGGGTGATTCCCGGAAGTGGGTTTATATGGGAGCTATGGTAAATTTTGGACCGATTCTCATAAATTTTGGCAATGTTGTTTCTACTTATATAAAATTTATTTGTGTTGAATATTAACTTGATACTATCATTCGCATGGTATTTATGCACGTTGAAGTGATTTTCGGAAGAGGGGTTTATATGAGAGCTATGGTCAATCGTCGACCGATTTTCATAAAATTTGGTACAAAGATTGGTAGATTAAAATATTATTAACATTAAGACATTTTTAAGTGTGGAAACTCTATTCCGGGTCCTTGTATCATAAAAGTCCCACCTGCCAAATTTCATTAAATTATCTTCAAAATTGCGACCTGTACTTTGTGTACAAGGTTTACATGGACAGCCAGTCGTCCAGCCAGCCATCCAGCCAGCCATCCAACCAGCCAGCCGTCCAGGCAGAAGGACGGACATCATTAAATCGATTTAAAAAGTGATTCTGAGTAGATTGGTATACCTTAAGGTGGGTGTTGGATAACTAATTCTATGCGTTACAAACATCAGCACAAACACATAATACCCCAACCACCTATGGTGGTGTAGGGTATAATATAAACATTCTCAAAATAACATATTTATCTAAATGACACATTTTTTTCTTGCAGATTAATTCAGTAAACTTCGATCTAAAAAAATATGGATTTGAGCTACAGTAAAACTGATATTATTGAGACTTTATCTGGGACCATCAACATACATGATCTAAATGTAATTTAAAATTGTTAAGTTTTACCACCCTTATTTTTATTTCTTTATTTGTACTTTATTGTTAATTAACTTTAAAATTAACATAAATCTATTTTATTTTCTTAACATTTGGTGTATTATGTTATGTTTAAAATAAACAAAATTGCTTTAAAAATTAAATCAGCTTTTAATTTTAAAAGGGAAACGAAATGGAAATGAAACTGAATAGAACTATTGCCAACGGTTCATTAGTAATGTTGACATCGAACAATTTTCGATATTGGCAATGAACATTATCTCGTTTCGCTAACGATATCACTTAATATTTGATATAGATATCATAAACGAGCCTTCGTTATCGATCGATTTGCTGTCACAAACTGAACGGCAGGTGAACTCTA
Organism: Protophormia terraenovae; assembly: GCA_951394005.1. Taxonomy (NCBI): domain Eukaryota; kingdom Metazoa; phylum Arthropoda; class Insecta; order Diptera; family Calliphoridae; genus Protophormia; species Protophormia terraenovae. The sequence continues at coordinate 153,459,105 of OX596074.1, forward strand.
CGAGTTTATTCTCGAAACGCCTTCGATACTTGTTCTCGAAGGTTTTGTAAGAGAAATGTTCGAGAATTATTCCAAGTCGATATCTTTGTAGAAGTTTGTGGTTAACCGGGATGTATCTATTATTTTATATGTTTGGGAGAATTTTGTTTTCAAATAATTCAAAAAGCTTACTTTTTACTATTGATGTATTCACATCGGAAATCTTGTTGTCTATGAAGGACAGAAAGTACATTAGGATAAAGTCTTGGCTTGACTTGTCGATCTGCTCTCGTATGTGAGGCTTAGAGTGTGTTTAAATACTGTATGAATCGTTTGTGGTACATCACAACCACATAATGATTAATGGGTTTTCAAACATACATAAAGAGTTGTTGTAGCAACGACACAAACCGACATATAATCAGAAAAAATGTTGCATATTAAGTGACAAACTACTGCAAAATAAAAAACAAATCATTGATTATTTTAACAAACCACCATACGGAGATACAACGACAGCCAGCAGAGACATACAGAAAATTGCATACATGCAACGGCCACAACAACAAAAACACCAAGCAAAACAAACTACCAATACAAAAATGCATAAATTATACTATAGATGACTGTAGATAAAGTGGAAGAGATAGATGCGGCAGAAGAAAAAAAAAAAAATGCAAAACACACATAAACAGCAATTTCAATAAATGCAGATGGCGTCCAAGTGGTGTCTCTCCGATATACAGGAGCAGCAAAAAAAAAAACCAACGAATTGTTTTAATGGCTGCCACAGGTTGAAGCTCTAACAGAGGTACAAACTTCATATGCAATGGCACTGTTCAGTTCTGATGATGACTAAAAATAATAATCATTCTTTAAACGATGACTGTCATTGTCACAACAGTTTTATACATACACATAGTTACGTACACAAATATATACATATGTTTGTATTTGTATATGCAGCATCACATAAAAAAGTATGCATAACAACAAATTCATATTATTTAAACTTGGCTTTCTTTTGCACCTTGTAATGTAAATTTTGCAGCATTAATGCCAGCATTATGTATACTTTTGTCTGGTCCAACTGTCTTAAAATGTTCAAGTATTTATGTATGTAAGTATGTATTTGTATCTGCTGCATGCTTGCAGTGCTTGTGTGTGCGTTGAAACAACAAAAACTTGATTGATTGGTTGTTGCCTGACTTCTGCATGGATGACTTGTTAGCCGTTTAAAGACTTGGTGTAGTTGGATGAAGAGGTCTGCAACATTTTCCTTCTGATTTTGCATCTAAAAACTCAGACATGCAAAAACTCTTGCCGACTTTGTGGCACGTTTGTGTATAATCAAAATGACTTTGTGGAGACTTGAAGTTTTGTTTTTGTTTCTCTTTATTTATGCTTATAGAATTTTGCATTTTTACGCCATATTGAATTTTATTTTATTTCTTTATTTTTTTGCAAAGATGCTGGATGCCAATGCAGTGTGAAATAAAATAAATTAATAGGGGCATTCAGGTGATTCGAGAACAATAAATTAAAAAAAAAAGGTATTCCCAATTATAAAGATGATCGCTGATTTGAATTTTAAACGCATTTTAGTATCTACAGAACTTCTTTCAAAACTAGTATAGAATTTTATAGATTATTATTTTAGAATCTGGATTATTAAGCATTGTTTAAAAAATAAATGTTAATACATTAGGTTTCCAAACAAAAACTATGCATGTACATATATATGTACAAAAATAAGTTTCCTATTTTATGACATTACTGAGGAATTATAAATTAAATTATTTGATGATAACATTTTTTGTTACTTTTATTCCCTTGATATATCTTGCAATGACTTTGCCTTAAAATTAAAAACATTAAATGGGAAATGACCAAATAAACCAATTTTCCAATTACAATTCTTCATAATTAATCATTTAAATTATCAATAATCATGCTCATAAATAGGAAATAACATTTATTCATATCCACAATAAAGGCAAATTTAGCATAAAATCACAACTAATAACGAATGAATAGTATTTAAAAGAAAAAAAATATTAATGTTAAAAAATTAGGGGAAAAAGTTGCACATCATTCTCATAACATCAACCAAATTAAAGACAGTGTTGAGTTAGAATATAAAATGCTGCTTTGTACGGGGAAGGGCGACTTCTCTTTTTTTGTAAGTAAACATCTTCCATTTATCTATTATTTTATTCAACTATATACAAATTTTATTTCGTTATGAGGCCTTTGATCAATTACTGATCATATGGTATAACTTATCAATAATATAAGGGGTATATTGGTTTGTCATTGTTTATGTAACATGTCCAAAAAATCATTTAAGACCTCAGTAAAGTAAATTTTGCACAGATAATTCGAGGGTCGATATAAACTAAGATCCGATCCGCCACTTTACCACCCACCTCGCATTCAAGTTCATAAAGCAGTATAAAATTGGAAACAAAAATGGGCGTGTGACGCCCACCTCCCAAATTTTAAAAACTTGCAGATGATGGATATACACATAGATTCGGCCAAGCTGAATGAAATATTCTCACTTGTTTATTTATGTATTATCTTAATTTGGAACAAAAATAAAAAATATACATCGGGGGCTTTTATTCAAAAAGGAATATCTGTAAAACCCCAATTTTTCAGGAGAATATTTGCTTGTTTATCGTTTTTAAGGCTAAATCTATCCTTTTTATTTTGCGTTTAGCTCCAACATTTTCGATTCAGCTTTTATCCTTTTCTGAATTTTAGAATTGCCTTAAAGGCTAACAGCCGTATGCAAAAAATATTATTAACTTTGCGTTCAAGTACAATTTTGTTACCCAATACTTAAAGGCTAACAAACGTTTGTTAAAAAAAACGTATGCAAAAACATTGTTTTAAAACACAAAGTTTATTTAACGTTGGTAACGGCAACACTAGTATTATTTCCCCTCTTTGTAGTTAAAGTTGTACACTATCGAATATTAATACATTCGGTTATTCAAATTTTTGAAAAAGCTTTTTATTGTTTAAACATTAAATTAATTATTTTTCAAATATTGTTTCTTAGTAGAAATACAAAAAATAAAAGAAATAATAGAAGTTAAAAAGCAAAAATATGACAAATTTTATGGAACGGATAAAATAAGTATTCGAACAACGAGTTTATTTTATTTGTTTTGATTTTTATTATTTTTTATGTGATGTTATGTGAATTTTTTAGATTTTTTCTCTACATATTTGTCTGGGATAGACAAATCGGATATATAATCAATAAATATATCGGTCTTAAGAAGAAGAAAGATATAGAAGACTAGAATAAGGGAGAACAAGCGAGAATTTTTTGCAAAGCACAAAGAAAAATAGGAAATTTATCATAATGTCACTTGTAGTAAGTTTAATGTAAGTTCATACCTACTTTAAAATATTTAGATTACGTTTTTATATTTAAGTTAATAAACGTTTTCGCCAGAGACCAGAAATTACGAACAAAAAACATAAAATTTTAAGCTTTCATTAAAAAAATAAAAAACACTTAAGTTCAAAATAGAATATTTTTCTTAACTGTTCAAAAACAAAATAATAAAATTATTAAAACAAACATTTTAAGTAAAGTACAAAATAATTTTGTACTTTAAAAAAATGTTTTTAAAAATTTTTTTTTTTTTTATGTACGAAAAAACTTTTTCTTTGTATAATTTAAAAATATCAATTTAGAAATGAATTCATTTTAAACAACTGGAAATTTGGTAGTTGCTTAGTAATCATATTGGACTTTGAATATAATAAATGACCAAAGTCGCTGCGGATTATCGAAAAAAGCAACGTTTTAAATGGTATACATTAGGGTGGCCGCGAAATGAAAAGTATAGATGTTCCTATCTTAAATAAAAATTTGATTCATTCTAAGGTACCGTTTCTCAAAATTTTGGTCCTGAAATTATCCTTTCGTGAGCATGATCAAAATGAAAATAGGTTGTTTTTTCAATAACAATATACAAATTTGGAATCGTAAGAAAGGACTTTAGAGCGAGCATTTAAAGACATAAGAAAAATTTAGGACCAGATTCAAATAAGATCAAAATTTTGGTTCGTCCTTGTGTTGAAGAAAGCATATGTACCAAATTTCATCAAATTACCTTCAAACTGCGCATAAGCTTTATATGGACAGCCAGCCAGCAAGAAAGCCGACCAGACGGACGGACATTGTTAAATCGACTAAGAAAATGATTCTGAGTCGAACTGTGTACTTTAAGGTGTGGGTCCGAAGATTCTTCCTCTGCGTTACAATTTCTGCCCAAACAAATAATGCACCAACATACCTATAGTGGTGTAGTGTATAAAAACAGAAAAACTTGTTTTGGTATAACTGCTATAGGAATATATTGTATTATTTTGATCCCAATTTTTTAAATATTTGTGTAAAAAATTCAAATTTTTAAATTTTTTGTGAAAAATTGCAACATTTTGGACTTATTTGGACCTGGTCCTAAATTTTTGTTACGTCATTAAATACCAGCCCTAAAGTCTATTCTTACGATACCAAATTTTAATATTGTTCCTTCGGCAGATATAGGAACCAAACTTTTGAGACGCGGTACCTTAGAATAAAATAAATTTTCATTTGAGATGAGAACATCGTTATCAGATAAAATACTCCATACAAACATTCATATGAATTTATGTTAGTTTGTGATGAAAACTGTTGATAAATATGAAAAAAATCATTTAATTTGTTCATTATTTGTCTTAAAAATTTGCATTTATTATCAATATTTTATTTTAAATTTCATAAATATTTGACTTTGAAATGAAAAATTATTGTACAAAAAGAAAAGTTTTTTTTTGTGTTTTGTTTTCTTTGGAAAATTTTTTTTTTGAGAACTTTATTATTTTGTACTTGAAGAAAAACATTTTTTTAAAAAACTTTTTTTATATTTTTTGTTTTAGTATGTTATAAAATAATTTTTAACTTCAATGAAAATATTTTTTTGTAAAAAACAAAATAAAAAATGTTTCCGGTCTTTGGTTTTCTCATACAGTTTTAAGGAATTTAGCTTAACAATAATTTGTAAAGCTGAAATAAGTTTTTTTGCATTCGGCAGTAAAATGTTAGTATTTCAAAAAAAATAAATAAAACAAAATAATAATAATAATTTATTTTCTATTAATAATTTTATTTTTACAATATCATTTAATAATTTTTGTGTCTTTATTCCCACAATAAATCTGGATTATTTATAAAAAATTAATTAATTAATTGATTTTTTGGACTTGATAAATCAAATATAATTATTTTTAATATGCTTCTATTACACAGTGGAAAAATTTTCCAACAATTTCTCCACACATGAAAAAATCGTTATATGCATTAAAATAGGGTCCATATAAGTATAATAAAGCAACGTACTCAGTTGTTCTCCAGGAACCCCAATAAAAAAAAAAATATATATAAAATGTCTATATAGTTTTGTCATAAGTAAATGATCTCTAGTTTGATCCATACAGCGATTTTTTTGCGTTTGCAGGCTCGTCCTTCATACGAAATATAACTCAAATTTTGTAAATTAAGAAAAATAAGTTAAACTTATTTCTGTCCTTCTGTTTTTTAAGACATTTGGCATTTTTCAGCGATGTCAATTTAGCGCTTTTCGCGCTAGATTCAGCGCTTTTCAGCAACCCAAAAGTCGCATTTTTTTACATCAGCGCTTTTTCTTGAAAAGTCGCTAAATTCGCGGGTTTTGTATTCGGATAGTTTTAGTTGCAGATTTTAATCATGTTTTCTAAATTTTTGAAATGTAGAAACTTTATTTTTTATGCAAAATATAAACAATACAAGGAAAATTAAGTTTTTAAACATTTTCAAATTTTGTTCTTCAAATGTATAATTAATACATAATTAATATAGAGTTTTTAATGAAAATAATGTTTGTGAAACATACACATATCCTATTGTGTTGGAATTTCTTATTTTAAATTGTGACTCAAATGTTCAAAACAAAGATGAATGGATTGAAAATGGAAATAAAAAAATAGCAATATCTGAGTATTTCTAAAAGTGCTCTTTGTAACAAGTCTTCCAAATCAAAAACATCTCAAATATCAGGAAGATTCGATTTCCAATATCTAAAAAACAATCCTCCCTTCAGATGAAACACTTTAAAAGACATAATTTTTTTAGTTTAGTTTTTTTGCAGAAATCTATTGAAATACTAATTTTTGTAATTTAAAGCACCAATTATTAATTTATTAATTTATTCAAATTTTAAATTACTGAAGAAATCCCTATCTAAGATAACATACTAAGGCGTAGAAAAGTCCAGAAATAAAAGTTAGAATTAGTTTCCGTACTTGGTTTGAATTAAAAGTTTCTAAAGTTTCTTAGGTTTTATTCAGTATTTTCCTTCTCCTGTAAAATTACGAAAAGAGCAGCGGTATGTATTCTGTATTTTTATTTATTTTATTTTCAATAAATATTTTTTTCAGATGTCACACAATTTTCATACTTAGAAAAAGCTTAAGCGATGAAAAAAAAACTTTTAAAACAGGATTTGGCCACTAAATAAGCAGTATAAATCTGGGCCTAAAACCTTCATATTTTAATTTAACATATTTATAAATTTAAAAGCTTTAAACTGAAAGTTATTATCAAATGTATAACCTTTCTTTGTACCTTAAATATTGTTTTTATAAAACGTTAATGTTCAATATTGCTTATAACTACTAAATATTTGCACATGAACTTAAAATAACAAATATATAAGTAATAAGTTGTTTAGCTCTTAATAAAAAATACATATTTAACTAAAAGATAAAAACAAATTTTATTCAAATAGAATTTAGCGCTTTTTAGCGCGATTTTAAATGATGACCGGCGCGTTTTGGTTCAAAAAAGTTGACAACGCTGCATTTTTTGGCCTTTTTAAAGTTCAATTTACTTAGCCTCTTTTTGCTATATAACTATAACTGTTTCTTTTACTAATTTTTCAACATTTTGCAATCTCCTCTTCTATTTTCTTTATTAATATTAAGTTAACTAAACCTCATTATATGCGAAGTTATTGTATATAACCCCTTTATAATTTATTTTTAATGTATGTTATAAAATGATCAGAATATGACATCTTACCAATCAAGAGATCATTAACGTTTTATTTGTGGTTAAACATTCAAAGACGCAGAATAATAAACGATTTAAAACTATTTGGGCCATTTCTAGTTTTAAATTTTTTATGAGACTGAAAAGAGGAGATTCGTTATAGAAAGACCGTTATAGAAAAACCGACTCAGAAATTGATTCTGATTCAAACAGTATACTTAAAGGTTGTTTTTCATATCACATTATTTTGTTCCATCCTGTGCTGTTTCTAAAATAAAAGTACATTAGAAAGTTTTTTATTTTGAATGTTTCCCGGTCAAAGGAAAGAAATTTTGTTTCAATTCCTCGCTATCACTTTTTTATGTTTAGAAAAAAAGCTAGGTGTTTCTTTAAATAGAAATATTTCTGTGAATATTGAATGTTTTATTTCATTGCAATGCTCTTAAGAATTTCAAATGATGTTTATTCAAATATATGATCAAAAGAACATATTAAGCCCAAATTACAATAGCGCGTAGTCAGCAGCAGTGTGTGCTGCCATAATTAGCTTATTATTTAGAATGCACTGTTTGTTATGGTGTTGATTACATTTAGTCAGCAGCAGTTTGCAGTGCTGTTTCATTTAGCCCTGTTTCTAAATTCACTGCGCTGCATTCTGATTAAGAGCGAGACAAAGAGAGTGAGCAAATAAATGAGAGGCTAAAATACACAAGTAGAACAAAGCTAGATGGTGGTTGTAAATTGTGGCTGCCTACGCTGAATTGTAATTATAACGGCAGCAACATGTTGTACTGACAGCGATCAGCTGATAATTTTTGCTGATACTGTTGCTGACTACGCGCTATTGTAATTTGGGCTTTAGGTTGAGCAATGTAAATTTTGATAAGCACACTAAACTATATTTTTCTTGTATGAGAAATTTTTAAAATTTATTTTTTAAGTTAAATTAACATTTCTTTAATTAACACATCATTATTGATGTAAATGTTGGTCATTTTGATACAATTTAATAAAAAGTACGTGTGGGAAATTGATTGAGTATTCATTTCTGAAAACTTTTTTTTTTTTTTATCAATTTTAAAATTTATCAAACAATCCACAAGATAAATATTTTTTTGCTTTTTGAAATTAACATTAAAAATTATGGTTAAACTAAGATTAAATTAAAAATTTAAGGGGCAGAAAACATTCAAAACTGTATCTGAAAATGTTCTTGTATTATAAGTGCACTTTTATAAAAAAGTTGTATTTCTCAATCCTACTTAATTTTATGAAAATCGGAGTTTCATCGATATTTCATGGAATTCATGTTCTAGTCTGTGTGTAAAAAAAAATATTCTATTATTCGAACAACAATTTTTTTATTATTTTCAAAAACTTTTCATGAACTATTAACGACTAATCGAATAATGTTTCAAAAAGTGTTTTTGTTAAATTATTATATCGTACAAAAATGCTTTTTTTAAATTTTATAAATGTAAAAAGTTTTGTGATGATTAAAAATATATAAATTTGTATACCACAAATAAAAGCTGTTTGCGGACACTGAAGTCACAGTATTATTTGGAAAAAATTAGAATAGCATTTGAAAAGATTTAATCAAACGTCTTAAATTCTAGAAATTTTTACAGCATATATTCATTTCTTTAAACGTTAAAAAAAGTAAAACAAACTTTTTTTATTTTGAAACTTATTTGAATGATTCAATTGATGTAGGAATAAAAGAAGATTCAGAAATGTATGACAATGGTTTGTTAATTGAACTCAATCAATTAATAAATATTATTAAAAACTTAAAAAATAGATTTTGGCAATGATCATTGACTTTGTTTAGAAAAACATAAAAGTAGGTAAAAAAATAGATTTCGTCTCAATGCTATTCTTACTGTTTTACCAATATCAATAGTAAGTGAAAATATTTCTTATTAAAAATATAAAAAAACAATAACCGTTTTATTCTCTTGTACACAAATGCTAAAAAAACCGATCAAATAAAGTCATGTTAAATTTTATTGTGTGTATGTAAAATTGTATACTTATAATGAAAAAGTTTTTTGAAATTTGTATGTAAAATTTATATAATTTATGTAGAAATTCGTCCCAGATATGTAAACATTTTATCTGTGTACCAGTTAGAATCATTATCATTGTTATATTAATAGTGGCACAACAGATGCTCTTTATACCCTTCATCACCATAGGTGGGGCTACGTACTTCCATGTAAACATTGTGATCAAACTATTCACAGAAAAAAATATTTCTAATAATTTTTTAATAAAATTATTAATTAACTTTGTATTGGAATTTAATTATAAGATTTATTAATATAATTAATATTTTAATTGGTTTACAGTTTTGTTTTTTAATAAATTGGCAGTTGTTAATAAAATATAAAGAAAAATTAAATATTTGTCTATAAAAGTACAGAAATAAAATAAATTTAAGTAAATTTTCAAAATTTTTCAGCTCATTGTACCTATTTAAGGAAAAGAAGTAATAATAATAATATCAATTATTCTAGTTATTAATATTATAATTTTGATGATTGGAGCAAAATCAATTAAAAATTAATTAATATTACAAATTTCGTAATTGAAGTCCATTTTTACTTTTTTCTGTGTTCTGTTCAAACCATTCTGAACAAGAATTAATGAAATTTGGCGCAAAGGTTTCTTACAGTACGGGAACGAAGCCTATTGAAATTAGTTATGAACGGTTCATTATTTCATCTAGCCCACATACAAATGTTCTTCCGGAAAAGGGCTTTAACGATCACAAATCCCTTAAATGTAGCAATATTTTAATGAAATTTGGCACATATTAGTTTTAGTTTAAAGTGCCGATTTTTAGAAATATCGGTTCATAATTGGCAATAGCTCTCATATAAACTCCTTTTCAGAAAATCATTTAAACTAGCATAAATTCCATCAAAATGTTAGCATTAAGTTAATATTTGATAAATGATAGTACCAAATTTCTATATCTATCCTTTTTATTTTGCTTTTATATTAAAAATTTTCGTTTTAGCTTCTAGGTTTTTTCTAGCCATTAAAAGGCCTTAAAAAGGCTAAAAATTTTCTAATTTTATTTTTACAGAATTATCAATTTGCACAATTCTTTGTCCAATTGAATCGACTTGGAAACGGATTCAGATTCGATTGGTATACTTAAGATGGGTTATGTTATACTTATAGCTATATGTTTTCAAAAAGAAAAATTGTCTGATAATTCATAAAAAAAAAAAAAATAATAAATAAAATAATTTTAAATATTGAAATTTTTTTAACAACTCATTCGAAAGTAACACGCATATTCATAATACAGAAAAAGTACATATATTTAAATAATTTGTTCATAAATATTATGAATCGAACATGACTTTTTTCTCAATTTTTTTTTTTTTTCATTAAAATAAATAGATATTATTAAATTGTTCTTTATGAAAATTTTAGGATTTTGCAAAAATGTTGCTTAAATTTTGTTTTATTATAATAAGATTCTAACCCAAATGCTAAATAAAAATAGTTAAAATAGGAAATACAGTGTACTCGCGAAAACGTGAACGACTCAGTAATGTGAAAAAATTTTTTTTCCAAAGACTATATAATGCCCGCTTTTGGTCATTAAAGCGAAAAAGTTTTATATTTATGTTTACAAATTAGATAATGCAATTTGCAACCCGGAATTTTCTTTGCGGGAAATCTGCTATTTTTCTTGTCCTGCATTCCCGGGAATTTTAGAATCACTTAAATGGAAGAAAACAGCATGAAATTTAACAAGAACTTATGTATTTCAGTAATATTTAAAAAATGATTAAGCTAAAAATCCAGATGGGAACCACAATTTCATTAATAAGGTTTTATATAGATTTCATTGGATGATTTTTATGAAATGAATCTATGGAATAAATTCAATTTAATATCTTAATAAAATATTAGTTCTAAAACACAGCAAGTGAAAAAGTATGTCTGTTTGAAACAATCATGTAGACATCTTAAACGTATATTATAAATTAGTCAGTAATATGAAGAACGTACGGAATTTCTCTCATACAAATTTTGCAAAATATTAAGAAAGTTAATATAAAAAGTATGTAGTGAGTCCGAAGTTCTTTTTGTCTTTTATGAAACGCTATAAAATAACAGGTTTTTGCACTAAGGAAACTCTAATGATATCCATTTAAACTTTTGACCCAAATAAAAATTAATGTTGAGTTCGTATCCACTTTGAAATAATTTGCGGTTTTGTCTCACAAAAGTCGATTTTTACTTTGAACACGTACTAGTCAATGCGCTACATAGAGGGTTTCAGATACAGCGGGTGTCATAAATAAGTAAACAAAGTAGTATCTTGAACTCAATTGGCTCTTTTTCAAGTTGTAGATCGATGATATCAAAAATAACATATAATTATAAATATATGATGTCTTGTTAGCAAAATAAACAGCAAAAGATTCAATTCAACACATTAGCACTTAGTGAATATGGTTCTTTTTAAAGAAGTTAAAAAATCAATGCTCCATAAATAAGTAAACAAAGTTTTTAATAGCCCCGGCGACCGCCTATATTTTGAAACATTAGTGCCAAACGTAATAGTGACTACATATATTCTACATATCCCTGGACAAAATTATGAGGTTTTAGTAATAATTAGTCCAACAGATTGGTAAATTATGGGGACTCTATTTTTTTATATTAAATTTCAAGTAATTTTACTGGTGACACATCTTGACTTTGAGTAGGTGACTCTGAATTGTTAATTATTTTCTAAGCTATATATTTTTAATCCACTTCATCCTAATTTTTTTACTGTAGGATAAAATTCACAAAAATTAAACAAAAACTTTTTGGAATTTTATACCTTTTAACAGAATAAGGTTAATTTGGGATATTATTTTATCTTTGTGTACCACTTTTTTTCTTATTTTATAAATAAAAATGTATTTCCAAATCTTTAAGCCCTTTCTGCCGGACTTAGGTATTGGTTTTCTATACTTAAAGGTTAAAGTTTAAACAATTTAAAGCTAAACGTACATATAGCCTAGATTATATTACATGCAAATCATACATAGGTTATTCAATCCATAAACTTATAACCTAAATTTTTCAAATTTTTAGATATATTCTGCATAGAACGTCATCAAATTTTGGAGATTTATTATACTTATGTATAAAACTTTCCGTACAGCCGGCCATGTTTTCGTCTTTATATATTTGTCTGTGAGTTGTAAATTCAGGCCATAGTTTTCGGACTTTTGGAATAAGTTTTGAAAAAAAATTTGAGTAGAAAGCCTTTTTAAGGCTAAATCTAGCCTTTTTATTTTGCTTTTCGCATCGTTTTAGCTTCTAGCTTTTTTGTTAGCCTTTTTTATTCTTAACACAGCCCTAAAGGATAAAAATTTACTAATTTTATTCTTACAGAATCATAAATTTAGCTTCTTTTTTTCTCAAGTCCTGGCAACACTGGTTATATTTGCAGCTTTTTAAAGTGAAACAGAAATGAAAAGTTTGTTTACTTATTTATGACACCCGCTGTGTATTAAAAATAGATCAGATTTGTTTTCCTTATAACATTTACAATTCTGCTAATGCAAAAATATATGTCCATATGGGTCTAAGTTGTTCAATTAGTTAGAGTAATATTACATATACATAGTTTTTAATCCGGGATCCCGGGAAGTTGAAAACTTTTTCCCGCTATCCCTGGAAATCAAAAAAGTTAAATTGCGATCCCTATTCGATTGGTAATCGTGAACAGTCTCGAAAACGTGAACATCCTTGGTAAAAATTTGTTCACGTTTCCGCGAGTCTACTGTATTAGCAATAAATCGCAATTTTCCAAGAAAAAGTTGTTTGAGGATAATCTTAAGAAATTTGTACAAATTTGATACCATATTGCGGCACATAATTTTATTAAACAGCGCTCCTGTTTTGTTGAATAAAAAATAATTAAAAACTTATAGTTTTCCAAAGAAAATTTCAAACATTTTATTACAAATGAAAATATTAAATAAAACAATAAAAAATATGAAATTTAAACAATTTGTTTAAGTCTTCTTGACTTTTGATTCATATAGAAAAAAGTTTTAATATTTAAGAAATTATTCTTAAATACTTATTATGAACTAAAATCAATGAAACCAAATTTTTATATTTATTTTATATTTTTTCTGTGAAAGTGTATTATTTTTTAAAAATTATTATTTATCTTCATATAAAACTTTAACAAATAATACTATAACGAAGTTGTAAAATGGGTAATAGAATTAATAAGATACTTGAATTTTTTTTTTTTTTTTAGAAATAGAAAAAACGTTTTAAAAATTGCATGATATATGGGTTTATATTGTGACCATCACTATACGTGTTGGGTATTATAAGTTCGAGTTTTTGACTGACTAGAGTTTTTTTGTTCCCATTTGAATTCTTTTGTAATAAGAAGCAATTAAAAATTTTATTTAAATTCGTTGTTTTTTCTTAAACAAACTATGTGGTGTCCAATTATATCACAACTTATTATAGAAAATATTGTGATCATTACCATTACAATCATCACCCAAATGCAGTAAATGTGGACAATGTTGTACGCCGTTGTTTTTGTTGCTATCATCAAACACAGTTTGGCATCGTTATTAATTCGCCCTGGTATGTCTGTCTCTTCTTAAGCTTGTGGTTTCAAATTTTATTTCTTAAGAGTTAGTCGTTCTTTTTTTTATCTGCACCCAAGGGTGGGTGTGAAATTTTGTCCTTTTTTTATTTATCGTTTATTACCCGCTGTGTATTTTCACGATTATTATAATGGCGGGGAGGTATTTTAATGTTTGAAAGAAAAGAAATGCGATATAAAATTAAAAATGTAACAAAAAAAAAAAAAAAAAAATTAAATTACAGCTAAATGATCTTTTATGACGCGTGTCTTAAGGCAATTTTCAGTTGGTAATTTTGAGTAGATATTTTATTTCCATTAGTATTTGTTGCTTAAATGGAAACATTTAACGTGAGAATTGTATTTTTTTATCTATTAATCTGTTTCTAATACCTCCACCATAACGGTGACTAAATATCTTTCTATCGTTATTCTATATAATACTATGTATGCATATATGTATATTAGGTTGGCCCCAAAATGAAAATGAAAAAAAAAAATTACTTCATTCCAAGAGACAATTTCTCAAAATGTTTGCCTGACATTATCCTTTCGTGAGCTAGATCAAAGTTAATATAGGTCCTTTTTCGGGTTTTTATATATATATTTTTTTTTTTCATATTTCTGCCAAAGGAACAATATGCAAATCTGGTATCGCATGAAAGGTCTTTGGGTCCGCATTTAATGAAATAATAAAAATTCATACAAATCCTTCGCATATAGAAATATTTGTATATGATTGAAATTATGTTTCGAAAAATTCTAATAAAATTCAAACAAGTTTGAAAATTAAAAAACGGAAAAACCACGTTTCGGTACAGCTGCTAGAGGATTATATGGTAATATTTTGGTGCAATTTGTTTTAAATAATTTTCGTATTGTTCCTTTGGCAGAAAAATGCAAATGTTTCGAAAAACCCGAAAAAATTACATATTTTTATTTTGATCTATCTCACGGAAGGATAATGTCAGGACAAACATTTTGAGAAACGATATATTAGAATGAAGTCAATTTTCATTTGAGCTGGGAACATCGATACCTTATTTTTCCTCCATACAAACGGGGCCACCCTTATGTATATATGTAGACACTATTTTAATCTACATTTCTATAAAGTGTTTCGATGACAGTTTGGCTTAAATGATGTTTATAGCCTTTTTTATATCTACCATATACATATGTGTGTGTATATAAACACATATTTTGTCAACCAATATTGATGAACATTCGCAAGAATAATTGGAACTCCTTAAAAAACCCAATAATTTATAATTTATTATCAATTAATTAGGAGCATTTTTGTTAAAAAATAAATGTATTGGTTAAATGGGCGTAAATGTATTAAAGGATAAAAATGACGGATGACAATACTATAGTACACAAATTATCGTAAATGGCCATATTTGGGATTGGAGGACCACACCATATTTTCTAGATTGTTCAAACAAATAAATTTGTAAATTTTAGTAGTTTTAAAAGAGCAAAACCTTTCTGAGTATTGTTAGTAGAACTGTCTATCAGATAATTGAAATAATAATACATTTAAATTTGTATCAAGTAATATAGAAACAGAATATTTCATAATTAAATCTGGTTTATACTAAGTTTAAATACTTAATTAAGATCAAAATAACATTTTCATAAGTTTAATTCTTAATATTTAAATTAATAAAAAAACCAGATTATTTTATTTTTTTGTTGTTTGCAATGAATCTAGATTTAATTTAGAATATTGATTTGTTATGAGTTATGATTATTATGATGATTGATTGATATGAATTAAAATTTTGGGTGTATTTATTTACATTCACTTCATACAAGATTCTTTCCAATTTTCTATAGATACGAAATATTGGACCTATCTTTATCTATACACTTCTTAAACCAAAATAATCACACATACCAAATTTATTGAATTGTATTAAAAATTGCTTGTAAGCGGCTTTTGCACACCTTTTATTTTAAAACCGTTTTAGCGGAACTATCTCATAAAAGCGCACATCGAATTAGTTAATTCCAGTTCAAAGAGTATAAAAACAACAAGAAACGCATCAGTTTTACCAAAATGTATCTTACTGCAATATATTCGTTATTCACTGTGAAGTCGATTGAATCGCTGATGGAGAAATTTTTGTAGAAAAAGTAAAAATTAAATAAATAAATAAATTGTAAATTACTTACAATTTAAAACTACAAATACGCAGTTTTAATAATAAAAGCTTTAATAAAATAAAAAATAAATAAAATATTTTTGAATGGTTTATTTTTCAATACCATTAAGCGGCAAAAAGCTATTTATGAGCAACTTCTAGTGTTTAGGGAGTCAATAACTACAAAAGTTTAAAAATTTCAAAAATTCTTAACTTTCTTCTTAACTTTAAACAATTATTTTTATATTAGCATCAGTACATACCCATAATAATGCGTAGGGTGAACTATAGAGTGTCCCATTTGAGTTGAATATGTAAAAAATATTAAAACATTTTTTGAAATAGATGCTCAGTTCCCTACCAGCGATTATAAGTCACGGAACTAAAACATTTTGCCAAAAAAGAGTTTTGAGTTTTATCTCGAAAAACTCATAATGTTGACCCAGTTATAAAAAAGGTATTAAATATTTTTTTTTTTTTTGCCAAAAAAGTTGTTACGTAAAATGTCAAGGAACTTTCCTTGTTTTTTTTTGCAAGACTGATGAAAATAGACTTAAGATTTGAAATCACTGGTAGGTAGCTGATGAAGATGAATTAAATTTTTTATGTTTTTCGTACTCAGCAATGGATTTTCCTACATCAAAATCTCAAAAATGGTTTTAATGCACGCAAAGAAAAAATTTGGTGAATAGCAACCATAATCGAGTACTGTCATATTATGGTTACATTTTATGGTTGTTTGTAAATTATATTATGGTTAGATGTAGCACCATAATATGGTTGAATCATAATAAAAATATTGTTGATCTGCAACTATATTTTTGTTGTATATGTACCTGATTCATTTAAATAAAATAATATAGTTAAATCACAATAAAAATATTACTGATCTACAACAATATTTTTGTTGTATATATTCTTGATTCATGTATACAGCAATAATATGGTTAAATCACAATAAAAATATTGTTAATCTACAACAATATTTTTGCTGTATATATACTTGATTCATATATATAGCAATAATATGATTAACTCATAATAAAAATATTGTTGATCTACAACAATATTTTTGTTGTATATATACTTGATTCATGTATACAGCAATAATATGGTTAAATCACAATAAAAATATTGTTGATCTACAACAATATTTTTGCTGTATATATACTTGATTCATATATACAGCAATAATACGGTTGAATCATAATAAAAATATTGTTGATCTGCAACCATATTTTTGTTGTATATGTACCTGATTCATTTAAATAAAATAATATAGTTAAATCACAATAAAAATATTACTGATCTACAACGATATTTTTGTTGTATATATACTTGATTCATGTATACAGCAATAATATGGTTAAATCATAATAAAAATATTGTTTTTTCATTTAAATAAAATAATATAGTTAAATCACAATAAAAATATTATTGATCTACAACAATATTTTTGTTGTATATATACTTGATTCATGTATACAGCAATAATATGGTTAAATCATAATAAAAATATTGTTGATCTACAACAATATTTTTGTTGACTGATTCATGTATACAGCAATAAAATGTTGAATCACAATAACTTTACTTAGCGTCGAAAAACAATTATTATGCCTAAAAATAAATAAAAGCCAATTAATTTATCATATGGAAGTTTTTATTAAAATTAATTATAATTTAGTTATGTAAAATAAAGATAAATTTATCATCTGTGAACGATGAGACCTAAGAAATTTCTTGAATACTCGTACAAGCTGACACTTTTTTTTTAGCACTCTGAAGATAACCAATTATGTAGTTTTCTTTGTATATTATCCATTTAAAATATTTTCACAATATGAAACACTTATTTATTTCTAATTTAACTTTAATTAAAATAATTTATTTTAAGTAATACACTTTTAATTATACATTCAGCATATTTTCTAATACATTTTTAACTTGCCCACAGACAACTTGCACAATGCAAGAAGCAAACTAAACTGAATAAAAATCAACAATTATACTTATTGTCAAGTACTAATAATGTATATTGTTGCCAATACAAAACAAACATTTTGTTGTCAATTCAAAATTACAAACAAAATAATATATTCAGGTATTGAAAATATTTTTTGTGCACATGCAATTTTAACAACAATAATGTGGTTCTAATTTAAACATATTGCTTAACATGTTGTGCCTACATTATAATTTTGAGTTGAGAACAAATGTATAATTGCTACAACAAAATTGCTTTTAAAATAAAATATATTCAACAATAAGAATGTTTGCGACGGAAAAATTTCTCTGCAATGAAAATAAAATTGTTGGGGCAACCATATTGAGAAATGTTTTTTCTCTGCGTGTGTACACTGTACAAAATAAGAACTTATAAAAGATTTATAGCCGTATGTATGTTTGTATGCAAATTTCCATTAGAAAAAGTTAGTAACTCGTTATCAAACATATAAAAATATATTTTTTTTAATACAGCTGTTATATTTAAAAATTTTAAAACAAAAAGATTTGCTTTTATCTTTTACCAAAAAAAAAAAAAAAATAATAAAATAAATAAATAAATGTCAATTAAAATAAAATGCATCGTTGTGCAATAAATAACCCAACTAATAAAAAGTATTTTGGTTTTAGTACTATTCGATCTAAAGTCGTGTCTAACCGCGTGAGCGCGTGCATAACCATCAACACATTATTGTAAAAATTTTGTTTTTTTTAACCAAAAAATATTCATACATAAGCAAAATGCTATAACGCACAGTGGGGTCAAACGCAAATTTTTTGGTAATAAATCTGTATCTCCTAAACTACTGTTTGGATTAAATTGAAATGTATGAAAGAGTTGCAGAGGAGGACGTAAGCTTTGAGAAAAATCATCTTGTAGTCACCCTGTGATAACACAAGAAAATCAACAGGGTGTCAAAATTTACTACCTCGAGTATGTAAAAGTTTAAAAAATCGTAACTTATACAAATGAAGTCCGATTTTAAAGATTTTTATATTTCTGCAATGTGCTTGGCAAGATAAAGAAAAAATAAGTTTACTCACCTAAGTAATCTCTTACAGATAAAAAGATATTTACACTTGAATTTTAAATTTTTGATTTTTTGGCTCGACTTTTTTTCGTTTTTCGGGAATAAGTCCTGAGGTATATGAAGTAAAAATATTTAAAAATATCCTGTCATTTCCTATGTATTTCAAAATAACATACTGAAAGAATTTTTAGATTAACTCAATGAGCCTAGACGTGAAAAATATTCAAAGTCAGCACTCTAAAATTGATATGAAAAATGGCTATTTTTTACAAAAATATAGTACAATTCTTTCACTTTTTACTCAAAGTTCCGTTTAAAAAAAAATTTTTTCTTTATACATTTCAAAAGACAAGGTTTCACAAATGGCTAATATATAAATTTTGAACTGATTTAGGCCTGCACCCTACATCAGGCATTGGTCTAAAATGGTGAATTTTGGAAAAAGTTAAATTTTTTATCGATTAATAAAAAAATGTCACGCGAGCTTTCTTAAATTTTTTGACAATATTTCATAAAAAAATACATTTAGAACGATTTGAGACTAAACTGCTTCCCGCCCGGCCAAAAACGAATGCAAGAGAGCAGTTTTCATGAAAAAGTCAATTTTTTAAACGACTTTTTTTTAACTGCACAAAAAAGCATATTAGCAAAATATTTTCGCAATTATTTCTTATTTAGTATATAAAATACACACCGATCTTTTTTTCCTGCAAAAATCATTAAAAAACCTTTACAAATAATTTTTTTTCAATTTTTCAAAATTAAAAACTATAAAAAATATATAAAAACCAAAAAAAGAATGTTTTGTAAAGCAAAACTCCGCATACTTTCCAAAAACTAATAAAATATTACAAGAATATAAAAATATACTTAATTACCAATTCATTGATGTATAATATGTATATATAGATTGTTTTAAAAGAACTATATCATGGTCTCAAAACTGACAACTTAGGTCAACTCTCACCAAATTCACTGTTTTACAATATATCCATACGTGCGTATACATAATAAACAATTGTATTGGCACGTTTTGGTTGTTGAACGAGATAATATTCGCAATAGTCGCTTATATTTATTAAATATTGTTTATTTTTGAAAAATTGTCAAAAATTTATTTGTAAAGGTTTTTTAATGATTTTTGCAACAGCGAAAGATCGAAATACATTTTATGCACTACATAAGAAATAATGGCGAAAATATTATGCAAATACTCTTTTTCATGCAATTAAAAAAAGTCGTTTAAAAAATTGACTTTTTTCATGAAATCTGCTCTCATGCATTCGTTTTTGGCCGGGCGGAAAGCAGTTTAGTCTCAAATCGTTCTAAATGTATTTTTTTATAAAATATTGTCAAAAAATTTAAGAAAGCTCGCGTGACATTTTTTTTTATTAGTCGATAAACAATTTAACTTTTTCCAAAATTCACCATTTTCGACCAATGCCTGATGTAGGGTGCATGCCTAAAGCAGTTCAAAATTTCTATATTAGCCATTTGTGAAACCTTGTCTTTTGAAATGTATAAAGAAAAAATTTTTTTCTTAAACGGAACTTTGAGTAAAAAGTGAAAGAATTGTACTATATTTTTGTAAAAAATAGCAATTTTTCATATCAATTTTAAGGTGCTGAATTTGAATATTTTTCACGTCTAGGCGCATTGAGATAATACAAAAATTATTTCAGTATTTTATTTTTAAATATATAGGAAATGACAGGATATTTTTAAAAAATTTTTACTTCATATACCTCAGGACTTATTCCCGAAAAAGGAAAGAAAGTCGAGCCAAAAAATCAAAAATTCAAAATTCAATTGCAAATATCTTTTTAAGTGTAAGAGATAACTTGAGTGAGTAAGCTTATTTTTTCTTTAAAAATATAAAAATCTTTAAAATCGGACTTCATTTGTATAAGTTACGATTTTTTAAAACTTTTACATACTCGAGGTAGTCAATTTTGACACCCTGCAGATTTTCTTGTGTTATCACAGGGTGACTACAGGATGATTTTTCTCAATTTCAATTTAATCCAACCAGTAGTTTATGAGATACAGATTTATTACCAAAAAATTTTTCGTTTGACCCCACTGTGTAACGCTTCATAAACGTTATGGTTTAAAAAATATAGAACCTAATGTAGCAAATAAAATAGTATTCAATTCAGTTATAAGAAGTTACTATCATGCTCTTGAGGAAGTCAAATCCAACACTTATATTGGCTATGGAAGACAGTGTCAAAAAAAAAGAGAAAAAGTCAGAGGAGAACCCTCTTAAACAAAAAAAAAAAAAAAAAAAATGAATTTAATCAGATACGTGATCTTTAGAATATTTATCTTCAAAGATCTTTAAGCTTGAAGAAAAATGTTATGGTTTAATAGTAATACACTTACACGCTTCCTTAACTATAAACTTAGCACTATTGTCATTATGGTAGGTATTAACAGAAGAAGCATTAGCAACAAAAACTTTTTTTTATGTTTTTGGTTACATCTTCGAATTTAACCAATATAAATTTTTTTATTTTTTGTGATTATTAAAGATTATTTAATATAATGAGTATCAGATCATTCAACAGATTATTTGCTTTTGTGATGTTGCTGGTGCTCATGGTGAAAATGGACGTTGAGGATGATGTTAATGAGGACTTTCGATATAAAAAATGGTAGATCGATTTTAGTGCAGACATTAAAATAACTATATTTAAGGCAATTGAATCGACTTATGCACTGAGTTTTATTTTACGATAGTTTGTTTATTTTTCATAGTAAATTGTCGTATTCGTTTTTTTTATTTTTTTTTTCACTCTAATTTAGA
This sequence comes from Protophormia terraenovae, assembly GCA_951394005.1. Taxonomy (NCBI): domain Eukaryota; kingdom Metazoa; phylum Arthropoda; class Insecta; order Diptera; family Calliphoridae; genus Protophormia; species Protophormia terraenovae. The sequence goes on from OX596074.1 coordinate 153,480,826, forward strand.
GTTGGTGAAGTATCGAGTATTTGGGTACTCTGAACTCGATACTGACGTTTTTTTTCGAATACTCAATACCAAATCACAACTTCTCGATAATATCAGAGTTGTATCTTGGAGTACAATTCAATTGCTTTTTGTACTTTATTACACCAAAAAAAAATGCTAATTTAATAAAAAAGAATCAGCTGTACTGGTTGTAACGTCATTTTATAAATAGGATAAAAAAATATTTATAATAAAGAATTAGAAACATGTCCAATAGAGTGTAGGAAGATTCCTCAAACAATGCGTATTGGCCAAAATGTATGGGGACCAAGATTTTTAAATCGCTGTTAGGGAACTGAAGACCAATTTTTAAAATTGTTTAAATATTTTACTGTATTCAGCTCATAAATACGCACTCTGACGTATGGTCTTCTTACATCAGAATCTCAAAAATGCAGTTTCTGGGGACACTAATGTCCAAAAAGAGAAGCAATAATTGGCTTCATTTTAAATGAAGCCAAATATTGAGAAAATGGAGAAACGGCAAAATGCAATATTTGCAAAGTCGTTATTTATAAAAGTAAATATAGTGCCATATAAATGTCATAATTTATTCTCATTTACGTTTATCTTTTAGGAGAAGGTTGATCAAATTTAAAAACCGTTAATGTATTGAGTAGTATCGAGTACCCATAAGAAAAGTATTGAGTATGTATCGAGTAGTCAAAAGTACCCATAATTCACAACTCTACTCTAATTAAATTTTTTCAATTTAAAAAGCAACATCTCTTCAACTGAAAAATATAATAAAATCAATAACAGATTTAGAAATCAAAATACAATAAAACTATAAATATTTAATAAAACATGTAAGAAACTTCATAGAAAAAAATATTTCAAATTATTTGTCAATAAAATTATTAACTAACAAATTAATTCACGTTTCCGTGAGTCTACTGTATTTAAAAAAGGAGTAATATTATTATTGTTAATAATATTATCATTTTTATAATTGGAGCAAAATCAAAAAAATATTAATTAACATAAGCAATTTCGTAATTGAAGTCCATTTTTACTTTTTTCTGTGTTCGTACAATTCCTCTTAACAAATAAATATATAATATTACTTGTTTTTTGAATACAACTTCTACACTGATCAATTTCAACACTTGCCCTAACTGCAATTTGCGTGTCAAATTCTATCACCCCCTTCCCATAGTTTTTAAATAAAATATAATTCCGATTACAAAATTTGTTCTGTTCGATTTTCACAAGAAAACACAAAAGAAAATAATTGGTCTACTTAATAAATTATGAGAAATAAACTAATAATTCTATATTAGCAAAGTCAACACTTAAACTGAAAAAAATAAACCCCTTTGCCCACTAGGCAGGTGACTGACAGCGTATAACTAAACCCATTTAAATTGTCAAAGAATTTTTTTAAACACGAAACGTTGTTTTTTCCAAAATTAAATTACAGTTGAAATATAAATTACACGCTGTTACAAAATGAAAAAAAAAATTATCTAAATCATTCTTACATTACTTTTTAATACGGTCAACAGTTCGGGGAGGAGACCTATATTAGATCAACACTTTTACTAAATGTAAAATAAAATATACAAATACAGAACAATACGTTGATACTAGCATCTACTTGATTTTATGCACTTTAGGGCGATTCTCGGAAGTGGGTTTATATGGGAGCTGTGGTAAATTATGGACCGAATTTAATAAAATTTGGCAATGTTGTTTCTACTTATATAAAACTTATTTGTGTCGAATATTAACTTGATACTAACATTAGTATGGGATTTATGCACGTTAAAGTGATTTTCGGAACAGGGGTTTATATGGGAGCTATGGTTAATCGTGGACCGATCTTCATAAAATTCGGTACAAAGATTGATACTTATACAAAACTTCTTTGTACCGAGTTTCATTAAAATATTCTTATTTCTACAGCATTTTTTAGTGTTGAAACTTAATTCCGGGGGGACATTTGTATGGGGGGTAGGTGAAATAATGGACCGATCATAACCAATATCAATAGGCTTCGTCCTTGTGTCATAAAAGTCTCACCTGCCAAATTTCATTCAATTATCTTCAAAATTGCGACCTGTACTTTGTGCACAAGGTTTACATGGACAGCCAGCCGTCCAGCCAGACGGACGGACGGACGGACATCGTTAGATCGATTTAAAAAGTGATTCTGAGTCGATTGGTATACTTTAAGGTAGGTGTTGGATAACGTTTTCTATGCGTTACAAACATCAGCACAAACGCATAATACCCCAACCACCTATGGTGGTGTAAGGTATAATAAAGAGTAAAACAATTGATTTTTAGTTTATGTATTCATTTAAATAAAATAACAGCAAAAGTTCCAAAATACTTTTTGTTGTTCTCGAAATTTAAGCAAAACCTGAAAAGATCTCAATATCAGTAACTTTTCAGAGATGGTGTTACATAAGTGTTAGTTGTATTAACAATTTAGAACAGGCACCAGGCATTTTTTAGATGTATGTAATTTATGATTGTTATAACCAAAAAAGAGTTTAAAAACACAGTCGATAAGACATTTGTCGCTAAACTAGGTCCTAATGCAGTTTTTTAAGGAAATCTTTTCACTGGTAAAAAATATACTTATGTGTTGCTAAAATTATTTCTGAAAGTCTCATTATATATATTTTTTCCTAAAAATTATATTACACACTATAGAAACCAATTTTTTTTTTTTTTATATAAAAATAAATACAAATATGAATATTTAAATGTCAATAAACGAAAAAATTATAAAAATAAAATTAAAAAGAAATAAAAAAGTTTAAATAATTAGTTTTATAAAGAAAATTTGTTAAATTTCTTTGCGTAAATCTTATTTGGTTTTTAAGTTATACCAAAGAATATTCATATTGTATATTCTTTGGTTATACCAAGTCGAATCGATAATGTTTTCTTGCTAACTATCAAAGTTATCAATCATTCAATGTTAGCAACAAAACACAGCTAATATTAAATACACTTTACTATATTTCGCTTTTAAATTTTTTTCCTCCAACAAATTTTTGAATAACCCTGAAACTACTGAACAGATAAAAAAGTAATATTATGTGTTTCATTTATCTAAATAACGTTTAACTGTTAATATTTTTCAAGCCAAAAACCACAGTATCTAGAGCCTAATAATGTATTAATTTTATAATTTATTAACATCATACATTTTGTAAATAAAACTTTTTTGTCTTATATATTTTTCTTTTTTTCAAGAGGAAAAAACAATTACTTTGCAGACCAGTGTAATTTTTAAATTTCTCTGTATGTGCAAAACTTCTAAATAGTTGTTATTGGGGCGCCACTTGTTGAAAAAATACTGGTTGCAATGTAGTCAGTCTGTATAAATTAATAATAATCACTTTTCCTTCATTCAAACTCCACCTCCGAAGGAAAACAATATGGAAAGAATCTTTGATTCTATTTTATTTATTTTTTTTTTTTACGAGTATCAAAGTATTTCTTTCCACAACTACAAATTAAATCTTTGCATATTGTTGTATACATTAAATTTGTTCACATCTCAACCACGCCTCTTTCCATTCATATTTAGCATATTTACGCCCCTGAAATTTAGCGAATTTAAACACAAATCCTCTTTATATCTGGGGTCTTTTGCCAAGCAAATGTCAACATCACCATCATCGTCGTTGTTGCTCTCGTTTGTTGCTTAATTATAGTTTATCGTATTTCCATAAAACGAAAGAATCTTTAAATGCCAATCGACAATGTAACCAATAGGGTGATCGATTATTAGATCTTTTCAAGAAACCGTTGTACGATTCGTTCAAATAGTTGGAATTAAAAAAAAACCGGTTGGATTTTTTGAAATTCAAAAACAAACGGTTTAACCAATTTTTTTTTTTTTATAAATTATATTTGTATTAGAAAAAAGTCAACGATAATTTTAATATTAAAGTTTATTATGTATGTATTTTGGAAAAAAAAATTAAAGGTATGAAAAAAAACATACAGAACAAATGGGTTACTATATATATAAAGAAATCTTTAACCATTTGGGAACTAAAGGCATATCATTTACCCTCTAGCTCTTAAATGGTTAATTGCGTATTATATTCAATAGTGCCAGGGTAGACCATTCCATACCATACGTTAAAATCCAATATATGTTGAAAAATGTCCGAAATATATAAAATTACAAAGAAAATAAGTAAAATTCTTATATTTTGTGACAGAAAAGAGTAATAATAATTATTTAAATGAATATTCAAGGTTGTAGTGTGCCTTTATTACAATTTTAAGTTAATTTTCCTATAACTAAAATTTTGATAATGATATTGAAAGAAATACGTAATTTTAGAGGTGTTTTCAAAATGATTCAGTTCACGTATATTTAAACATTGAGATATAATATTTTGGGAATCATATAAGAACAAAGTATAGTATAAATATTTTTATTATTATTTTTTAAGGATACATCATCTGTGAAGATGAACAAGAAGTATAAAAGAAGAACATGAAAATGAATAAGAAGTATAAAAAAAGAACATGCTACCAATTACAACCATGCAGCTCTTTTCATCACTAAGAACTTCCTTTCAATGACAACACAATGTTAAATTCATGACTTTTTCAGCTTTTCAGCGATATATTTCAAAACAGTTATTTGTGCTTAAAAAAATTGGTGCATTCGACATTTGCAAAAAGTAACGTTTTGAAAAAAAAAACATTAAATTGGTGCATTCGACATTTGCAAAAAGTAACGTTTTGAAAAAAAAAAAACATTAAATTGGTGCATTCGACATTTGCAAAAAGTAACGTTTTGAAAAAAAAAAAAAAAAAAAAAAACATTAATACTTGAAATCGATTGAAAATCCGAGTGGATCACCCTAGTAACCAGTATATTTATATATACATTTTTATTTAGGGATGCCATACGGTAGAAGATTTTGTAAATCCCACTGTTATCTTTTCAATAATCGAGATTTAAAGGTTTTTATTAGATTTATTGGTGACAAAAATTACAAATTGTTTAATATGTCACTATATAGTAGATTTAGCATAAACATATGAGATTTATTGTCCTTTAAATAGTAAAAATTGCAAAAATATTAAACTCGAGATGTAAAAAAACTTTCTTCGGTGTTCGGTAAATGTGAACTTTTTAAAACATAAGAATACGTTAAACTTTCCTGAATACGAGCTACTTAAGGAATTATAAAATTAAATTCTTTATTTTTTATTACGCGAGTGAAAGAACTGGTATATGGATAAATACTGAAATGTGCCAATTAATTAAATAAAAGAAATGGAATAAAATAAAATTCATAAAATGCTATATATGTATGTATTTATATTAAGAAATCAAATACATAACAAAATTCAAAGATTTTGAAAATAGTGATTTTTGAATTGGCATCCCTAATATACATATATTTTTTTGTAGCATTGCAACAACTATTCGATTGTTGCATTACAAACAGTTGTTTCTGTTGTCATTTATTGTTTGCAGAAGATCGCTGTATAAAGGTCGTTCAGTTGTGTCTTTCTAAATTAATTGTTAGTTGCATTTAGCGATTTGTGGCTCCAATAAATCAATGTGCCAAAAGGGTTTAATAAACTTAACAGCACAAAAAACTGGTGGAGCTGCATTCAACATCCATACAAATACGTAGCTACGCCACGTATCATATGAATATTTAATATTCATAAGGGATTGCACAAAAATATTGGAGAAAATCATTATTATTTATTTGAATAGCTATTAATTTTTTAGGAAAACTTTTTTGCAACAATGTGTGCGTATTAGAGTGTCCCATAGAAACAAATTTTTGTAGCCCATATATGGACTTGATTTTATGTATTTAATAATACTAATATCGTTGATATACAATTAAAATATGGTTGAACTCTATCACACTAAGGTTTTATATAGACTTTACTTTTTGTATATAACAATAATATGGTAAAGATACAATAAAAATGTGGTTTGACTGAAACCATATTTTTATTGCAATTTTATTGGAAATTGTAGACGGGACGTTGGTGTCAAACATATTGTTGTCGACGATGTTATAGGTTATGTATAATTTATGTATATGTTAACGTTTGTTCGATTTGGTATAACTTGATGCACCAATAAATCTTAATATTTTATTAAAAAACTAATAATTTAAATTGGTTTTCGTCGTAGGAGCACTTTCGTTTTTGCCAATTATCTTGAAAACGAAGTAAAATTTGTTTGCCACATTTTACTGTGCGTATTAACTTTCATAGTTTTTTGAAATTGATCAAAGATTTTTTTGTGTTATAAACTTGATAGTACTGAACAAAAATTGATCACAGGTGTTTTAATAAATTTCTTTAAAGAGTGAAAACAATTTTCACATATCGTTAGACACCTCCTGGGGAGCATTCGGAAAACTGCTGGTAAGCAATGACGTAATCAGTTGCGAAATGCTTATTAGCTGTAGGTCTTTCACTGTGCATATAGATTCTCTAGCGTTAATAGAATTGAAACAAAAATTGTTTAGTGATTTTTCCTATGTATTGATTTTGAGTTGTTTACTTCCGAAAGTCGTAAAAAGATGACAGAAACGGACATTGAAATTTATATTACTAAAGAAAAATTGCAGGTAACGTTTACTGTTTTGAAAAGACAGCAAAAAAGTTACGAATGCTCACTGCTATTAAGTCAAAATAATATTGTTTGTATACTTACAATTGTATGGCAAGAGTGTATATCAATTATTTGTCGGATACAAAGTTTTCCCTTTTTTCCCCTTCCAAGTACATATTATTCTATAATAGTGTTTTAAAAACACTATAAACAGTTTATTAAAATTTTAAAACTAACTTATTTAATTTTGGCTTCTTTCTTTCTTGATAGCCTCTGGTGCTCTGATATATTTTGAATAAATACTTATATGTTTTTTGCACTAAAAAACACTAAAAAAGTATCGTGAAAAATAAGTCTACAATATGCAAATATTGTAGGTATGATATTGTCATCAATCATCAGGAACATTTAGGTTTTTCTCGATCACGTCACATTTTTAACAAAAAATATATATTAACAAAAAAATTATAAAAAAAAGTACATCCTGAATAATTCCGCTTAATTTTAACTCTCTGGACTATTTTTTTCCTTTTTCTTTTACATTATTTTGGTGTAAGCTTCCATTTCTCCATTTCTCCTATAATATCGGTGATTAAAGCTATTTTGAGCACTTTTACGTGCTATGTAGGGCATGTTAGAGACATGGCATATTCTACGATTTTGATGCACTATTCCCTCCTTTTTTTTAATTATCAAACAGAATTTTATACAATATTGTAGATCATTAAGATAGGAATATATTTTAATCCGATAACAATAAGTTACATTTTATTTCCTACGTAAGTAGTAGTAAAAAATCGGTAAATAAGCCTTGATTTCGGTCTGTCCCAATGTGCAAACCTGCTTAAGACCTAAGCGAATGATAAACACATTTTTTTAATACATATTATTGTATTTAAATTTGCTGGGATTAAAAAACCTATATAAAAAGCGTTGTTTTTGATTCCGAGATTCGGTGTCCGTTATACATATTAGAAAAGAAGTTCGAATTTTATTGTCAAATACTGAAATTATTTTAAATTATAGATCTAATTTTAAAATAATAATTCGACCATATCAGAAGAAATTAAAAATAAAAAATACGTACATATGTATATATAGAGATTAAAGGGATTTTTTGCGCTTCAAACAAAAGCGGCCGCTCTTTTGATTATACACACTCAGTAGAAACACACTCTTAAAGAAACGAAAGTTCAAATAAAAGAAGTCAATGAAAAGGAAAAATACATAAAAAAACGTACATACCTTCAAAAAATTCTGAGTCTAAAAACACATCCATCAATTTCTGACGCTTTCATCATCAGCAAGAATGAAAAAAGTTTTCAAAACAGGACAGTACGGCAGATAAAGGAATCATTTAGATCATACAGTCAAAGCAGCAAAGTTACCACAGAAGCAAAAGCATCAGTAGCAACATTTTAAATCTTTCGTAAATCAACAAGAAACAGAAAACCATCATTGTCATTCGTATGTTAAGGAGAATGAAATGTAATCTTGGACAATACATTAAATGCACTCATTCGCGAAACAGTAGCAGGACAAATAGTCGAACAGACAATAATTTTCTACTCCAAACCCTGCTTAAATATTTTGAAAAGCTTTTGGCCAAGAGAACAAAAGTCATCAAAACAATAAAGCCAGTAGGTAAGTGTAGCTTGATGACTATGATGATCATCATGAAGATGACGTATAAAAATGATGATTTGCTTTTGAATTTTGCTAATTTTTTTTGTTAACCACATACTCATTTAAATTGTTCTGCTAGCGGTCAGCATCAAATAATTTTTCTTTGGTGCTGCTGAAACCGCTACTTTGAAACAGAACATTTTTGTAACTTTCCTAACTGGACATTCTTCAACACACAGTTCATTTAATTCCATCTACCAAACAAAACAAGTATGTATGTAGTTAGAGTTTCTTTTTCCTCATTTGCGTTGGTGTTTTTTGTTTTTTGTCCTTCTTTTGGTTTGTTTTGGTTGTGATCATGTCGAATAATATTGACATCTTTTCATCAAATCATTCATTTTACCGCATTTAAACGTGAATAAATAAAGTTTATTTATTTTTTTTTTTTTCTTTTATGAACAGCAAAAGAAAAAGATTTTATGCATGGAATTGTTTGTTGCAGAATTTAAATTAGAGATACAAATAAATATTTGATGTTTTTGTTAACAAAACTGAATTAATATGAGTTACCAAGTTGTTTGCATATCCTCCTACCCATAAACGTACAAGTACATAGTGGACTTCAATTTTACTCGAGGAAAATTAGACGAAAAAATCCCTAATCTCGGAACTTGATGGAGTGAATCGAATTTTCTTGATTTTTTTATAGTGCATATAAGAAATATAATATATGAAATATAAAAGTTCCAACAATTTTACTGAAGTATATTTTTAGAATTATAGTTTTAATTCTGGTTCTGCTATATTTCAGGAACACTTTTTGTTAAAATCTGAAAACGTTAAAACCTAGCACGCATATAAATATTCAACTAAAATAGTCAACTAAAATACCAAATATGGGTGCTAGTTGAAAATATGGATTGTACAAAACTCTATCTGATATTTTAATATACTTGCTAAAGTTTTTCTTATACTAAATTCCCATTTTACTCGAAACTGTATACTGTCCAATATAATTGTTGAAAAATAAATAAATAGACTAACGCAAATGTCTTGACTCTTTTGGTTATTAAAAAATGTTCTTTCGAAACGTGGAATATTAAATCACCGCAGTAATTTACAAATGAAATATTTAAATATTTCCTAAAAATGTCATTATATAGAATTCCGAAGAGGAATAATAAAAATATGTTTTTCATTTGTTTATTTATAATTGGCAACTCTTTTCAAAACGATCTCCCAATGATTTCATATAGATTTTAAACATTATGGTAACGAATTCATCTGTTCAAATTTATCTTCTATTTTTCATTCTTTCTTTTTTTGCTTTATTTTTTTGATGAAATGCCAATTCGTTGAGCCAATGTTGTTAATGTGTTCTTAATGCTAATAAACTTGGCTTGGCTACTGAATTTTGTCGCTTTCAAAGGCAAAGACAAACGAACAAACAAAAAAGAAAAGTCGGCAAATTTGAATAGTATGGTCTGTCACCATCTAAAAAGTTTTGCAACAAAACTTTTTTGTTTCTTCTTTAAAAGAATTTAAAATTGTCTGCTATAGTTTTTATAAATAGTTTTATCCGTAAAATAATATAAAATTGGTCCTCTCTTACATTTTCAACAATTATTTTCTTTTACGAAAGTCTAAAGAATTTAAATCCGTTATTTTTATAGTATGTATTTGAAACAATAGGTATGAGAAAGTATTTTTTTTTTAGAAATAATGGCAGATACTATTCTGCAAAAATATATCTATATACGTATATTTTGTATGCATTTATATTACACATGTTCATATGTATGTGTTTGAATTCGTATAATATAATCATAAATTCCAAACATGTTGCAAAACAAATACGTATGTATTTATGTAGTTATGAATGTATGTATGTGTACATACGAATATTTTAGAGAAATTTTCTGTGTTTTCTTTCAAAATATTATTTCTTAATAGACAAAGTCATTAAGGAGTAAAAGTGGCAGCAACACCCGAAGAAAAAAGTTATAATTATTATTAAAGGTTATGTGTGGCATCATATACATACGTACATACATATGTATATATGTGTATCCATACATACAACTACCAATATGTTTGTAGTTGAAGTTTTATTTTGTTTCCATTCAAATGGTCAGTGGAACTCATTAAAATGATAAAATGTTATTGTAACAGTTTGGAATAATTAAATATCACATGTATTTAGTATGAATTTTAGTAGAGAAAACTTGCGATGCTTGAAATAATATTTTCACAAAGGATATAAAAAATAATATTTGGTAAATTTAAAGTAAGAATTAAAGTTTTACGTAGTTTTGTAGTATATATTTTATTATTTTTAGTAGTTGATCACAAATAGTTAATAACGCTAATGTGTACATTTGTGTCCCGTTGAAATAAACTTTTCGGAAGATTGCTCCAACAATGCGTATTAATGACCAAAATACAGGATAAATATTAAAATAAAATAAAAATGGTTTCACAGTTTCTACCAGCATTGAAAAACACGGATCTATTACTTTTTGTTAAAAAAAAACTTTCCAGTTTTGTTTCGAAATAGGTGTCAAAAAATTCAGAACTTTAAACTTGAAAAAATTAAACAATTTTTTATTTTTTTGGTTTATTCTTAACAAATATTTTTATCAATTTTCATACTTTTGTTTCTTTTTTTGAATTGAAAAGTTGTTTCATATTAATTATGGTCCATCATAAAGTTGTTTCAGAAAAACTTTAATACATAATTTGCTACATTTATTTATATGACTCAGGAAAAATTTTAGAATATGTTCTAGAATCATTAGTTATAGAATTGGCGTAATAAGAACCACTTCAGATTCTTAAATAACATCATCGGAACTAGTGCTATCATTATTCTGATACTAAATTCGTTTTAAGTAATGTTTTAGAGAACTAGTCCTTAAGAACTAATTCTGTATGACTTCAACAACACTTCTGAGAACAAATTTGTGGTTATCGAATAATTTCCTAGAACTGTTTAAAATAATTGTAAAAAATTTCAGAACATAAGAAAGAGTATTTATTGGAATAAAAAAAAAACTTTATAATTTAAAAAAAAAAAAAAAATTATATGTTTTTCATAAAAACAAAGGGTATCTTAATATTTCGACGTTATAAAATAAGACAAAACTGAAATTTATCAACAATCTAAATTTTATTCTCCATTTTTACGATATCTAATATTAACGTTATTTTTTATTTTCTTATACTATAATTAATTCAGAATTTATCAAAATTATCATATCGATCACAGACCGCCAAAATATCGTAACCGAGATTTTCGAAATTCTTGTTTTGATGAAATTCTATAATGTATAATTATTTAGATCATTGGTCAAAATTTCATCGACATATCAAGTGTTATTTTAGATTGATAGCGAAAGTAATGTTATCGTAATCTAGAACCGTTCCTTGGAATGGGTACTGGCTAGCTAACACTTTCACAGAACTAGTTCTTGAGGTGACAATTTCAAACAAAAATCATTGGTCGTAACGCCAATCCCAGCAAAAACTTCGCCTAATAAATAACGTGATTTGGTAGCGAATTTGAACCCACGCATCAGAATACTGGTTGTGTTTGTTAGTCTGCTGTCTTACTCGCTACACCACAATTGACTTATATTTTAATGTGCAAAAAAGTGCTTTTCATATAGGGAAATAAATAAACACAAATTATAAAAGAAAAACATTTGCCTTAAGTGGAATTTGAACTCTCTTTGAATTTAAATACGCGTTTTTTATTTAGGCGCTCTAGATAACTAAGCTACGTTAAAATCAAATTACTTCTATATTTACTAAATACTAGTTATTGAAGTATTATTTGGTAATGCTGCAAGTGGCAAATAAGGATACATTGTAATGCAAACAGAAAGCTGTTGTTTTTAAAAATATAAGCTAAGTTTTTGCTGGGATGTAGAACAAATACAGGCTATTTTCATGTCTTCATGGTTGTAGAACTAATACTATTTTTCCTTGGTATATATATTTTGTAGTGTTTTAATATTAGTTAACAAATTTAGGATAATTAACATATTTATTCAAAGTATAAGTTTGGCTAGCAGTATCTATATATTTTGTATACAAAAATTTACATTACAAAATTTTTATTTTTTATTTTTTTTTTTTTACTAATTATATAATAACTTTAAGTCATAATTAATTAGTTTTGTATACTTTTTATATTTTTCATAATGGTGGAGATTAGACCAATAGAATTGAACTTGCTTATACTAAAAAAATGCACAAGACTATTTGACTTTTTTTTTATTTTAAAAGAAGAATGTATAAAAAAATATTTTTGATTAAATAAACGTCTCACCAACTTCTATCAACTCACTTGACTGCTGAAGTTTTTTTTTGCAGCAAAAAGCTAGTTGTGGCAATAAAACGTATAAATTTCTAAACAATTAATTTAAGTGATGAGTTAATAATGATAACCACCCCTTATGTCACAAATAAAGTTTCTATGATGATAATGAAAAACAATGCCGCTCCTGCTTAACTTAACTTTATAACAGTGTGTCAGAGATCTAAACAATTTTAAACCGCAAATATTGTATGTATGAATTTATTTCTTATTTGAGCTCTGTGTATAAATTATCAAAACACGTTCTTCGAGTTTAGTTGTTTTTAATTTTCTTCAAACCAAACTAAACGACACTTAATGAATATTGATAAATGGGGCGTTAAAAGAGGCGTATTTAACCACCACAACAGTAACAACAACACCAAACAAATAATTTACTACAAAGTTGAAAACATGTCTAAAACACCTTCAACGAATAAAGTATACCCGTAATAGAAAATATTAATAAAATACTATGACAATTCTATTAGAAGTTTTGTTGTTTTAAACCCCACCTCATAAATTTCAAACCTACTAGTACTCACAATTATTCTTACACATTGGTATTAGGTGGAAGCATTTAATTCTTAGCTATTTTAGTGAGGTTATTTAATATTTTTGAATCAAAAAAATATTAAGATTATTTTAAAGTTGCACAAAGTAAAGAATTATTTAAATGTTGCGATTTCTATGGGTTTAAGCAGTGATGCCAGTGGATATTTTTAAAAATACCTACGCCTGATGAAAAAAAAATCCGATTTTTCCCTACACATGGAAAACATTTCCCCTACAAAAATTCCCTACACTTTTTAGTTACCAAATTGAACCATTTGCTTAAAAATTAACTATATATAAAAAAGAATCATTTTAAAGTACTGGAATTGTGTAATGGAAACAAATTTTTTCGGGTATCGAAAATATCGAGGTCTGAATTATCGAGGTCTGAAAATGTAACTATAGAAAATAATATTTATTTAAATTTATCTGATTTAAATTAATTTATCTGTCCGATTTTCCTTACGACGCTAATTTAGCGACAAAAATACCTACATGTAGGGATTTTTCCCCACTTCTGACCACACTGGGTTTAAGACACTTTAATGAAAAAGATTAATTCATTTATAATTAATAATGTCTAAATATATTATTTAAATATATATGTACTAAATAGTAGTTAAAACTTTTGTATTTTTTAAATAAACAACTATTCGAAATATAATGGAAATCTTGAAATCTAAGATTTTCTCTTCCTCCTAATATTTACGTTAAACACATACTTTAACACTCAGACACACACAATTATCCAATAATCTGTGCTCAACTGTATTGGATCGATTTGTTTCCTAGGCTTAAAATAAATAAATAACATATTAGAAAAAATAATTGATATTTGTTATTAACTTTTAAGTTTATAATTTAGTTAGTTTTACTAACAATTTAATAATTAATTTTATTAAAGCGTTAACCATTAACTGGGAGGATATTTTAGTGATAAAATTGGCAGGCAGGTAGCAAGCAACAACCTCTAGGTAACTGCTTAAACTTAAATCATATAGAGAGTAGATAACTGTCAGTCATAATATTAAGCGATAGTTAATCGTACTGACAAATGTCCCAACGTCACTGTATTTTAAATTACGTACATTACTCACTTGTACTTTAAGAAGTTTAGATAGGTTTGATTCATTTAATGTTTTTTTTTTTTTAAGATTCAATCGTATTCTCTCTTGCTTTGTAGTATATTAATTAAATAACTTGAGAAAATATATATCTGTATACTAATATTTATTTGTTTTAACTTGTTCGTTTAGTTTAACTTGGTCAAGTGGCATTCATTTGTAGTTAGTTTTACACCGTTTTTGTTTTTATTTTATTTGGTATATATGTATGTAAGTCAGTATGTGTTGTTGGCCATAAGATTGTCATATAGTGAATTTATAAAACTGATATAACAATTACATTAGACAGATTGGCATTTAGATAATTTAGAGAATTTTTAATAGTCATAAAATAAGTAGTTATTAATTTTAGCATCTTTTAAATTTAAGGAAAGTTTTGTTAACTAACATTTTTCATATTTTTTTAACTTAAGAATGAATATAGCAATGTTTTAAGAATCCGAGATCATTAATATATAAAATATCGTTTTAACATGTATTCACAGAAAAATGTTTATCACAATCTGACCTTTAATGTATTGTGAAGATCCCAAAGTGAAAAAACCGCTCACACGTCTGTTCCGTATAAAGTATCAAATAGTTTAGATTTATACTTTTAAAAGTGTTTAGTTATACTAAAGTAATTAAATCACTTCCAGCTACCATTTATCTAATGTCATCATTAAAACGATTTTCCTAAATGAAGTAATAAATATCTCAAAAGTCAAATGTTATTACGGACACAATATTACTTTGTATTAATCTTAATTGTACTTTAAAAAGGCATTTTAAAAATTTATAAACAATTCGATAACAACTGGTTTTTATGACAAATTTTCATTAAGGAAATACTTTTCTACCGCGAGCCAAATGTCATCTCGTTTATCTGTAACGTTAATTTTCAAAAAGAACAAACAACAAATATAATGGTTATAATATAACACTCAACACTTCATTTCAAATTTTTAAGTGGCCACATGAGCAGCAGGGACAAAAAACACCCACTACTTATATAGAATTGCATAGTAAATGGTTAAACGTGAAGTAAAGATACAAGGAAAGAGTAGAGAAAAGGTTATTGTTACTCCATACATACATAAATACATAAAGAACGTTTAAAATGCCTCAAAAAAGTTGATTTACTTAAATTTGTAAAAGTAAAACCGAAAAAAGATCATTTAATTTTTTGGCGGTCTGATTAGATCAGTTGTTACCAAAAAATATTTTATATAGGTCGAATCTTTATGTAGGGGTGGAAATTAAGTTAATCAAAAAATAAGGACTGACATCAGTCCAACTGGAATATAACACATTTTAAATGAAAATAAAAACAAATTTTATTTGTTAATATTAGGAACAAATATATTGGTAGCAAATTCAATTCAAACTAAATTAATTCGAGCCTTTAATACAGGTTTAAGGATTGAAATATGAATTTATATTTTATTTCACTTCAATAAACATAAAGTAAAAAATGAAACTATATAAAGAAACTGTAAAAGAACTTTTAATTTCGCGGCTGAGTACTCTTAAAATTAACAAATCAAAAAGGTCTGAAATTGTTTTACTCTTTATACTAAGCTATTGAATAATACTAAAATTTATTAATAGGAGACAGATTAGATGAACTTTTAAAAACCTAAAATGACTTAATGGTCTCAGTCCTTAAATGGTATTTGTTATTATTGGGGAATATGCATTTGTGAAGTGTGCCAAAAGTGTGTTTGATCTCCTTTTCAGAATAAGGGTGCAGTATTGTTCTTGTCCTAGACAACACACACAAAAGGATGCATTTGATCGTACAAAAGAATTACTTTTGTTAGTGTAAGTGTTTGTACATACATATTTTGAGTGTGTGTGCAAAACTCCTACACTTTGTTGGTAAAAATATAAGAGTGTTTATGTATGTATCTGTCTCTGTATTTTAGAATATGTTTTCATTGTGCATTGCTCTCCATGAACTTGGCCATAAATCACAAACATTTTTGTTGTTGTTTAATCAATGACCAGCATGTGTTCTTTCCTGTTTATCATCTTCCTACGAGTTAAATGTTATTTAGATTTCAACAATTAAATTTTTGTATACAAAATTTGAAAAAATTTCGAAATTTATTTGCACCTGGGATTTTTGGAAATTTTTGGAATACGAAAATATTACTTTATGGATACAAAAATATTGCTTTAAATTGAAGATACATAAATAGCTGCACTTTAGTTGAGGGTGTTGCTTAATAGAGAAATGCATTTTGTTCACAGCAAAAAATAAAAATAAAAAAAAACTCTTTTATTATTCTCTTTTATTCTGGACCTTTCGTTGGTCATTTCGATTATGATGATGAGAAAAACAATGAAAATAGAGCAGTTGTTTTTATATCCATTACCGCCGTTTGGTCAACACTTTTCATTGTTTCATTTGTTTATGATTTTCTATGAGTTTTTCAGTTCCCCTTTAATGAAAAATTGTTGAACAATATATCGATTCCTATATTTTTATTCCTTTTTTTTTTGTCTTTGCCAAACAATTTCGAACAATCAACAATTGCTTTTAATTTAGACGTAGACATGGTCGATGAAGAAGTTAATTGTGATAGCGTTGACAAATAATTTTTGTGTTGTTGGTAGGTCTTTAATATCTTTATTTATAATGTTCATGAGTTTAAAGCACCTTTACATTTTTTTTAGCTCTTTTCTGTCTAAAATTTTTAAATTACATTTTCCAAGTCATTACACTAAAAGAGTGTTAATGCTTATATATATTATGTCCTTTAAAGCTACTGTTTAATTGCTACTGTAGAATTGCTGCAGAATACTATATCTTATATTAATAAACATAAGTTGTTCACTTTACTTTGAATTGAAACTAGGGATGTCAATCCCGAAAATCGCCGTATTTTTCGGGATTAGAATTCCCGGGATTTATTAGCATAAATACAATCCAAAAAATTAACTTAAGACAATACAGAACATAACAATAATTTACAAACATTTCTCAAAAATATTTAAAAAACCGATTACTTAGATAAGAACGTTATATTTTGTTTTTAAAAATACAAAAAATTATTTTTTTCTTACATGTATTTGAAATTGTTTTCATATGAAAAATAAATCCCAAATATCGCAAAAACCAATCCCGCTTGATATCGCTAATTTAAAATTGTAGTCCTTTAAAAGTTCTTCACTACGCATGTTTTGGCATAATTTATAATAAATATTTACTTCACAGGAAATTTTTTCTTTCAAATATTAAAATTTTTACAATCGAATATCCGGTATCCTTATAGTGTATTGTATGAAAATTATTTTTAGCAAACATAATTTCTATAGCACTATAAGAAGTTTTTTATACCAAACGATCTAAAAATTAATATTAATAGTTTTATTTTGGCATTTCGAAAAATAACGAGCTTGATTAAAAAAAAATAACAATCGATTTCCGCCAAAGATATTTTATTGTTTAATACGCAAAAATATTAAGAAATCCTATATTCCCATAAATTTTTGCAATTTTGAAAAATAAATAAAACATATAGCTGAGCACGGCTTGTTCATATTGACTACATATAAATATTAGAAGCGAATATGTTTTGGAAGTTAAAAAATTTGTCCCGAGGAAACAGAAGTTGATGCAAATCATGTCGTCTGAAAATCATGTTGGCCTGAAAAATGTTTGTTAAAATTTAAAACAGACCTTTTTTTGTGAATTAGATAAATATTATTTAAAGTTTAGTAATTATGTCATGTTGTTCTACAATTGCACATATTTCAATTTCAGGGTGTAATAAAGCGACATTTTATTTTGTAAAATATATAAATATTCTTATGATCTATCACCATCAAAAATTATACTACATAGTTTTATATACATTACTGCAAATTGCTTTCAGCTTGACTCCTAAAAAATGCCGTTCGACAAGCTAAGATGTAGTTGAGTGTAATTCGTCATTTCTGCGAGGGTGTAATTTTATTTATAGAATTATTAATTGTTATTTAAATATGTAATTTTGAAAATTTGTTTTTAAATATATTTAATTATTTAGAGAAAAACATAACCTTAACATTGGTTTAATACGTTAATGGTTTGCTCCAGATAAACAAAGAATACAGAAGAAAAAAATGTAATAAATAGAATTATTTACAACTACAAAAAAGACAAAGTTAAAGGCGCTTTAACTCTTGTTGTTTGCCGTATTTTGTGTTCTTTGCGTTTATTCTTGCAACAGCAAAATTAGCAACAACAATAACAAATCGAATTGTGGTGTCCACAACATTTAAAAAAACAATTGTATGGCGGCACTTGTCAAAAGCTTACAAATGAAATTCTCAAAACACGATCGACCGACGGAGTAACATTGCTACAGCTACTGACGCTGCTACTTACAACTCTTATTTTAACTCAGCAACATGATGGTAACCATCAACATGATCGTAGTTGTTAATCAACAACTTTTTAAGATTTACCTTGACTAAAAGTCGTTACTGCAACAGCAACGCAACAAAGAACAATCAATGCAATACACTACAAACAATCAAATAACAAAAGAAATAAAAATTGAATTGAGACAAAAAAAAAAATAATAATAATAATAAAAATGAAGCAGAAACAGAACAAGATTTTTAAGTATTTATTTCGCATTATTTACGCATTGAATTGAACTTGAATTTTGTGATTTGTTGTTGTTAGATTTGTTCTTGATCCATGCCATCCATCCATCCATCTATCCATGGTTCATTGATTTTTTTACTCTGTTTCAGTTTTTAAGGAAGCCATTACACGCATACGATTGACTCGTTTTATGATCTGCTATAATTTTTCCAATGCCACAAAGTAGTTTTTTTCTTTTTCAAAATTCTGGTTGTTGAAATGTTGTCTGTCCACTCACTCTGTTGTAGTAATGAAATGAACAGAATAAAAATAAAGTTTGTTGTTTTTTTTATTGAGTTTTAAATTTATTGTTGCAAATTGAAATGTGTTGTTTGGAATTTTTATCTAAAGTCGTTTAGGAAGTATCAATTTGGTAATATTAAGTACATTTTAGGTAATAGCATCGTTGTTGACATTTCTTACTTACAACCGCCAATGGAAAATAAAATGATGAAATCGAATTCAAATTGTCTTTAACCGCAGATATTTAAATCACACACACATGCAAATATATATATATATAACACACACACAAATACATACATTCGTACATACCCGCCTGACCTGACCCGCCCCGCTTGACCTGAAACAAGAAATTAGTGAATGTTCGCAAAAACGAGGTATTTTCGAAACAAATATATTCGAGAAATTATCGAAAATTAAGTAAAAAGTGAATGTTCGTAGCATCGCAACTTACTCGATAATTTCTCAATAGTTAATGTTCGAGAAATTTCCGAGAATTCTCTAAATATCGGATTATCACTAAATTAAATTTTTTCGATAAAATCTCGAAAGTAAATGTTTCGAGAAATTATCTATTTTTCCCAATTTTTCGATATTTTGTTACTTTAAGAGAATACTTATTTTCTTGTTTGTACATGTCATACTTTAGTCATAGTTCATATTGAATGGTTGTAATTAAGACTTAAGTTTATGATGTAAGTTTAACTTTAAAAACCTTTTCTAGAAAATAATTATAAAAGTGGTAAGTAACATTGCAACAGGTCAAAAGACATTCGAAAAATTACATATTTATCTAAATAATTAATTTTTTTCTTGCAGATTAATTCAGTAAACTTGGACCTAAGGAAAAAGTGGATTTGGGCAACAGAAAGGCTAATATTATTGAGACTTTAGTTAAGTTTACAATAAAAATAAAAAAATCTTCAAAAATGAAATCATGTTTTAATTTTAAATGGGAAACAAAATAAAAATGAAACAGAATAGATCTATTGCAAACGATTCAATAGTAATATCAATATCGAACAATTTTCGATATCGAAAAATTATCTCTAACGAACTTTTTCTCGTTTTGCTAATGATAGCACTTATTATTCGATATAAATATCATAAACGAACCTTCGATATCGATCGATTTGCTGCCACAAACTGAACGACAGGTGAACTTTACGAGTTCATTCTCGAAACGCCTTCGATAGTCGTTCTCGAAGAATTCTCAAAACAAATATGTTCGATAAAATATGGAGAATTATATTAATTACGAATGTTCGTAACTTCGAACTTTCCTCGATAATTTCTCGATAGTAAACATTCGCATAATTTTAGATAATCTAAGAATCAAATGTTTCGAGAAATTGTATAGTCTCTTAAACTTCTCGAAGAATTCTTATGTAAATATAAAAGCAACTTATTTTCTTATTTGTGCATGCAAAACAATAAAAACAATGAAAATGTATTGTCATTCTTGAGTCAAAGTTCACAGTAGTCGGTTGTAAAATATTGCGCTTTAACATTTAAGTTAAGTTATATTTTCAGATGTGTTTAATAAAAAAGTAATATGATAACATTTAAAAAAAATGGCAAGTAATGTTTCTATTTGAAATAAGACATAAGTAACTTTAGAAATAAAATCAGCTTTTAGTTTTAGATTGGGAACATAATGGAAATGAAACAAAATAAAAAACTATCGTTTTCGAACTATTGCTAATGATAATAAACTCAAGTGATTAGTAAAATCAGAATCGAATAATTTTCATCAGTTTTTGATATCGAAAACGAATCACTAACGAATAATTTTACGTTTCGCTATTAATATCGCTAAAGGTTTACTGTTAATACGAAAGGCGAAACTTCGAGATCGAAAGATTTGCTGAAACAAAGTGAACGACGTGTGAGCTCAAGCAGCTCGCTTTCGGGTCGCCAACGATAGTCGTTCTCGAATGTTTTGTCAGAGAAATGTTCGCGAAATATTCGAATGGCACATCATTAACAAAGTTTGTGGTCAGCTGGGTACCTTTAAAAATTTAGAATATAATAATGTTGTCTATCATCCAAACGACACTTCTTAGTGTCTTCTGAAATATAGTTTGTTGATTTTTTATAATGTCCAAAACAAAATACATTGTAATCGTACATTCACCGCCTAAAAGTGTGTATGAAGTCACTTCTGAAAGATAGGTTAGTCATAATTTTTAGACATGTCAGAAACTGATTTTAAATTAATTCAAACAAAATGAAGCTAACATTTCTACTTTATATCATAATTAAAACCATAGATTAACATAGATATCAAGATCCGTAGTCAAAAACCTAAGTCGGTTACCAAAAACCTAAATCTAAGTACGTGTAGCTTTTTGAGTAATTTTGTTTTATTTTCAATTGAGTTTTTTTTTTTTTTTAACTTCATATCTATGTCAATAATCTATGATTCAAATACATATTTCATTCTTAAATGTATTTCAAAAAGGAAAGTAAAACTACTACATTGCATCTAAATATCAGATAAAATACTGTTATAGTAATAGGTCTAAAAGTAATAATATCTAAGTTTTAGCCAAATAAGAAAACTGCATGTTTATAATTTCCCAATCCACTCTACAAATTTAAAGTTAAACTACTTAAGTATTATACATTAAAAAATGTCTATAAATATTTTATCATGTTGCATGTTGGAAAGAATTGTAACAATTCAGCAAAAGAATAATTTAAAGCTGATTATTTAAAAGGTGCCATAAAAGCTCATGCAAAACGGTCAACTTTGAAAACCAAAAAAAAAAAAAAAAAAAAAACATGTACTAATTTCAAGTACTTCTTTTTCGAACTGCATTGCAGCTAAACATAAAAAAATAAAAACAAACTCCTTGAAAAAATACACCATGCTTGAGTGATTTGCATTGAGAATTCGGCTTTGTTTTATACACATGTATGTGGTTACTAATTAAGATTGATTTTGGTTTAGGCGAATAATTTGTATGCTACAGTTGCATTAATTTTTCGTTTACTTATTCAATTTTCTTATCGTAATATTCTTTATTTTTGTTTTTTTTTTTATTGCAAATTTGCAAAAAAAATTATAATTTTTAAATAATATTTTAAATATTTTGTAATACAAACATTTCTTTAAACACACATACAGAATACAGACTACTTTCGTAAATTATGTTTATTCAATGAAATTATTTGCTGCAAGTAACTATCTCGAATGTTGTAGAGTCAACACCAAAATAACAAAGTCTAGCTATTATTTAAATAATCTCATATGTAGAAGTACTCCTAAATAAAATTTACATAAATGGTTAGTTTTTATTACTTGAACAAGAAAATTTTACTCGAACTGAAAGAAACCAATAGCAAAACAAAGAAAGACCTTCATTTAAACAAATTATTAATTAGTTAAAAAGTTTTTGTACTTGTACTATGTTTTTGTTAAAGGATTAATAGTATATGTAAGTAAATAGTTCGGGGTTTCTATTTAAAATATTTATACTTAATATAATTAAAGTTATATGAATATGTGTCTGACTGTAAACAATTAATTTGTGTTCAATTACAAATCATGACATATCTATTCAAATTGATTTTGAGTATGTATGTATGTATGTATGTATGTATGTATGTATGTATGTATGTATGTATGTATGTATGTATGTATGTATGTATGTATGTATGTATGTATGTATGTATGTATGTATGTATGTATGTATGTATGTATGTATGTATGTATGTATGTATGTATGTATGTATGTATGTATGTATGTATGTATGTATGTATGTATGTATGTATGTATGTATGTATGTATGTATGTACATATTTAGAATATTTATTGATTGAATGAATGAACACCTGCGGTTCAATTTAAGTTTTGTAATTATTATTATTTTTTTTTTTTTTCAACTCAATTTTATTTGCAAGTGTTTGGTTTTTAATAAATATTAAGTATATCTTATTGTTGAAATGAAAATATAATATAATAATGTAAATATGTATTTATGTGATCGTAATTAGCTACACGCATATGTTTAATAATTGTAATAAAAATAATTTGATTCATATTTACAATATTGTACCAATGAGTCATAAATTATTTTAAAAAATACAATTGAAACCTTGAGGAAAGCTTTAACGCAGTCACTATTATTTTTAAAGTGACGTTTATGAAATAAATTCACTTCCTTTTCCTTTTCAATTTTATTACATGGCATTTAAAAAAAGGTTTAATATAATTTATCTAATACTATGTATAGGGGGCGGATTTATATGCATTTATTTTTGGAAAATATGCGCCTATAAAATGCACTTAAAAATTCAAAATATATCCAAAAAAATTAAAAAATATGCATTTATTTTTTTAATATTTATTAAATAAAAAGAAAATCATATTCTATTCTATAAGAAAAAACAAAAATCAGTCTAATTTTTTTTTTTTAATTTTCTCAAATCATTTTTTTTTTTTTTATAACAGCTTGCAACTTAAATTTTATTTTTTCAGCAACGGGGCGTTCTGCAGCTTCGATTTGTGCAATAGCACTATCTATTAAACTGACTTGAGTACTTAATGAATCGAAACCCTCTTATTTAGTAATAGTTTCAGAAAGAAAAATTAAAATGACGACAATGTTTTATTGAGAATAACCGGAAAATAAGTGTTAAAAGTCGCTAGAACAACTGTTATGCACATTTTACCAGAGACCGGGTTTTAATACTAAAAAAACAATCTTTTTATTTTTATTTCATTCGAAAAACAATCTTCAATGTTCAAAAAATAATAAAAATCCATGATTTTTTTTTTTTATCAATAGTTTAATTTTTTTCATCATGATCAAAATAAAAAATATAAATATTTTGTGATATTTATTACAAAAGTATAAAATTATTTCAAACAAATGAAAAATAATTTTTTGAACAGTAAAGATATTTTTATTGATTGAAAAATAAAAATAAAAAGTTTTCGGGTGCTAGCATTTTACCTCAAAATGAGAAATATAAAAATAATATTGTAACAAAAAGATATTTATAAACCAAAAAAATTAAAAATATGCCATAAAAATATGCATTACTAGGTGAAATATGCATAAATATGCATTTTCAACAAAATATGCAAAAATATGCATTAACAAATCAATGCCATTTTTTAGTAAAATGTCTGATTCGGATATATAACAACATAAGATCATTTTTAAATGCTCCAAAAAAACATGCATTTGCATATAAATCCGCCCCCTAACTATGTATTTTTAATACTTATTTAGAAAATTTCTTTAAAAATGCAACCTTTATTTCGACGCTAAGAGTTTTGTAGACATACTTTTGCTTATGTATAAGGGCAATAATGATATGCGTATGTAAGAACAAAGCTTGTTTACCTAAAATATGGTAATTATCAAAATTTTTTAACCAGACTGAAACTGAATTTAATATTAATAAGTATTGTGGTACAACAACTTCAACCAAACGGGCTATAGATATGAACTCAAAAGACTTGAGACTAATAGAGTGAGAAATCTTGAACCATTGGTTTCATTTTTTAATAATGATTGTTGTTCAAAGTTCAAAAATGGCTTAAAATTACTTAACATTTTCCAATTGGTTAACACATTTTGTTCGAGCGTTTATACTTTTTTTTTTATTTCATTCGACCTTATCCGTCATCCCGTTTTTAATTTCCACAATTTTCGTCGGAGAGCAAATTTGATATTTTCTGGATCCTTGTAAGAAATGATGACGATAGGACCATGTCCGTCCGTGTGTCGGTTGAAATGACATTTATGAACCCCACCGATAACTGCCATATCGAAAATCCGTTCGGTTTTCGAGTTTCTGAAGCCTCTGTATATACTAAGGACTTCGCTTTTATAATTTCAATGAAACTCGATATAAGGCATATAAGTGTTAATCTTTCTGCCAAATTTAATCGAGATCAGTCCATATTTGACCATAGCTCTCATATTAATCCCCTCTTCCGAAAATAACTTTAACATGCATAAATCCCATACGAATGATAGTATCAAGTTAATATTCAACACAAATAAGTTTTATATAAGTAGAAACAACATTGCCAAAATTTATGGGAATCGGTCCATAATTTACCATAGCTCCCTTATAAACCCACTACCGGGAATCATCCTAAAGGGCAAAAAATTATATAGATGTTAGTAAAAATGCATTGTTCTGTATTTCTGTAATTTATTTTAAATTGAGTAAAAGTGTTGGTCTACAATTAGCCACAGGTCTAATTTTTAGTTCAATACAGCACTAGAGTTTTTATTTTCCCGAACTTTTTACATTCCCGGGAAAGCGAGAAAAAATAATGTATTTCCCGGGATCCCGCTTCAAATAGAAAGATCATGTATTTGTTATATATATATATTTTTTTAATAAATAATAATTCATTATTTTCTTACTTTCCAGTACCTATTTATATAACAAAAAAAAATCAATTCATTTTAATAAAAAACAAAACGATAAAATAAATTTTACTTATTTTGCAAAAAAATTGAGACTTTAGCGCAGTTAGAATATTCCCGGGATTTCCCGGGAATATTTTTTATTTAAATGAAACAACTGAATTTCCCGGGAAAACAACTGAATTTCCCGGGAAAAAAACTCTATACAGCACAGAAAAAATTATTGCCTAAAAATTTTCAAGTAACATTGTTGTTTCATTTTATAATGTAAGTTTAATTATTGATTTAATTTATTCAATTATATATTTTTTTTTTTTTTGAACAATGTTTTGGAAAAATTAATGAAAAATTTTGACGTTTTATAAAAAATATTGAACAAAATTAAAAGAAAAATATTTATATTTTTACTAGCAAGAGATACATACATATATATGTATGTTGTAAAATTTTTTCTGTACTTTTTGTTTTTGGAAATGACAACTACTTATTAAAGTACTTTCCTGGAAAGTAGGCGTCATTATTATTTGCCTTCACTACATTACATAAATAAGTACTCAATAGTATAATTGCAGAGTAAGCTACAATCACATGGATCAGTTGTCTAGAGGGCAGGACTAGCAACCAGAAGGTTGCCGGTTCAACACCATTCTGATGCTATTCGTTTTTTTAACAAAATGTTTTAAAAATATACTTTATGCTAAAACAAGTTTTTTAGCTTTGAATATTAAGTGCGAGATGGTGTATTGAGTAAGACGTTGGTCATTAAAAAACGACTAGTTAATAGGGTCCCAAGTTCAAAACTCTTTGACAGCAAATTTTTTCGTTTTTTATTTTTTTTAGGTACATATTTTTTAGTATCACTACAGTCTAAAAATAACTATTAGAATTCATGGACAACTCGAACAAAAATAACTAGTTATAGAGATAAAAAATAAGTATTTATAATTATACCTGCTAGCTTATCAGGAAAGCAAAGTTTTAGCTGGGGGCCTATTTCGTGGTTTTAATGGGACATAACTATAGAAGGAAATATCATTATTTGCTTCTGGAACAATTAATTATATACACAGGTATGTATTACTATGTATAATTTAATCTAATATCACAGAATATTTTATACTCACAATAATATTCCAGTGATTTCGATGACCGGAGGACCATGTCACGACAACGCACAGTGAGGTCAAACTCAAATTTTTTGGTAATAAATCTGTATCTCCTAAACTACTGCTTGGGTTAAATTGAAATGTATGAAAGAGTTGCAGAGGAGGACCTGAGCTTTGAGAAAAATCATCCTGTAGTCACCCTGTGATATCACAAGAAAATCTACAAGGTGTCAAAATTGACTAGCTCGAGTATGTAAAAGTTTAAAAAATCGTAACTTATACAAATGAAGTCCGATTTTAAAGACTATTATATTTCTGTAAAGTGTTTGGCAACGTAATGAAAAAATAAGCTTACTCACTCAAGTTATCTCTTACAGTTAAAAAGATATTTGCACTTGAATTTTGAATTTTTTATTTTTTGGCTCGACTTTCTTTCGTTTTTCGGGAATAAGTCCTGATGTAAATGAAGTAAAATTTTTTTAAAAATAACCTGTCATTTGTTATATATTTCAAAATAACTTAGTGAAAGAATTTTTGGATTATCTCAATGCGCCTAGATGTGAAAAATATTCAAAGTCAGCACTCTGAAATTGGTGTGAAAATGGCTATTTTTGGCAAAAATTTACTACAATTCTTTCATATTTTACTCAAAGTTCCGTTTAAGAAAAAAATTTTTCTTTATATATTTTAAAAAAAACAAGGTTTCACAAATGGCTAATGTAGAAATTTTGAACTGATTTAGGCTAGCACCCTACATCAGGCATTGATCGAAAATGGTGGATTTTGGAAAAAGTAAATTTTTTTATCGATTAATGAAAAAAATGCCAAGCGAGCTTTTTTAACTTGTTTAAAGATTTTTCACAAAAAAATAGATTTAGAACGATTTTACTAAATTGCTTCCCGCCCGGCCAAAAACGAATGCAGAGCAGATTTCATGAAAAAGTAAATTTTTTAAACGACTTTTTATAATTGCATATAAAAGCATATTTGCATAATATTTTCCCCAATATTTCTTATGCAGTGTATAAAATATATTTCGATCTTTTTGAAAAATTGCCAAAAATCGGGTTTTAAAGATTTTTGAACGATTTTTGCAGGAGTGAAAGATCTAAATACATTTTATACACTGCATAAGAATAGTGGCAAAAATGTTGTGCAAATGTGCTTTTATATGCAATTAAAAAAAGTCGTTAAAAAAATTGATTTTATTCATGAAATCTACTCACTCTCCTGCATTCGTTTTTGGCCGGGCGGGAAGCAATTTAGTGTCAAATCGTTCTAAATTTCTTTTTTTATGAAAAATCGTTAAAAAAAAATTAAAAAAGCTCGCGTGACATTTTTTTAAACTTTTACATACTCGAAGTAGTCAATTTTGACACCCTGTAGATTTTCTTGTGTTATCACAGGGTGACTACAGGATAATTTTTCTCAAAGCTTATGTCCTCATCTGCAACTCTTCCATACATTTCAATTTAATCCAAGCAGTAGTTTAGGAGATACAGATTTATTACCAAAAAATTTGAGTTTGACCCCACTGTGCAACGACGCTTATAACTATGGTGAATGTATCGAATTCTTTAAAACTTTTTTCTATTGTAAGTAATTGTGGGTTTAAATTGGATGTTAATATTTTTCTAGTTTATTTTTCATTTCTTCTGTCTATTCTCAGAACAACCTTTCCATGAACTTATGAAGGAAGTTTGCAAACAAATTCCTAACATATCAAATAAGATCTACACATTCCAAGTTACAAAAAGGACTCCGTTGGAAAATATTTGGCACATCCAGTGGTAACACAATCGAAATCGAAAAATATTCAATCGCGCTCTCGTTTATTTGTCGCTAGCAACAGGATGCATTTCACAGATAAAGATGTCGAATACAAAAGAAACAAAAAATTATTATAAAATTAAATAAAACATGTAATGACATAATATAACAAACAATAAAAAATAAAATATGTTCAAGAAAAAACGAAAAAACTTTAATTTTTTTACATTGACGTTTTGATAGATTTGATCATCTACTTAATTGATTTGATTAAAATATTGATTTTTTTCCAATTAATATTTTGATTTATTCAATTAACACATTATTTAAATTTTGAAAATTTTTTATTACTTTTTTAATTAAAATTTAAAAACAAATCAATTGGAAAAAAATCACTACTTTGCATTATAATAATCATTTTGGTGAAAGGTGCAAATTTAAATATTTTTTCAATTGAATGAATTGTTTTGGTAATTAAAATCATTTTTAAGTTTTTTCTGTGAGGATTTAAAAAATTCGGCACAGCCTCGATCTCGTTTAAAGATAGTTTTACATTAAAAACAATATATGTTATGTAAAAGAGACAACAGAAAATATTCAAATAATTTGCAAATAAAAAAATAGATATTCACATTTAAATGTCCACCATACATAAGGGTTTTCTGTGAGTTAATTGTTTATTTTAAAAATATATTATCGTTAAAATAAAGATAAATGGTTTTAAATAGTAGTCCTCTTTCTACTTGCAATGTAAAATGTTTAATGTTTATATGTAATGCACAGTTCATGCAAATTCCACGAAATTTTCCACAAAAAGAAAAAGGGGAACACATATGTAGACAATATATGTATTTATGTAAGTATCTCTAGTTTTTTTTTCAAGGGTTTAAATTCTCATAATAGCATATGTATCTGAGTTTTACGCGCTTTAAGAATAGAAAAAAAATAAATAAATTTATAAGCATAAGAATAATGGAGTGTGTATAATTAACCCTTTTTATACAATCAAAGAGCACAAAACATAAAAAACAAACGAAGAACCACTTGTTATGACTAAATACATAAAATTACAATATTTAGTAGATATTTATTTTTTATCATTATTGTTGTTTATTTGTCTGTTACTAAATAAAGCGAACAAATTATAAATTTGCATAATTTTTCATTTCTTATTAAAATGAAAAAGAGGCGTGTGAGTGTGAAATTATACAATAAAAGCTTAAGCAACAGGTTACACTAAATATTTACATTATGCCAGCCTGGAAATGAGCAGACAGACAAACTGACAGAGAAATGGAGGGTCAGGTTTATACTTAGATAACATGCTATCAATTATAAATTTGAATATTAAAAATACTATAATTTTCATGTGATAAATTTGTATTCCTGTTTTCGTAGAAATACGTGTTTATATATATATAATAAAAATTGTATTATATTCATAGTTTCGATATTAACATCTTGTTTTTGCCACGAACAAATTTTTCAGTCATACGCTCTTTATTATACCACCTACTGTTTTTGACACTTGTATTAGAATTGTATCTGCATTAAATTTTACAAAAGAAATTTTTACTTTTTGTTTGCACAAATTATACTTTTATGATTGCAAAAATAAAAATAATAATTCTAATTAATTCATTATGCTGATGACTTGACTGACTTTTTTTTTTTTATTTGTTGGTTGGATTTTGAATGTTGGGCTGATATTCAGTTCATGATAATGAATGAACAAAAGAATAAGTGATCTGGTTGCTGTTTTGCTATATTATGCAATACGATGAATGTGTGTACAATGTACATAGTGAGTGAGTTCACTGCAACTTATATGCATGTTTTAAAAATTTGAAAATAGTAGAAGCAACATGTATATCTCGCCCTCTAGACTGGAAAAAGTTTGCATGTCACCATTATTTTTTTTTTTTTTTTTCGGATTTTTATGTGTGCAGTTTCAGCTCATTATAGTATTTGTTGCCAAAAGGAAGAAATTGAATTAATAATAAAATTTAAACAAGAATTTATCTTTTCACAGACGAGAGCAAATTATAAGTTCAATAAAAAAAATTACCAATTATTTTATCAACTTCATCGTTAGAATACAATGTAACTAAAATTTTCTAAATTTGTTACAAATTTTATTATTTTTTTAATATCCGAAATTATTGAGATTAAAAAATATGTGAATATTACTTAAAGAAAATATATATTGTTTTTGGTATTTTATTAAACGAAATCATAAAATTCTTCTCGAGATATGTTACAATATGTGATGCAACTTTATTAATTTACTATATTACTATTTTTCTCGCAGACTAGAGTCAATTCAGAAAATATAGGCCTATAACTCCATTATCACCTATATCCAAATTGACTGTGTAATAAATAAAAGAAAAATTATACAATTTTAATTACATATTGCTATTTTTTTGTCCCTCGTTGAAAGTCATAAAAAATAAAGTTGATTTTATCTGATACATACTTATTACCCTAAACAAAATATAAAGCTGACAAAAGAACATACAAATGAAAAAATGCTAGTTTAAGATATTTTCTGACTACTACTTTGTTATTAAAAAAAGAGAAATTCGACTCCCTTTTAGGCACGAAGAATGTACCCCATTCTAAAACGTTCTTATGAATATTCATTTCATATGTAATTCTTTTAATTTTAATGCAGTTCTTATTTTATTTTATTTTTTTACCATGATCAATTTATATTTTACGAGTTGTTCTGCAAGAATATTCGAAAAGAAAGAATGGATTTTACAAATTAATATTTCTATTATTAATTCAAATTCTGGATAAAGTATATATAAATAATAATTTCATTATAATTTTGCACATAAAATACCACAAATTTTTTCTTTTTTTGTAATCAAAAATGTATCTTTTAAATGCGCACAATGGTGCAAAATATAGTAATTGCGAATGTGAACAGGCTTAGACTCAAAAAACAATAGTGCGAAGTTTAACAATGTATAAATTAACAAAATTGCAAAAAAAAAAAAAAAACATTTTCTTTTCTAAATGTAGAGCTTTAAAAGAAAACAAAAATTATGACTACAGAAATAAAGAACATTGTTTAAAAACCAACAAGTTTAATTGTGAGAAGCCAATGTCTAATTTCATTATTTAATAAACATTTTTATGTGTTATTTCATTTAACTACACAGAAAAAAATATTTCAAATAATTTTGTAATAAAATTATTAATTAACTTTATATTGGAATTTAATTATATGATTTATTAATATAATTAATTTTCTAATTAGTTTACAGTTTTGTTTTTTTAATAAATTGACAGCTGTTAATAAAATATAAAGAAAAATTAAATATTTGTCTATAAAAGTATAGAAATAAAATAAATTTAAATAAATTTTAAAAATTGACAGCTCATTGCATCTATTTAAGGAAAAGGAGTAATAATAATATCAATTATTCTAGTTATTAATATTATCATTTTGATGATTAGAGCAAAATCAATTAAAAATTTATTAATATTACAAATTTCGTAATTGAAGTCCATTTTTACTTTTTTCTGTGTACATGATAAATTTACACAACTAAACCTATAAAAATATAAGCGCCATGACTTATTACAACCGGAAATAAGTTTAACTATGTATTCGGGATTTTTAATATTTAAAAAACAATCGGTTTCTAAATGCTTATGGTTACTTTAAAATTGAAGTGAATTGAGAGCCAAAGTTGCAAACAGTCTAAAAAAAAGTTTTGACTTTTGAACACAACCGATAACGGTGCACAATATATTCGCAAAATAATAAAATGTAATAAACATAATTTCTAAAAATATTTAACTATTCCAAAACCCGAAGAAAATAAGAGCTTTATTACGAAACTTATCTGAAATTAGTATTGTTTCTTCCACTAAGCGAAATAAAAAATATTTCACAAATTAACAAAGTTATAACAACAATAATTTGTAGCTTAGTAAGTATATTCATATTATTATATATACATTAATTTCAATATTTAAATGATGACCTGAGGTCAAAACTTTAATAACCCTTCCTTTACATGTCGTTACTATGCAGTGATGCCAGATAAAAATTAAGAAAAATCCCTCTGTTTTCAACTTTCTTCCCTTTCCTTTTTACCCTTTTTTTTAGAAAAAATTGTACCTACATTTTTCCCTCCTCCTTAAAATCGCTATTTCTTAAAATAAACTTCAAATTTTTAGTACAAAAATGCATTGAAATTTACATAAATGTAGTTCTTGTTTGTAATTCAATAAAAATATAAACAAAGATTGAGAATACTGAAAATATCAATTCGGCAAATAAATATATCTATTTTTAAATGAGTATGAATGATAATAATGCATTTTTTGCTTATTTATTTTAAATGTTTGTAATTTTTTAAGATAAATTTATACGCATTTAAAATTCCCTTTATTTTTACAAAAACTAAAATTCCCTCCCTTGTTCTCTTCGACTAAAATTTGCTCTAAAAATTTCCTCAAAATGAGAAAATTCCCTCCATCTGACATCACTGTTACTATGGCTATAAAATACTATTTCCGATAACTATTACAATTATAACAATATAAATTCTCTAAAATACAAACAAACATTCACTAAGATACACCAAGATGACGATCAAAATTATAACATCCACACAAGTTATCTTGAACAAAAAACCAAAAAATAAAATAAGAAAATAAAAAAATTTTGATGAATTCACAAAAAAAGAAATAAAAATTTTTAATAAATAACAACATGCAAAACATAAATTAATTCATAAAATATAAAAGAATCGTCTGAATGAACTGAATTAAATCAAGAGAAAAAAAAGGACAAGATAACACAAACTGAATGTTTGTTGGCGGTGGTAATTGTCAGAGCTCTAAACAAAAATGTTGAAACATTTATTTAAAAAGCAAATATTACTGGTGATATTTGTACCCTACACCATCATAGATGGTTAGGGTATTATTTTGAAATGAGTCAGTGCTGCAAAGCACGTCAGATCTTCAGTTACATATACATTTAGAAGTATATAGATTTAAAATAACGCTTTAATGAACTCATTAAGAGTTTTTTAATAAACATTTAGGGCTTGAGCATTAAGTTTGACTATAAGTAGAATATCGCATTAAAATTAAAACATTACTTAATAGTTCGGTTAATTTTATAGATAACTATCTAAATATAATTCGGATGCCAAAATTCTGCAAAAAAAAGAGAACGTTGTATGGACCAGTTAAAAGTTTACAGAAGTCGTTTTGTAGCATTTATTTAATTCTTCTTCACCAATTACACAATATGCAAATTTAATTAAGTGAAATTAATGTTTGAATTCAACAATAAGACACCAAACAACACTTGTCCAGTTCATTACGCATTTATTATATCAGTCTTACCGTAGTCAGTAGTTCGTATTACACAACGAAGGCCTTAGTTATTAATTATTAATATGAAAATGTTGTTCATATGTATAGTAAAATATAAATTCAAAAAGACAAAATTTGAAATAACATAGAAATTTGTAAAATAACATAGAAATCGGCAACACTGATATAAATATGTACAACGTTTAATTACATCTAAGATTCCTAACTTTTTTACTCGGCAAACATCTTTTTGTTATAAAAAAAAAAAAACCGACTGTCACGACAAACGACATTTCCGAGACACATAAATAGAGAATTTGAATAAAGAGTTGGGGAATAGTATATAAAGAAAGCGTGAGATGTAAAGCAGAACAGTAGAGTATGTATTAGAGTATGTTGTATTCTCATTAGCCGGCATTTTGCAATGAATGCATGATATGCAGAATTTGTTTTTGATTGTACTCTTGCATTTTTATTATAATAACTGGTGATCATTATCTCGCCTTTTGGAGATCAGTAGTTCGTAAAGCCGACTCTTTGTATAATTAAATGCTTTGTTAAAATCATTCTTGCGGTTTTATGTAATAGAGGTTATATTACTGTTGTTTTGTGACAGAAAATTGTGTTACGGATATTGTGCACTCAGAGTATTTGTAAATGTATTTGGAAGTCAAGTTTCTTATTTTTGTTTTAAGTAACATAGATACAAAATACAAATGTGGGCCATTATCAAACATTTAAAAAAAAAATAAATAAATAAAAATAAAATAAAAAAAATTCATTTGTATAAATCAGTTCGCGTTAATTATTTTTTTATATTTAATACAAAAATACATATATTTTAGTAGAGTTTATTACAAAGAAATGGTACTTAATATTGTAATCCTTTTTTTTTACGGAAGAATTTTTTTTAGGTCCATGAAATTTGTATCTTTTCAAATTTACCTCGAAATTTTCGTTAAGCAATCAATTTCATGATGTCCATTCAACATGCCCTGTTTTCAACTATCAACCACATTTGACTTAAGTTTCCCGATCAATTTTTATATAGAATTTTGAAAACAAAAAGTAAAATTTAAGCTGAATATTCAAAAAGTCCATAACATTTTTGTACTAAATTTATTTTTAATGCTCCATTGATTTTATTGTTAAAATAACAAAAAAACTAAATTCATACAGTAATCCATGCTATTCTACATGAAACTGTGAATTTGCCTCGGGAAAACAAATAAATACATAGAATAAATAATTTACAAAATTCCTTTATATATGAAGAGAGAGAAAAACATAATAATGTGTTTTATAGTGTCCCTAGGAAACGCTTTTTTGCAATTTCATTGTAGGAAGACCCCACAAACGATGCGTATTGATAAGCTAAATACAAAAATAATCAAATTTTTTCAAATTCATCTTCAGTTTCCTACCAGCGATTGAAAGTCTCATCAATGGCATTTAGTATCGCAAGAGCACTTTTTTATTTATTGTGGGCCACACTTACTATAATAAAAATTTTCAATAATTTATCCAAGAATGAAACAAAATTTTTCTATACATAATTTTGCATAGAAAGATGTCTTATACAAAATGTAACGTTTTATGGACCGAAATTTTGCAAAAATTTTCTTAATGTTTTTTTATTTACTTTTAAAATTGCAATTCTGTCTAAATTACAATTATTTTAATTTCCATTTCGAGACAAAAGTCGAAACTTATTTAGACAGAATGTTTTAAACCCTTGACTTTCAATTGCTGTTAGGGATACGCATCGTTTAAGAGCTTTTTAAAAAAAAAAGTTTACGGAAATATAATCAAAAGAAATATATTTTGAAATCACTTTTTATGGACTTGGAAGAGCTGAAAGTAGGAACAAATTAAACTCTATTTTATTTTTGAAGAACCGAATATTTTTAATCCTGTTTTTCTTAGAAAATATAGACATTCGACCACTGAATAGTTGAGTGGTATTTTTTCAAATAAAGATCTTATGTTTATCAAATAATTCAATTTAATTAAATTAAATAAAAAAAAACAAATTATTCTTTTTATATTCACTTCACGGAGTTATTAAAATAACTCAATGCAACAAAACACTACAATTTTTATGTATTTTGGTTCTAGTAGTACAAATATGGTCCAAATTTTAAATTCTATGGAGAGGAATTTAGTTTAACAAAATCGGACAAGTTGTTTTTAAGTTATGACAACATAACTGGATAAATTTTTGAAAAATAAAATTAAATTTTGTGAAAATGAGCGAATTCACTTAACTGCGATTAAATTCAAAACGAATCAATCTCATTTTGTTGCTATTACATGTGGCTTTACGATAAAGTAATAAATCAGAACAATTTTTGTCGTTTTCGATTTTGAATTGTTTTTTTAAAACAAAAAAACTTCTCACGTAAAAAATATATTTTTTGTTTCATTTTTTTTTTATTATAACTCCGAAACTACTGCGCCGTTTAAAACGCAATTATGAGGGGATTAAAGGCTATAAAAATATAAATATATTTCAATAATATCGGATTTAAACTTTTTGAGTTATCATTAATTATGTGGAAAAACGCCTAAAAAAATTTTTAATTTTACAAAAAAAAAAAAAAAAAAAAAAAAACTCCATAGAATTTAAAATTTGGCCCTTTTTTGGACTACTGGAACCATGATACATCAAATCTATATGGTAGTTATTCAAGCCTTTTTTACTGTAGTCCTGTGTAATAGATAGTTGCGAAGCTCGTACTGTATTTTTTATTCTTAAATGGGAAATTTTATTCTTTCTAAAAAAAAGGTCATTTATTTGTCGAATATAAGAATAAACTTTATTCGAATGAAATTCAAATACTTACTCTTTTAATGTATTCATATTAATTTTAAACTGAAACGTCTTTTATTTTTTATGACAATTTTGTTTATTTTTAATAGTTTTTTGTGTGAGTTATTTTTTTTTTTTACCATAAATTACATTTAAAATTAATATTAG
This sequence comes from Protophormia terraenovae, assembly GCA_951394005.1. Lineage (NCBI taxonomy): Eukaryota > Metazoa > Arthropoda > Insecta > Diptera > Calliphoridae > Protophormia > Protophormia terraenovae. Next base: position 153,517,581 of record OX596074.1, read on the forward strand.
TTTTTCTTCTATATTGTTTAATTACATACATTTGTTTCTTATTTGGTCTTATAGCTAAAAAAAAAAAACATTACAGACATTAAGAATTATTATCACAGTAAATATTTATTTAAATAAATATTAATTATTAGAAAATTTACTACGATTTTACATTTTTCACACAATTTACATACTACATTACAATACATACAAAGACAATTTTTAATTATTTTTCATAAAATTATATTAATACACAAACCATTCATTTTATATAACTTAAATTAAGGAAAATATATATGTATACATATATGCATATGTATGTACATAAGTATATGTATACATACTTGTACATATGCATGTTTATAAAATTGTTTATTTTTAAGAAAACATCAGTAAAATATTTAGATTTCCATAACATATTAAATATTTTGAAAATATTAATAAAAACTTAAAATTTGTTCCCACAAAACTAAGGAAATGTACTCTTGAGTACAACTAAAGAAATTTTGATCACACAAAAGACATGAAAAACTAGATTTGTAGATAATGATGACCCACCCGTACCGGAAATTTTTCTTAGTTTTAAAAAAATTTTGCAATTAAAAAATTTAGTACATTCGAAAAATTAATGTTATATTATGCACAAAATTATATTTTTAATAAGATAAAAAAAGTTAAATACTGAGAAAGTAAGAAAAATACATATGCACAATGTGTGCAATAAAAATATTTTTTTTTTTTTATTTTTCTTTTCAAATTTTGTGAATAAAATCTTCTTAGAAAGATAATTTTGTGTATAATATGAGATTCATTTTTCAGATATGCACTCAATATGATCGTTTGACCTATGATAAATAAGATTTTTAATTTACGCATTCTTACATTTAAATGCGTAAATTAAAATGTGTTTAATAGTTATCGGAATTTACATTTCTGTAGTAATATTATCTATAAGTGTAATAGATAATATTAGAAGAAAATATTATGCCGAATTTTATATAAAATTAGAAAAATATTTAAGTAATAATTTTCTCCTAAATGAAGCTTTTTTGTAGAAATTTGTATCAAAATTTTTATCGACACTTCCTTTCTAAGAAATAAGGTGAGTGTTAAGTTATGTACATTTTCAGCAATAACTTTTTTATTTAATTATTCGATATTTATGTTAACCTGACTTTTCTTATTTATAACTTTTAAGATTTGTAAATAGTTTCCGCATTTTATATCTAATTTTATAAAAAGAAAAACCAATTTAAAACAATTTTAATGTAATAATTTTTAATTTTCTTTATAAATTTGTCTTTTTCACAAAGCTCCGAATACGGGTGTAATGATGATTTGTGTACATTTTCCTTTAAAGTAACAATTGTTTTTTTTTTTTTTTTTAATTAAACTAAATAAATTCAAAAAGTACTTAAAATGTGTAAACTCCTTAAAATATTGGCTTATATCATTATCTTTAAATGATATACAATTACTGAACCGTAACTAAATTAAATGATTTGTTTTTTCTTTACTTACATTATAATTCGGCTTTAATACTCAAATATGACTTCTTAATTTTTTTTCTGAAAGTGTTAGACATTTAAATAAAATAAAATTTAATTCATTATATAGTAGCAGTTTTAAAATCTAAATCGTTTCCGAAGGATTAAGTTGATTATATCTGTAAATAAAAAGAAAAACAAAAAGTTAATTAGCAAATTTTCAAATGTATTGAATATATCGAAGAATCTTATAAGATAGGTTTATTTAAGAATAATCTACAAACAAATTTATTCATCAATATGCGTTAATAAATAAAATTTAAGTTTTTCCTTTTTCACGCAAACTAACACAACTAAATTTTTAGTCATTAACATCTCTAATTTTTTAAAATTAAATTGGAAAAAAATTTTTAATTATTTACCTTTTTTTATAAAAATCCCCTGTTTTTTTCCGCTTATAGTATTTGTCATTTATATTCTTGAGAGTTTCTTTAAAAACATCTATAAATAATATTAAAATTCGATTGCCTCTGCCCGTTTTTATAAATATTTTCCAATACTGTACATTTGCAGTTCTTGCTTTTGAAAATATTTCTCAGCGTTTTACATCATCATGTACGGCGACTCGTCGCCATTATCGGGACTATCGATAGAGGGATTGATTCGTTTTTCTTTTTGGCGACGATTGCAGAACCATACTCTCACCACTTCTTTTTCCATGCACAAACGATCGGCCAATTGGCTGATTTCTTCACTAGTTGGTTTTTGATTTAACATAAAAGATTTCTCTAGTGCTCCACGTATAGAAGTTTCAATGGAAGTTCTCTTTTTGCGTCGCCGACCCATAATTTCGGGTGTGGTAACGGTAGTCTGTAAGGCTGCCGGATCAAAAATGCTTTAAAGGAAAAAACAAAATTTTGGATTAACTTTTTTGTTTTTAGTTCATATATAAATAATATATCTTAGAATATTTTAGAACTTTGACAAACATTGTTTAGATCCCTTTTCAAAAGAATATCTAATAATAGTTTAAAAGTAGAGCAAACGAAAAATGCACCGCCAAAAAAATTATTTTGCGATTAAATTATTTAATGTTTCAGATACTTACCCTCCTGTTGCTTGTATTGTTCGATCTGCATCATCTAACCACTTTTGTAGTAACGGCTTCAACTTGCACATATTCTTAAAGCTTAAATTTAAAGCTTCAAAACGTGATATGGTGGTTTGCGAAAAATCGTTGCCATACAATTTACCCATGGCTAGGCCCACATCGCCCTGAGTAAAACCCAATTTTATGCGCCTTTGTTTAAAGGTTTTGGCAAACTGTTCCAATTCCTCCAAGTCAGTAGTCTCTTCGGGCGAGGGTTCTGGAGCTCTAGGAGCATTTGAATTTTTGGACATTTGCGGTGTTTGTGGACCGCCTCCACTGGGTGTATTGGGCGTTAATAGGCCACTCACCTTAAAGGTAACTGAGCTATTGGATGGTGGTGGAGTGTGATGGGAATTGTGGGAAATATGACTTGTGGCGTATATAGAGGGCAGGGGAGAAATGGCCGGACTGTGGAGAGGACTACGATTTGTGGGTGTTGAAGTGTGTTGTTGATGTTGATTTTTTACTTTAAAAGATTCATGGGGTGCTGGTGTTGCAGCATTACTACGATCTTGTTGTAATTCCTGTTGCTTTTGCAGCGCTTGTAATTGTTGGGCCGCCTGAGTCAAAGCTTGCCTTTGTAGGAGAAATTGGGCAGTGGCCATTTGTGCAGCAACAGTAGGATCGTCTGAGGGTCCCAAGTTCAAAGAACCACTACGTAAAATGTCTAAATAATTTTGAAATTGCTGCTGTAATGACTGTTGTTGTTGGTGCAATGCTTGTTGGAATTGAGAAAAATCTTGTGGTGATAAGGGCGTACCCAGGGTTGACTGAGCTAATAATGGATTTCCCAAACCAGCTGCTGCAGCTAGATGGGCTTGTGGTGAGGCTAAAACGGGAGCTAATACTGGTAAAGGACTATGACTTAAAGTGGGTTCAGATAATAAGGATTGTGCTTTTTGGAACTGATGCTGCTCCTTTTGATGTTGCCCTCCTGAAGGTGAGTTCGGTCTCGGTTTTACCGACTTTATTGATAACGACGGAGATTGTGAGGAATGCCGGAAATTTTCACTAGTTAAATTTAAAGCCCCTTCTTCCTCCTCTTCGTCCGTTAGTTCTTTGTGAGATTTCACTAGTTTGGGCGAGTGTGCAGCTTGTGGTGTAGAGAGTGGGGGTGAAGAATGTTGTTGATGATGGTGCAAAGAGTGTAGTGGATTGGAGTGCAGTGCTGCTACTTGTCTGCGTTTAAGTGGAGGATGTGTTAAACCCATGGCAGGACTTTCTGGTGAACGACAACGATCACTTGAGTTCCCAACGCTGGAATTATTGTCATCACAATCAGAAGCTAAAATAACAAGATAGACATAACAGAAATTGGAAATTAATTTTTCAATTATGATATTTTTATTTAAATAATGTGTCTTATTTCTAATTTATGTGAATTTAAGCAATTTCACAACTGTAAATTACTTTTAAGACTTTTTTCATATACATATGTATGTAAATACTTTTATTAGTAACATTTATTTCGCATTTAAAGGTCACGTGTGTTTTCCTTTCATTTTTCTTCAAAAGTATGTTAATTCTTCGAACATCCTTCAATACCCTGTCCCCAAACATTATGTGAAAAAAGGTAAAAAAAACAGTTTGCATAATATTTTCATTTTATTTACTCCTATAAATAAAAATGCAGCAAACAAAAAAAAACATTTTGGTCAATTTCATGCTTTAGTAACTACACAATTTTGTAATATTTACACCCTTTTGTCCATTTTTTCTGTTTGATTAAATGGCTTTTTCATGTTTTCTTTTCATTTTCTTTACATTTTAGAATTGCAAATTTAGTTTTTCTTCTCCTTACGCTTCGATTAGTAATTTAACTTGTAGTTTTCTTTTATTCGATTTCCCCCAATACAAGAATAAATTTAACATACAATTGATTCAGTTTTGTAAAATGGAAAAAACAACAAACAACACATTTGAATATTTTAGAGCTTTTTTAAATTCCACCCTCGTTTAAATTTAATACACTCATTTTAAATGTTTCTTTCACAGAATACTTCATAATATTCGTTCGTACCTTCTATAAACTTCAACCCTTTAAAAAAAAAAAAATAAATAAAATTTATTCACACATTTAAATACGTGGAAAAATGAAATGAAATTTCATATTCATGTTTATTTGCCAACTTGGGTCGTTTAGACAGTCAGTCGGTCAGTGCCTGGCCACTTGCCTCACATTCTCATATTTTAAATTAACAGTTTTAAACCTTTTCCTCCTCTTTGGCAACAATTGTATGCATTATAGCTTATTTTCAATATATTTTTGCATATGTTGCTCAATGAAATTTGTTTTTTTCTTTTTGCCCATTTTTACCATAAAACATCAATTTTGATGACTTCTTCTATTTCCATGCAGGGTCATGTCTTCTATTTGTGTATGTATGTATCAGTAAGTATATAAATGTGTATATTCTGCTACAAATAAAAAATCCTACGTGTGGTACGTGCAATATTTGTTATTCAGATGATGTGCAAATTTATTTTGATGCTGTTCCCTCTTTTAACTTTAAAGAAAAATATAAAAATAAACAAATAAGGAATAAATATACAAATGCATATGGAATTGATGGTCAACAATTTTTTGGTTGCCAAATATTCGAGTATAATTTTCATCGAATAAAAATTTTAATTTGTTTTTTAATATTCGAGTGTTTGTTTAGTTTTGAAAATTTCTTTGATTTCTAATAAAATTAAACATTTTTGATGTTTATTTAATATTTCACAAATAAGAAAAAATATTATTAATAAAATAAATATTGTATTATTTAACAAAAACTGTTGAAACTATAAAAAATGTTCACTGATGATTTGATGTTTGTATCGCTCGCTTTTAAGAAATATTGCTTAGGTGTTGACCAATTAATTTTGACAACTAAGATTCCAAATTTGAGAAAAGTTATACCATTCTTTCTATCTTTAGTATTCCAATACAAACTTTGTCATTGATTGGAGAAATTAAATTTATACAAAGGTTCCACGTTTGAACGTCCTAAGTCGTTTATACTGGTTCATTATCCTGTTCAATATTATATGTCTTAAATATTTATACATTTATCGGCACAAAACATTCCTTTGTATAACCCCCAATAACAACTGTTTTTCCAAGACTAGATACATTCATACAAACAATGTTACAAATGAACGAGGCATCAGTTGTTTGTTGCATGAATTTAACATTTTTCTCATGTGTAGTAAAATCAAAAAATATAGAAAAAGGGAAAAGGACCTAAATCTAAGCAGTAGACCTTAAAAGATGAATACCAAAAGTAATACTTTTGGTATAATTTTTGCATAAAATATATGTAAATTTTTATTCTTTTTTTTTTTTTTTTTTTGGTTTTGGTTGTTAAAAAATATAACAGGGTTATATATAACAAACCATAAAATCACAGACAAATTTATAACAAAAAAAAATCGAACGAACTGAAAATAGTATGAATTTAAATGGGAAAACAAATACAGACAAAATCAAATGGCAAAAAAGGAAAATAGAATATTAAATAGACTACTTGGATAATATGTATAACAACAAAAACAATAATAATGATAACAACTAAAAGAAAAGCAACAAAAAAGGTGTAAAATATCTTATGAATACTAACAAGGTTATTAAAAAAAGATAAAATGATATAAATCTGCTCAATGTTAAAAAAATTCACAGTTATTAAAAAAGAAATATATAAAGTGAGAAAAACTTTACATAATATATACATACATAAGTACATAATTTAAATATATTTTTAAAACTTTAAATTTTTTCTTTTTCAGTAAATTTGATAATAATATTAAGCTGCTCCAGTATTAAATCTTAAGTAGAATTAATAATTGAATAAATCATTTCCCAGTTTATATAAAACGAAATTCAAGTAAGAAAACTACCAAAAAAAACATTAAATTTAAACCGAAAATTTCAATAATAAAAAATATAAGGCAAAAACTTTTCTAACATTTTAATAAAATTAGAAAAAACCTAGATTTTATACCTATAATAAATAAATATAATACATATATTTTTATTTACCTTATTTCATTAAATCTGTTTTTATTTTTTTATTTATTTATTTACCCACAAGTTTCGACATTTTTTATTGTTCTCTTGTGACTTAAAAGTCTTTTGAATTAAAAGAGTATACATATGTATATCACTTACATTGCGAAAACGAAACCTCCCATTATAAACCTATAACCCCTTAATGTCGACTTTAAAAACAATAGAAAAAAAGGTTTCCAGAAATCATCTTTAAAAATCAAGAACTCATGTTTGGCACACTTCTTACTTTCTTCTTGTCTCTTGTGCAACCAGAAGGGTTGAATTGAATCCCAATTTATTTACAATCAACAACACCAAACATTGTGTTATAAAACTATAAATAAATGTATGTATGATGTCAATTCTATTTTATGTGTCTCTATTACACAAAGGTTACAACTCCAAATCAAATTGATTCATTTCGGTTAAATATCATGGCAGCAGATGTTTTAAATTTTTCTCTCCTCGCATACAAAAATGGAGTTATAATGAAACTCTGGTGCGTAGATGACGACAAATCGTAAATTTATCACATGTCAACAATAAAGTAGTTTATAAAATCAGAGTGTTTAAATTATTGTCTAAATAGTTTATTAAATACATTCATTTAACATTTAGTAAAATACTCAAGAGAATATAATAAAGGATTCAAGATTATTTCAAAGTATAAAAAAATAATAAAATAATAAATATAAATTGGAATATTTTTATAACATATGGTGTTGTTTTTACTAACATTATAAATTTTGTTTAAAATTTTTAAAAATATATCAAATCTTATATTCAAATCGGGCCTCATGCAGATTTACAATTTTTTTTTTTTTTTTTTTTGCGTCACTTTTCAATTTTCTATTTTTAATATATGGTGTTAATTTTATAGTCAAAAGTTAATTCTAACACTATTTTTTTCACTTTTTGTTTTTGGGATATCTACAAACAGTATATTTTCTTTAAGGCAAAACGGGCTATGTGCAAGTTTTTGTTTGATTTTCAAAGAAATGTTAAAATAAAAATTGATAAATAATGAGAATTTTCTTTGCGGTTTGAACTTTTCTTAAATATTTTGAATTATAATCTTAATATATTTCATAAAATGCAGTCTGGAGAAAACATTTTATGAAGCTAAATGGGAGCACTATACGCTAGATTTAAAGACAGGAATAAAAAAAATTTATAAAATTCTTAATTTCTTAATACCAAAATCAGTTTCTTAAAAAATGATAATTAAATAAAATTAAATTTCGCAGGCAATTTTTTTTTCAAAATTTTATTTATAATTTTAATTTTTTAATTTTTAACACATTTTCGTCCTTTTAGTAAACATTCCTGTTATTTGAAATTTCAAACGATTAAAAATGGTCCATGCAACCACAAAATTTCGCTTTTTTATCTCCTGATTGGTATGATATCATAAATTTAACATATTGTCAATTTTTTCCAAAAATATTGTGTTTACTTCTTTAATTTCCAATAAACAAAACGGGCTATATGAACATTTTATAACAAACATTAAAAATAATTAAGACAAAACTTCGCGAATAATGGAGTTAAAAGATTTATTTTTCAGTGTGAGGTTTAGTAGACGTAACATTAATAAATCGTAGAAGAACGGATTGCAAAATATTGAAAAATGAGGGAAATAAACAGTTTTTATGTTCTCCTGAAAAATGCTGTTTTGCATGAGGCGTTTTGAATATAAGACCTCGATATGTTTAAAATCTAACCTTTGAACTAAAATTCGAAATAAATTTACTTAAACTTACTTGATAGTTCAAATGATTGTTAAAACTAAAATTTAATTATGTATAGTTCAGAAGTTAATTCTCCCATATCGGGTTAAAATTCAAATCGTTATATTTGTTTACCGAGAAAGCGTCCTGAGTCTAAAAGTTAGTCATTTGAGAAACACTTTATATAAGTAATGTCTGTAGTAAATTTCATCGAAATCGAAGTTGTCTAATCCGATTACCAGGGCAAGTTTTTTTATGTACAAAAATAACTGAAATATGCGCTTGAAAAAGCACGAAAAAAATGGTATAATATGCACAAAAATATGCAAAAATAGCTTGAATATGTATATAAAAACAAACGAATTTATGCATTCTTATATATTAATGTGTAGAAAATATGCACAAATATGCATTTTTTAACTTCAAATCTCAAATAGATTTCGATGTTTATAAAAATATAACTATTTTAATTTTAAGTATCATATTGACGCTTCCGAATTTTTTTTTTCTTTACAATATTTACAATGTACTCAAAATACTCACAAAAAAAAATGTATAAATCATTTGATTGGACTCCAGAAAATCACCAAAAAATTTGTTTTTGTTAAGAAAACTAACTTTTGTATACATTATATGCAAATTTATGCGAAGATTTAAAATATAAGCATTTTTGTGAAATTCTTTTGAAATATGCATATGCTTATTTTCCAAGCGAAAAGCTTGAAAAACTTGCCCTGGTAATCACTCATATAAAACAATAAGCAAAAACTAATAATATTCCATATTTTAAGTTTTCAATAGTATTAAGTTTTCTATGTAATTTACATTTTATCAGTTAAAAAGTAATGTTTTACTTACCGTTAGATTGTAAGGGTGATGGTGATCTGGATAAACGGCTGATATCTGTAAGTAAAAATATTAAAATTTTAAGTTAATTAAAGTTTATTATTTAGGAATATTAGCGAAATGTATTTTTTCATATTTTCTATACGAATCATTTTGTTTGAATTTGTTTCCTTGAAATAATTTTTGGTGGTAACTTTAGCACCAGAACTTATCGAAACATGCAAACAAGTTATTAAAATTTTTATTTACACCAGAATCTAATACCCTATGCATTTCTTTTATGCAATAGAAAATAATATATACACATATGTATATATTTTTCTTGGGTTATAAAATTTTAACATCACTCACAACTACTTATAGGAGTATATTTGCAACTTAACAAAATACATACATATGTAGGTATGTACATAAGTAAAATAAATAAAATCTACCGAAAGAATATTGACCACCTGGTCATCCTTGAATGAACAAAGGCACTTCGGACTCCAAAAAAAAAAAATGTGGTGGTGGCAGTAAAAACGTGCTTAAAAATAATTTAAATTTTTCCAATTTGTTTTTGGTCTTAAGAGTATAAAAAAGATAAATATGTTCATAGTTGCAGTTTGTATATGGAAAGTAGGGTCAGAAATGGAAAGGGATTCGATAGGGTTTATATTCAATTTTATTAAGTCTAGTGCTAACTTATAAACTCAACAGTAAAAACACCAAAGGCCACAGCAACGGCACTTATTAATTTTATGTTTATGCATTTTACAATGCAGTAAAAAAGTAATCAACTTTAAAGGATAACAAGGATAATGCGGTAAATAGATATACAATGTTGAAAAGAAACATAAATTATCCAGACATTTGATGTTATTTTCTTTTAAGGTTTAAGGAGTACAACAAACTTTTCAGTAGAAGACAGATACATACATATATATGTATATTTTAGGAAAACATGCGTGATTTAGATAATTACAATTTTGTTTTGCTTTTCGTATTCTCAACATATTTAGTAAACGAAACAAAACAAAAGAAAGAACACTTAAAGCATGCAAAATTAATGTATTTGCAAATTAAGAGGTTTAAGGGAAATTTATGTTTTTTTCCTCTCTGTAATGAGAGCTTGTCTAAAGAGAGGGTGCTTTATTCAATAATTGCTAATGTTGTTCCAGTTTAACCGGAATTCCCATTCACAGAAAAAAGTCACCAATTAACAAATATATATGAAAATAATTCATTCAATTATAAACTTGTTTAAATTTGCACCTCTCACCAAAATGATTATATCAATTACTAAAAACTATAAAAAATACAAAACAAAAAAAAATTCCCAATTAATAAATTAATTAAATCAATCAAGTAGATGATTGAATGAATTAAAAATGTTAAAATCATACAAAAAATTATTTTTATTTTATTTTTTCTTGATTATATTTATTAAATTTTGCTGCAAAATTAAACAACTGAGTTAATTGGAAAATAGACGGTAATAATTTTTTCTGTGTTGTTTTATTTGTTATTTTAAAAACAACATCTTTTAACAATCTAAAAACGCAAACATTTGCCTGCTAGCATTCCTAATTTTAAATTAATCTGATCAACTTCCAATCCCCCTCACACAAACACACACGCAGAAAAAGAAACAAGCGCGAATATATTCAGCCCGGCCGAATCTATATACCCACCATCAACTTTTTAAGCCCATAACTTTTTTGTTAACAAACCTTATATAGAACAAACATTTGTGCCAAATTTCGTCCACCTTCGTTGTCCCGTTCGAGCCCTATCCTGCTTTCAACAGACGGAGAGACGGATCGACGGACAGACGGACGAACATAGCTAGATGATTCCTTCGACATGTTACACACGGAATGACAAAATCAATATACCCCCCATCTTTTTGATGGTGGGTATAAAAATATGATAGCGGAATAAGAGAATAGAAATAAAAGTAAATTATTCTTTAGTGTTGTATTTTTATATAGAAAGGTCATTTTTATTTATAAAAATTTACCAATTTCAATAATAGCAGTGACAAAATTTGAAAATATTAATTAAAGAGCCCAGCAAAAAGCAGCATGTGTGAGTTTTAAAAAATATTGTACATGTATGTGTGCATATGACCCTTTCTCGGTTTTATCCCTATTTTTATGAACATATGTATGTGTATTTGTAAGTATGTAGGTGTTAATGTGCGTTTTAAAAGTGTGTCTAACCCGTGCTGAGCTGCCGTTTATATTTGGGGTAGTTTCGAGTAACTTGAATTCATATTCATATGTATGTAGACGGTTCTTTAACTTATTTTTGAAAAAGATTTTGTAAATTTATTTTTATAATGATCTTAGGATACATAAGAGCTACATATTAAGCGTGTATTAATATTATTGATCGAAATACAAACATAAGTATGTATGTTTACTGCCGACGGCAATTATCTAAAAATTAAAAAAAAAAAAAAAAGAACGATTTTTCAACTTCTTGCAAATTTAATGAACGAAATCAATTATATTATTTTAGTATTCACTTATAGTTTATGTTAAATATGACAAGGAATTTTAGTAATTAAATTTTTCACTTGTTTTGATTTTTGTTCTATTTAAACAATTATCTATATTTATCTGGAATAAACATCTTTACGTATTTTATGATTTAAATTTTTATCGAATTTAAATGCAATTTGTATTAATTCTATTTACATATGTAAGTAAATATCTGTTGTCATATATACATAAGTATGTATTATACTTATGTATATATGACATTATGATTATAATAAAACTCACTTTACTAGCTACTTAACTAGTTACTTCAATATGTGTCAATTTCAACTATTTCTGATTACAAAGGGTCTATAAAATTGTAGGCTCGTTAGTAGTGAGTTAGATAAGTAAAAACTAGTCAACATTTTTGCCAAAAAGGTGCTGGATTATAAACAATGTTTCAGCTTTTGGATATTTTTATTTATATTTATGACCCATATATTAAATAAATTACTTATTGTAATTAAGTACTTAAAATATGACCTACTTACATTATAAATTTTAGATTTTTTGATTAAAATAAAAAAATACAAAATAAAACAATCTAAAGAACAAAACTATTGGAGTTAAAAAGTTGTGTTTAACAAAACAGATTAAACCTTAATTCTTATCATTGAAAAACAAACAGAAAAGCCATTATTAACAAAGTCATCATTAACAAGTGATTTCAACTGATTTGATGAAACATTTAAATTTTTGAGGTGTTATCATGATCATTCGGAAATGACATGTGTTCAAGTCTTTTTACTTGTTTACTCCTTTCACTGTTTCTAGTAAACAAATTATTCACAAATAATTTCTAAAGAAACTTATCAATTTATGGCCAAAATTAAACATTTTAATTGTTGTGGCCATTTATTTTCTTCAAAATTGTTTTTTATTCTCTTGCACTATTCGTTTTAATTCTCGAAATACCAAAAAATTCCGCTAAACAATTACTTATTATAAAAAAGTCTTATCATTAAGCAGAAAAAAAATAAATAAAAATTATTTATTAAGTTTGATTTTTATCAAAAAAAAAAAAAAAATCTGTATTGTCGATAGAAAGGGGGTGTGTATGTCGCAATATTGAAACTGATGTGTACAATCAATTTTAAATAATTTTTTTGATTACACATATTTTTAAAGATTTTATTTAAAAAAATTATGACACATTTTCTAGTATTGATAAGTGTATATGTATGAATATAAACTGGTCAAGTGGACTTTAAAACTACATTACGTGAATTTGTTTTAAATTTAATAGATTAAAACAACTTTTAATTGAATTTATTAGTCACAAGAGTACTTATCGGATTTTAAGCAATATAATTAAACTGTGAGGAAATTTTATATAAATTATTTAAACAAGGTAAATTTATCATATGGGAAACCATAATGACTTTCATCAAACTACAACTATATGCAAATCTATATAATGTAATGCTATATACATTTATTTTTATTATTATCATTTTTTTTTTTTTTTTTTTTTTTTTTTGGAAAATATCAAACTATAACGTATATATTTCAATTTGCAATAAAATGTGGATGTTTTCAAAAACACAGTTTGGATATTTTGCTATGCGAATTGTGTGTGAATAATTTAATCTAGTTAAACATAAATTTTTTACTACTTAAAGAAATTACATTGGAAATTAAACAAGATGTCTAAAGATACTATTAAAAGGATGATAATTTTTCAATAAAACATCTTGAAATATGGAACCACGTTAATTCATTTAATTTTACCTTATTTTGGAAAAAATTGTAAAGTTTACGATTTAAAAAGTAAAAAAAAAGTCTTGGAAAAAAATCGACTTCTAAAATTCGAATACACAACTGACGAAAGAAAGTTAATTAATTACATATTATATTCACTTTATAATAAATTTAGCGAGTTTAATTTGGTTTATTACTTACATCGATTATGCATAATGTGAAGATGATGATGATGATGGTTTGAGGAAGTTGGTGTTTTTAATAAATCACGTTTTAGTGAATTATTATTATCCTCCGGTGTTGTGTGCCAACGCAACTCTGACATAACCATTTTCACTCGAAACTTGTCTTTTAATAAAAAAAATTACTTTTTTACACTCTTTTAATATGGAAATAGTTTTAAAATGTATTTTTCCGATTAAATATTTGAATTTTACGATACACTTGAAAAATATTTAAGCAGTTGAAATTCTTCTCATTAATTTTATGTACATATATGTAATATACATGCATGTATGTGTACACTTTTCTATGTTCCTTTGTTTTATTGCTTTAATTTTCTATTAATTTTATGTATGAACATTTTATTATATTTATTACACGTTTTTTGTTTATACTTTTTACAAAATAACATTATTTTATAAAAACATTTTTCATACGTTGTTTTTTTTTTTTATATATTTTTCTTTTCAAAATCGACTTGTATCTATGATGTGTTCACATTAAAGTTTCTTTTGAAACTAATTTTGCTTATAAATACAAAGTGTTACAATACCTTTGTGTTTAATATGATTTCTGTTCTATTCTGTTTATTCATTTATTCTTTATTTACTGTTTTCAAAATTCATATAAAATACAACTTTATACATTAAATATATTGCTTTCCTTTGTTCCTTCAATAAAAAAGGAACTACATTTCCTTTTTTAAGGGTTTATTTTTCAATTTCTTTAAAAAAAATGCAGATTCTTTTTTGGCAGATTTTCCCTTATTTTGCTACGAATTTATTATTTCAAGGGGTGATTTTGCGTTTTACTTCTGCACGTTAGAAAGCCAATACGAATTTTCTTTTGTTTTCAATAATACTTTGCTACTAAAAAGAAAATTTGGAAAATATGCTCTTGATTTTTCTTGGAGAAAGAGAGAACTTTTAGTTGTTAAGCGAAAAAAAAAGAAGAAACACGAACACGTTTATTGACTGTCTGCTTTTCAACGTTTGGTTATTTTCTTCCAACTTTATTTGCCCGTTATAGGTTTATCTTGTTGCACGTTATATTTCAAACTAACTTGGCACACACATATCAAGTTTAAAAATAAAAAGCATTTGCAAAACCACAATAACAACATGTAGAAAATTGCTCTCATTTTTTCCTCTTCTATATATAACACACACGGATTACTTGAAGCTTCTTTGTGTTTTTATGCATACAAGTATGTGTGTTGGTTGTTAGAATTTTTACCGTTTTATCATTCATATCCAACAGTTTCTTAAAAGAAAACATCCATCAAACATGGAAAAAACACCATATAAGTAATAGGCCTACTAATACTACTACTGTTGTTGCTTAAAATATAATTTTTCTGTTTGTTCTTAAACAAAAACAAAATAATCTAAATTGGCAAAAAACCCCTTTTAAATTCTATTCAATTTCTTATTGGATTGCATTAAAACAAAAAGGGGAATTTTTGAAAGAACAGATACCATCCACATTTTAAATTTATTAAAACTCTCTTAAATAAAAGAGTACCATATATTTTCTCTCTCTAATCTATATTTATGATTACTAGCTTTTTGAGAACTTTTAAAGCATTTTAACATTTTAAGTACATATTTGCGACAATTCAGATACACAATTAAAAATATTAATTATTTTTTATTAATAATATACACTTCTATGAACAATTTTTTTTTTGCAGAAATTTCAATCCATACAAATTATTAAATGAATAAGAATGATTTTTTAATATTAATGGATGTTACTCAGATTTTTTTTATTCAGCAAATTATACAAGTCTATGGATTTTCTAACGCTGATATCAGGCGCCAGAAAAGTTATTTTAAAAATTTAAAATTTGTATACATATGTAATTTTAGTTTTTTAATTTTATTAAATTTACAATCGGATATATCTGAAGATTTTTTAATTTAAATTTCCAACTTTTTCATATTATTCCATTTTAACCCGATTGATTTGCATGTAGTTTGTATAATTCCTTACTTCTTTGTAAATAATCACAATAAAATTAAGTTCAATGGATTTTGAATACATTAAGGTAAAACTATTTACATTTATTTATTTTGTTCTAAGTTCCCACCCACAATTGAATTTGTGTTCCTTACTTAGTAGTAATTCCCTTGCTGAAATGTACTACTTCCAAAAGTATCCAAAAGAATTAATCATCTTTACAATTGCATATAAAAAACGTATTATAATATACATAAGTATGTATTTCTAATAAACAACAAAGCCAAATTTGATTTTGCATTTCCAAATTCCCCTTTTTAAGAAACAATACTAACGCTTGCAGAGCTGCATAATATTATCACTCGCTCTCTTCTCTCTCTTACTACGAGCTGCTATTGGTTTGATTTTTTTTTTTATTTCTCTACAGCACCAGAAGAGCGCTACTCGTGGATTGAGTCTGTAAAAAACTAAATATATGAGTATAAGTGTATGTGTGTGCCACTGTTTAGTTGTTTATAAAATTTAACTTGATTTTATTTTCATACTCATTCATACAGTTTTTTATTTATTTTAAAACACATTGTTGTTGTCATGACCGTTATGAGTTGTGAAAAGTAATGTGTGTTTTGTCTGGCAACGTATCTGTGAGTATGGATAAGCGCCTCTTTGAATAAAAATAAATAATTTTTAAAGTTGTGTGTGTGCGACGGGTAGGTGTGGCTTAAAATTTAAATTTTTAACGTTTTTATTTCTATATCTATTTGTTTTTTTTTTTTTTTTTTTCAATAAGCTTCTTTTTTAAAGCCTCATAATGTGGGGGGATTTTTAGATCGTTGTAGTTGTTATGTATGTTAATACTTACATATGTATATATGTATATACAATATATTACATATTTATATAAGAAAGTTTTGCTTTTTACTTCCACTGTCATATTTAAAATATGATTTTTTTATGAGTTCGTTATTTGCCTGCTTCTTGTTATTTTTCATTCTTTCGATGCCGATGGCGTTGTCGTTGTGTTTTTTAACAAGTGTGCATATTCTGACGTTATGATTGGATCATTTTTGTAAGATAAAAGCATGATTTTGTTTGTGGGAGTAGGAAACAATTTTGAATTTTAGAATTTGTTTAGAAATTTTATTCATTGAATTTTTTTTTTCATCTTACAATGTACATACATACATATGTATTATATGCGCAAGGTAGTTTTACTTTATGTTTTATTTCATTTCTTTTTATTTGTCCATGAAGTACGAAAATGTTAATAAATTAAATACATATTTATACATTAGGGCCGTCCAAAATTCCTTTTTGCAAGCTAAATTTAGATGTACCTTAAATTATGAAAGAGTATGTCATTTAGAACATACTTGCCAAATGTCAATTTCACACTATTATTGGAACAGAATGCTATACGGACATTTACATCGATAATCCTAAAACAAATCTTAAAAATTTTTTCTCACTAATATTAATGATGTATAAATCAAAAGATAGCTAGAAAAAAAAATGTACCCATATTTTTCTAATTTTTTAAAAAATTTCTAATAGCAAGGATGAAATTGTAATTTTATTAAAAACTAGGTAATACCCGGTGTGCTTCGCCACCCCCCGAAATGAAATACATAGTAATTAAAGGATTAAAAAAACATATTTATTTAGTAATTAAAATATAAAATTTTTCTTAAAAATTAGATAGATAGATAGATAGATAGATAGATAGATAGATAGATAGATAGATAGATAGATTGATAGATAGATAGATTGATAGATAGATAGATAGATAGATAGATAGATAGATAGATAGATAGATAGATAGATAGATAGATAGATAGATAGATAGATAGATAGATAGATAGATAGATAGATAGATAGATAGATAGATAGATAGATAGATAGATAGATAGATTGATAGATAGATAGATTGATAGATAGATAGATAGATAGATAGATAGATAGATAGATAGATAGATAGATAGATAGATAGATAGATAGATAGATAGATAGATAGATAGATAGATAGATAGATAGATAGATAGATAGATAGATAGATAGATAGATAGATAGATAGATAGATAGATAGATAGATAGATAGATAGATAGATAGATAGATAGATAGATAGATAGATAGATAGATAGATAGATAGATAGATAGATAGATAGATAGATAGATAGATAGATAGATAGATAGATAGATAGATAGATAGATAGATAGATAGATAGATAGATAGATAGATAGATAGATAGATAGATAGATAGATAGATAGATAGATAGATAGATAGATAGATAGATAGATAGATAGATAGATAGATAGATAGATAGATAGATAGATAGATAGATAGATAGATAGATAGATAGATAGATAGATAGATAGATAGATAGATAGATAGATAGATAGATAGATAGATAGATAGATAGATAGATAGATAGATAGATAGATAGATAGATAGATAGATAGATAGATAGATAGATAGATAGATAGATAGATAGATAGATAGATAGATAGATAGATAGATAGATAGATAGATAGATAGATAGATAGATAGATAGATAGATAGATAGATAGATAGATAGATAGATAGATAGATAGATAGATAGATAGATAGATAGATAGATAGATAGATAGATAGATAGATAGATAGATAGATAGATAGATAGATAGATAGATAGATAGATAGATAGATAGATAGATAGATAGATAGATAGATAGATAGATAGATAGATAGATAGATAGATAGATAGATAGATAGATAGATAGATAGATAGATAGATAGATAGATAGATAGATAGATAGATAGATAGATAGATAGATAGATAGATAGATAGATAGATAGATAGATAGATAGATAGATAGATAGATAGATAGATAGATAGATAGATAGATAGATAGATAGATAGATAGATAGATAGATAGATAGATAGATAGATAGATAGATAGATAGATAGATAGATAGATAGATAGATAGATAGATAGATAGATAGATAGATAGATAGATAGATAGATAGATAGATAGATAGATAGATAGATAGATAGATAGATAGATAGATAGATAGATAGATAGATAGATAGATAGATAGATAGATAGATAGATAGATAGATAGATAGATAGATAGATAGATAGATAGATAGATAGATAGATAGATAGATAGATAGATAGATAGATAGATAGATAGATAGATAGATAGATAGATAGATAGATAGATAGATAGATAGATAGATAGATAGATAGATAGATAGATAGATAGATAGATAGATAGATAGATAGATAGATAGATAGATAGATAGATAGATAGATAGATAGATAGATAGATAGATAGATAGATAGATAGATAGATAGATAGATAGATAGATAGATAGATAGATAGATAGATAGATAGATAGATAGATAGATAGATAGATAGATAGATAGATAGATAGATAGATAGATAGATAGATAGATAGATAGATAGATAGATAGATAGATAGATAGATAGATAGATAGATAGATAGATAGATAGATAGATAGATAGATAGATAGATAGATAGATAGATAGATAGATAGATAGATAGATAGATAGATAGATAGATAGATAGATAGATAGATAGATAGATAGATAGATAGATAGATAGATAGATAGATAGATAGATAGATAGATAGATAGATAGATAGATAGATAGATAGATAGATAGATAGATAGATAGATAGATAGATAGATAGATAGATAGATAGATAGATAGATAGATAGATAGATAGATAGATAGATAGATAGATAGATAGATAGATAGATAGATAGATAGATAGATAGATAGATAGATAGATAGATAGATAGATAGATAGATAGATAGATAGATAGATAGATAGATAGATAGATAGATAGATAGATAGATAGATAGATAGATAGATAGATAGATAGATAGATAGATAGATAGATAGATAGATAGATAGATAGATAGATAGATAGATAGATAGATAGATAGATAGATAGATAGATAGATAGATAGATAGATAGATAGATAGATAGATAGATAGATAGATAGATAGATAGATAGATAGATAGATAGATAGATAGATAGATAGATAGATAGATAGATAGATAGATAGATAGATAGATAGATAGATAGATAGATAGATAGATAGATAGATAGATAGATAGATAGATAGATAGATAGATAGATAGATAGATAGATAGATAGATAGATAGATAGATAGATAGATAGATAGATAGATAGATAGATAGATAGATAGATAGATAGATAGATAGATAGATAGATAGATAGATAGATAGATAGATAGATAGATAGATAGATAGATAGATAGATAGATAGATAGATAGATAGATAGATAGATAGATAGATAGATAGATAGATAGATAGATAGATAGATAGATAGATAGATAGATAGATAGATAGATAGATAGATAGATAGATAGATAGATAGATAGATAGATAGATAGATAGATAGATAGATAGATAGATAGATAGATAGATAGATAGATAGATAGATAGATAGATAGATAGATAGATAGATAGATAGATAGATAGATAGATAGATAGATAGATAGATAGATAGATAGATAGATAGATAGATAGATAGATAGATAGATAGATAGATAGATAGATAGATAGATAGATAGATAGATAGATAGATAGATAGATAGATAGATAGATAGATAGATAGATAGATAGATAGATAGATAGATAGATAGATAGATAGATAGATAGATAGATAGATAGATAGATAGATAGATAGATAGATAGATAGATAGATAGATAGATAGATAGATAGATAGATAGATAGATAGATAGATAGATAGATAGATAGATAGATAGATAGATAGATAGATAGATAGATAGATAGATAGATAGATAGATAGATAGATAGATAGATAGATAGATAGATAGATAGATAGATAGATAGATAGATAGATAGATAGATAGATAGATAGATAGATAGATAGATAGATAGATAGATAGATAGATAGATAGATAGATAGATAGATAGATAGATAGATAGATAGATAGATAGATAGATAGATAGATAGATAGATAGATAGATAGATAGATAGATAGATAGATAGATAGATAGATAGATAGATAGATAGATAGATAGATAGATAGATAGATAGATAGATAGATAGATAGATAGATAGATAGATAGATAGATAGATAGATAGATAGATAGATAGATAGATAGATAGATAGATAGATAGATAGATAGATAGATAGATAGATAGATAGATAGATAGATAGATAGATAGATAGATAGATAGATAGATAGATAGATAGATAGATAGATAGATAGATAGATAGATAGATAGATAGATAGATAGATAGATAGATAGATAGATAGATAGATAGATAGATAGATAGATAGATAGATAGATAGATAGATAGATAGATAGATAGATAGATAGATAGATAGATAGATAGATAGATAGATAGATAGATAGATAGATAGATAGATAGATAGATAGATAGATAGATAGATAGATAGATAGATAGATAGATAGATAGATAGATAGATAGATAGATAGATAGATAGATAGATAGATAGATAGATAGATAGATAGATAGATAGATAGATAGATAGATAGATAGATAGATAGATAGATAGATAGATAGATAGATAGATAGATAGATAGATAGATAGATAGATAGATAGATAGATAGATAGATAGATAGATAGATAGATAGATAGATAGATAGATAGATAGATAGATAGATAGATAGATAGATAGATAGATAGATAGATAGATAGATAGATAGATAGATAGATAGATAGATAGATAGATAGATAGATAGATAGATAGATAGATAGATAGATAGATAGATAGATAGATAGATAGATAGATAGATAGATAGATAGATAGATAGATAGATAGATAGATAGATAGATAGATAGATAGATAGATAGATAGATAGATAGATAGATAGATAGATAGATAGATAGATAGATAGATAGATAGATAGATAGATAGATAGATAGATAGATAGATAGATAGATAGATAGATAGATAGATAGATAGATAGATAGATAGATAGATAGATAGATAGATAGATAGATAGATAGATAGATAGATAGATAGATAGATAGATAGATAGATAGATAGATAGATAGATAGATAGATAGATAGATAGATAGATAGATAGATAGATAGATAGATAGATAGATAGATAGATAGATAGATAGATAGATAGATAGATAGATAGATAGATAGATAGATAGATAGATAGATAGATGTTTCCCGTGCAAAATTTGAAAATTCAAGCTCTAATGGTTTCCCAGATATACTAATTTTTGTATTTAATTTTTATGGGAGGGACCATACCCCCATAATCCGCAAATTTATTAGACAAATGTTTTCATGGATGTCAAAATTCTTTGTGCAAAATTTGAGAATTCCAACTCCAATAGTTTTCCAGATATACGAATTTTTGCATTTAATTCATATGGGAGGTACCATGCCCCCTACTTCTAGTCCGCCCATATTTTTCTTAAATATTAATATTGATACCAAAGTGGCTCCGACAAAATTTTAGAACTCTAACTGTTATATTTTCTCAGATATGATAATTTAATAATTTCTTTATATGGGAGGTGCCACGCCCACTATTGATAGTGTACCAATTTTTGTCCAAAATATTCATATTGAAGCTAATGCTAGTCGTACAAAATTTGAGTTCTATAAATTTTATAGTTTCCCAGATATAAAAATTTTGGTATTAACTTTATATGAGAGATGACACGCCCACTATTTCTTTTCCGCCCATTTTTGCACAAAATGTTCACATTGACACTAAAGTTTATTGTACAAAATTTGGGAAATGTAACTGTTATAGTTTCCTAAATTTACGGCATTTGGTATTGGCAAGCAATATTAGGCGTGGGATGTGCCACACCCCCTATTGCTAGTTCTCCTATTTTTTTTCCAGAATGTTCATATACGTATCAAAGTTGTTCGTGCAAAATTTTAAGACTCTAGTATTACCAATTTCCGAGATATACTACTTTTAATAGTTATTTAGTAAGTGGGCGTGGCACCTCGCCCACATGGAATTTCAAAATAAAAAGTAGCCTATTTTTCCTTCCAGGCATATAGGAACACACTGAAAATCGAGAAAATCGGTTAAGCCGTTTAGGCGGCTATAGACTTCAAACATACATAGATACATACAAACAAACACACATTAATTTTTATATATATAGATAAAGTAAAACTACCAACAAATTTATATAAAATGTCCTTTTTCGTTCATATTAACTTTTTTAGAAAAATTACTAAATACCGGTATAATAATTTTTTATTAGATATCGTTTGGTGTATGTATCAATAATTTTGTTGAGAAAAAATGTTTACGATCTGTTCTGGAAGTATCCTGTTTCAATGATCGTAGGAAGTTGATATTTGGCAAATATGTTCTAAAACTTTCAATTTCTTCATAAAATGTTGAACCACCCTGATATACATATGTACATACCACATATGTATATATATATTCATACAGTATATATTTTTTTTTTTATTTCATTGGTTGGGTTAGTAGGTGGTGAAGGAGGCATTGGATACATTTTTTTATTAAATCTAAATTTGTATATAAACTTTAATTCGGTTTATACATATACATACATCAGGGTTGGCTCAAAATTATAAAATTACAAAAGGGACATCATTTAGAATATCTAGGACAAATATCAACTTCGTACAGGATACGTACTAAATATATACATACATATATTCATATAATCGACTTTCGAATAATTTAAAATATTATAAAAATAACACATATACAAGAAAAGTTTTCTTTTTTGCAATCATCTCATAATATCTGGCTTTAATGAATCATTCGTAATTCTAGTGAGTAGTTTTATTAGAACGAAATCATATCGATTCTATTTATTTTAGAGTTGTTGTATCAAAATGCCTAAGTATTTTGTATTAAAAAACGCAATATTTAGTCGAAAATTATAATTTTTGGCGCGCAGTTTTTTTTATACAAATTACGCACCAATTTAATGCAACAACAAATGAAAAAAATAACGTCATTATTGTAGACATAACGTCATCTTTGTCGTATTTTTTAATATGCAAACCCAAAAAACATTCGTACATATCTACAGACGACGTTCTATATAAATCGTTTCTCATTAAAATTCTTTTGTTGAAAAAGTTTTTTTTCCTAGAAATTGTTTGATTTTTTAAATATATTTTTAAAATAAAACACTCCTTAAAAAATATAAATATTTTTATAGATATTAACCCAAAAAAAAATAACCAAATACAAATATACACAACAATATTATTTTAGTGAACAAATTTGCGTGAAGAATTTCTATACGACAATCTTTGTCTCATCTTTTCCTCAGGTAAATTTAATGATGTAAATGCGGAAAAGAATAAGGAATTAAATGTGTAGAATGAGTTCCCTGTTTTTTCTTAGCGTAAAAAATTTACATCATATATAATTGACGCCCTTATTGCAGTTTTTATATATTTTTTTATAGAATTCCACTAGATTTTTTTGAGGGATGTTTTTTCTTGTTAAGATTTCCAAAGATTTTTGCATTTTATAGCGTGTTTTTTTTTATAAAAATGTGTCATTTTTCTTTTTGTAATACAGTGGTTGTTTTTTAAGGATTTAGATTTATTTATTCCTCTTTTGATCTGTCTTAATATTTTTTAAGATTTCTTTTCCATTTTTAACGGATTTTCTCACAGTTATTTATTAGGGCTGGCAGATTTAAATAAAAAATTAAATAATTTTGCCTATAAATTATTCATATTGAGTACTCACATTTCATGTAAAATGTATATTGAAAATATTTCAAATATAAAGAAAACACTTTCGTTACGGCAACCGAATTTTTTGCCAATTCGTTTGTAGTAGCCGAATTTATATGGTACTCCATATATATTCAAAAAAATTCAAATAAATATATTTGACCCTATTTTTTTTGTTTGTCTGTAACTCTAAATGTTTTATGATATATTGGCGTCTGCTTAACGCGTTCAACGTATATTCTGTAAAACAGGGGTTCTCACAAGATGGAAGCGCGACCCACTACAACTTTGACTAGTTTAAAAATCAGATAAAACAGTGTGTAAAGATAAATTTCAACTTTGCTAGACTCTTTCAAAGTAGTAAAGCGTATCAATTTCTGTAAACACAACAACCACATAGAATATTTTGCAAAATTGTCGTAGTAAAAAGTAGTAATGCAACAATTTGTTTAATGTTGCCACTCTGTAAAAATGTGTTAATAGTATTAAAAGATCAACTCTAAACTGAAAAACACCTGTGCAAAACCAACAGGTGTTTTTCTAATGAGCCTATTGAAACGCAATATATGAAGTTATTAAAGGTTATGAAAATATAAATTTTTCTAAATTTATTTCAATAATATCGGACTAACACATTTTGAGTTTTCATTAAGTGGAAAAACGTCTAAAAAATTTATAATTTAAAAAAAAACCCTCTCCACAGAATTTTAAATTTGGACCATATTTGGACTACTGGAACCACAATACATCAAAATTGTATTGCGGTTTTTAAAGCCTCCAAAATTTTTTTGATTTTGTTTCCTTGTGATATCAATAAGTAAACATATTAATGTGAATTATATAAATAAAAAAAATTAATAATAATAATATGTACATGATAATAATAATTTTTGAAGACCTCAAGTCAAAAATTTTTTATAATAGCCCACATACATTTTGATAAGTTTGGGAGATTTTTAATATTAATTACCCAAATCTATTTGATTATTTTTCAAAGTAAATTTCTTTTAAAATTACTTTTTTGAAGGCTTCAAAAATTTATTGTTAAAGTAGAATAAAAAAATTCGCGCTTTAGGAAGATACATTTATTACTTTTTCTGGTGAAAAGAATCCAAAAAAGGTCAATCATAAAATTACTTTTTAAAAACATTGCACGCATTTGTAAAAAAAAAAGAAACAGCATCTTTTTTATTTTTAGTGAATATGTATGTATGTATTTTAACGCATTTCCTTCAAATTACTTACATACTAAAAAGAAACCCATAAAAACGCACCTTAAAAACATACATACATACATACATTCATATATAGTTGTAAAGTTAGTTAGTAAAATGTTTTGGGAAATAGTAAAATGATGTCTGTCCACCTCAACTCCTTTTTTTTTTTTTTTTTTTTTTTTTGTCGGCTTATACATGTTAATTAGCCAAGCACAGTGTTTTCTTTTTACTACTGTGTAGACACTTATTTAAGTGTACATACTGGTAGTACTTAAAGGAATCACATTGATGGAATGAATGGTTTACAAACTACATAAATATCATGTCATACCGACCTAGTAGACACTAAGTACGAGTGGTACCTTGCATTTCATAATATTAAAATCAATTTTTTAGCTCTCACGTTCACACAGTGTTGTTAAATTTGTTATTCCCTTTGTTTTATTTTGACTTTATTTCATGAGGAATCAGGAATTTTCATCTATAGGTTTTTTTATGATTTGTATATGTATGTATATGTATGCATTTTCTTGCCTACTGTTGTCTTTCCCATTTCTTTTTTTTATTGTTTTTTATATTCAAACACCTTCCGAGTGTATCGAAAGTGTAGTTTTTCATGCGTATGATCTTTAAACGTCCTTGCGACCACTTTTTTTTAGTTGTAATAATCATAAAACAACCATTTCCAGAAAAAATATATATACTTAAGTCAATTCTGTTAGTTACGCGAACCATAAAAAAATAGTTTTATCATAGTTTCTTCTTTGCTTTTTCTACACACAATTTAGGTGACCAAAATTATATTTGTAGGTAAAAGTTATAAAAAAAAAACCAAAAGGAAAGAAAATATAATAACTACACTACATATTTACAAAGTTATTTTTTATTTCTCTAGAAAGAAAGTGAAAATTGTAATAAAAATTATTTTTATTATAAACGTACATATGTATGTATATATGAATGTATTTGTACATAGCTAGTCATATTTTGTTTTACATTTAATTAAATGCTATGAAATCTTACCTATTTATAATTTTACATTTTAATTTAATGGTTTAAAGAAACAATAAAAACAATTATCCAGAAAAATAGTATACGTTTAAAATTTTGATTTTTAAGGATTTTTTTTATATGAATATATGAATACATATACATATATATATTTATATAAAAATAACAATAAAAATTCCTTTTTTTAATATTGTAGATAAAATTTACTTTTAGGGCCTAACCGCTTTGTTGGATAAGATGCGTAAGTATATACAATTTTAATAAGAATATAAATCCATTAGAAAAAATCACAAATTGAAAAATTTTATTATATGCTTTTGAAACTTAATTAAAACAATTTTCAAATATTACTAAATTTAAAAAAATAAAAAAATAATTTTTCATTTAAATGTGCATAGCAGACACTTAAGTGTTATTTATTAATATCTCATTAAATTTTTTGAGAAAAAGTCAATTTATTTCAAAGTGTGTAAATATCTTTTAAATATTTGCTAGATTTTTACAAAAATAACTGAATACAAGAAATTCAAAAATGGAATGATATCTTAAGTTATGTAGTTTTTCCTTTTTGCCGCACCTATGTTCATGAGGGTGGTCCAACAATGTTTGAAGGAAACCAAAGTTTATCACACTTTAAAATGTACATCAATTTATGAAAACGAACATCATTTAGAACATTTCTAATAAATTTCGACTTCTTACGATGACTGCAACATGGTTAGTGATATCACCTTTTATAATTTTAGGCACTTTTTAAATGTAGCTGCCAAAAAATAATTTTGAATCTCCCTAACATACATATAAAAATATTAAATTAATATGTTTGTATTAGCAATTTGTCATTGTAATAAAATACAAAACTCCATTGATTAAATCGTATATTTAATTAATGAAAACAAAAATATAAAATAAATCATAGAGAATTTAAATAAGTATTGATTTAAGGGATGTTTTAGAGACACCCCATGAAAAAGAAGAGATTTTTTTAAACTGATTAACATACTTTTAATGTACGAGAAAGTAAAAACTATAGATCATTATCAAATTGCTTACATTTTTACACAACTGTGCAGATTTCATATGTAACCGAATTAAAATTATTTTTAATGTATAAACTACAAAAAAATAAATAAATGAAATTTATCGAATAAGAAAAATGGACAAAAAATGTTTATTTCAAAAACCAAACTTACCCTTATTAGTTGTAGTTAAAGCTTTATTTTCAACTTCTTGTCCCGCTTTCAAATACTTTTCATTATCTGATAAAAATTTTGTCTTCTTGACAACGCCTCCACCCACATTATAAAAATTTGAGTTGTTTGAATTAGTGAATGTGTTTGAGCTGTTACTTGAACTGCGACTACGACATTTACTATTTTTATTGGAAACATCATCCTCCTCACCTTCTATATTTAATTCTTTTGTCTGTGTCGAATGATACTGCTGCTTGTGATGTTGAGAGTCTCCACGTATTTGTATATCATTAGCAGCAGAAGCAGCAGCAGCACCAGCAATAGGACACATATTTGCGTTACTTTGGTTTTTTAATTCAAAAAATTCATCACGTACTTTTAAAGTACCAGAACCAACAACAAACGTAGTTTGCAGTTTTTGTTGTTTGATATTATTTGTTAAAAGTTCTTTATCATTTTCTAAATTCGAGGACATACCTTGTTCCTTTGTTATTATTGTTGTTGTAGTGGTTGTAGCTATGTCTGTGACTGATGTTTTTGTAGGGGGAAGAAAATTAAACTTTGATCCTCTTGCTTCATTTGTTTGCATAGTTAAACCGTCATTGTTCTCATCAGCATCATCAATAAAATTTTCAATATTTGTGTTGTAATTTTCAAAAGAAATTTTTACATTCGTTTCAGCTTTTTGGTTGCCACTATTTTTAATACTTCTATTTTCACCACCATCATTATTGTTCGTTACAGTGTATCTCTCTTTGCTGACATCGCGTAAATTTATGTCAACATCATCTTTAGCTTCATTGTCCTCATCATCACTGTAGTTCTTTATGAAATTTTTGTGTTCGACAAAATTTACTAATAATGTGGAATTTTGCGTGCTTGCAACGTTTGTTTTCTTATTTTTTGTTGCAATTGCACAATTAGTGGGAGAATTTCTTTTGTTGACACAATGTTCTATTTGATTTTTAAATAATTCTGGTAAAAACTCTAACGTATTGACAGAGGGCAGTTGTAATGTAGAGGAAGTTGTAATGTCGACTTTAGAATTCTTATCTGTAATAAAAAAATTTAATTTTTTTTAAAGAACTAAAGCGATATTCAATCAAGTTTCAAGCTTTTCGCTTGGAAAGTAAGTATTTGCAAGAAAAAACATTCAGACGCACCAAATAAGACTTTTAAAGTTTATAATGTACTATTTTTATTAAAATATTTATATTCAAGCGCATATTTAAATATTTTTTTGTGGATATTTAAACTTGTCCTGATTATCCCACACACATACAGTGTAAATTTTATTTTTATAAACTCTAGCTTTATATTTAGATGTGAATAAACTTTTCTATTGAAAATTTTCTCATAAATGATTGATTCTTCAAGCATCATTTTCACATTTTAATAAATTTCCCCTTGAAATGCTTATTATAAATACCATATTATTTTTGCGTTAGGGAAAAATCGACATGACATTATTTTTATAACCCTCTTAATCTCAATAAAAAAAAAGGTGTTGGCGATAAGAGTACTTGAAATTTTACATTTTTAACTAAATCATATTGAATTTAGGTAATACAAACACCATAGGAATTTTTTCTTTCATTCTTCTCTGAAGACTGCTCAGTGTTTTTTTACTTCCTATGATTTTTTTTTTCTTTCCTATGATTTATAACAAGAGCCTAAAGGCATGTCATGGTAAAATCCTGTTATGCTTATCAATATGGAAACATATTTACTCTTTTTTTTAAGAAACTAATATATAAGAAAGCCACAGGGCATATGCGTTTTTTACGCAAACTCATAAAAAAAGGATATATTAAGGACAGCAATTCAAAGTTCTTCGATATTTAAAAACGTTGGCAGTAAATAAATTTTGTTAGAAAAAAGGAGTCATTGAAATTTCTATTGTTTGGAAAAGCTCCAATCACAGTAGAGTTCGGCGGTTTGTATGTTTATAAAAAAATATGTCAGTACAACCACCCCAAAGCATTAAAATGAAGTTTGAATATTTAAATCAACCCTCTGGTTGAATTCAAAACTTATTTAAATTTTCCTTTTATGTTTAACTGTTATCATAAACGAAAGGGTTGTTGTTTTTTATTGTCTGATAAAAAAGGGGAACTTGCTTTAAAGTTTTGTGAAGAAAGGGTTGTTTTTTATAGCTAGAGCTGTGATTTGTTTGCAATAATTTCTAAAAAATTTTTGTTCTCATATGTAGATGAATATGATATAGTGAGTTTCTTTTTTATATGCATGTACATATGTATGTAAATCACATCCCTTTGCCAACATGATTTGAATATTATTGAAAGGGGAAATTTATAAAATTTTAAAAGGTAGATAAAAAATGGAACAAAAAAAATAAAAAATAAAAAAATAAAAAATGGCGTAATATTGTTTTGATAAACAAAGGCAATTAAATAATATAAAATAAATTTACATTCAAATATCTAACTAACTTATGTTATTGTCATTATTATTTTTTGTTTTGAATTAAAAAAAAATATTATAAATTCGATTTATTTTATTTACTTTAAATTATTGTTTTCATGAAGAATTCCTTGGTAAAATGTATGAAAAATCTCATATTTTAAGATTTTGTTTTATTTTATTTCCAAAGATTACAAATAATTCTGAAAAAATGTGTTTATAAGTTGTTGCTTAAACTGAATTGAATGAAACAAACAAGAACTAATAAATCAGAAAATTTCTTTGCTAATAAGTAGCTGTTATTATATTATATTATATTTGTTTGACAATATCCAGTAATTCATGGGTACCTATTACTGAGGTACTATAACAAATAGAATAATACCTAGTTACTAGAATTCATACAAGCACTAAACAATTAAACTGTTACCAAACTGCACATTATCAGTTGAAATAAAATATGTGAATATTACTAAATTTCCCAAATTAAGCTTATTACAAACATGTTTTTATTTAACTTTACGTAACTACGTATAACACTTTTGTATTTTTGCTTTTTTAATTTTAAAACACCTATTTGGACTGGAGGTATTATATATTAAAGATTTCTGTTCATGCGATCTTTTGTATAATTTAAATAAAATCCGTAATTGTCATTCGCGAGAAAACTATACATATTTTGAAAATAATTTCATATAATAAAGTTTGAAATGATGGTATCCCGTATTTGGCTTCCTGACATCAACGTGACTTAAACATTAGAACATCACTTTGTTATTTAACGATGTCCGTCCGTCTGGTCGGCTGGCTGGACGGCTGGCTGTCCATGTAAAGCTTGTGCGCAAAGTACAGGTCGCAATTTTGAAGATAATTGATACATATACTTTTTTCAACACGAAGGACGAATGTCTTAAATGTCTATAATATAATAGTTTTTGGGCGAATGACATGTAATTTTGGGTTTCATTGTAATATTATTAGTTCTACGAATCTTCATCAGCAATTTACATGTTTTTAAAGCAAACAAATACAAGATATGTACATAATGTTGGTTTCCATAAGTTTCGAAAACTCTTTAAATTGCTTATAATTTTTTTTTTTTAATTTGAAGTATTCACCAAAGTTTTAAAACAGATAACTTTGTTCTTCATAAAGCGAAGTAAAGATTGACCGTGCCTACACAGTTCTGCATTTACGTCAGTTTGATTTTCGAAAAGGTTCTTATATATTATATATAAACTAGTCTAATGTACAGTGAAAATAATAATTTTATTTGCAGATTATAAAAGGAGGACATTGAAGAAAGAAGTTAAATATGACTTTTGTAAATTTTTCTACATGTTGAAAATGATAATACAAGTATTATTTATGTACATATTTATGTATGTATATATGTATGTATGTACATAATTTGTTTATGCAGTGGAAACGCAAAAATTCGAAAAAATAAAAATAATTAACATAAAATGCATTAGACTGAAACTACATTAAAATGTTGTTATTGTATTTTGTAATTGCAACTAAATGGGTTTAAAGCACGCAATTTGTTGCCACAGACAAGACTTGCATTCTCCAATATACACACAAAATTCAAGTCGAAAGAAATAAGACCCCAAAAAAATGCTCATTAACACTTAGTGTTTAAAAACTGAATTCCATAAATAGAAATAAAAATTAAATAAATTATTTAGAAACTTATAGTATAACTTATAGTATAACATTCGCATTCGTTAATACTAGAAATTAATTATTTTTATGCATACAAGTAAATTGGAATAAAGTGAAAACTACTTCATATTTATTAAACAACCGAAATAGAAAAAATTTTCCCACTTATTAACTGAACAAAAATACGAAAACCTCAATAAGATTCAGTGTATTTTTTAAAGACTAAGACACATAACTTATGTTGTATATAAAAGAATTCTGTTAATTCTTCAAAATTAAATCATTCTTTTTTATTTTATTTTTTCTGTTTAACAAATCAAAAGAGTATGTTGCAAGAATTTTTTATTTATTATGGACTTTTTGTCTTTTGATTTTTCTTGAAGATCATTTTTATTTTATTATATACAATCAATACAATTCAGCCAGCCAGGATTTATCTAATTGTTTTGAATTTTTACTTCATCTAATAAAATCTATAAACTGACACAGTGTGAGGTGTTTTTGTTATGTTTTTTTCTTTTTTTGCAGTAGCCCTTTTGTTTTGTTTTCTATTCATTTTGTGTTAATTTTTTTTTTTTTAATTTTAAAGATGAGAGAAAAGAAACCTGTAATAGTAAGTATTTTGCGCAAGATGCAGTTCCCACGCTGTACGCATATGTAGTAGTGAGATAAACTTTATTCGAAAGGTACCTTTTTACTCAGAGGCTGAACTGAATGGTTGGTTGGCCGACTTTATGGATGACAATACATTGTTCGTTTTTCTTCATTAGTTCTAAATCAAAAGATTTATCTATTTTTATTTTTTTTTATTTTACTTGACACAAAAGGAAATTTTTTATATTTTTCAGGAAAAAAAAAAAAACGTTATTTTTTTATTCTCTCGTTTGATTTTGCAGGTTCTATGCAATAAATAGTTTGGCATTTAATTATAACATTCAAACAAAGCACAATGTTCCTCAAAAAATAACAAAAAGAAAAAATTGTGTTTTCTTTATATTATTTATTTGACTTTGATTGTCTACATATCCTTTTCTTTGTGTTGCATTATTATTCCAAAGATCAGCTTTGATCTAATATGTGTATTACCATACATCAGGTGGTACCTTTTGGCTGTGATAAATTTGGTAGTAATGTTCCAAACCAAACAATTTATTTAATTCATTTTAAGATGCATGTCAAAAAATTTTAATATTCGAATTATCCTTTTTCGATTTTTTCTTGTTAAATTTTGTAACCCTTACTAGAAGGGTGGGAGTAAAAATAGCAAATACTATAATTACCTCTATCGATATCAATATTTGAAATTTATTTAAAATCTTTAAATGCTGGTTGTTAGGTCTTTTCTCCAAAAAATTGTTTATTAAAATAATAATAAAAAGTAACAATAAATAGTTTTAAAAGTGTGACACCATTTGTAAATTTGTATTTTATATTACATATTTATGTAAGAATGTTTACATATATATATACATATATATTTTTTGTTTCTTTAAAATAGAATGTTACCTAAAATAAAATGCATTTAATTTTAAGTGAAATTTCACATTTTTAAAATTAAATAAAAAAGGGAAAAAATCAGCATCTGCCATTGATTTTTACTCTAATATCGAAATAGTTAATTTTTTAATTTTCAACCCTATTTTACAATAATTCAATGAAATATTGAGATTTTCATAAAAAAAAAACAATAAAAATTTGTATGTATTTGATTCATCACAATTTTAATTGCTGTGTGTGTATGTGTTTTTGTATGCATGTAGTATGTAGAGATGACCTATGACATCTAAATTTGAAAAAAAAGATGCATATTGCAAAATTTTGTTCTTATTTTATGGATGTATATTCATATTAGAAAAGAAGTGTATTTGGTGTATCAGGGCTATGTGGGGTTAAAAAAAGAAACAGTTAAAAATGGAAAGGATTTTAATTTCTAACTGCTGTTATTTGTTTTGTAAAATAATATGGATTTCAAAACGCATGTTGTTTTTTTGCACACCTTTGATTTCTGTATGTATGTGTGTCTGTGAACATGTATTAATGGTATTTAATATATTGGGATTTCGTTATCCTTTTCTTTTGTGCATACAAATGGGTGCTGGCTGATAAATATTGATACTGAATTAATACCAGTTCATTTTTTAAAAATTTATTTGATGACGTGTGTGTGCTGTGCGCATGCGTAGCAACACTTTGTTATATACACACATAAGTGATTCATATATACTAAGCAATAAAAATTTTAAGGCATGTATCGTGCAGGCCTTCTAGAAGATCAACTTACACCTTCTTTTGAGATGTAGTTGCTCATGCTAACCAGCCTTTTATAGTAACGAGCTTAAGAATGCCTTATCATTACCTTCTAAAATAACCGATAGAACTTCCGACTTCCCTTATCTTAGAAAGAGAGTAATAGTTGTCTTAATTCCCTTCTCTTAGAAGGAAAGAAAGATAACAATATTTTTAGCTTTAAGAAAAAATAAAACCATTCAGAAAGCGTTACAAAAGAGTAATAAAATTTTGTTCAGGCCAGTTAAAAAATCAACAATACAAGATATTTTGTCAAAAATTAACAGATTTATTGTTTAATACTGAATTTTTATTCTGTTTTCTAAGTCTTATACTCATTTAATTCAAAATTCTATTATCTCGACTTAAGATGTTTTTTTTTTTTTTTTTTTAATGAATTTTTATTTTTTTTAATAAGTTTTAAACTTATTTAATAATTTCAAATAAAAAATTATTATTTTATATAAATATATAAAATATATTAGGGGTTTTCATTCAATCGCATAAATGCCTTGTAAAGCTCATAAATATGATAAATATAAAAGCTCGTAAAAAATTTGTCAAACTTTGTTTGAAAAATTATTTGCAGATCTTATAAATGTTTATGCTTCGATTTCAATGTGAAAAATTAAAAATTTTATTAATTTTAAATTTTTTATATTCAAATGGGTGAAAAAACAAAGCGTAAAAATAAAAATGTTGAAAACTTATATGCCAAAATTTCCACAAAATGAATTGGAGAATACCAACTATTTACAATGAGTAATACGTATAAATTTACGAGTTGTGTAGATTTACCCGGTTGAATGAAAACCCTTATTATTAAAAAGTGTAGAAAACCTACTGATATCTTTTCTTCAGAAGGTCTGTGCTACTAGCACTTCTTCAGAGGTTTTTTAGAAGGTCCACATTGGGTCACGAATGTGTAAGAACTTGCCCTCAATGACATCGCGAGTAAAAAAGACATGAACATGGGATGCAGGGAGAAGCTCTTCTGGCTATAATAAAGGCCTGCTAGAAGGGCTCTTCATCCCTTCTTTTTCCGTTGGGTATATGTATATGTACATAGACACACTCGGGTATATACCTATAGGAATCATGTACAATACGAATGTTACCCAAAACGTGAGTTAAAAGCGTGCTATTCAAGGGGTTGTAAACAGTTGCGCCACTTACACTGCGTAGTTATCTTTAAAATGTTATTTTAAAAAATCTAATAATGAAATTGAAAGGATATTAAAGGATTTCATGTTAAAGGGATGTATAGTGCGCATCTTTGTCTTTTTGTACTAAGAACTGCGTAATGTGCTGGTAAGTTTTCACTTTTCAGCGCAAACTCAACTTTATGTTGAATAGTTATTTTATGTGAGTATGAATGGATAGATACATAGACAAACAGTCAGTCAGCTTGTTCACCACATATTTTAGGACATTTATCATCATTAAATAAAATGTTATTATATTGGTATATGTGTAGGTACACTTACATACATTAGGTTTATACAGTTTATAATTATTTTTTTAAGGGTACAGTTTAAAAACTAAATGATATCGAAATGATTTTAAGTTTTACAATAAACGTTTATATACATAAATAGAATGGTGTCAAATGTATTGTTTTTAAATAATTATTTTGCGGAAGGGGTGTACTAAATAATGGGAGTTTGAAAAAAAAAAAACACTTTGTGAAAAGTAACGTTTAATTTAATTAAAATACTGGTATTTTCATAAACAATCGTTTTTTTCTATTGATAAGCAGAATCTAGCACGGTTTAAGATTTATTACAGAAATAATTTAAAATTTAATATTTTTTTTTTTTTAGTATTTACACAATTTGAAAATAATGATTTCAAAATTTATAGTCCATTTATTATATAAATTAAACAAATCTTTAAGAACAGTCAACTAAATTATGTAATAATTCCTTTAGATGCAGATGTTTTACATAAAAGTATAGCTCGTGTTTACTACATGTATCAAATATCATTACGACTCTTTTAAACTATTTCTTACAATAAAGGTGGTAAATAGCTCACTTTTCCCTTTCTAAATATGTGCATGAAATTCGATCACTTTCATTTTTATCTAATTTGTTTTTCTAAATCTTTTATTTTCAAAAAAATACTTACATCGGGGAGTCCTTTATACGTAACATCTGTTTTGAGATGTGAGTATTTTTAACTCTTTTTTTTTTTTTTTTTTTTTTTTTTTTTTTGATAAAAATAATTTAAATATCATTTCTACATACATATATTTATGTATATAATATATTATAATTATTTTTATTTATTTTTAATGAGTAGAATGTTTTCTCATTTACTTTGAATGTTGGAGAAAAAGTGATTACCTTTTAACACGCAAATCTGTCTATGAATGCACTTGCAGCGATTAACAAATAAGACGAACAAACAGACAAACAAAGTGTTGCTTTGATATTTGATTATTCAGTTCTTACACTCTGTATATAATATTTTTATTTTTTCTTAAAACTTGACACCCTACTTAGAATTATCACAAATTATCGAAAATAGTAAATAAAATATATTAAACACAATTATTAAAATTTCGGCAAAGGTGAAATATTTATGTATTATATTTAAAATGGAATTTAGGCATTCTATTAGTATTAGAAACTGGATAAATTTTATAATTATTATATTTTCTTAAAGTAGGATACTGGTTTTGTCTACTTTAATGAACTAATTTTGAAACATTTCTTAATAATATAAAAATACTTTATCTAATCTCCATACATTTCAGTTTCTTTGAAATATTCATATTCAGCGTTTAAAACTTTTCATATACATACATATATATGGTGTAGTACCATAGGTGGTTTGGGTATATTCCATATTTTACCATATCTCCTATATGAAACGCAATAGCAAAAGAAAAAAAATTCAAAATGAATACATTCCATATATACTTATGATCTTAAATCATAAATGATCGTAGCTCCCATATAAGGCTATCTTCTGAATATTACTTTAACCTATATAAATTCCGTATAACTATCGTGATCAAATTTGTATAAATAGTTTAAATTATATTTACGTAGATTAATAAAAATTACATTATCAAAGAGTAAAGCTTCATATGGTCGGTTTTGAACATTATTACTTTCTTACTATGTAGTGAGTATTACCCTTCCTTGAAGTGAAATGACGACGAATAAAAAAGTTCATTGTCTTCTTTACGCATTTGCAAACAAAAAGAAAAAAATGTTTATACATGTTTTTTTTTTCTTCTTCAATATTTACACTTGTTTCTTTATCAAGTTGGTGTCTTTTTTTTTCATTTTGTAAATATAGAATTATTTTAATTATGGCAAGTACAACATATTCAGAACGAACTCATCAAGGTATGCAAATTCTTAAAGTAGAAAATGTAGTCATACTTTGCATGTCTTGGGACTATGATTAGTTTTGTCTGCAACAGTTCTTATCAAGAGTTCGTGTTTACTTTACTCAAATAAAAAGGGGTTGAGATATTTAACAATATATGTCATTATTTAAATATTGGGTAATTAAATTTAATGTGGCTTTAATTAGTAGGTATATACTAACTATAGAATTTGTATGCTAAAAAACTGTAATGCATTTGTTAGATAATATTAAACTAAACATGTTATTAGTATATAAGACAGTAATGTTATAGTTAAAGTCGTAAAAATTCTTCATAATTGTTGTATGTTTAAACTTTTTTTGCAATGAGAATCGTATATATTCGATCATGAATATTCTTAACTAATCACTATAAATCTTTCTAATATATGTACATTCCATCTTATTTATTTTTTTTATAGCGTCTCGTTAATTTTTTACTTTTTTTTTTTATTAATTTTTATATAGTTATGTCTAATACTTTGATATTGTTCCTGTTATTTCATGGACGAATCTGATAACAGATTTTCTTCTT
The DNA here is from genome assembly GCA_951394005.1 of Protophormia terraenovae. NCBI lineage: Eukaryota > Metazoa > Arthropoda > Insecta > Diptera > Calliphoridae > Protophormia > Protophormia terraenovae. Next base: position 153,555,701 of record OX596074.1, read on the forward strand.
TTTGACTAGTCAATCAAATTATGTGTGTACGTATGTATGCATGTATATTAAATGTTATTTCCGCTACCAAAAGCAATAAAATCAAAAATTACTTATTATATTATAAATTTATTTAAAAACAAACCTACCTACCACATGTTCATAAAATTTATGTTTTTTTCTCTTTGATTTCTTTTTTTAAAATTCTAAAGCAAAATTTTCAAACTATGAGCAAGTAAAAAATGGGACAGATACAAAGGAGAATGTCTATAGAAAATACGTAGAATAATATTTTTTTATTTTCGTATTTATATATTTTATTGACTGCTATTAATAATTGCTAGGACACTGATATCCTTATTACCTTTCATTTCTATTTAATTTTATATATTTTTTTTAATCTTCCTCGTGATATATAATAAAATTACAATTGAATCTAGATCAACAGCAGGTTTTATATTTAATTCCTTTCTTTCTTGTAATTTTTACTCTTTTATTAGATTTAAGGATTTCTTAACAAATACGAAAATCATAATGAATAATAGATTTGAAAAGACTTGTGTAAACAAAGATTTGCAAAATACAATCCGCCATAAATAGTGGCATGAAAATTATTTTCAAAAAATAATTCCCACGTAAGAAAAGCAAGTGTTTTTTAATAATTTAAAATACAAAACAACAATGGAGTAAGATTGCTTCCTTCTTTCAATTCTTCTTAAAATTTATTTTGGAATCAATTCGTTTGGTTTATTTCTCGTATTTGATATTCTCAGAGATTTTGTATACATTTGAAATAATAATGAATATTTAAAAGAAAAACATCATCAAGCTGTATAATACTGATGAAAAGGATAAAGAGCCAGCAGCCATCGTAGCTGCTGTAATGCAAAAAGTGAAAGTAAAATTTAAATAAATTCTTAAAATAACAATTGTTTGTACTTGCATTCATTATTCACTAAATAATGACAAACATATTAGTTCTCAAAGAAAAACAGGTAGATTTTTGTGTATTCCTCCCTGTATTTTAAATTTATGATTCAAATTGTTCATGCTTATCATACATGTCGTTTCTCATAAGGTTTGCATAAGAAATATTTTTTATAAATCCCGTGGAAATGCAGGTGATTTTCTTAACAAATTTTCAATGTTGATGTAAAAAGCAATTTTCATGCGATTTTCGTTATTTGTTCCATTGCAGAAAATAAGGGTGTTTATGCAAAATTTTATCAATTTGCATGAATACTACCGTTGTCTTAATGGACACACGCATGTATAAACAAATTAGGGATATAACATTTTTGACAAACAATGTACATACTGCAGTGATATTTAAAAATATTTTAAGACACAAACCTTCCGTACCGAAAACAATTTTTAAAAATATATATATATATTTTTTTTTAATTTTTATATAAATAAAGTGTTTGTCTGTTAACTAAAAAATTTGCGATATTTTATTTTGTGTTATAATAAAAACATTTTTCAATTAATTGGCTAACATTAGCTCTTAAAATAACAAGCCAAATTTAGCATACAATTCTATTAGATTTCAAAAATGCGTGACTCGAAAACTTTATCGCGAAAGTATATTTTTAAATAGCATATTTATATGTCATATAATAATTATAAAATTCTACAAAAGTGTAAAATGTTATACCACTAATGTACAAACATTCATGTTTCATATATCATGTACATTTTCTTTTATAATTTCAAAAGTAGCGTGTGAAAGTATGTGTCATTTGATGATGAACATTTTATATAATAAGGGTCGGCTTATGAAATACATTTTCAAACTTATTAATTATATTTAGTGAAAACATTAGTTTGTTAAATGTACTTTGTTGTTCTAAAGAAACACGCTTTTAAGGGATAATTTTATTCAAATAATAAGACTAAAATGTCTATACTGAACAATTTGCCAATTTGGATAACATGAAAACCAAAAAATATTGTATTTTCAAACTTTGATAATAACGAAAGCTTGGCGGTACCAGTGAAGAAAGGACAGAGAATACAGCTAGATTTGGCGAAAATTTAAAAAAAATTACAAGAATTTCAGAATTTGAATTTATTGTTATTTTTACACATGTTGGCTATGAAACACACACTTGAAAAGCAAGTGGATTTGCTTTTCAAATCATCTTACGCAGCACAGTGGGGTCAAACACAAATTTTTCGGTAATAAATCTGTATCTCCAAAACTACTGGTTGGATTAAATTGAAATGTATGAAAGAGTTGTAGAGGAGGACCAAAGATTTGAGAAAAATTATCTTGTAGTCACCCTGTGATAATACAAAAAAATCTACAGGGTGTCAAAATTGACTACCTCGAGTATTTAAAAGTTTAAAAAAATGTAACTTAAACAAATGAAGTCCGATTTCAAATATTTTTATATTTTTGTAAAGTGCTTGGCAAGATAAAGAAAAAATAAGCTTACTCACAAGTTATTTATATCTTTTTTATATATTTTAATTTTGAAAAATTGCCAAAAATTGATTTGTAATGTTTTTTTTAATGGTTTTTGCAGGTGTGAAAGTTTGATATATAATACACTACATAAGAAATAATGGCGAAAATACTATGCAAATATGCTTTTTTATGCAATTAAAAAAAGTGTTTTAAAAAATTTACTTTTTTCATAAAATCTGATCACCTGCATTCGTTTTTGGCCGGGCGGGAAGCAATTTAGTGTCAAATCGTTTTAAATCTACTATTTATGAAATATCGTCAATAAATTTAAAAAAACTCGCGTGAATTTTTTTTTTTATTAATCGATAAAAAAAATTTACTTTTTCCAAAATCCACCATTTTCGATCAATGCCTGATGTAGGGTGCTAGCCTAAATCAGTTCAAAATTTCTACATTAGCCATTTGTGAAACCTTGTCTTTTGAAAAAAAAAATTTTACTTCATATACGTCAGGACTTATTCCCGATAAACGAAAGTCGAGCCAAAAAATCAAAAATTCAAAACTCAAGTGTAAGTATATTTTTAACTGTAAGAGATAACTTAGTTGAGTAAGCTTATTTTTTCTTTTTCTTGCCAAGCACTTTACAGAAATATAAAAATCTTTGAAATTGGACTTCATTTGTATAAGTTACGATTTTTTTAACTTTTACATACTCGAGGTAGTCAATTTTGACACCCTGTAGATTTTTTGTGTTATCACAGGGTTACTACAAGATAATTTTTCTCAAAGCATAGGGTCTCCTCTACAACTCTTTCATACATTTCAATTTAATCCAACCAGTAGATTTGGAGACACAGATTTAATCTACATTTATATAAATTTGTTTAATATTTTAAAGGATGTCGTAAACATAACTTTTCTCTGAGTGTGAACAATATGTATTAAAATATTGCTTTACCCTTTAAAAAGAAATAAATTTGTCCATACAATTCTTTTATTCTTCGACAATGTAAAAATATGAATAAAATTTATGCAAAACGTTAAACCCATTTTTTTTTTTTTTTTTTTTTGTCTTTATCCTAAAACTATGCCATAAATTGTAAGCCAACTAATAGTACATTCAAGTACAATCGTTAAACATGGTGGATTTTCAAGAGAAAAACTAGCAACCATAATATAAGTTATAGTTAAGTTGAACGCAGTGAAACCTTTAAATGGTGGAAATTATTAGGAAAACAAGCCATTAAGTTCGTTTGAAGAAACAAAGTCCGTCGCACAGAGGGGAGAAATTGAGAAAAATTTGCGATTAATTGAAAATTAATTGATGCTAGGTAAAAATAGATAAAAAAAAAGCATCATTATCTGAGTGAAATAATGGTCCGATTGTAAGAAATCTCACTACCGTATACAGTGATACCTCGATTATAGGTAATTTTTTGGGATCGGTAGCATTCAGGATAATCAATTTTCCCGGTTAATTTAAATTTTGAGTAGTACTTTTAAACACTTTTATTTATATAAGGATTTAATATATCTAAAGGTTTAAAAAATATAAGAAACAAGAATAAAAAGTGAACAGTACATAAGGATTTCATTTTTGTAGTTTCTTAAAAAAAATTATATAATGTTGTTTGTTCTTCTTTTCAAATTAATATTTTAATTTACTAGATTAGGTTTGGTTAGAAAGGGTGGTGTATTCACGCCTACACCCTGAGGCCGAACGGCCCATTGTGATCCCTTTATGATAGAAAGAGAGAAATAGAGATATACGAGGATATTTTAATTTACTAGCTTTTCATTAATATATTAAACTTATCTCTGACTCATCTTATTCATTGTGATCCCTTTATGATAGAAAGAGAGAAATAGAGATATACGAGGATATTTTAATTTACTAGCTTTTCATTAATATATTAAACTTATCTCTGACTCATATATATATATATATATATATATATATATATATATATATATATATATATATATATATATATATATATATATATATATATATATATATATTCATATATATATATATGCTTAGAATCCCTGATAATAGAGGTAATCACGGTTAATCGATGAAAAGAAATTAAATTAATTTGATGGTGTCATTAAATTTTCTTTCCCGGATAATCGAATCACGGATAATCGACGCCCTACTGTATTTATAAATTCAGAAAGTATTTATTTGACGTACTAATTACAACGAAATTATAAATGCTCTGTACTACTTCCCTGTATTAAGCGCCTTTTTTTACGATTCTACCCCAATGTGTGCCATTCAGATTATCCACTTTGTCTAGCATGCCAACATTAAAATTTTTACAAAAGAATTGATGAACAAATGAAAAAAATAACACCGGATGAATGAACAAATGTAGGGTAGCATCCGCGGTCGACCTAGACTGACAGGAGATAGTAGGAGACGGATAGAGTAGTAACGGACTGAAATGAGATCGAAGGGAACGAATGACAATAAAACGAACAAAGGACAGAGACAAAACTGAAAATGAAGAGAAAGTTGTGATCAGACCGTCGAAGAGTTAAGATGTATTATTTAATTATTTTTTTTGTATCCCACATATGTAAATAAAATCTAATTATTTGTAACCTAAATGAATAAATAAAATCAAGCTGTTGTTTTATTATTTATTTATCCTACATATGGGGACTCAACCAGAATTCCTGGATAATTGAGCTAAACTGTGTTGAAAGAAGAAACTGTGTTGAAGGAGGAAATGGTGTCGAAAAAACTGTGTTGAAAAGATGAACAACTAAGATGAAAAAGTGCTAAAACAAAAACAATGTTGTATGTTGAATGAAGAAAATTTTTATTTTGCATTAACAAATAAAAAAAAGAAAAAGTGAAAAGAAGTAGGAGGATTGTGTTGAAATTAAGAAGAAAACTTAAGATTTTATTATTAATAACAAATAAGGAAATGTTGTATGAAGAAGTTTTGTGAAAATTTTATATTGCAACAACAAATAAAATTGAGGAAAGTGTAGAAAAAAGATGAAAAAAGAGTAGTAACAACTGAGCAAAAACAAAAGAACGTTAAAGCAAAAACCCACCCTAAATAAAATAAACAATATTACTGTTGGTATATGGACAAGCAAGAAACGAAACGTTGAGTGGTTTAATACAGTAGTGTGTGTATATGAGTTGTGTATACAGAAAAAATTGTGTTTGCTACGGCAATGGAACATAAAAAATTCTACTTGTTGGAATTAGAGAAGAGAGTGTAATACTCTGGTGTAGTTGTGGAGTGAAATAAAGAGATTTGTTGTCGCTTAAAAATAGAAAACTGTGTTGTTGTGGAGTGAAACAAAGAGATTTGTTGTCGCTTGAAAATGGAAAACTGTGTTGTTGTGGAGTGAAACAAAGAGATTTGTTGTCACTTAGGAATAAAAAACTGTGTTGTTGTGGAGCGAAACAAATGGAAAGTTTTGTTGTCGCTTAAAAAGATAAGGAAGATTTGTGTTGTTACGAAGCAAGAAAACTTATGAAGAAGAAAACTTGTGTTGATAAAAAACTGTGTTGTTGTGAAGCAAAAAATTAATATTTTTGTGTAACAAAAAACTTGTGTTGTACAAAACAGAACAAAACTTGTTTTGAAAAATTGAAGAGAGTGTAATACTCTAGTGCTGTTGTGTTGGAAACGAATGTGTTGAAAGCAAGGAAAAAGACGTTAAAAAAATTACTTGTATTAATTTTATGACAAAAGAAAGAGACTTTATAAAAACCTCTTGTGTTGTCAAGTAATGAAAAAACTTGTTGTGTCATGATCGGGTGGTGGTAAACAAAACAAAAGAAGAACTGTACGTTTACATTGTTGTTTTTGCTTAAAGAAGAAAAAAGTAAACAGAACAAAAAGAAAAACTGGTTACATTGTTGTTTTTGCTTAATGAGGAAGAAGGTTTTATATAAAAAAAAAAAAAAAAAATCGACTGTTGCTCAGTGAAGAAAAAGAAACTGTGTGTTGCTGTGGCGAAAAAAGCTGATTATTTTTGGTGTTGCTTAGTGAAGTGGAAGCTGTATATTTTGCCTAGTGAAGTGGAGACTGTACGAGTTGTTGTGTTGCCTAGTGAAGAAAAAGAGTTGGTGTTACTATTGTTGAAGTTTTGCGCAGCAGCAGAGGTGATCGTATAGAAGGTGCACAGTGGGTGAGAGCTGTCTTATTTTAAGTATTATTTTTATTGATTGATGTTTTAAAGTTAACGTAAATTTAAATTTGAATTGTCTTGTGTTGATCTGTTTTGATTTGCTTTGATTTTTATATAGTGTTATTGTAATATTTTATATTATTTTGTAATATTATAATGGACAGACATACTATTTTGGGATTGAGTGTAGGTGCTCTTAGGGACGAGTTGAGGAAGTTAGGTTTAGCTACACAAGGGCTTAAGGCGGACTTGCAGAAGAGACTTTTAGGGCACTACGGACTAGAGTTTTCGGACGAAGTGGTAGGCGCGGATGATTATACTAGTCCGACCGGTTCTGTTGAAGGTGATGCGGTGAGTGCTAACGCTAGCGTCGTGGGAATAGTCCCTGCACCGAAGAGTATGTACACGCTTAAAGATGTTGAAGATAGTCTGTCGACGTTTAATGGTACGAATTCACCTGACATTAATCAGTGGATTACAGAGTTTGAAGAGATGGCTGAAATTGTTCAGTGGACCCCACTACAGATGTTTGTGTATGGAAGACAATTATTAGTTGGTGCTGCGAAGATGTTTATCAAAAGCCAGAGTGGTGTTAGAGATTGGTTAGCGTTGAAGAGATGTTTGAAGAAAGAGTTTGGTGTTTGTTTTTCATCAGCCGAAGTACATCGTCAGATGCGTGACAGAAAGTTGAACCGAAATGAGACTATGCTTGAATACCTGTATTGCCTAATGGAATTGGCTAAGCGAATAGAGATGGATGAGAAGAGTATCGTAGAATACTTCATTGAGGGAATTCCAGATTCCAAGTTTAATAAAGCCGTTCTATACCAGGCGAATAACGTAGGTGAACTCAAACAGCAGATTGAGGTGTATGGGAAGATTAGACTAAATCCTCGGTCATCAAACAGAGGAAAAGAGTCGGTGGTGTCAGAGAACAAAGTTGAATCAGTGAAGCCTGGAACAAGTAAATCCGATAAGAGATGTTATAAGTGTGGCGCTTCCACACATTTGGCGAAAGATTGTCCCGAGAAACAAGTTAAGTGTTTTAAGTGCCAAAAGTTTGGACATCGTTCATTTGAATGCCAAAGTAAAGCAGCGGAAGCTAGTGTTGTTAAATCGGAGCAAGGGCAGGCGAATATGGTTCGCAAAGGGCCAAATTTGATTTTTAAAGATGTGACCATTAAAGGTAAAGTGTTGTCGGCGTTGATTGATACCGGATGCGATGTGTGTCTTATGCGAAATGATATGTTGGTGATAATAGGTGATGTTGATTTTATTCCCGAGAAAGTTAGATTGTACGGTATCGGTGACAGTGTGATTGTGACAATAGGCCGTTTCGATACGACAGTTGAGATTGACGATTTGAAACTTGATGTGACTTTTTATGTCGTTAAGGAGAATGACGCTATTCACTCCATAATGATAGGAAATAGTTTGATGAAGAAGGCTGAGGTGATAATTAGGAACGGTGAAGCTGTTTTTAAAGAGTTGTCTGAGGAGAATTTGTTGATGAAAGAGTTTAAAAGTATTTGTTCAAATGCGGAGCAGTATGTACCAGAAGCTGAGTTGAAGCTTGAACACCTAGAGAGGAAGACTGCAGATAAAGTAACTGCTATGATTAGTAATTATAAACCACGAGATGATTTTAAGAGCCCAGTTGAGATGAAAATTATTTTAGAAGATGATATACCGGTTCACCAGCGACCCAGACGCATACCCTTATCTGACCAGCGCATAGTTGATGAACAAGTTTCGGAGTGGTTGAAGCAGAAAATAATCCAGCCCAGTACATCGGAGTATGCATCACCGATAGTTTTGGCAGCGAAGAAAGATGGATCTAAAAGATTGTGCTGCGATTATAGAAGATTAAATCAGAAGATTGTGCGAGATCATTTCCCTATGCCGCTAATAGAAGAAGTTTTAGATAAGTTGCAGAAAGCTAATGTATATACAACGCTAGATTTGGTGAATGGATTTTTCCATGTACCGTTAGAGGAGTCTTCGAGGAAATATACCTCATTCGTTACGAGTAATGGGCAGTTTGAATTTTTGTTTGTGCCCTTCGGCATTAGTAATTCGCCAGCAGTTTTTACGCGGTTTATATTTGCTGTGTTGATGGAGCTTATACGTGACGGTACGATCGTGGTGTACATGGACGATATCATCATTCCCTCTAAGGATGTGATAGAAGGTGTAGAGAAATTAGAGATAGTGTTGAAGAGAGCGGAGAAATGTGGCCTCAGAATAAAGTGGAGTAAGTGTCAAATATTGCAGGAAAGAGTTGATTTATCTTGGTTATGTGGTGCAAAATGGTTCGATTAAACCATCAGCTGAGAAGATAAGAGCAGTGAACAATTTCCCTATCCCCACAGATCGGAAAATGGTTCAAAGATTTTTGGGTCTAACTTCGTACTTCCGAAAGTTTATTGGGAATTATGCGGTCATTGCTAAGCCATTGACAGATTTGTTGCGGAAGAACGTACCCTTTGTTGTTAGTGATGATGTGTTGATATCCTGCCAGCAGTTGAAAGAAGCTTTAAGTGGTGCTCCAGTGTTGAAATTATATGATCCAGATGCTATTACAGAAGTACACGCTGATGCGAGTAAATACGGGTATGGTGCCATTTTGTTGTAGAAGAGTGTTGACGATCAGATGTTACATCCTGTGCAGTTCATGAGCAGAAGGACTAAGAGTTATGAAGAGAAGTACCACTCATATGAATTGGAAGTCCTAGCGATAGTTGAAGCTCTGAAAAAGTGGCGAGTTTATCTACTCGGTATTCCCTTCAAAATTGTGACGGATTGTAGCGCTTTTAAGATGACGATGAACAAAGAAGACGTACCGCCTAGAATATCAAGATGGGCGATGTTTCTACAGGATTTTTCCTATGAGATTGAGCACAGGCCAGGTACCAAGATGAAGCATGTAGACGCGCTAAGCCGTATGTCGTGTTTGATAGTCGAGAGTAGTTTAACCCATCGAATGAGAGAAGCCCAAGAAAACGACGAGAGGACGAAAGTGATTAGAGCAATTCTCGAATATGGCGATTACGAAGATTTCTATGTGAAAAATGGCGTTTTGTTTAAGGATCCCGTCAAGGAACTTATTGTAGTACCGGTCCAGATGGAAGATGAAATTATTATGCTTGCGCATAAACAGGGGCATTATAGTGTTGGAAAGACCAAAGAGTTGATCGAGAGGCAGTACCACATACCACGATTAGCGGAAAAGGTGTCAAAGGTAGTTAAAAGTTGTGTAGAGTGCCTTATTACCGAGGCTAAGGCAGGTAGAAAGGAAGGATTGTTAAATCCTATCGACAAGGAAGACGTTCCTTTAAAGACGTATCACGTTGATCACGTTGGACCCATGGAGATGACCAAGAAGTCGTATAATTATATTTTTGTTATAGTCGATGGTTTTACTAAATTCGTATGGCTGTATCCAACGAAATCAACAGATGCGAAGTCAGTGATTGACTGTTTAGAAAGGCAGTCAGCAGTTTTCGGAAACCCGAAGCGGATAATATCAGATCGAGGTGCAGCGTTCACTTCCAATGCGTTCGAGAATTATTGTAAAGAGGAGAATATACAGCATTTGTTAATTGCTACTGGTGTTCCACGCGGTAATGGACAAGTTGAGCGGATGCACAAGATAATAGTGCCGATGTTGACGAAGCTCTGTATCAAAGATCCGAAGAGTTGGTATAAACATGTGAGACGTGTACAGAATGTGATAAATTCTACCCCATCAAGAAGTACCCAGTATTCACCATTTAAGTTGTTGACTGGCGTAGAGATGAGATTGCCGGAGTATCCCGATCTGCGAGAGATGATTGAAGTCGAAGCTACAAATGAGTTTATGGTTGATCGTGATGAAATGCGTCTAGAGGCCAAGAGCAACATTGCCAAAGTACAGGAAGAGAACAAAAAGACCTTTAATAATGGACGAAGAATAGAAGAAGAGTACGAAGTGAATGAAATGGTCGCCATTAAGCGCACTCAGTTTGGGACAGGTCTTAAGTTGAGAGGAAAATTTCTTGGTCCCTACAAGATTTTGAGGAAGTTACCCCACGGGAGGTATGAGGTGCAGAAAGTTGGAGACCATGAAGGTCCAGCTAGGACAACCACGGTTGCTGAATTTATGAAGAGATGGCAATCCGAGCCGTATTGCCGTCAGGAGGGCCGAGTTGTAGGGTAGCATCCGCGGTCGACTTAGACTGACAGGAGATAGTAGGAGACGGATAGAGTAGTAACGGACTGAAATGAGATCGAAGGGAACGAATGACAATAAAACGAACAAAGGACAGAGACAAAACTGAAAATGAAGAGAGAGTTGTGATCAGACCGTCGAAGAGTTAAGATGTATTATTTAATTATTTTTTTTGTATCCCACATATGTAAATAAAATCTAATTATTTGTAACCTAAATGAATAAATAAAATCAAGCTGTTGTTTTATTATTTATTTATCCTACACAAATATAAAACTGAATTACCATTTTATTTAATAAATCGTATATTCAAATAAACAATTGATTATTTAAGAGTTGGTTGATGCTTAAAAACATAAATATCATGACCCAAATTTTTTCTTCTTCTTTAAAAAAATGTTTAACATTATATTTTGTTAAAAATAATTTCATTATTATTTAAAACAATTTTTTTTTTCTTTTTAATGTCATTAACACTTTGATAACGTTGTTTCAGAAAAGTTCTAAAACTCAATTTAAATGGAATTCTCCTTAAAAAGTTTAAAAAGTTGAACAACTCTTAATTGATATGATTTAATTCGTTTTGCTTTCATTGTTGTTACATTAGTATTTCCATTTAATTCATATGACAGTTATCTTAAGTTTTATTATCATATATAATTTTTTTGTTTTGGTTTATTATTCCATTCAGCCATATTTAGCATATAATACCATTTAAACATATAGTTTCCTTTTTAAACAATTATCTCATATGACGAACAAATAACCATAAACTGTCGTTATGTAACACTTATAAGCAGTTTGTCAAGGAAGATCATCATTTTGGAAAAACATAAATTAAATAAATAAAATAATAAGTGCGTATAATTGAATAATATGCATAATTTATATTCCTATTATTTATAAAAATATTATAAAATATGCATTTAAAAGTAAAATACACCGTTGAGCCCACTAAAATTAAGAATTTTCACACATATGTATATTAAAAAAAATGTCCTTAATTTGTCAAATGAAAAATGGGCAATATATATATGTACATACTTTGGAAGAGTAACTCAAATTTGTATTTAAAATAATAAAAGCAGAATTATCGAAACAATTCCTTTAAGGCACTTTCGTCAACCTGTAGTAAAATCATTTATAAAGTATTTGAGTCAGTAGTAGTCTACATTCTCAAACTATACCTGTACTAAATAGTAGAATATGTAGCAAACAAGTTACCTACTTCCATCCATTCAACCAACCAGTCAGCCACTAATGGCAATTTTCCATTTACAAAAGTCTTAACATGTTTTATGAAATTTATCGTGTGTAACATGTTTAGATACGAACATTTATGTATTCCGACATTTATACTTACGAGTACTCGTACACCACCATCCAATGAATTTGAAACTAATCCATACAAACATGAAGAAAATAAAATATAAAAAATACCATCCAACCAACAAACGAATAAACAAACAGTTTATATAAAAACATCTTTTAAATTTGCATTCGTGTGTTGAGCACCACAAAAACAAAATAAGGAAAATAATAATAATACGTAAATAAGAATGTTGTGAGTGAATTGTGTAAAATAATCCATGTTTAATTTAAATGTTCACTTTGATTTGTATCTTATAGAATGTACATTGTACATACATACATATATTGTTTTTTTAATCGACCAGTGTAAAAATTTAACGCAACATTTTTTTTTTTTTTTTTTTTTTTTCTTTTCTTTCTGTTTCACTTTATCTGTGGAGAAAATCTTTGCAGTTGCACAATTAGTTTTGTACTGTCAAGCTAAATATATTAAGTAATAAATATTTTAATCTAATGGTTTGAGAGAAATGTTTTCTTTCTGTTTGATTTACTGTTGACTTGAAATGTTTTCGAACATAACTTTTGAGTTGGAAACAGGTGGATGAATGATTTTAGAAAAATGGCAAAGAGAGAAAAATTCATGTTGGTATTAGTTTCAATTATAATTTAGAAAATAGAACAGACATTAGCACACACATGTCTTGTAGGGTCTAATTTGGTTTGGAAAGCCACATATTTTATATAGAATATTTCTAATATTCATATAAAAATAAATTCATTCTTGTATTCAATTTTTAAAATTTTAGATTTTGTTTTTTTTTATATTTATTTAAAATATCAGGAAAACAAAATTTTATATACAAATATTTTTAACATGAATTTTCATTTTATTACGAAAGTAAACTTAAATGAAAAGTGACAAAGCTTCTGAATTTTATAGATTGAAACTTGACATTGTATGTTGTTTCTTGTAGGATTCCTTTATATGCCGTTAAAGTCAGTGATGATAACGTTTCCGCTATGTAAGATATTCTCATTAAAGGTTCAATATTAAGTTATTTTTTTTTTTTTTTCATATAACTCGTTTATTATACATCGTACGCATTTTGATTTTATTGTAATATTTGTAGATAAGTAGTTTCTAAAATACATTTTTTTTGTTGGTTTTATAGTTATAGTGAGTTATACGTTTGATTTAATATTTTATATATGGTTCATATATGAAAATTTATTTCATACATGAAATCATATATAATGTATGTTATATATGTATAAATGTATATTTCCATATATGGCAAAATAGTTCATATATTTTACTATATATATTTCAATATATTATGGACGACTCAATGTATGAATCTACACATTTCCATATATAACGATATATCGTCATAAATGAGCCATATATAAAAATATATGACCATTTTCAGCTGGGTAATTTTTTTTCTTTTGTTTATTACAAATTTATTATATATAGTATTTTTGGAGTAAAAAATAAATAATCCATAGGACCAATTCATGAAATAAAAATAAAATAACAGTAAAAAATCGATTATAAATATAAATGAATATAAATAAACATTGATCAATAAAGACTCCATAAAGTATATATTTTCTGGGTCCTGGTTCGATTCTGAGTCGATCTAGCTATGTCTATCCGTCTGTTAAAGGAAGGATAGATATCGAACGGGACAACGTAGGGGGACGAAATCTGGCGAAAATATTTATCTATTTATCCGAAAATGGGCAAAATCCGTTAATAAATAAAAGTTATAGGCAAAATACTGAAAATACAGGGTGTCCGTTGGTGAAAATCAACGAAATGTTGTGGTTTAAAGACCAATGTAAACTCGGAAGCAAAAAGTGGGCGTTGTCCGCCCACTTTGCCGCCCATCTCCCATGTAATGAAAAATTTTAAAAAGTTGATGGTGGGATGTAGATTCGGCCGAGCCGAATATAACATTCGCGCTTGTTTGTTTTTATTTTGAAATTATATTTCCTGAGGCCACATTTAAGAGAACATATGTATGTATAATTTCATTTAAATAGTTTTCAACATGTTAAGGTGAATGGTGTATTCAATTCAAAAAAGCCAAAAATAACACTCCAAGAATTTATAAAGGAAACAACAACGCAAAAAAATCATGGCAAAATTTTGACAATTTTAATTATTTGCATTTCATCACTCTTTTAAAATTCAAAAATTTTAGAACAATGTTTTGGAAATTTATCTGAAATAAGATAACCAGAAAGTCTAGTAAGAAATAAAAATAATCAGCTTTAATCGAAATTATATTCAAATTTTAGATCCAGGTTTGTATTTCTTCATTACTGTATTTTCATTTAATACAGTTTTTTTATAACAATGTTTTTTTTAACAAACCCTTAGTTTATTTATTTTTAAATTTATCATTATTAATTTATGTATTTAAAAAAAATCAACCTCATTATTGATATATTATTAGTTTTGGTATATTTGTGTCCTTTTAAATACAGGTTTCCCTTTCAAGTTCAATTTCAAAAAATCTTGGAGATTTGTAATATACGAATGATTGTTGTTGTATTTATTGTTTTATTATAATATGTTGGTATTAGCTTTAAGCTTATTTTTTTTCTACATCTTTCAACCATTGCCCATAAAAGTAGAGGCAGTCACACAAGTTTTTGTTATAAGCCGTCAAGTGCAAGCTGGTCTGGTTATTTTTTTTATTAGCGGCTTTTGACAAAAGAATTGTCTTTAAATATTTTCGAAATAAAAAGTATTTTGATTGTTTCTTGTTATTTGTGTTGATTTTATACACAAAATTTCAGTACCTGCATACCAATATGACGTATGTTTTTTTTTTAACGATTACTCTAGAGTAGAGACATATGACAGTAAGAAATTAAATGTCAGAGATCCTTCTTCTTCCACAAAAACTAGCCGTTTGATGATGCTTCGATTTAGAATTAGCATGCGAATAATTTTTCAAAGTGTAAACTAAAACTGTAAAATTAACTGAGATTTGTAATTAGTCGTTTGAGTTCAAGTGGTAGTTTAGTTATTTTATCAAATCGGAATACGACTTTGTTGAAATAAGTATAATGTGTGAGGATCTAATTGTCATTAAAATTACCAACGAATTAAGGTTTTAATTTACTATTATTCTCAAATATAAAATTATATAAAAATTATGATTAATTGGGGAGAGTATACTTAAACAAGTTATATAAAAGCTTATAAAAGAACTTTCAAAATTTCGTATTGAGCACATTCAATGTCATTCAAATTATAAATAAATTTTACTTATTTCTTCCCAATTTGGGTTATTCTATTAATCGACATAATTTATTTAAAATAATTTTTAACCGATATCTTCAATTTTAATTTACTCGATTTTGATTAATTGAGCAAACATTATTCGATTGAATACCCTATTACTCCTACAAAATAAAAGAATTAAGAAAGAAACACATTTATGTTTAGTAGTAGAATGTATGAAATTCACGAAAAAATCCATGCATGTTCTTGGGCTTATAACTTTTGATGTGGTGAAAACTAAATAATTCTGTGAACTGTTTTCATTTGTCAAACACCTAAACACATAATTCGAATTTTTCATGAAATCTTACATCGGTCATATAAAACAATTGCAAGGATGGCAGTTGTGTTCAAAAATACAGTTTCTTAGGTCATAATATTATACAAATAAGTCATGATCACTGAATGGAAACCTGATATTGGAAGAACAATAGTATCTTGAGGCTGTAGGACTCAGACAAAATACACAGTATTTTGACAGAAAATCCCCTCATCTCAGGAAGAAAAATGGCAAAAAAAAAGTTATTTGCTTTGAATCTTTATCAGAAGAGTTGATCAAGCCTGAAGACGTATAAAGTTCAAAAAAAATCCTAATTTAGAGGTAAATAAATAACGTGAAAGTACTTCAGACGAATTTTTTTCATAATTATGAACTCGCTGACTTTTTTAAGCTTCCTGGCCAGTAATTCTATGTTGCAGATACTAGAAGGAATATGCCAAAAAATACCGTGCATCAAAGAAATCGAAATTCCCAAGAAAGTTTTTGAATTGGGCAGCTATATGCATATGCGGAAAAGAAGCACTTCATTCATAAAAAATGGTTCCATTAACATTTTGGGGAAATTTTGCGAAAATTCTTTACATATATATTGTAAAATGGAAATTTTGTATAATCGGGCCATTTTTCCTAAATGATTTCTTAAATTAAATTTTTTTAAATTCTAGATGTAAATGTACTTTGTCATGTCTTCGAAAAATATTTCTTTTCCGCAAAAGTTCTAAAATTTCGACATTCCAGGTGGTGTATATCTGTTAATTATTTTGTCAAAAATTAAAAATCTTTAACATCAAGTCCATTTTATTGAAGTATTGGTCCATATATTTTAAAAAACTTTCAGTTTGCGTTTCTGTATTTATTAGCTGTTATAAAATGAGAGACTTGGATTATCCAAGTTGGATACCGGCTACAAAAATACAGAGCCAATTGGTGCCATAGTATAAAACGCGACAAGAGGTATATTTTAAGATACATAACTATATGTCTTTCAAGCTATGGGGACATTATAAAAAGGTAAAAATACCCGAAAAAATTTACTTTTTTTGTTAATATTATTTGTGTTGATGAAGATAAAGTTAAAAGTTTTCCGCTCCAACATTTCTAGTGCTAGTTATTGATCCAAAAATAATATGGCTAATTATTAGAGAAATAAAACCATGTACAATTATGGTGGGGTATATTTTGGAGCTATATCGTAAAGTCAGGTGCTTTGGTCTCCATATATCCTATATATCGGGAAGATATTTTCCAACATTTTGAAATAAATTTTTGTATCGAAGGGTACCAAAATGGGCTTGATATTTAAGATATTCTATTTTTAATGGTGCAATACCTCATATTTAACGACTTGGATCCTTTATAAATGGCGTTTTAACAAAAAAAAAAAAAAACAAGAGGAACTAAATACTTATTATTTTTTACTATAACGACAAAAAAGATTATCATTTTTGTCATTTATAGGCGAAAAATAGTCGTGTTCTTCCTAAACCAACCTTCTAAATCCATTAAATAAAAAATTGGACTAAAAATCCCCCAAACTTTAACTCCAATTTGGGAAATAAATCAGTAAACCTTCACAGAAAAAAGTCACCAATTAACAAATATATATGAAAATAATTCATTCAATTATAAACTTGTTTAAATTTGCACCTCTCACCAAAATGATTATATAAATTACTAAAAACTATAAAAAATACAAAGCAGAAAAAATTCCCAATTAATAAATTAATTAAATCAATCAAGTAGATGATTGAATGAATTAAAAATGTGTATAGGAAAAAAAATCATACCAAAATTTATTTTTTATTTTATTTTTTCTTGAACATATATCAGGCCTGTCACAGAAAACCATTCCGATCGAAAGTGGAATTAATTCCGTACTTTGCTTCTTCAAAAAACATGAAACGAAAAAATTTTTTGAGGTGGAAACCATAAATCAATTCCACTTTGAAAATTTAAGGTGGTTTCATTCCCAAAAATTTCTTTGTTCCATGTTTTTTGAAGAAGCAAAGTACGGAATTAATTCCACTTTCGATCGGAATGGTTTTCTGTGACAGGCCTGTATATTAAATTTTGATGCAAAATTAAACAACTGAGTTAATTGTAAAAAAGACGGTAATAATTTTTTCTGTGTTTAATGGTGATATTTACGACCTATTATTAATAAAAATTAAAGGAATTTCTTATATTTTTATTTTGTTATTCTCAAATATAAAGGTGATTAAAATTCAAATACTTTTGTGAGGTATATGAAATAACTGCACGTGTTATTTTTCTCAATTTCTCGGAAACGATTCAACATTTTGTGCTACTTTTTGCAGCATTTGGTAGAAGACAAATAAGGCAAAAAATTTCATTTATAAAAAAAATTATTATTTTTTATTCACCTAATGTTATAAACAAGGTTTAATTTTTCTACTATAGTAGCTCCCATTTACTATGAATATCAACTACTAACAAACGCCATACTAAAAAATATATTCACTGTTTAACATTTTGTGTTCCATACTACTACAAACTGCAGCATTATTTTCATGTGGTATACTAAAAATTGCAGCGTTTGTTTACAATTTAAAGCAACATACTTAAACAGTATTCAACTTGTTTGTCAAATATATAAACTACAACCTCGTGCTGCAGTGTGCTCTAGAATTTTGCCGAAAATACATATATTACACACCAGTCAGTGTTTTCTTTGTTATGCTGGATATTTTTGTCTATTTGAAAATTTGCGCTTTAATTTTTCTGCTATAGTAGGTAATTTAGCAGTCTTGTTTTTGCACTTTCTATGTTTTGTGTGTAAAATAAAACACATAAGGGTTGAAATGTAACCTAATGTACATATTGTATGTTGGTATGTACGTTTGTATATATGTAGTGTGTATGTTCGTAAGAATGTTTATGTTTTTTATCTTTCACACAAGAATGTCTAGCAGCAATGAAATTGTCAACAAAAAGGCTACTATACATTGTACTATAGCAGTAAAATTAAAACGAAAATAAATAATACTGCGCAATATGTGTTCAACAAAATTGTGCTTGCGCAACTCTACAGAAATATATTTTACTTCGTGTGCAATGGTTTGCTTTTGCTGCTGCAAATTGCAGAGAAGAGTCACAAATTTAGTAGTATAACTATGTTATAGTGTGGATATTCCTAGTTGTTGTGTATTATATAAATGAAACATTTGTATATTTATTGCACAGTCGTAAGTGAAATTTTTGTAGCTAGAACTGCATATTTAAACCTTGGTTATAAATAAAAATTAACTAATATTTTATCTAAAAATTAAAATTCACTAACTTATGTGAGACACTGTATGTCTACATTTTATTGTTGGTTTTTCTTTTTTGAATAAATATAAAAGCGTTAATTCTTATAGTAATTAAAAAATACACAATTAAAAATTAAAAAAGAAATTTTTAATTGTGTACATATTATTAGTTATTCTTAAAAATTAACATGTTTACTTAATACGTTCGATCTTTACACTTTATTATTTCTATATATTTTAAATAATCAAGTTTCCTAATTAATTGTTCGTTCATAAAGAAATCATTTAATTTTTAATATTTTAATTTACATCACAAAATTAAGTAATCATTCAATACATCATAGCAATAAAAATCAAACGAAAATGTATTAAATTTTAAAGTAATGAAAATCCAAAGCCAAATTTCGGATTTAATTTTACCTGTGACATTTTTTATCACACAATCGTACAACGAATATACATATATATAAATACAATTAGTAAATTTATTAATATTTTTTAATTATTTTGATCATAAATCACTGCAAAATTAAAAATTATTCTTTTAAACGACTGTTTTGCTTACGAAAATATCATTTACACTGTTATGATCGCGCACACACACACACATACATATGTATGTTGTTCATACAAAAACATTCAAAGAAAACAGAAAAATTCTTTCTGTGGTCAAACGTCTTGAATTATTTTAGCGTCCCACTCTCATGTCTTGTTTGGTCGCTATCATAGCACACTCATGATTTGTTCATAAAGTTGAAGCACACACGCAGTATTTGTATTTGTATGAATAGTATTTATTGCTCCGCACACACACTGATAACAGCACTTGAAAAATAACAAGTGTCTTGCAATGCCTTATTATATATAGAAACATAAACTATTTTTCCTTTTTAATTAATAAATATAGTTTATCGAAAAAGTTTTCGGTTCAGTAAAAATAAAGAAAATAACTTTATATATGTATGTTATTTAAAAAACAAACCAAAACAATTTTATTATATTTGACAATCAATAAATTTATTTATTTTTACTAGACTAGGAAATTTCGAAATGAACATTAAAAAATAATTGAAAAAACCATCTCTATTCGCGGTCCGTTTTAATTAATGAAATATTATTTGTTACTTATGAATTTTCCATTCAATTTCTTTAAGTGCACGTTGAACAAATTATTTAAATTATACTTTTACCATTTTTTTTTTTAATTTAAATTACATTTTCGCAATTGTATAATTTTTTTTTATAAAATTTTAACGCATAAGTAATTGTTTTCTATTTGAACACACATTATGATAACAATTTGCATTTAATGTTATTAAAACTCATAAATACGCAAATAATATACTGTAATTATGTTAGAAATTAACATAAAATTAATTGCAAAATAAAATGAAGATAAGTGTGTATCAAAAAAGAGATACAACTCTAAAATTATTTCAATGAAACTGTATATGTAGATTAAAATATTCAGCGATTTTTTTGCAAATAGTGGCAAAACATTAACAGATACTTGAATGCAAAATAAACATTTAAAAGCAAGTATAACGACTTTGGAATACCGTATAATATATATATATATATATATATATATATATATATATATATATATATATATATATATATATATATATATATGATAAATCTATACAAATGTATACATTTCAAACAAATTAGTATGTTCTGCAGGACCTTAAATACATTTTTATATAAAAAAGTGCATGGAGAGTTCTATGATGATTTCTTACATTATATAACATTCAACAACAGTTTAATGATTCTAAGATTATATTTATTTTTTTTAAGGATTTTATTCAGTTTTAAACATTTTGTGCAATTTTGAGGGTTTTAAATGAAAAATGTAATGAATCATTATTCACATTAAATTTATTTTAAAAATAAGTTTCTTTTTTATTTTAACATGAATTGTACATTTTTTGGCCTCATACACAGAAAAAAGTAAAAAATGGACTTCAATTACGAAATTTGTAATATTAATTAATTTTTAATTGATTTTGCTCCAATCATCAAAATGATAATATTAATAACTAGAATAATTGATATTATTATTACTTCTTTTCTCCAAATAGATGCAATGTGCTGAAAATTTTTGAAAATTTACTTAAATTTATTTATTTCTGTACTTTTATAGAAAAATATTTAAGTTTTCTTTACATTTTATTAACAGCTGTCAATTTATTGAAAAGCAAAACTGTAAACCAATTAGAAAATTAATTATATTAATAAATCATATAATTAAATTCCAATATAAAGTTAATTAAAAATTTTATTAAAAAATTATTTGAAATATTTTTTTCTGTGTAGGTTTGTAATCGACTGAATTTTTCAATAAATAAATAAAAAAAATAAAGATGTTTTAAAAACGTTTAGATCTGGTGAAAGTGGAAGAAACCAGATTTAAGTTATATTTTTTATCGCCCTGAATGGAACGATATTTATGACGTTCTTGGATTATAAATATATGTCAAATTTTCTTTCCTATACATTTTATAAAATGCTTGTGTACATTTCTTAATTTTGCAATGTAGGGTGCAACTGCAAAAACACGGTTGTATTCAAATCAGAAATTGCATGCAAAACACATACGAAAATCGTATAAAAAAAACAAAGAAAGTAACTATAAATACAAATGCATGGATATTAGAGTGGCCCCAAAATGTAAGGTAACAATGCATTTCAGCTCAAATGAAAATTTACTCCGTTTTAGCATATCGTTTTTCACAATGGTCATCGTTGCATTATCATTTCGCTGAATCAAAATGAAAATTAGTCCCTTTTGGATTTTATTTCTCATTTTAGTTAAAACAACAATTAAAAATTTGGTTAAGTGTTTTAAAAGGCGCATTTAATGGTTAAACTAAAATTTCGTATTAAAAAACTTTTCAATTTGTCACAAACAATTTAATATTTGAATTTTTTTTACACGTAAATATTACAAAAAAATAACATAAAAATTATTTAATATAATTGCCAGAAATTTGCCGAAATTGCTTTTTTACTTTTTTAAATTTCGATAGATAGATAGGTTTTAATACAAAGTTTGATTCGAAAAATTCGAGTAAGCTGAACAAATTGTTTCAGATACCAAATTTTCATATTGTTCCTTTTCCAAAAATATAAAAAAAAAAACCTGAAAAAAGAGCCTTTTTTCATTTTGTTCCAGCTCACCTTATTTTACCTGTATACACACGGGGCCCTAATGTACATAATGCACTACATTTTATTTTGTATGCTTTCTTGCAACATTTTATATCATCATATGCGATTATTTTATTTTTGTGAATTGATTGTGCGCTAATTAGTTGCACAACGGACCGAAAAATACGCAAATCTACAAAGCATGATGTATTACAATGAAACAGCGTTAATACTGCAAATGAATAAATACATACATACTTACGTATATATTAATTTGTGTTGTAAATATGATTATGTATATCGTCACCTAAAATAAAAGAAAGCCTAACTAATATTCAACAAATTTCGCATGTAATATGTAACATATTTGTTAGCACGCTTTAAATAAAATTAATAGTATTAACACTTTCAACAGATACAATTTTTATTTAATCAGTTATTTGCCATCGTTTGCTGTAGAATTTTGAAAATGTTAGTTAAAACCGTTTGCATTTTATATAACGATATGTATGAACAAATAATAGTCAACATTATTCATTGAAATAAGTAAAAGGCACTTTAAAAGGGTTTGTTAATGTTTTCAGTTTTTTGTTTTGTTTTTTTTTCCTACAGGTAACTTGAGCTTGCAACACAGGCGATTTTTCTGCAGAATTTGCATTTAAATTCTTGTTTCATTTTCAACGTTGATGTATTTTTATATGCGTGTGTGATGTGTAGTTTTCAAACTGTTGTAAAATATACATAAAGAAAATGCAATTGAAGTATGTATGTAATTAATTACAATATAAAACTGTAAATTAAATTTACGCAATTTTGCTTTCAAATCTTCAAGTAAGTATTTTTTTTTTATTTTATGATTTGCTTAAAATTATTAATCATTTTCCACACATTATGCATGCGTCTGTGTTCATGCGATGCGCTGATGCAGCTCAATGGCATTTAAAAACCAATTTTCTTTTGAAAGAAAAATGTAAGCGTTTTCTTTAATGTTAACTGTTTATAAAGTGTTGAAAAATATTTGTCTAATTCAATGTTTTTTTTTATTAATTCTTTTATTTTTAATTACTCTAATGGAAGAGTGAAGTAAAATATTGGTATTTGAATATATTTTCACTATTAAATGCAGTTATGCAGGTAGATGAAATTTCATTAAAGCATTGCAATGATGCTAAATGCCTTGACTTAAAAAGAAATTTATAATCTTCATTTAACAAGAGAAACGACTTTAAGCTTTTATTGGAAAATCAATCAGTGACAAATAGAGTAAATTATTTAAAAATAGCCATAGTTATGAACCCATCTCTATAAATATTTACATATGTATACAATAACAACAGAAATTTTTCATATTTTTTGTTTGAAAGGTAACATCTATAAGAATTTTGTAATAAATGTATTAAGAGAAAAAAAATCATAAAGTCATAAACTTGAAATCTAAATTTCGTATAGAAATATTGTTTTTTTATTCTAAATTGGTATTAAGACTTCATAGTTTATTCGAAGCAGTTTTATATAATTTTAGATCATAAGCTTATAATACAATCTATTCTTTTTGTAAAAGAATATATATTTTTATTTTTAAATTAATACAAACACTGTTTTTAAAGATTATATTTATACCCTACATCATTATAGATGGTTGGAGTGCTTGTGGTGATGTTTGTAGCGGTCGACTCACTTTTAAATAAAATATACATAGATAGCAAATTCAATTGGAAAATTTCTAAGAAATAATTATTTTATAAAAACTTTAAAACTAACAAACATACAAAACAATAAAATACATAAGTATTTATTATTCCTCGAATGTGCAAAACTCCAAAACTAATTATAATTGACAGGCAATCCCCAAAACAAACAAACTTAAAACAACTAACATTAACAATTAAAGCTACATAACGTTAACTACAATTATGTATGTAGGTTAGGGTTGCCAGAATTGTTTGGTAGTTTAACTTGACATTTTGAAAAATTCAACTTGATTTTAAACAAATAAACTTGATATAACGACGAATGTTAAAAAAAATTAAAACCTAAAGAAAATTGTAGACGCATCAATTATATCCTAAAAATGTTTAATTTTTTCAAAAAAATTTTATTAGGAACTAAAAAATTAATTTAAACAAAAAATATATAAAACTCAGAGTAATATAAATGTTTTTATTACGATATTTTCCACGTCGACTAATAAAGCATTCATCGCACTTTTTACACAATTGTTTATCACATGGCAGTTGCAATTAGATTTTATTATTTCATTGTTTTCATTTTTTTAATTTTGAAACACGGAATTATGGACACCATAATTAACTGCTGCATTATTGGCGCTGTATGAAGTAATTTTTTTAAGATCTAGTTTATTTTCTATAGTTATTCTTTTAATATTTTTGAAAAAATGAACTAGAAACTTTTTCTTGTGAATATGGAGCCAATACGTTTCTTGCAATTGCTGCTACTTTAGTATGACCACAATTTGTTAGCAATTTTACTATCGCAGTATAAATATCAACATAATTTGATATGACAATCTAAACCGTTATAACTAAGTCCATGTATTATATTATGAAAAACAAGTAATAATTCAGTCTTTGAATCAAGTGATTCATCCTTTAATACAGCCGGTACTACAAAATTTGAAATTTATTTTCAAATTTTTTGGGACAATGCCGATTTTGAATTTTAATTTTTTCTCACAACTATATTTGCTATTAAGTACTCGCAAATTTCACAATAAAATAAAGTTTTAAAATCTTAAAACTAAAATTATAACCACCACACTTGCTATTGTAAAACAGAAACAATACCCAGCAGTTTTTTCGGTGTCAATTCACCCGCTTTAGCACAGTAAAGTCCATTTTTGACTACCCACCTGACTCATTCAAATGTGTACGTTTTTTTATACACCGCGATAGTTAAGCTATCGTACCTTTTATTGACTCTTTTGAAAGCGTTGAGGTGGCGAATTATACTTTATTGACCCTTTGGTGAGCGTGGAGGTGGCGATAGCACTATTTATTGACTCTTTTGAAAGCGCTGAGGTGGCGATAGCACCAGTTATTGACTATTTTGAGAGCGTGGAAGTGGCGATTTATACTTTATTGACCCTTTGGTGAGCGTGGAGGTAGGGATTCTTTTTTCGTTAAAGTTTTCGTTTATTAAATGTTTTTACTGAATTTTAGCAAAAATGTAGAGATTGAAATGAGAGTTTATAACTGAGTTTTTTGAATCTTGAAACTGATTTGTTATTAAGTTTTAATTACATTCAGTTCTCAGTGAAAGTTTTTTAGTGAAAAAGTTAATTTTGCTTAAAATACAGAATTTTGGTAAAATTTTTAATTTTTAATAAAAAATTAAATTTTAAGAAAAATTTCAGAATTCTTTAAAAATTTTGATTCTTATTATAAATTTCTCCTTTTTAGAAAATTTTAATTTATTTGCAAAAAAATTTAATTTTTCAAATATTAGAACTTTTGTGAGAGTTGGTATTTTTAGATGAAATAAAATATTTGAATAATTTGTTTAAACGAAAAATATTAATGAGTTTTTAAACATAAGTTTTCATAGTTATGTTATTTTAAAGTTTAAAGCAAATTTTTAATGAACGGGTCTAATATAAGAAACATTTAACATTAAATTAATTTTAAAAATATTTCCAACAACATACCATACATATATATACTCATATTGGTTAATTGTTGGAAAAATCTGCACACATTTATATAATATTTACACTTTTTTCATATTTTTTTCAAGACAATTGTTTTGTTTTTAAATTAAAATCCAATTAAAATTTTATTTTTTTTTTTTTTCAAATAATGACGTTCTATCATTTCTACGATATTTGTCGTTAAAATATACTTACGAAAAAAATCGCTAACTTTAGTAGAGAATATCAAAATCAAAAACAACCGAAAAATTTCGTTAATTAACAATATCGGTAGTAAATGAAAAAAGTTACGGAATTGCGGTACTAGTCTTGCTAATTAGGATTTTACAATTAATAAAAAAAATCAAATATTCTGCATTTTTTTTTTATATTGACTTTTTTGTACTAGTCACAATATCGCCACTTTTTGGTCCTTTGGTGGCAATACACCTCTTCCTAGGACATCCCCATGTTAAAGTGACTAGTCAGGTGATTAGTAAAGTGACCAGTTAAAAAGATTGTCAGGTGACTGACTCAATTTCACCAGTATAAGGATCGACTTCCAAAGGGTATATAAAGTGGAAGCAACAGCCACCTCACGCTCACAAAGGGTCAATAAATCAACATGCTCATTAAAACAACAAATAGTGCAATGTATGTAAGAATGCTCTGTGGCTGAGTGGTTAGCGCGTATGACTATAAAACATAACGTTGTGAGTTCGAGCCGGGGGTGCGCCATAAACAAAAATTTAAAAATATTAAATTGAATTAAATTGGTTAATATAAAATAATATGAAAAGAAAATGCAAAGATTTTAATAAATAGTAAAATATAAATAAAAAAAAAAGAAAAAAAAAGAAACTTACAAAAAAATAAAAAAAAAGAATAGAAATAAAAAAAATATATTTTTATTTTTTTCATTCT
The DNA here is from genome assembly GCA_951394005.1 of Protophormia terraenovae. Classification (NCBI taxonomy): domain Eukaryota; kingdom Metazoa; phylum Arthropoda; class Insecta; order Diptera; family Calliphoridae; genus Protophormia; species Protophormia terraenovae. The sequence goes on from OX596074.1 coordinate 153,582,357, forward strand.
GAAAATCACTTATTTATCGCCACCTTTTGGTCCTTTAGTGGCAATACACTCCTTCCTAGGACATCTCCATGTTAAAGTGACTAGTCAGGTGATTAGTAAAGTGACCAGTTAAAAAGATTGTCAGGTGACTGACTCAATGTCACCATTAAAAGGACTAGTATGAACTGACTTTTTCGTACTAGTCACTATATCGCCACCTTTTGGTCCTTTGGTAGCGATATACTCCTTCCTAGGACATCCCCATGTTAAAGTGACTAGTCAGGTAAAGTGACTAGTGGTGACCCAATTTCGTTAGTCAAGTAACCGGTTTCGGACAGTCACCTTTGACTGCAGTGATAGTTAGCATATTGTTATATATATATGTGTGTATATGCATAAACACACATACATACATGTATATTAAAGTGCATTGATTTATATAGAGACAGTAAAATACACAAATGTCGTTAAATATATAATGAGATTTTTTTTTTTAATTTTGGAGCAGTATTGGAATGGCTTTATTCAATACTATTGACATATGTATTTATTTAACCATTTAATAAGAAAAGTAATATTTTAGGATCACCGGTCCATATTAGGTTAAGCTAATTTTTATGACAAATAAAAGGTTAGTTAAGATAATAAATGTCACAAGAAATATAAATTTAAATAAAATAAAAACTGTTAATAAAATCTTAATATTTCGGGAATGAAGAGATGTAAAAATTATTTAAGTATTAATATGTATCTATTATATTATGAAGTTCATTTTCTTATAGCGAAAATTTTGATAATGCTATTGAAAGAAATTCGTATTTTTAGAAGTGTTAAATGAAATGTAAATGAAAACATTCAGACGTAATATTTCGGAATCATATAAGAACATACTAATCTTAATTTCTGGAGGGGTAATTTGCAACTTTTATTCATAAGGCACTTTAATGTACATATATACATGATCAGCAGAGACATCAAACACAGCCTGACCGGGTAAGTAATAACAATATTAACAAATGAGTAATTAGTTAAGCTAAAGACAGAAACACACAAAAACAAAAACTACTAACTCTAAAGATAATACAACCATTGACTTACAAGAAAACCAACAAACTAAACATATGTGATACGATGTGCCATGCTATTTTGCGGTAGTACTGTAATTTACTATTTGCTAATTACACAGTAATGTGCGTTCGCTCAAAAAAAAAAAAAAAAAAAAAAAAAAATGCCACCTCCTCACAGAAACGCAATTAAAATACATACATACAAATAAAAATAGTAACAACAACTATAGAGATGTATTAAAGTTTCCAGACTCACTGACTGATTTAGTAAAGTAAGTGAATACAAAACAGTCATAAAAATGTGAGTTACATACATATGTACCTATGTATATACATATATACAAGGTACATAAACTCCTTCTTTCACTTTTTTGTGTAGACATATTTACATATACATATTTTTTGCTTTTCTTCGAAATCAAGTAAAAAAAATAAAATAAAATTTTATAATAAAACAATGGTAATAGTTAAGCATTTTATATCAGATCGAATGATACAAATTACTTTGAAAGATTATTAATTTTTTGTAAAGAAATTTTAGTTTCTCATAGGAAGAGAAAAAAATCTCAGAAAGTTACAACAACTTAAATCACTTTTAAATCATAAAAAGAAAGTGAATGCGATTCTCGATGTCTCATCGTTTGGTTTTCCTAAAAATCAACAAGCGCAAATATTCAGCTCGGCCGAATCTATATACCCACCATCAACTTTTTCAAATTTTACGCTATATGAGAGGGGCGGTATAGTGGGCAGTAAAGTGGGCGGACCACGCCCATTTCTAGTTTCCGAGTTTACATTGGTCTTTGAACTATTTGATCAGAATTTCGTTGATTTCCACCTTATATGGGAGGTGGACGGTAAAGTGGGCGGACAAAGCCCATTTTTGGTTTCCGGGTTTATATCGATCCTCGAACTATACGTACAAAATTTCGACTTCGTACATGCTTTTGTTGAAGAAATATCAGCAGAAAAGTATAATACGGACATCCTGTGCTGCTAGTTTTTAGCCCATAACTTTTTTGTTTGTCAACCGATTTTTTCCATTTTCAATCCCAAATAAACCTTATATAAGACAAATATTCCTGCCAAATTTCGTCCCCCTTCGTTATCCCGTTCGAGCCCTATCCTACTTTCAACAGACGGACCCACGGACAGACGGACGGACATAGCTAGATCGACTCAGAATCTAACCAAGACCCAGAAAATATATACTTTGTGGGGTCTTAGATGATTCCTTCGACATGTTACACACGGAATGACAAAATCAATATACCCCCCATCTTTTTGATGGTGGGTATAAAAATACAGATACATTTTAATATGGAAGCCAAAAAAAAAAAAACGAGAGAAAAAGATATAGTCGGTCAGGCCCGACTATATGATACCCTACACCATACATTATATTTCGGGGAGGGGTCTTTTATTAGACATGGACCCAAATGTGGACCGATACTTATAAGCGTAAAATAAGACATAGAAATACAGAATATTACGTTGATGCTGACATTTATATGAATTTATTCACTTTTGGGTGATTCCCGAAAGGGGGTCTTATATGTGAGCTACGGTAAATTATGGACCGATCTTTATAAAATTTGGTACTATCATTTATGTTTATATAAAACTTATTTGTGTCGAATATTAATTTGATACTAACATTTGAGTAGAATTTATGGCCGTTAAACTGATTTTTTGGAAAGGTGTTTATATGGGAGCTATGAGTAATTATGGACCGATCTTTTTAAAAATTGGCACACTTATTTAGACTTATATGAAACTTATATGTGCCAAATTTCATTAAAATATTGATATATTTAAGGGATTTATGATCGTTAAATCCTTTTCCGGGAGGACATTTGTATGGGGGCTAGGTGAAATAATGGACCGATCATAACCAATTTCAATAGGCTTCGTCCCTGGACTAAAAGAAACCTGTGTACCAAATTTCATTAATTTTGATTCAAAATTGCGACCTGTAGTTTGATTACAAGGTTTACATGGACGGACAGACGGTCAGACGGACAGACGGACGGACGGACGGACGGACATCGTTAAATCGACTCAGAAAGTGATTCTAAGCCGATTGGTATAAATTAAGGTGGGTCTTAGACCAATATTTTTGGGTGTTACAAACATCAACACAAACGCATAATACCCTCCCCACCTATGGTGGTGTAGGGTATAAATACTTGATCCACTATGTCATACTATGTCCAATGCAGTGTGACTATTTTACATCATTTTAACTTTTTTTTCTGTAAATTTGACGATTGGCAATTTTTTATAGAAAATTGCTAATATTCTGACGATTTGCTTAAATGAAATACATTTTATTACAAGAATTTTCACAAGCTTTATAATTTTATGCTTTTAAAATAGGACCGCAAAATCGTATCACATATGTTTAGTTTGTTGGTTTTCTTGTAAGTCAATGGTTGTATTATCTTTAGAGTTAGTAGTTTTTGTTTTTGTGTGTTTCTGTCTTTAGCTTAACTAATTACTCATTTGTTAATATTGTTATTACTTACATACAAAGATACTACATACCTAGTTTTAGGAGAGCTAATACTATGTTCTCATATAAAGGTTTTTTGAAAAACGAGTCGTTTTATTAAAAAAAAAAAACACAAACAAATTGACTTGTTTTTCATAAATTTTAAAGCCAGAAAACATCTTGATTCGAGTTGTTTAATTATTTAACACAATAAAAACATACTAAATTTCCATTTCAGAAATTTTTTGTATTTTTAGTACAAAGAAAATTGTTGAAAAAAAGAATTTATAAAAATTTTCAAACAGTTTAAAAACCAAAAATTAAAAATTATGAATTAAATTTATATTTGTTCATAAATTTTATTTGTTTAAACATTTTATTTTTTGATTTAAAAAGTGTTTATGAGTTAATTTTTTGTTTAAATCAAAAATTTGATAAAATATTTTGGCAAATGAAAAACAAACCAAAAGGAAAAACTCAATAAAATAATATGTGAAGAGTGTTGATTAAACTCATTGTGTTTTTCAAAAAACAAGTCAAAAACTAATGTGTGTGAACATAATATACATACATACATACATACATACATACATACATACATACATACATACATACATATATATTTAAATATCAACAATTTCTATGTTCTCGCTTGACCTGAAACAAGAAATTAGTGAATGTTCGCAAAAACGAGGTATTTTCGAAACAAATATATTCGAGAAATTATCGAAAATTAAATAAAAAGTGAATGTTCGTAGCATCGCAACTTACTCGATAATTTCTCAATAGTTAATGTTCGAGAAATTTTCGAGAATTCTCTAAATATCGGATTATCACTAAATTAAATTTTTTCGATAAAATCTCGAAAGTAAATGTTTCGAGAAATTATCTATTTTTCCCAATTTTTCGATATTTTGTTACTTTAAGAGAATACTTATTTTCTTGTTTGTACATGTCATGCTTTAGTCATAGTTCATATTGAATGGTTGTAATTAAGACTTAAGTTTATGATGTAAGTTTAACTTTAAAAACCTTTTCTGGAAAATAATTATAAAAATGGTAAGTAACATTGCAACAGGTCAAAAGACATTCGAAAAATTACATATTTATCTAAATAATTAATTTTTTTCTTGCAGATTAATTCAGTAAACTTGGACCTAAGAAAAAAGTGGATTTGGGCAACAGAAAGGCTAATATTATTGAGACTTTAGTTAGTTAAGTTTACAATAAAAATAAAACAATCTTCAAAAATGAAATCAGCTTTTAATTTTAAATGGGAAACAAAATAAAAATGAAACAGAATAGAACTATTGCAAACGATTCAATAGTAATATCAATATCGAACAATTTTCGATATCGAAAAATTATCTCTAACGAACTTTTTCTCGTTTTGCTAATGATAGCACTTATTATTCGATATAGATATCATAAACGAACCTTCGATATCGATCGATTTGCTGCCACAAACTGAACGACAGGTGAACTCTACGAGTTCATTCTTGAAACGCCTTCGATAGTCGTTCTCGAAGGTTTTGTTAGAGAAATGTGCGAGAATTATTCGAAGGCGATATCTTTATCGAAGTTTGTGGTCAAGCGGGTTAATGGATTGAAAAGTTTTTGTCAACTAGATATATTTCCAAAACTAATAGTCTTGGGAAAATACCGATTAGTGTAAACGATCCGTATTTAAATTACTATTTTTATGTAATTTATTTTTAGTAAATATAGTCTAGTTAAACAAATTTTTAATTATATTTTTGAAAACAACTTATTTATTTAACGCTTTTAAAAGTGGCGTTTATGGCGACTGTTTAAAATTTGTCGACATTTTGTCAAATTTTTGATGATAAATAATAGATATCTTCTAATACTTTTTAAACCTTGCAAATTTGTTGCTTCAAAGTTCCTCAGCGATTTTTAAATGAATTTAATTAATATAAAATATAAGTTGGGGGGTTTTATTTCTTCAAAAAATCACATAAACGAGACAATAAAAAAATACATTCCAGTGGTGTACAAAATATAAAAAAAATTACATTCAAAGTATCGGAATATGCTATGAAAGTGTTAAATATGCTATAAATATTACAAAATAAGCATATAATGCTTTTATATACTAAAATATGCCACAAAACGTAAAACATTTAAAAATATGCACTTAAAATCCAAAATGCTTTATTTTTCATGACGGATGAATATTTTATTATATTTTCAATTTATGTTTAAATTTTAATAATGTACTTATAACAGTGATTTTACACGGTACAATACAAGCAGAAGTATTTATTGATATGATGATGATAACAACAAACTATTAGTGCTTGCGTTATAGGGTATCCAATTATTCGGGTATTTACATTAATGGGTTTATTCGACAAATAATTATTCGATGTTAAAAGTTGATCGGTTAATAACCGATTATTGACAAATTATTCGATTAACCGAATAACCTTTGTTTACATGTAAAACATATAAATTACACAAATTATAGCTTTTAATATATTTAAATAGTTACTTAGAAACATGATATAAGATCAAATTCTTCTAAAAGGAGATCATTTCGTAATTATTTTCTCCTATTTGTACGAAAAAATTTTCATTTATTAGCTAATACTATAAAATATTCTACTTATTCCGCTTTATTTAATATATTTTTCATGTAAGTATATTTTCCGTGTAAGAATGATATTTTGTTACACGAGTTTATATTAACATTTTTTGGGTGCATTTAGGAGATGATAATTAAAAGTATTATGACTTGTAAAACTTTGAACTTACTTTACCCAAAGTAATGTTTAAGAATTTCTATTGAAACAAGTTTAATTATTTATGAAGATATAATGTTATTACCTTTTATTGACGCTTTTTATAAAACATTCTATCCCAAAAAAAAAAGCATCCAAAGAAGTCAGAAGACACTGAATTTGAGATCCAGAAATAGCACAAATTTTTTCAATGAATTGCATTTTTTGATACCTGTGTTATGTCATGCCATATTCACGATTTTGTGCAAAATTGCAATGAACATCCAAATTTTTTTATCGACTCCAGGAAATTAGTTTTAATTTTTATTATTATTTTAATAAAGAAAATTTAATAACATTGTTTTGTCATTTGTTTCAGTTATTTTATTTTTTTGGAAAAATAACATCCGAATATCAACGTCTTATAGCAGAATAATTCGTTTAAATCTTTCTATACATATTGAATCCTGCTTTATTACTTCTAAAGCAGAAGAAAAATTACCTCACTAAAAATTATGTTTATTATTACAGGAATGTAATAGACCCCTTAAAGAGATTACATAAATTTATCATAAAAATAAAAAATTTTCTAATTTATAACTCGAGAAAACTACATTTCGGTTAACCGGTTATTCGACACAAATTATTCGGTTTATTCGTTATTTGAAAATGGACAGTTTTAAATTATTCGGTCAGTTAATCGACAAAAATTAACCGAATAACCGAATGACGGTTAATCGATTGGATACCCTATTGCGTTAATTCTTCTCAGACGTTAATATGTGCACAGTGTGAAAAAATATGAAAAAAATCACAAATTTATTAAAAGATCTCAGATTTATGTAGAAAAATCATTATACACCTGTGTCCAATGCGTTGAACACTAGATTTGTATTCTTATTAAGTTATTTTTTTTTTCTCTTTATGCAAAATAATTTTGCAACTGAAACAAAAATCGATTTTGTTTTTGGTCAATATGATAATTTATTTATCTCAGCAGGATATTACGTGCTTATATGTAGACAAGTTAATTTACCAAGCGGGAAAACTGAGGTTTCTATTGCACAGGCTCTTTTAAAGCAGTGCTTGCCAAAGTGGCGCACGTGTGCGAACGTTCTCTTAATTTTTTCATTTGTACAATACAAAACCTATAATAAAAAAACATTGTGTTGCAAATACGTTCTCAGAGAGCCGAGCACTGTCTTTACAAGAAATCCAATTCACTCAGTTATACAGTGTAACTGAGTATCTCTTTTTTCGTAAAATAAGGCACTTCAAAAAGGTCTTCTCCCCCTGGACAGTCAGTATTTTTATGTCGTTCTTATCGTGGTGATAGGAATTCTTTTGATGCTGCTGTTGTAGAAGGTGGCAACGGTGACAGTGATATGTAGATTACTTTTATGTTTTTCTTCGCTGCATGCATAAATTACTTTTTATTTTTCGTTTGGTATTTCAATACATTATCTTTGTGCGATATACATTTCATATATTGCATCTCATATGCATGTATTTATTGAGAATTTCCATGTAGGGTCAAAAATATTGCATTCGTCTGTACGATGAAAAATTAAAGATTGGGTACCGTTACCCCGAAAATACAGTAACAGAAATAATACAAATTATTTTTACTTCCCATTTTTAATGAAATTAAAATGAATTTGTCGGACTGCTATAATGAAATAATAATAGATAATAATGTTTACGCAGAGATCATTGGATTTTTATATTATAAATCGTAAGTAAAAATAGGGGTTTAATATAGCTTTTCAATCAGTGTTGCCAAAACCTAAGTAGAAAAAAGTTCTAAAAAAATAAATTAATAAGTAAAAAAACAAATGCTATAGCTATGCCAAAACAAATGTGCTAAGAACAAAAATTTTTTGTATTGGCAAAAAAATAAAAAAATTGATGTCGTTCATTCCACGTGAGATTTAAGAAAAAAAATGGCAATTTTTTTATTGAGGGTCATCTGATTTTGTTCATATTTGGTACGCATATAACCTATGGAGCCATTTAAATATCTAAGTTTTTTTTAACTTTAAAAAATTCGCGAATTTATTCACGATTTTCATTTTCTGAAAAGTCAAAAAAATCGGAAAAGTGTGTAATTTTAAACATCAATATCTCTAAAAGTTGTTAACGGATTTTAATGATTTAAACTGCATGTAGAAAATGAATATGTCCTCTTTAAATGTAGTAATTTAAAAATAATATTATATAATTAGATCTTTTTTTGTTGTCTTCTATCTGCTACCAAAATTCTTCAGAGGACTTTTCATCGTAACATATACGAAATTAATATTACATACATATGTACGTACTTACTACATACAATTATAGATATCCAAATCTATCTATGACTTGTTTTCTATCATAAATATAGAGCTCCCTTTGCTCTCACGTCCTTTAATGTCACGTAAGATATTATCACCAGAAAAATTTGCTAAAATTACGACATGAGTATACATATCTGTTCTTGATATTTTATAATTGCTTTTTTATATTTGATTTAAATATACATATGTATTCAAAATAAAACGTAAAAATTAATGTGTTTTCTGTTTTTTTTTTTTTTTTTTCTAATAGCACATTTACATACGACCAAAATCTGGTTTAAATAAGATTTCAATCAAAATCTACTTAATTTTATGAGATTTCAATTCGATTTTCCATACAAATCAAAATCTAGTTTCTATGAGATTTTACCAAAATCTTATAATATTTAACTAGATCTCATAATAATCAACACTATTTTTCTTTAAGTGTGTTAGTAAAATACAATAATGTGCTAAACAAAAATGAAATTTGTCTGTAAACAAAAAATTTTAAAATTGAAATTAAAACAAAAAATTTAATTTAAAATTAAAAAATTTAAAAATAAGTTCAAAATTGATTTTGTGAAACATAAAACTATTTTAGAATTGATTAGTGGTTGTGCTTAATTTGTTATAAATTCTTTTGTCAAACAAAATCTACAAAACTGATGAAAATATGTATGTAAATATGGTGGATTTTAAAATACCGTTATCTATACCGTTACCGAAATAAACAAAAATGGAATACAAAAATTGGTTTCCAATCTTGATTTTCGACTTCAGATTAATATAACTTTTTATCGAATAGATATGATACAAGATAGAAGAATATAAAAATACGAGCTGTAAACCCGATACTTCGTCAGCGGAAATTTTTTATAAAAACTATACTATATAATAAATTTAAACTAAGATTCTTAACTCCCTTGGGAACATTTTTAATAATGGTGTTATGTCATCCATAAATAACAATATCTCTTTAATTTCAGGTTTATCATCTTATAATAATGAAAAATAAATATCAGAATTACGAAAAAGTATATTAGAATAAAGAAAAAGGACCACAAAATCCACATTTTCAATTTTATGTTTCTAAGGATCAAATTGCAGAACATTCAAGAAGTACTATTAGAAGAACGAAAAAAGATACCACAAAGTCCCTTCTTATGGATTCTCATTCATTTAAGACCACATATCTTTAATTTCATGTTTCTACTTTAAATATTATAGAAAATTAAAAAAGTACCGTAGGAAGAATAAAAAAGTACCACAAAGTCCCTTCTTATGGATTCCCATTCATTTAGGACCACATATCCTTATTTCATGTTTCTAGGTTAAATATTACCGAAAATTAAAAAAGTACCGTTGGAAAAACAAAAAAGTACCACAAAGTCCCCTCTAATGAATTCTCATTCATTTAGGTCCACATATCCTTAATTTCATGTTTCTAAGTTCATAATTATATAAAATTCAAAAAGTACCATTAGAAGAACAAAAAAGTACCACAAAGTCCCCTCTAATGAATTTTCATTCATTTAGGACCACATATCCTTAATTTCATGTTTCTAAGTTCATAATTATAGAAAATTCAAAAAGTAGCATTAGAAGAACGAAAAAGTACCACAAAGTCCCCCCTTGTGAATTCTTTACAACATCGGACAATGCATATTTATTTTCATATTTCTAGGTTAAATATTATAGAAAATGAAAAAAGTACCAATAGAAGAAGAAAAAAGTACCACAAAGTCCATCCTCTTGAATTTTTACCCACAGGACCACGTATCTTTAAGTACCACAAATTCCACTCTTGTGAATTCCTATCTACATTTTCTTAATTTAATGTTTCTATGTTTAATGTAATTGAAAATTCATTACTAAGTTTGAATAAAATGTAATTTCCCGCCTTTACCCCTTTTTTGGTACTTTTTTTCACCCATCGAAATATCAAAAATTGTATTCCAATAAATTTCTAAATTGTATTGGTAACCCATATTAAAATACTCATGAATATTTCAATAAATATAAAAAAAGGTTTTATGAAGAAAGTACCAAAAATAGGTACGATTTTTACCCTTAAACGTTTGAATTTCTAAAAAGTACCAAATTTATATTTCTCATTTTTTGATAAGTTATAAATACAATATAAATTTTATATCTATGTTGATTAGTTTCAAAGATACATATGGTGCCAAAAAAGTACCAAAATACAGTTTTTACCCGTTTTCTCCCTAAAACTGCCGATTTTCAAAAAAGTACCAGACACCTGTCCAATAATTTTTTAAATGAATAACGATAACTATTCAACTTTTTTTGCATCTTTATTAGTTTGGGAGATATAAAGTTACCGATTTTACCCGTTTTTACCCTTTTTTACCCCCTAAACATTCGAATTTCCAAAAATCCCGTCTTAGTGGATCTATATGGTGGGAGACCTACCTACGTTCCAAATTTCGTCACTCTAGCTTCAGCCGTTTGGGCTGTGGGATGATGAATCAGTCAGTCAGTCACGTTACTCTTTTAGATATATAGATAAAATATAAATACGAATATAAAATGGAAGTCTCATTAAAGTGCGCCATCTATTGGATACTAGTACTAATACTAATATTATTTAGCCTTAAATGAGAATATAATAGAAAATTCTATATAAAGAAAAATCTAATAAGATAGTTTCCATTCTTTTTATTGGTTTGGTAAAATTTTAAATTGGTAAATTTTGTTTGTTTTTGCTTTGTTAATCATTAGTTTGAAATAGTTACATATACAATGTATAGACTTTTAATACAGAAACAGAAATATTTTTATTTTAATGAATAAAAGTTTTAATCAAATATTATTTCCATTAAATTAAGACATAATACTTAAATACAAAAACTGTACGGAAAATTTGATTAAAAAGGGCAATTTGCCTATGTTTGAAAATTAAATTTATTTTAATTTCTCTCCGGAATTTTTGTTGTTCTCATTTTCTCCCATAAGGTGAGTTCTTTTACCAAAATAAACACATAGAAAAAACAGATTCGTTATGGCAACCGATTTTTTTACCAAATGTATAACAACCAAGTTAAATTCGTTTTCTTCGACTAAATTTCCAAAGGCCAAATAAAAAGTAAAAATGTGTATTTTTATACAGATTTCATGAGATGATTTAATCTTCTTGCAATATTCTAATAGGGAACTTTTGTAGGATATCTATGAAATAGCAAACAATTGATTTTAAATTTAACTTACATTTTATTTTGGGACAAATAATTGCTAACAAAATGCAACTTTTTTAAACTATACTGCCAACTTCTTACTTAAGCGTCTATTTTTTAGGACTTCTATTAGAAGATCGGGAAAAAGATTAACATGTATTATTGTTGGTGTAGAAATAAGCTTCATCTATGGACTTACCTAATTATGTTTCCTCTCATATCTATTTTTTGTTTGTGTTAAAATTAAATTATTATTATTTTTTTAATTCCAATTAATTTGTTTTAATTTTATTTTCCTAAATTAAAAATTAAGTAAAAAATTAAGTAACCATATTTTCGTTATGATTACTGAATTTTGTTTTTTCAAACACAACTAAAATGTATATTCACAATATAATATTGATTGTTGTAAATAAAAATTTTGGAGTATTTTAAATAGTGTATTAAAAAACCGGAACCGGAAACCGGTTTTTGAATTTTAAAAAACCAACCGGTTGCGAACAATTTCTACTTTCGAATTATTCGACATGCTGGTTTTTTTTCTGTCGGTTAACCGGTTTTTTAATGGAAGCTACTTTTTAGGTTTTTCACTAAAACACCAATGTTTTTCTTTTATTATATTTTCATAGTGTACATTATTTAATGCAAATCTTGATACAAAAACAAAAAGGTAAAGAGCTACGATTAATTTGCGACGTAAAACACAGATAGAATTCTTTGTCAAAAATAATTGAATAGTTTTTAAGAATCAACAAATGTGTTAATGATGTACACTAGATAATCTTTGGAAAACTTTTCAACCATTAGAAATAGCTATTAAAGCTTTTAAAAGATTCTGCAACTCTAATAAGGCTTTATGAGCGCAGAATTAATGTTGTAAATACACTTACTGTTAATGTTCAGGAAAATTCCGATGTAATGATAATGTTTTGAAATACTCCACAAAAACAGAAACTAAGGAATTCGCTGTTGATTTATATAATCTATAGTCTATTTTATATGGTGTATATGAAAATACAGATTCTGATAATGATTTAAGTTTGAATTCTGAAAATTCGAATAGCTTAATTTCTGATTTAAGTTACACCAACAACATCATTTAAAACCGAAAAAAAAAACCTTTTTCTCATTTTTCGTTATATGACTTTTTATAAAGAACAAAAAAATTGGAAAAGTTATATTATTACCTTTTGACAATTTGTCCAACCTCAACTAATATTGAACGTGTATTTATAGTTTCCAGTTTAGTAAATATTTTAAATAAAAAATTAATTGAAATCAATACTAATTCTTATTTACAAAAATATTAATTTAAAAATTCAATTTATAATAATTTTTTATATAAGAATTCATGTTTTTTAATAACAAATGTTATGAAAAATAAAAAATAATAAAGTTTTCCTATAAATTTTTAAACATTTAATAATTTTTTTTACATAAAACCGTATTCGAAACCAGTTTTTTGAAAAGGCTATTTTTCGAATAACTCGAAAACCGGTTTTCTGAAAATGTCGGTTTTTTGAATAGACTATTTTTCAAGTTAGTTAATGGAATACAATTGTTTAGTTATAATCATCCATATTTGGGACGAATGCGAATTTATTTAAAAAAATTTAATTACTTCTTCCGATTATAATAAATTTTTTAAATAACAACACGAAATGATTACATCAATTATTTAAATAGGAGATGCTCCTAACTATTTATAGGAGCTGTGATTCGATTTTAGTTATGTTTTTATATCTTTAAGAAAAGAAAATAAAAGTTATACTGGAAAGTAAAAATTTTTGGATAAACGAACGCAACTATAAACGAGAGAAGAAGATATAGTCGGTCAAGCCCGACTATATAATACCCTACACCATTACCATCCACATAATTTTTTACTTATATACAACTTACTTGTGTTAAATATTAACATAATACTAACATTTGTATGGGATTTATGCACGTTAGTGATTTTCGGGAGATGAGTTTATATGGGAGCTATGGTCAGTTATGGACCGATCTTCATGAAATTTGGCAGACGGATTTTTGCTGATATAAAACTTATATGTACTAAATTTCATTAAAATATTCATATTTTTAAATCGACTCAGAAAGTTATTCTGAGTCGAACGGTATACTTTAAGGTGGGGGTCCGAAGATTTTTTCTCTGCGTTACAACTTCTGCACAAACACATAATACCCCAACCACCTTTGGTGGTGTAGGGTATAAATATTACAATATCTTTTTTTAAGTATACGATCTTTGTACTTTCTTTACCAGTTGTAAATTTGTTCTTTTGTTTATTCAAATTTATTTACACACATCTACATGTATGTAACCCTATTTTAAAATTGTCTAATTGTTGGCTATTATATCACACCGAAATATGTAATTCATTTATTTGTAATTACCAGGGCAAGTTTTTATATGCACAAAAATAATTGAAATATGCGCTTGAAAAAGCACGAAAAAATGGTATAATATGCACAGAAATATGCAAAAATAGCATGAATATGTATATAAAAACCAACGAATTTATGCATTCTTATATATTAATGTGTAGAAAATATTCCCAAATATGCATTTTTTAACTTTCAATCTCAAATAAATTTCGATGTTTATAAAAATATAACTATTTTAATTTTAAGCATCATATTTGACGCTTCCGAATTTTTTTTCTTTACAATATTTACAATGTACTAAAAATACTCACAAAAAAAAATTTAGAAATCATTTGATTGAACTTCAAAAAGTCACCAAAATATTGTGTTTTTGTTAAGAAAACTAACTTTTGTATCCATTATATGCAAATTTATGCAAAGATTTAAAATATAAGCATTTTTTGTGAAATTCTTTTGAAATATGCAAATGCTTACTTTCCAAGCGAAAAGCTTGAAAAACTTGCCCTAGTAATTACCATATATTTACCATGACTATATTTAACTATTTATAACCTCAATTATACGAACGTATGAACAAGATTGAATTGAATCTTTTCAATTCAAATACATTTTTTATAATTGAACAATAATTACCAAGCAACTGCCTCTGAGTCATAACTTCATGATCATCGCGATCACCGTAGTGATTGTAGTTATACCCTATACCTCCAATGATAGTTAGGGTAAATAATTATAATCCATTTGTGCAGATGATTGTATACTTACAAATCAATATTAAATCGTTTTAATTTGTGCAATTGCATGTGTGCGGTTTTTTTTTTTCGAATTTTGTGGGTACTCGGTGTCATTTTTTACAAGCTTTATAACTGTATCATAACTATTCGTAATAATTGTGCTGCAATTAATAATTTTATTAATTGAATAATAACTACTTATTATCCTAAACTTATAATTTATGTTTGTTTTTGTTTTTCATGGAAATGGAAAATATTTTGATTTTAATTTTAAATATCAAACCAGGAAAATTTTTTTAACTTATTCTAAACTCATTAGTTCTAGAACCAGTGTAGTCAATTTAGCCATTTAGTAGCTAAATTTAGATATCCCGTTTTCCCATTACAAAATCTATTTAGCAATTGGCAATTTTTATTTTTATGCTTAAATGTAAATAATTTTGAAGAATTATTACTTAATTAATTATTTTCTGTACAAAATATCATTAAACCTTTCAAAGAAAGTGGGTGACTTATTGGAAACTTATTTAACTTTATAGTTAAAAACAAAAATATAAGAACAATATTTGTTTTATGAAATGGTATATTTTCTTTGAACTTCTCTATTTCGCCAAATATTTACATAAGTGAATATTTTTTTTTTTATAAATTTTATCGAGAATTGTTTACGAATTTTTATTAAATAAATAAATTGTTAATACTTATCAAATTTCATTCCTTGCTAGTTTAGTATAATTTTTTTTGATAAATTATGCAATAATTTAATAAGCACATAACTCATAGATTAAAAATAATGATATGATAAAGACAGTGGAACCTTAATATTTTTGATTTTTTAATATTTTTTTTTTGTTTTAATATTTATGTTGCTATGCTGTATTTTGGTAAAGAAATCGTCCTAAACATAAATATTAAAGAAAAATAATATATTAAAAGATAAATTAATAATACATTAGCTTTATATGACACTGATAAAATAGAACAACCCAAAAGTTTTTGTGCGTGACATTGTGAATATGGCTTCCTATTCAGTGAAAAATCCAGCAAAAAATATACTACACCACCATAAGTGATTGGGATTATATATATTTGTACTTGGGTAATCGATTATTCACCTTTTTGAAGAAGGTGGTTTTCGAATCTTGTAGTATTAAGGTTCAAATTTATTATATGTTATTATCAGGGCAAGTTTTTCAAGCTTTTCGCTTGGAAAGTAAGCATTTGCATATTTCAAAAAAATTTTACAAAAAATGCTTATATTATAAATCTTTGCATAAATTTGCATATAATGGATACAAAAGCTAGTTTTCTTAACAAAAACACAATTTTTTGGTGATTTTTTGAAGTTCAATCAAATGATTTCTAAAAATTTTCTTGTTAGTATTTTGAGTACATTGTAAACATTGTAAAGAAAAAAAAAAATAAAAAATTGGAAGCATCAAATATGATACTTTGAATTAAAATAGTTATATTTTTATAAATATCGAAATCTATTTGAGATTGAAAGTTAAAAAATGCATATTTGTGCATATTTTCTACACATTAATATATAAGAATGCATAAATTCGTTGGTTTTTATATACATATTCATGCTATTTTTGCATATTTCTGTGCTTATTATATAATTTTTTCGTGCTTTTTCAAGCGCATATTTCAATATTTTTTGTGCATATAAAAACTTGCCCTGGTTATTATTTTAAGAAAAAAATTTTAATTAAGGTAATAAAATAAACATCAATGAAATTGAAAAAAGATTCGGCTGTGCCGAATCTTTGATACCCTTCACCATATTACCACCTTACTATCTTATCGACATCATACATTACCATCTTACTATCTTATCGACATTACCATATTACCGAATTTTCGCCTTAACGTATGCTTTCATATTTTCACATATATAAATCTAAATTTTTTTCAAACTACGAAAATTTGAATATATAAAAAAAAACAAAAATAGCAGGCTTTGCTTTTAAAAAATAAACAACAACAACAATTCCATTGTCTTATAGGCAAAAACGTCACTAATAGCAAAGAATATTCATATATAGAAGGCGCATCATGTAGAAACAAAATTTCTTATGGCGGGTTCTAATCATAGAACCTGCTCTCATGTAATTCCCGCTCTCAACATTTTGCATTGATGAGGGGGATAAAGGCACAACTACATAGAATACTTTCGCTTCAACTGCGACTGACAGCTAAGTTAAATACATGCATTTATATTGAGCGGAACCAACCAAATCAGATGAAAAATTTTCAACTTTGAAGTGCCAAAGTACGTAAATATATTTTGTCGGTTGTATTATTCTTATTTTAATATTTTTTCGTTGAGTCGGAAATTTTAATTTGAAATTCATTATTTCAACTGAGAACATAATAGAATTTTTACATATTTATATTTTATTATATAAAATTTTAATAACAAAATAATGCAACGACTGGGTTAATATCATTTATGTGTTGCGTAGCTGTCAGTCGCAGTTGAAGCGAAAGTATTCTATGTAGTTGAGCCTTAAGTAACAAGGGAAAACAAAATCCACCACCAACACAGAGAGAAGGACTTTAAATATATGTGTTTGTACATGTGTATATTCCTTATAAAAAAATGCAAATAAAAACACACAGGCATATATATGTTTGTAC
Organism: Protophormia terraenovae; assembly: GCA_951394005.1. Classification (NCBI taxonomy): domain Eukaryota; kingdom Metazoa; phylum Arthropoda; class Insecta; order Diptera; family Calliphoridae; genus Protophormia; species Protophormia terraenovae. The sequence continues at coordinate 153,599,924 of OX596074.1, forward strand.
ATGTATAAAGATCTTTATTTCAAATTGAAAGAAACAAATAATATTTGTTTCTTTTGTTTTGAAATGAAAAGTGCCAACAGAAATTTTAGTTGTTTATTTACTAATGGAAAAGATATGAACGTTAATATCACTGTAGGGCATAGCATGCATGTTTTGTTGTTTTACAAGTAGAAATACTCTGATCTGCACCGTTGTGCTTATACCTTTCTTAGTGACGTGACAAATTTTTGTATGATTTCGAAGTTTTCAATTTATATTTTATAGTTATATTTTTGATAAACTAATAATTGTTATATTTTACTTTTATATATTATATTTTTATATATTTCAAAAAATGTGCATACAATTTGTTTTTGTTGTTTTTTATTATTATTATTTAAAAACATGTTTTTATAGAGAATTTTTAATTTTAGAAATTATTATTTAAAAAAATATTAAAATTTTTTCATTTTTAAAAGTACATATTTTTTCCATTTTTTGGATTTTTTAGAAAGAAAAATAAAAATAAAGTAAATAATAAATAAAAGTTTTTCCTTTTTTTTCGGAAAAAAATTATTTTGTGATTTTTTCCAAATTTTTGAGTTGTATTTTATTTGAAACAAGAAATTGTTATTAAAATATATATTTTTTATAGAAATAAATAATATTAATATTTTCAATTTTAAAACTTATTTTTAAATTATATATATTTTATTTAGTAAAAAAGTTGTTTTGAATAAAAAAGTATTTCATTTCTTTTATTTTTGGGCAGAAATAACATTTATTTTGAAAAAAATAAGTTTTTTGATTTCCTTTTTCTAAGCAAAAAGTTATTATTTTTTTTATACAAAAAGAAAAAAATATTCATACAGCAATGTTTCAATTTATAGACTTAAATTTTTTTATAAACAAAAATACTGAAATTTTTTATTAATATATAAAAGTTATTTTTATTTATTTATTTTTGTCATAACAATTTATATAGGTATATACAAATTAAATATTTTTTACAAAAGATCTTTTTTCAATATAATTCCACCTTCTTTACAGAATAAAACAAAATGATTAAAGAAAAATCTATTTTTTTGGTGACAAATTTGATATGAATAAAAAAAAAATAAAAATATTTTTTTATATTTTTTTTCAAGTGGATATAATTCTATATTTTTGTTTTTATTTATTTAATTAATATACTTAACATTAACATCTGTTACTTTGAATACATAAGTAACAAAACTACACAAATCAAATTTTAAAATATAAATTTGATATCCTGAAAGTATATAAGCTCATATGACGTTAAAAAAGGTATAACTAGTTCGGTGCTGATTAAAGTATTTCTACTTTTAAAACAACAAAACACATATGCTACGCCCTACACTAACATACGCGATCGTATTTATCTCCTTTAGTAAAAACAACCGATTTCTTGTTTCTACTTTTTTATAGGCACTATACCAGCGATCTCACACTCATACATTCACAATTACGTTTGTGTATGTTTTGTTTTTCTGTCCCATTATGAAATTATACACCAAAAAAATAACATAATTTTTATAGTAATTTAATTTTGAAAGTTTCATCGTCAATTCAAGACTTGTAAGTGGAAATACACGTTACTAGTTTAGAATTTGAATAATAATAACCAGGGATCGCAACGATTACCATAGTAATCATAAAAATTACGATATAATGTTTTTTTTTTCTACTCTTTGATTAAAAAAATAACGATAAATTATTTATTTAGGATTTTAATTTCTTATTAAAAAATATCGAATAATTCAGCACGAACGATTATTTCAGATTTGTACTTTATAATAAAAAATTAATTGTAGTACATTATTAATTAAAAAAAGATAGTTATATAATTAAAAAATCATATTAAATAATCCTACCTAATATTAAATATTTTTCATGAGTGTATCTCAAGCAACAAGCAGTTACACAACATTCTTGCTTGAATGCTCGTGCGAGACTGAGTTTTTTATTAATTTCAAGAGCATAACAAAAGAGATAAAAAACACACAAGCTTCTTTTCCTTTTGTCTTCCCTCCCGCATCAAGTAATACTTTTAAAAAATATTTCAGTTTTCATTGACTGTGTTACTGCTTGTTGCTTGAGATACACTCATATGATTTTTTGTATCTTAATTAAACAACTATCTTTTTTTAATTAAGAAATAATAATTTAATACAATTATACATTTATTATATTATTATTTATTATAAAATACAAATTTGAAATAATCGTTCGTATTGAATTAAATTTAGTATTATTTGATATTTTTTAATAAGAAATTAAAATCCTAAATTATTAATATATCGTTATTTTTTTTAATCAAAGAGTAGAAAAAATAAACATTAAATCGTAATTTTTATGATTACTATGGTAATCGTTGCGATCCCTGGTTATTATTATTCAAATTCTAAACTAGTAACGTGTATTTCCACTTACAAGTCTTGAATTGACGAAGAAACTTTCAAAATTAAATTACTATAAAAATTATGTTATTTTTTTGGTGTATAATTTCATAATGGGACAGAAAAACAAAACATACACAAACGTAATTGTGAATGTATGAGTGTGGCGATCGCTGGTGTAGTGCCTATAAAAAAGTAGAAACAAAAAATTGGTTGTTTATTTACTAAAGGAGATAAAATACGATCGCGTATGCTAGTGTAGGGCATAGCATATGTGTTTTGTTGCTTTAAAAGTAGAAATACTTTAATCAGCACCGAACTAGTTATACCTTTTTTAACGTCATATGAGCTTATATACTTTCAGGATATCAAATTTATATATTAAAATTTGATTTGTGTAGTTTTGTTACTTATGTATTCAAAGTAACAGATGTTAATGTTAAGTATATTAATTAAATAAATAAAAACAAAAATATAAAATTATATCCACTTGAAAAAAATATAAAAAAATATTTTTATTTTGTTTTATTCATATCAAATTTGTCACCAAAAAAATTAGATTTTTCTTTAATAATTTTGTTTTATTCTGTAAATAAGGTGGAATTATATTGAAAAAAGATCTTTTGTAAAAAGTATTTAATTTGTATATACTTACTATATAAAAAAATTGTTATGACAAAAATAAATAAATAAATACATAAATAAATAAATAAATAAATAAATAAATAAATAAATAAATAAATAAAAATAACTTTTATTTCCTGCCAAAAAATAACTTTTACATATTAATAAAAAATTTCAGTATTTTTGTTTATAAAAAAATTTAAGTCTATAAATTGAAACATTGCTGTATGAATATTTTTTTCTTTTTGTATAAAAAAAAATAATAACTTTTTGCTTAGAAAAAGGAAATCAAAAAACTTATTTTTTTCAAAATAAATGTTATTTCTGCCCAAAAATAAAAGAAATGAAATACTTTTTTATTCAAAACAACTTTTTTACTAAATAAAATATATATAATTTAAAAATAAGTTTTAAAATTGAAAATATTAATATTATTTATTTCTATAAAAAATATATATTTTAATAACAATTTCTTGTTTCATATAAAATACAACTCAAAAACTTGGAAAAAATCACAAAATAATTTTTTTCCGAAAAAAAAGGAAAAACTTTTATTTATTATTTACTTTATTTTTATTTTTCTTTCTAAAAAATCCAAAAAATGGAAAAAATATGTACTTTTAAAAATGAAAAAATTTTAATATTTTTTTAAATAATAATTTCTAAAATTAAAAATTCTCTATAAAAACATGTCTTTAAATAATAATAAACGAGAGAAGAAGATATAGTCGGTCAAGCCCGACTATATGATACCCTACACCATTACCATCCACATAATTTTGTTTTTATTTATATACAACTTACTTGTGTTAAATATTAACATAATACTAACATTTGTGTGGGATTTATGCACGTTAGTGATTTTCGGGAGATGAGTTTATATGGGAGCTATGGTCAATTATGGACCGATCTTCATGAAATTTGGTAGACGGATTTTTGCTGATATAAAACTTATACGTACTAAATTTCATTAAAATATTCCTATTTTTAAGGCATCTATAAGTGTTAAAACTCTATTCCGGGAGGACATTTGTATGGGGGCTAGGTGAAATAATGGGCCGATCATAACCAAATTCAATAGGCTTCGTCCTTGTGCTGAAAAAAGCATATGTACCAAATTTCATCAATTTATCTTCAAAATTGCGACCTGTACTTTGCGCACAAGCTTTACATGGACAGCCAGCCAGCCAGCCAGCCAGCCAGCCGACCAGACGGACGGACGGACGGACATCGTTAAATCGACTCAGAAAGTGATTCTGAGTCGAACGGTATACTTTAAGGTGGGGGTCCGAAGATTTTTTCTCTGCGTTACAACTTCTGCACAAACACATAATACCCCAACCACCTTTGGTGGTGTAGGGTATAAAAACAACAAAAACAAATTGTATGCACATTTTATGAAATATATAAAAATATAATATATAAAAGTAAAATATAACAATTATTAGTTTATCAAAAATATAACTATAAAATATAAATTGAAAACTTCGAAATCATACAAAAATTTGTCACGTCACTAAGAAAGGCATAAGCACAACGGTGCAGATCAGAGTATTTCTACTTGTAAAACAACAAAACATGCATGCTATGCCCTACAGTGATATTAACGTTCATATCTTTTCCATTAGTAAATAAACAACTAAAATTTCTGTTGGCACTTTTTATTTCAAAATAAAAGAAACAAATATTATTTGTTTCTTTCAATTTGAAATAAAGATCTTTATACATGTACAAACATATATATATATATATATATATATATATCTGTGTGTTTTTATTTGCATTTTTTATAAGGAATACACACATGTACAAACACATATATTTAAACTCTTTCTCTCTCTCTGTTTTGGTGGTGGATTTTGTTTTCCCTTGTTACTTATCCCCCTCATCAATGCAAAATGTTGAGAGCGAGAATTACATGAGAGCAGGTTCTATGATTAGAACCCGCCATAAGAAATTTTGTTTCTACATGATGCGCCTTCTATATATGAATATTCTTTTGAAAAAAGTGCCAACAGAATTTTTAGTTGTATATTTACTGACATTAAATGACATTAAATGTTTCTCACGCTATGTCCTTATAGATACTGTATTGCAGTGGCTGATCCAATCACTGATGACTGAAAATTTAGAAATCTACAATTTCATAAGGATAAAACTTTTAACCTTTTTTTTAATGTACAAGCAATTTTATGCAAAATAGTTATAAATACTTGAAGCATTCAATACATTATTACAACTTAATAACAAATGTCCGCCATTCAGTACATTACATAAAAATATTTATTAATTTACACTTATTATTGTACTGTATTTCAATATAATTTATAATTTTGCAATAAACACTTTAAATGAATCATTTGTCTTTTTATTTGGAGGAAAATGTAAAGATTTAGTTAGTTCTTTATATACAGTTAGGGACAAAACTATTTGTACACCCCATGCATTTCGTATATCTTCAATAATTTATAAAGAATAAAAAATTGTTATATGTAGTTTTAATTCAGGTCCATTTTTATTGAATTATTTGATAAAAAATAAATTAATGTATAACACATTGTTAAAAAAAAGTACAATTTAAGTAAAAATCTTTGGGACAAAAGTATTTGTACATCAGTACTTTGTACAATTATTTGTACGTTGGACTCTTGTATGATGATTTTTTTTTTTAAATACCGTTATATTTTCTTCGTTAATCGAGTTTTATTTTACAAAATAAGAAGTTGGTTTTAACGTTTTGAATAATAAGCACATCAAAAATGGGAAAGCGAAAAGAGTTGAGTTTGGATATTAAAAATTTAATTATTGATGAACATAAAAAAAATATAAGTAATTTAGTAAATTTGCAACATTCCACAGTACAATACATTGTAAACAAGTATAAAAACAGCGGATCTGTTGAAAATGTGCCAAGAACTGGACGGCCAAAAAAGGTTTCCAGACGGGAAGCGAACTTGGTGATAAAAGAAGTGGCAAGAAATCCAAGAGTAACTCGGGCAAAATTAACGGAACAAATCGCAAATACTACCGGAACAATTGTTCATCCAAAAACATTAGGGAGGATCTTACATTCTGCGGGATATGCAAGTAGAATTCTCCGCAAGAAACCGCTGATTAGTAAAAAAAAACAACATTTGCGTTTAGAGTTTGCCAAACGATACATTGATAAGGACGAAGAATTTTGGAATAGGGTTTTGTTTACTGATGAAACCAAAGTCAATCTTTTCGGAAATGATAGCAGGGGAAAAGTGTGGCGCAAAAAAAATACAGCGTTAGATGTTAACAATTTGACCCCAACAGTGAAACATGGTGGGGGAAGTGTTATGGTATGGGGGGCAATAGCAGCCAGTGGGGTAGGGCGAATGGTATTTATAGATGGTGTAATGGACCAGCATCAATATAAACGTATATTAGAAGACAATTTGAAGGATTCCGTAGATGGTTTGGGTCTTGGCCAAAGTTGGATATTCCAACAGGACAATGACCCAAAACATACAGCGCGTTCAGTGAAGGAGTGGTTGCTTTACCATGCACCAAGACAACTTAATTCTCCTCCCCAATCACCTGACTTAAACCCCATCGAGCACTGTTGGGATATTTTGAAACGTAAAGTCGCTACAAAGCACGTCCGAAGCAGGGATGAACTTAAAATTGCTTTGGAGGAAGCCTGGAAGGAAATATCTCCAGATGAAATGAGAAATTTGGTCCGATCGATGCCCAGAAGATTACAGGCCGTGATAGATGCAAAAGGAGGACCCACAAAATAATAAATTTTTCCAATATAAGTATTATAAGTAGGTGTAGATTATATGTACAAATACTTTTGTCCCAATGAATTTTCATTATTTTGTATTTTTTTAAATAATGTGTTGGATATTAATTTTGTTTTTATAACTTAATTAAATAAAAATATATTAAAAATAATACTGCATACGACAATTTTAAATTCTTTATAAACTATTGAAGGTATACGAAATATATGAGGTGTACAAATTGTTTTGTCCCTAACTGTATATCAATTACTAATTTACTTAATTTTATGCAAAATTCCAATCATCAACATAATTTATTGCGTTAAAAAAATAATTGAAATTTAAAAAAAAAATCAATTAATTTCACTTAATTAATATTATTATTTTTATGATTGGAGCAAAATCAAAAAATAATTTTATTAATATTAGCAATTTCATAATTGAAATCCATTTTTATTTTTTTCTGTGTATGTCTTAATATGGAAAAATCTTGCTTCAATTTCTTTAATTAATGTTTAATTACAAATATTCAATTAATAAAAGCCCAAAATATTAAAATATTTTGGGCTTTTAAAACTAAATTAATTCCATTGATATTAAAAGAACGAAACTTATTGAAATTTTCTATGGTTTAATGTTCATAAATGCTTTAAGTATAGCAGTATTTGATCAGTAGAATAAGCTTACATAACTATAAACCAGTACGTCAAATGTTATCAAGATGGATTGATATTTGACCAAAACTCCCCAATTAAACCTCTCTTCAAAAAAAACTTTATAAGTATAAGTAGAAAGAAGTATATATAATTAGAAATCCCAATGCCAAATTTTGTGTTTATCGGTCCATAATAATCGATCCATACATATATACGTTTTAACTAGTAAAACACAAAATATTCTATATAAATCTTGGGACTGATATAATTTAGTAAAGAACAAAAAAATATATATAATAATATATGTATATTAAATTGTTCAAAACGTTTCATTATTCACATCCCTTCATACTATTTCATTTGAAATTATAAATATATAACAAATTAAACTCTATTCTGTACCAAAATCTCACTTAAACTCCCTACTACGACAAAATTCATATAAACCAAAAAGAAAAAATAATAAAAGTGAATAAAGTTTAAAAACCACGAAATACAATTTAAATTTAAGTTGTTGAACGTGTGTATTTTCGTTGTAAGAAGATGTGGCAAGAATCTGAATCAGGCGGGCAAGCAAGGTGCATATTATTATCTCAAATTTATGACATTCGGACACAAGAGTGGAGTATGAATACAGTTCTCCACTGAAAGATGTGATATATGTATGTAAGTACAACATAAGTACGAGAAAGAGTACATTAGAGATGATGTTTTTAGTGGAAAACAAAACTACAACAGTAACAAAAGTAATGAGAAACTGTTGTCTTAAGAAACAAGTAAAAAATGAATGAATGCCCTTCTGGACCAACCTTTAAGTAAAATGTTAAGCATAGTCTTGGTCATGAGAATTTCTTCAATGTTGTGGATGGTGCTGGTGTATGGATGACGCGTAAGTTCGTTACCAAATTTTATGCATCACCGTACTCGTACGTACATACATTCATTTATTTAAACCATTTAATTTGCATGGGGAACGTGCAGCGAAAATAAGTTTTTTCATCTATTCTTCTTGTCGCTGTTGTTTTGAACTGATATATGTACAAAGTCTTCCCAGATATTGCACAATTCTATGAGTTAATGCAAAAATATACAAAGAATGCAAAAAAAGAAAATATAAAAAAAAACACAAGATTCAAAGCATCATCATTATTATCACAAATAACAGGTACAATAACAACATATTGCATTAAGTAACTTAAGCCCATGGTAAAAAGATCTTAAAGATTTTGTGTAATGCACAGTGGGATAGCAACGACTTTTCTGCATTATTTCAATTTATGTATTCAATTAATATCACTATATCTATCGTTCTTGAAAACTTTATACAAAATTTTTATTATCCGACTGCCGTTAAACAATGACTTAACGAGTGAGATGAAAATTGGTTCAACAAATCCCAAACCAAACAAGTAAGAATTTCTTATTTGGCTTGGTCAAATCTCTTACACCAACCATTAGTACAGGATGTATACATATTAAAATGGTTCAAAATTTCTCAATGGAATATTTACTAAGTAAAATTAATCAAATATACATATAAAATTAATGTTAATTAAAAATTTAATTTTACGTGGAAGGTGAGCAGAGAAACAGACGGATTTATGTAACAATTAATCAATGATTAAAAAACAAGTTTGAAAGTTAGTTTTACATATACTTTTTTAAAACTGAAGTTTGAAAAATATTATATTGATACTAAATATCTTTATAGATTAATTACATATTATTAATGTTCCTAGGTTGAATTGTTTTAAACTAATCCCCAAAATATTTCGATTTCGTGAGCTGGACCATTTCAAAATACCTCCAAAATATGGTTTTCGATCAACGAGTATACAATTTTTAACTTTTGATCAACAAAATTCAACATATCGGGCTTATATTCAAAATGGGCCACAAGCAGTTTTTTTTTTTTTTTTTTTTTTGCGTCGGACTCTTTATTTTTCTGTTTTTTATATATGGTGTTAATTTTGGTGCCAAAAGTTAATTCTAACACTACGTTTTTCACTTTTTGTTTTTGGACTATCTACAAACAGTATATATTTTTTTAAGGAAAAATGACCTATCTGCAAGTTTTTATTTGATTTTCAAAGTTATGTAAAAATAAAAATTTGAATATAATGAGAATTTTCTTTGCGAATTTAAATTTAAACATTTAGAATTAGAATCTTAATATATCTCACAAAAATATCGCTATATTAATGCAGTCTTAAGAAAAAACTGCAATTTAGATGCTTATAGATCATACTCGGGTACATCTATCAACATTTTATGAAGCTAAGTGGTAGCACTATGCCCTAGATTTAAAGACAGGAATGAAAAAATTTTAATAAAATTCGCAATTATAAGCAAAAAATCTTAGATACCAAAAGCAGTTTGTTAAAAAAATTATAATTAATTATAAAATTATAATTAATCGTCTTTAAAGGTTTTAATCAATTAAACCAATTTTAATTGGTTCAAAATTTTTTTGCTAACATTTTATTTGCAATATATTTTCGCATTAATTAATTTTTTTTTCAAAATTTAATATATAATTTTAGCTTTGAACACAATTCCGTGCTTTTAGTAAACACACCTGTTGTTTGAAATTTATCACGTTTAAAAATGGTCATGACAATAAAAAAATTTCACTATTTTTATCTCCTGATTGGTATGATATTATAAATTTAACGTATTGTAAATATTTTTTCAAAAAATATTATATTTTACTTCTTTAATTTCCGATAAACAAAACGGGCTATCTAACATAACTTCGCGAATAGTGGAGTTAAAAGATTTATTTTTGAGTGTGAGGTTTAGTAGGTGTAATATTAATAATTTGTAGAAGAACGGATAACAAAATGTTGAACAATTGGGTCATTACATGTGGCCCGTTTTGAATATAAGGCCACGATATAACAGACCCATTTCGATTAATACATCATTCTAGTGAAATTAGGTATTTTTTTAATATTCTACATTTTTTTTTTTTTATTTTATTAAACTGTGAAAATTTCAAATATTTTCCATCGTAATTTTGATATTAGGACATCTTTGAAGTGGTCTTATATTATAATACTATTGATATATGTATATTCATTTAACCCTTTAATAACCAAGTTAATATTTTGGGATCACAAGTCCATAATATGTTAAGTTAATTTTTATGGCAAATAAATTGTCAGTTAAGAAAATAAATATCACCAGATGAATATATTTATAAAAAAGGAACTATAAATTAGTGTAAAATAAAAATTTATATGGGCAATTCTTCAAATTCGTTTGCTTTTGATGTTCAAAAAAATTTCGAAAATTTTTTAATGGCACATCAACGATATTTAGTACCAATATTGCTTGGCTCTAGTGAAACACAAATTTGTTCGCGTGAATGACTTTTACCGAACGGCATCAATTTTATTGCGGTTTAAGATAAAATTTTTTTAAAAATTGCCAAAATTCTATTTATAGTCCTAAATCAAAAATTATTGCATTTATGTACTCTACAATGGTGTATCTAAAATACAAATTAAAAATATCGCGATATGTTAAGTATTCGAGGATATATTAGCGATTTAATAATTATTAAACCTTCTTATAAAATTTGCAAAATTCAGTTTTTAGTGATGTAGTCTTGTTCATATTCATCCATTTATTGCAAAATTCATTATTTTCTTTAAATAAGTCATAAAACAATGTCATTTATATGTATTTTTTAATTGCACTTACTTGAATCTCTAAAGTTGCATTAAATGCAAAATCGTACTTTTTTTCGTACGCCATATTGATGTTGATGTATGGTATTAAAGCAGCTACAGATTGACATATATCATCGCTAATTTTGATTAGTACCCTGGTTGTGCCTCGACGATTAATGTTAAACTAAAAACATCGCTGTCTTAGCCCATGAAAACCGCTGATGAATATTTTTAGTAAAATTATATTTCTTGCGCAAGTAAAACTTTACACAGGAACTTATTTCAGTTTAAAATTGATTTATAACACCAAAATCCGCTACAACAAAATATGCAAAATTTCTGAATTTCTTAAAATTACTATATACGTTTAGCAAATTAATATTTTAAAACGCCACAATGATTTTTAAATGTCATTTGGAAACCTTATTTGATAACGCTATACTCTAGCTTCACTGAAATAACGTTGCGAGTATGCCTCGCGAAAAATGCACCTCTTGGAGCCATTCACGTTTTTTCTCACCAAGTTTGGGTACCTCCTACAGCATTTCTGTTGAGGGCACATTAACGAGATATATGTCAAACGATGTACAAATTCAAGAGCTATTGGGCTCTTCTTTGAATTTTGAAATATCCGAAACGGCGTAATCCCCAGTGAAAAAACTGCAAAATTTTGAATTTTCTTTTTCACGACTTTTGCACAACACAATTTGACACTGGTTAATTGCACGCTAATTAAAGCTATGCTGGTCTTTTCCTACAAGTGTTTAGAGTCTACATTAGAAGAATTGAACTCTTATGTTTAAATCCGCGACTACAGCAATAAAAAGAAATAAAAAAAACTTGTTAGTTTCACACTTTTTTTTTTTTTTTTTTTGAATTTTTGACTTTGGGTACAGCAAAAAGTGTTGTTAATATAATTGCATCAAACGTTTTTTAAAAATGTCTGAATTTAAAAAAACATTTGAGGTAAAAAGAGAATTGCCCATATATTTTTCATAAAATTATATTTATTTATAATAAATATTTGCTTCCATACAACTTGTTTTTTAAAAAAAGCTTATTTAACCTTTTTGGAACCTAATGTATATAATTTACCCATTAAGGGTTGTTTATCTGTGATCTTCAATAGTACATATCAATATTGAACTTTTCAATGGCAACTTAAAACCCAAAATATAATGAAAAATTTCCGAAAAATTATAACAAATAACGTTAATAAAATCTTAATATTCCGCGAATGAAAGGAGATTTAACAATTATTTAGATGGATTTTTCATGACTCTATTATATTTTGAAATTAACTTTCTGATAAAGAAAACTTTGATAATGCTACTGAAAGAAATTTCTCTTTTTAAAGGAGATTTAAAAATAGTCCAGCTCACGCAAATGGAAACATTTGGATGTAATATTTTATGAATCATATAAGAACATAATAATTTTCATTTATGGAGGAGTAAATTTATACATTTTTTTTTTTTTTTTGCGAGGCACGTATTTTTACAAACGTACACAAGTTTCATATTCACAAATAAGTTTATAAATTTCTTTCTTTTATAGCCCATAGTGTCTACACACGATTGAATTCTATCTCTAACTTTTTGATCGGATTGGTAAAAAGGAAAAAAATATAAATAAATCGGTTGCACTCGTTTTCTTTTACGCTTTGAAAGCCTATCATTATGATTATGACGAATATTGTGCTTTAAAAACGAAGCATATATGCCATTTGTTGTTACTTTTGCTCTTATTGTAGGTATAGTTGTTGGTATTGTGCCATAGTTGGCCATATGACTGCTTTGCATCTTAAAATTACTAAGATTGTTGAGAGTTCTTCTGTTGTTTAATTCGTCTGTCGGTTTTTCGTCCATCTGCCTGTTTGTTTGTCTTTTTGAATCTCTTTGAATTCGTGTTTGAAATTATTGGACTTAATTCATGTGGCTTATTGTTTTTGTTGTAGTTAACTTTGATAGTCAAAAGTCTTCCCATTTTTTATTTTTTTATTTTGCATTAACTTAATATAACAGAAGCTTATATTCATATACCATCAGAGGTTGCTTCTGCAGCGATGATGACGACCGAGATGCCTCTTAAACATGTGACGTTCTACTTTTGTTCTTCATTCATTTTCATTTTTTTTTTTCTTTTTTAAGAAAAAGTACGTGCACTTGTAACGAAGGCGTGTTACATCCCAAAAACAGAAATATAAAAAGAATTTATATAAATAATACACCAGCCAACAACAGCACTGCTAAATAAAAATGGTTTTAGATGCATATCTGAAATTAGTTTTAAAAAAATCTTATTTTTTAAGGTTATAAGTTTTTTTGTGGATGATTACATTTGGCTGTTGGTTGCATTATGTTGGCTTTTCCATTTGCTGCTGTTATGTTTATCCATAGAGCCCCTTTAAATTTATTTATTTCTTTTTTTGTATATTAAATTTGAATTTCTTTTGATTTTCGTTTTAACATTGTATTTAACCTGTGTTCTTGATTCGAAGGCATGTAACTCTTACTTCTGATGCATGTTAAAAAAAGATGCTAATTATGAGCGGGTGGGAACTTTAGATAAATTGTTTATGATGATTATGAATAAAATATTATATTAAAATATATAGAACTTACTACACACAATGTAAAAACAAAATTAAATGTTTAAAAAATCATTTAATTTTTGTGATAATGTGTTAACGTTATAGGATTTATAATTTCCCGACCTTTTTAAACTCTCGGGAATGTCTTAAAAAAATACCAATTCCTGGCTATTTGGGAGAAATACAATCTTAATAAAAAGCATCGAAACTATATTTTATACTTACTTAAATTTATTTCATTTATATGTTTTTATAGACAAAATTTTTAATTTTTCTTTATATTTTATTAAGATATGTCAATTTATTTAAAAACAAAATTGTAAACCAATTAGAAAATTAATTATATTAATAAATAATATAATTAAATTTCAATGTAAAGTTTATTAGTAATTTTATTACAAAATGATTTAATATATTTTTTCTGTGCAACTTGCAGAATTACGTCTACTGTAAACATACATACAGACATAAAGCTTCAACAGTAATTTTTCCTGGATGCAATTGATGAATCATATAGTTGAATTTTTTACAGTTTTCAATTTCTGGAACCGGGAATGGAAACATTTTAAAAATTCCCACGAAATTCTTACCGGAGATTTCCGAGATAAAAACTTCTAAATAAAATAAGTGAAAGGGATGGAGAAGTTCTTCAAGCCTGACCCAACAAAAATTAAGAAAAAGCAAAAACAAAATTAATTAACTCTCAATTGATAAAGGAAATAAACGCTCCCAACGAAATTTCATAACAAGTTATTTATCGAAATAACAGTATAATGTCGGACAACTGATTCAAATGCACCATTTCGATCGACTTTCATACTTTGATTTTTCAAAGTACATATTTTATTTCTTGAACAAAAATATATACATAATTGATTATACTTTTTTTTTATTCTTTTATTAAAATTATTTTAATATTATTATTTTTTCGAGTAGAAATAAAAGTTATTTTTCGATTTTACATTATATTCTTTTTTTTTTTTTTATTCTGGAAAATATGAAAGATATTTTGTGTTTAATATACATTGAAAAGCCATATTTTTGTATATGTTCGTAAATTCATATAGACATAAATTTATAAGTTCATGAAAAACATTTATTCACATAGTCCTACATTCATAAAATGATAATTATTAAATAAAATTTAAAAAAATCATAAATTCAATATTCATTAAAAAATATAATTAATAAATTAATCTATTCTTTTTGGCAAATTTTGTATAAATAAAAGTCACAAAATAACAACAAACTAAAATCAGAAAAAGCTAACCATTTTAGTAAAAATATTCCTCAAAATTAATGTTTTTCTAATTTGACAAATAGTTTAAAAAAATAAATAAACCATTATTTTAATATTAATTTTAATATTATTCAAATTCCCATAAACAATTATTTTAATCTTTATGTGTAAAATAAGAGGATATTAGCAATTTTCCAAATATGTGTAAAGGTACGTTTCAAACTAATCAACTTAACAACATATAATTTGATATAATTTCATTCAACCAATTTCTCAATAAATTAATGATAATAAAGCTGAGACGTGATCGCGACCTTCAAAATTTGCCTACAAAAACCAGAGTACAGAAATTTCAACAAATTGACATCAAGATTTTGAGCCAAAATAAAAACATCTTAAAAGAATTGCCCAGATACAAAAACAGCAGCAGATGTCGAAATAACATATACATACTAACATACATATATTAATTATTATCATAAATAATATTTGACACATAGAATTATACTGCAGCCAGCCACATTAACAGCAAACAAAAATTAGGCCAGCACAGTACAAAACATTCAAATCGAATATCACAAAAGGATAACAGTTCAAATGAAAAGAAGTTTGTATGTTAATTATGAAACGATTGGGTTAAGCGTGAAAACCTATTATTAGTATTTCCGCTTTTTATTTATAATATAAAACACAAAAATATTGTCAGAAAGAAGACAGAATTGTCTGAATTAAAATACACACTGTATTAAGCATAACAAAAAAACACAACCAGCAAAGTCATCTCTCTCGCACCATACTTAAAATATTCTTAATTCTTAACCCCGAAAAAAGAAACATCACACGAAAGGAACTTTAAATCTTGATCATACTTAAATACAATTTAAAGTAAAACAACAAATTAGGATATTTCTGTATTCCTTAATGGAACCACAACCACCATCGAATCTCTTCTCATTGCTAAATAAAGTAAAAGTGTCTTGTCATACACACTAATTCATTGAAAAGTAACCATAGGCATCCTGGCTTGTTTTCTTCAATAAAACTTCTAGTCAAAACAAAGATTAATACAGCAAATATATATTTTTTTATTTGTTATTTTACTTCATTTTAAAAAACATCGTAAATTGCCAACAATTTAAAAAGAACAATAAAAATTGTATATTTTCGGTTGTTCATTCATCAACAAAGGCGCCTAAATTATCGTTGCAAACACTCATAGAAATTATGTTTGTAAAAATGTTCAGTAATATGTTTTTAACTTAAGACCAATTTTTTTTTAAATGCAAGGAAATTTAATGCATAAAATTTTTTATTTAACGCAACAATTTTAATCGATATAAAATTCGTATGACGTGGTCAAATATTCGTTATTCGAAATTTGTTTTATTGGTTCGATTATGTTTTACTAATATTTACTTTTGCGTTTAAAAATCTACAACACACTTCCCTTTAATATTATAAGCCATATTTATACCCAGCAAACATTAACTTTGTTTTATAGATAAAAAATGGAGTTACAAAAATGTACTACAAGTCAGATTTTCAACTTGCGACACATACTTTTCTTGATGTTATTATTAAAATTTGGATTTTTATCTTTTTCAAATTTTTGATGTCCACTTATTTTTATACCCACCATCAAAAAATGATCGGGGTATATTGGGTTTGCCATTACATGTGTAACATGTCGAAATAATCATCTTAGACCTCATAAAATATATATATTCTGTGAAAATCTTAGACAATCTAAATGTCCGTCTGTCTGTTGAAAGCAAGATATGGCTCGAGACTGATATCTCATGGGGACAAAATTTTACTCCAATATTTGTCTTATATAAGGTTTGTTTGGTACAGAAAGGGAGCAACATCGTGAACAGAAAGTTATGACCCAAATACTAGGAAAACAGTGTGTCCATCGTAACTCCAGCTTATACTTTTCGGCCGACATCTTTTACAAAAAAGCATGCAAATTTGCACAAATAGTTCAAAGACCAAGGAAAATTCGAAAACCAAAAATGAATGTGGTCTGCCCACCTCCCATATAAAATGAACTTTTAAAAATTTGCAGACAGTGCATATATATTTTCGACCAAGCAGAATATAACATTTTACCTCGTATGGTATTGCAATTTAACTTATTTTTTAATTTTTTAGACTTTTATGGGCTATGGGTTGCAAATTGAAGAACTGAATTTTATACTGAAAATTATATTTTTGTAGCGTTATTTCTTGTCCATAAAACATAAATGACTAATCCCCTTATAAAATTATATAACCTGAAAACTCCTTACAGAACCATATTTTTTGATCGGCAATGGGTTGCAAATTGAAGAACTGAATTTTATACTGAAAATTATATTTTTGTAGCGTTATTTCTTGTCCATAAAACATAAATGACTAATCCCCTTATAAAATTATATAACCTGAAAACTCCTTACAGAACCATATTTTTTGATCGGCAATGGGTTGAAAGTGTGATATGATGGAGAAAAACAGGAATGTTTCTGGTGATTGGAATGACCGTACCTACAATATATGCAACATATTTAACACGATTTTTTTTTAGTGTTGACTTGTTTTATTGAGTTTTTAAATTTCCTAATTATGAAATGCAAACTATATGCATTTTTAAGTTTTAACTTTCTGTGTTCCAATGTACAATTTTATTAATTAATATAATAGTAAAACAGTTTGTTTCTTCCATAAAAAAATAAATAAAAATATATTAACTAGAACTATTTTGACGTGCTAAACAAGAATCTGCTTTCTGTTTTGTTTTTATGGCCATTCCTAAAATTTTCACATTAAGAACGTCGAGTAGATAAGAAAAATCTGTTTCAGCTTTCATGATATATTGCTTATTTTATGATAAAATATTAAAAAATTACATTTAAACGAGACAAATTTTTTAATTTTTCATTAAAAATTAATTTTTTTTGCAACTAAATCTTCGAATAACATCGAAACTATTGAATATTGTAAAGATAACTTAAAAGTACTTTTAGTCGACACAGTACGTGATATAAAAAAAATTAAAGGAAAACTTCATACCCCATTTAGTTTTTACTTATAGGAGGATTGATTTGCCAACCAGGATAACCAAAGACGACTTACAATAAATGTTAACGTTATTTCAATAAATTTTAAACAGGTCTTTATATTACATTCGCTCGCGCACATTTTCAGTAAAGTCCATATTGGCGAACCATTTACCTATCCAATAGGTTAAACCAACGTTTTGGTCTAATATTAAAAGAAGCTATAGCCCTTATGATGATCTTATCTTTGCTAAAATTCTTGGCTGAAATATACCAATAACCCCATTTACTATTTAATTTTATATTTCTTATACAATTATATGTTTTTAAACTGGATGATATTCAATTAAACACTTTTCTAGTAACAAATTGTAAATCTTCACTTTATGAACTAATTTTAGTCCTCTTTAGTGTACGCGAGCAGAATCTGGAAAAAAAGTTTGAGTAATAAAATTCTTTTATTTTATTAAATTTAATTTTGTCTTTCAGTTTAATAATGATTTAAATATAATATTTTATATCAAATCGAGAAGACACCTTTTTTGTAAATTATAAAATTTATTTTCAAATTTTGGAATGAATCTCAATTTAAATTTAAACTATAAATATGAATCTCTATTCCATGTATAAACATTGTTTCGAAAAAACTTTGAACATACATTCAAACGTTTGACTATGTATTCGCTGGGTATATACATACATATATCTGATATGTATGTATGGGTAAACGCAAATTAGTGTTAAAATGTTAATAAATTCGAAAAGAAGACTAATTTTCAACAGAAGACAATTAAGTCAAAACACACCTGAAATGTTTGTATTGTTGCAAAAGGATGGATATTTAAGCGTTATTTCAAAAACATTTATTTTTTTCTAACCACATTCAAACAGTTAATCTTCTTGGAAGCTAAAACCTTTATAACAACTACAATATACAGTGCTGCGAAGAACAGTAGTAACAAAATTAAACCATAACTAAAGATATATTATTCAACTAGACATTTTAGCCTGTAGCATGGAACAGGAAGTTGATTTCTCGGCAATATGTGCAACAAAAGATGAGAACATATCTTCGAATGGTATAAATATGTTTACAATTTATTAATGTGGTTCTGAAATATAGCGGATACAAAGAAACATTAAATCGAACATAAGTTGTGCATAAGTTTGGAGTTGCCAAACATTTTAATGGTATATATTTCATATGTTATTAATGCTGTATTGACATAAAAATATGTACAATGACAATGAAGCGAGATATATGCCAAAAAATCTGTTTATATAACTGAAGCTATATGCCAAAATTCGCTACACTACATCAAATTCTGAGCTCGAGTCCTAATTTTCTCGATGTACAACATACTCAATTTCATACATGTATGTGCAAATAATAAATTTTGAAAACGATTTTTTTAAACTAAATTTTTTATTATTATTTTTTTTTTTTTTTTTTTTGAGCAATGTTTTACGGTAAGAAATAAGATATATATTTATTAGACTCAGCTTTAAAATCAAATTTTTTGGTT
The DNA here is from genome assembly GCA_951394005.1 of Protophormia terraenovae. Taxonomy (NCBI): domain Eukaryota; kingdom Metazoa; phylum Arthropoda; class Insecta; order Diptera; family Calliphoridae; genus Protophormia; species Protophormia terraenovae. Next base: position 153,619,429 of record OX596074.1, read on the forward strand.
TTAAAATTGTTTCTTTTTATAGAGTTGCAAAAAAAAAAAAAATACTCTGTTGCTTTTGTTTTATACAGTATTGTATGTGTATCTTTTTGAACAGAATTTTATACTATTTTATTTCTTTCACATTTGGTTTTCTTTCTCCAATTTTAATTATTATATAGTTTTTTTCTTTTCTTGAAAATTGTCTTTCTTATTTCCTAATGAAAAAACTTGTAAAAAATCAAAAGATGAAAACCGCCTATCACCGAAAAGGGCTTCTGTAGATTATAATACCCTTTTAACGTTATTTATGCAATTATTGTAGATTTTTGACATAAAATTAATATATAAAAAATTAAAATCAAATAAAATTAATATAGTAGAACGACTTATAATTTGAATATAAGTATTTTTCATTTTGCACAATTATAGAAGACGAACTTTGTAACAAAATAAAATAATGAAGCATAAGATTAATTAATTTCGAAAAAACTTTGTTATGGTAGTTGATAGGTGTAAACTATGTACCAATTCTACTTTTATCAATAAGTATTTAATGTTCGAAGTATAATAAGATGTTGGGATACAGCGGAGCCATCTTTGCTTAAAATTTATGAAAAACACTCACTTTTTAAATTATATTTAAATACGACTCACTTTCGTTTGGCATCGTGTTAAACATGACATGTAGTTAAACATTCAAAATTGGATTATTTCACAGAAAAAATTATATGTAATTGAATTTTCTTTAAATAAATACTTGGTTTTAAATAAAATTTAATTAAAAAAATATTTAATTTATTGGTTGTATATAATTTCATATTATAAAAAAATTGTCACTCCTGCGTTTTGACAATTAAAAATAAAATTTTATTATGAAACTGGTAAAACCAAAAATGTAAATTTTTTGATTAAAAATCGATTAAAAATTAAAGATTTGTTCTTAAATATTAGTCTATATATGAGTATGATGTAAGCAACTTTTATTTAGGTGTTTATTTTGTAAGAATCACTCCATATATGATAATACATGTAAATATACATTGGTATAAATATCGGTAAATATCTAACTATATTTGTTCTGAAAATTCTTTTAGTGCGTACACAATTCTTAGTATAGGGTATTTTATTGTGGCAAAAGGAGTTATACCGTATAATTCACTGTAATTGGTAAGTAATCTTTAGTAACGAAATTTAAATTTTTAATAATGATTGTGTTTCTATATTTTAAGTACATCTGGTCATTAAACGAAAGGTAAAGAAGATTCGATATCCACTATTGTTGATTTTTTTTTATTTAAGTATAGTTCTCAATTGTTTTAACCAACATTATATCAAACCCAGCAAACCCACCATAATAAATGTTACTTTACATTAAAATACACTGAATTATCATCTTCCTTTTATAAGTTCTAAACTTAATTTAAAATTTCATGCTATGTAATATTTTATCTTAATTATTATATTATGTTGCACAATGTGTATTGAGTTGTAAATAGGTATCGCAATTTCCCGGGATAGGTAATTTTTAAATTCCCGATATTTCGGATAAAAAACTATAAGTAATACTACTCTCATTATTTGAACATCAGACCCAATCAAAAAGGATATGCATTTTTACATTAGCAGATTTAAAAAAAAAAAAAAAAAAAACTAATTAAAAAAAGAAAGAAATTTGATCAATTGCTTAATCTACTGATTAATTAACTCGAGTGAATGCTGTCGTAAAAGATTATTTTTAATTTTACATATGTATTTAAAAGACATGTACCATAAAACAATATTGTGCTTACGACAAAAAAAAAAAAAAATTAAAAAAAAAAAATTAAAAATATCAGAAGATGTGAAAATTAACAATTCTTAAAGTAATGGCTTTTCCGAAAACCTTAGGGGTAATTAAAATGATATTAAGTTATTTGTAGCTTCAATGGGTAATGTTCACCCACATTTTATGAATATATCAAAAAGATATCGTTTCATATAAATCATTTAATGAATTGTAAATTATCTTAACCTCATTTATAACATTGTGGTTAAGACAAATTTCCCATCTGGATTTTTAGTTTAATCTTCTTTAAAATATCCCAGGGCAAGAAAAAAAAATTTTTTTCCGGGAATCCCGAAAAGGGAAATCCTTTGTTGCTCCTCCTGTAAAAAGCATTTCTTGTAATATTTATTGCTTTAAACAAAATTTATTAAATATTTTTTGATATAGAAAAAAGTATTTGAATTTTTATACATATTCAAATACTTTTTTTTATTGATTTATTTAAAAAAAAATGTCTTCATAGTGAAGTTTACAAAATGCAACATTCGTAGTAAATAAAATTCAAAGCATTTCTTAATGTTTTTTTTTTCTTGCAATTGTTTCTTTTTTTAAATTTACAATTTTAATTCATATCGAGGGCTTATATTCACATCGGGCCTCATGCAGATTTAGAATTTTTTTTTGCGTCAGACTCTTCAGTTTTTATTTTTTATACAGTTTTATATTTTTTATATATCTTAGATACCAAAATCAGTTTCTTAAAAAAAATGATTATTAAATAAAAAGTGCTATAAACATCGTCTTTAAAGGTTTTAATAATTTTTAAGTTGCAATTTAATACAATTTTAATTGGTTAAAATTTCTTTTTTTTTTTTCGAAAAAATTTGTTTGCAATTTTTTTTTTTTTTTTTTTATTTAATTTTTTTTTTTGTTATTTCAAATATCTAACGATTAAAAATGGTCCATCCAACCACAAAATTTCGTTTTTTTTTTATCTCCTGATTAGTATGATATCATAAATTTTACATATTGTAAATTTTTTATACAAAAATACTATGTTTTACTTCTTTAATTTCCAATAAACAAAAGAGTGATTCCATATCAAAACAGACAAAAACAGACATTTTCGGATTTGATATCTCCGATTTCAATGAAATTCGCTACAGCTATTACGTATTGTAAATGTTGCTCAAATCAGAAACTTTTTGAGTAAAGACTTTTCCCAGTCCAAAAATATGACGTTTCAAAAATGAAAAAGCGGTTGAATTTTTTCCCAAAAGTAATCACACTTTATTGCTCATAACTTCAAAAATATACATTGTAAAATTCTTATTTTTATTTCAAATAAAAAATACATTGACTTTAAAACGAAATTTCAAGTAGGAGCCTCTTTTTGTTTAGGAGTTATGAAGCAAAATACGGTAAAAAGCTTATTTTTTGTATGTAAAATTGAAAATATTTACAAACATTATTTTGATATTATTTTTTTTTAGGAGCACACATTTAAAAAGAATTAAATTTTATATACAAATTTTGAAATTAGATTATAATTTGGTACATAACTTCTAAACTAAAGGAGTGTCCAACATGAAATTTTGCACAAGTATAAAAAAGAGTTGTACTAATATTATGTAATTTTTTTTAGTATTTTAAAGATATCGTTTTCGGAGATATAATGATTTATTTTTTTTAAGTCTTATTTCGACCTTTGAACTTTTAATTAAAGTTATTCATAATATATCATTTTAAAGGTAATGTCATTGTTTTTAAAAGTACACTAAAATTAACATTTTATTTTCTATAGCTTAGGAGTTATTAATAATTGGATTTTATTTTTGTTCATAATTTCTAAACTAAATAAGGCTCCAACTTGAAATTTTATATCCATATGGAGAAAAGTTATAAATAATATATAATTTTTTAAGAATTTTAAAAATACCGATTTTTGAGATATAACAGGTTGAATTTTTTTATGTCTAACTTTGAGCTTTGAACTTTTGATGTAAAAAACTTTGTTTATATCGTTATGCAGGTAATATCTTTGTCTTTAATATGAAGTAAAAACTGAAGATCTGCCATGTTTATTTAAGAAGTTATTAGAAGTTAAATAAGTATTCATTTGTAAAGTTTTTAATTTTTTTTTCGTTTATTAAACCGTCATATTTCCGTACTGGAAAGAAACATGGGTCTGAAATTTCATGTTTTCGAAAACACTTCCGTTCGTTTTGACATGGAATCACTCAAAACGGGCTATCTACCATAACTTTGCGAATAATGGAGTTAAAATATTTATTTTTAAGTGTGAGATTTAGTAGACGTAATATCAATAACTCGTAGAAGAACGGATTGCAAAATGTTGAAAAATGAGGAAATAAACTGTTTTTATGTTCTCCTGAACAATGGTGATTTGCATGAATCCCGTTTTGAATATAAGCCCTCGATATGCAAAATCAAAAAAAGAGAAAAAAAGTAAAACTTATGATGATTTTAAAATAATGATAAAATACTTTTAAACTCATAAAATAAAAGTTGCACAAAATATTCCCACCATATACATATATTAATATGATTTTGTGATGGTTGGTTGTAAGTAAAAAAAACGCCTCCACTTTTGCCTACCTAAGTTGCTTTCTGCCAAAAGAGACTTTGTGATGATATTTTTTTTCTTTTGCCACAACAAATGTTCGAAAAAATGCAGTAGGGAGAGATCGCTTTAGTAATACTCTAATATATCGAAGTAATACTAAGATATATATTTATGCCATTGTTGATATACCATAGTGACCTCAAAAATTACTAAGACAGTGATAACAAAAAATATAACGATTCGTAAAAGAAATAAGGAATAATTAAAAAATTATCCAACATTAAATGTTGGAGGTATTTTTGGTATGACATAATATAACTGTTAGTTTCTTATATACTGTACAGAAAAGTATTTAATACAATTAAAAATTGATATATTATATAACATTAATTGATATATTATAGAACATTAATTCCAACCTATGCCGTTATTAACAAATACGTATTGTAGGGTATTTAACAAAAAAAAAAAAAAAAAAAAAACTAAGATGCGATAATGTTGTATATTTTTGTAGAAGTTGTTGAATGATGATCAGACTGGTAAATATATTTTTGTTTCTTTTTTTTCTGCTTTGTTGAAGGAGGAGAATCTGATGAATTATGTTTCGATGCTTCCTTTATATTTCATATGCATGTTAAACTTAAATTACTCTCCCCTCCACCATACACCACCATTTCATTTTGCACTGAACCTCAATTGAATCCAATCATCATAATCATATTTGGAAAGCAGCGAGCGCTTTGTTTTTGATCCATTATTTTGTAGACAAAATCAATCTGAAGACATGAAAAAAATAAAGGCAATACAGGGAGCTCCGCCCCGTAGGCATGTAAACCTACATAAGCAAAGTAAAGGATTTAGAAGCATTATTTTATTTTCGTTCTGGCTGTGAAATACTTTGCATGCTCTTAATACATATATATTAGTATTAAGAGCATGCATATGTATATTTTTTTTAATATTTGTAACAGATTTATTTAAACAAAATTTTTCAACGCTCTACCATTACTAGATATAAATGAGGTAGTATATATAATTTTGTCTTTCCGCAGGTAACACTTACAAATATTTGTATAAAATCAATAAAAAATGCTATTAATTGATTTAACTATTTCCTTCTGCAAGACTGATTGAATAAGATAATAAGCAGGGTAAGTTTAAATATGCACAAAAAAATATGCGCTTGAAAAATAAAAACGAAAAAAAAAATGGTATAATATGCACAGAAATATTCAAAAATAGCACGAATATGTATATAAAAACCAACGAATTTATGCATGCTTATATATTTATATGTAAAAAAGATATACAAATGTGAATATTTTAACTTTCAATCTCCAAAAGATTTCGAATCCTATAAAAATATAACTATTTTATTGATTAAACTCCAAAAAATCACAAACAAATTGTGTTTTTGTTAAGAAAACTAACTTTTTTGCATATAATGGATACCATTATATGCAAATTTATGCAAAGATTTAAAAAGCAATGATTTTTGTAAAATTCTTTTGAAAAATGCTTACTTTCCCAGCGAAAAGCTTGAAAAACTTTCGCTGATAATAAGTAATCAACAAGAATGTGTAAGATTTTTAAAGAACACAACTTAGTGTGTATAATGATTCCAAAAATGTTAAATTGACTTAATTCAAGTTATTGTAGGGTATTTTAAATGCATATAATACAGCCGAATATAGCATTAAAAATTGTTATTTATTATATGTATTAATAAATTCAAAGCAATGTTCTTCTTGGTTTGTTCCCATGCCACTCGCCTGAGGCGTTGAGGCTACAAATGAGGGAGCTTTTTCGATTTCATTCTGCAACAGAATTCTGTAGAAAATTAATTTTAATATTTATCATATTTTTAAATATATTTTTGTTAAAGTTTAAATAAACAAAACTCATTCTCATGATTTTGTCATAAAAAAGATGATGCATTTGATTTTAGTTTTTCTCCTCTCAACTTCCTTTCATAGCTTAAAGTACCAATTAAATAGTAGTAAAATTTTAATTAATGCTTTTTTATTTTAAGTCTCTCTCATGAAAGTAAAGTTTTGCCTTTTCTGTTTTATTTATATAAAACCTTTTTAGCACTATTATAATTTTACCATATGAGCACTTATTAAAAATTCGTGATGCAAAAAAAAAAAAAAAAAAAAATTAAGGACTAAAGGAGAAGTGTTCACTTTAGTACATAATTTTCTTTCGGGTTAACGTTGATATTTCAACACCTCGTCTATAAAAAGAATTAAAGGAAATTATATTTGTTTTTCGGAATCTATGACAAAATATATAAAAAAGATAAAGCTTTCAAAATCAATAAGATTTGTAGAACTTTTAAGTGTTTAATATGAAACTGTTGTTAATATTTCATGATCTTATATGAAAATAGATTGGTATATTTTGTAACATAATATACCAATCGATTCAAAATCAACAACGGTTGTGGTCACATTGGTAATTTACGGTAACAGCTTTTTAATACCTTTCGTTAACAAATTTAATACAAAACATATGTAATTTAAAAATTTGATACCGAAATGGTTTCAACTTGGTGCCAATTAGGTATCGATTTTCAATAAAAATTGAATACGCAGTGTTTAATTTAAACACATACGGTGTAGATTCACTATTGACACAGAATGGTATCGTTTTCAACACGTATGTGATTGATATTTCTCTGGGTGTACAAATGAATATTCAAAGTTCATTTGAAACATTGTATACATTCATATATGTACGTATGAACCGATTAGTAATTGTGCTTTTTGATGACATGCTTATTGCTCCTGATGATATAAAAGTGTTAAAGTCTAAAACTACTTAGCTACTTTGTGTTTTAAAGGTATAATTAAAACGAGTTTCTTACTGACAAAAAGACAAATAGCCTTGTACACGTTTTCCATACACTATATAAGTAACTTTATGAGATCAATCATTTAACAATATGCGAACTTATATAGGTTTTTATTTAGATAAAAAAAAGGTTTAATAAAATCTCTCTTCCAAATTTTACTTGATTTTTAAGAAACTAGATTAATAATAATTGAATGGATTTCCCCATTTGTCCTATAATGAACATGTAACTATTTTTTTTTACAATCCAGACTCAAAAACAAGCTTTAAATAGAAAATAAATTTAATATTAATTTGAGTTAATAACACAATCAACGTGTTGTATTATACACTGCACAATGGGGCAGAATCAACATTTGTATGTACCTCTGACATACAAATTTTTTAATCGCTTGCCAAATTTTTGTTTCTTGTCCAATTTCAAATATTTTTATAGATTATTGTAAGCACTGATAAGACCTTAAACTCCTCTGCTGTGCATATACCAAATTTCATGCAAATACAACCAGTCGATTAGATGTTACATATTTATTTCCAAAAAATTTAGATTTTGCCCCATAGTGCACAGTATTTCTTCATGTAAACACAATTTTTATTAAATATTTAAAAATGTACAATGTTAAAGTTTAAAAACTTAAATACTTATGACCTACGAAAAGGAATACTTTGAATTACCATAATGTTTGCAGTGAAATTAGTTCCACATATGAATAAAATGAATCATTAAAAACTCATTGAGAATCTGTTACCATTCAGCGCGGTATCGTAATGAATGCTGTATGAAACCGGCTCTTTTGCGTTTAAACAATGAATAACTTTAAAAGCTTAATCCCCGCGATATTACAAAGAATTCGTTCACATACAATGTATAATATAGTTAACGAAATTTAAATAATAGGTAACTGTAGTTTGGATAAGATGCAAATTATATTTTAATAACCCTTTTTTGTGTTTGAATTTAATATCTTATTTCCCCACATAAAATATTTTTAGAAAAAACTGCGATTTCATACTTACACTTTTGCAGTCAGTTAAAAAAATGGAACAATGTGTAAAATTTCGAAAGTTGAACGACTTGTGATCTTAATATACTAAATATTTAACATAGAGTTACTTCGATAAGAGTATTTAAGCAGTAACGGTATTTTAGCGGTAGCTGTATTTGGAGCTATTTCGGTAACGGTATTTACATTTTTAATTAATGGTATTTGTTTATAAATTCCGCAAATGTCGGTTCATAACTATGAAATGGGATAACTATAGATACAGTGGGCCTCGATTATCCGTGATTCGATTAAACGGCAACGTCGATTATTCGGGAAAGAAAATTATTTTTTCCTTATATTATTTAAATACTTTTTTTTAAATATTAAATCGTTGAATAATTGAATTATATAAATAAAAAAAATTTTAATAAAGTACTACTCAAAATTTTTGCTCAATTAATCGGAAAAATTGATTATCCAGAATGCTCGAGGTCTCAATATAACATTCGTAAATGTGTATTTGTGCATTTTATTTAATTTTTTTTCTCAAATCATGTAATAATGGTAATGACATTTTAGCGTTGTTTCGGTATCGATATTTTAAAGCAAGAAGATTGTAATTGAAAAAGTCGACTCACCGCGGTGAAAATTTTTTATATATAATATTGTTTAGGTATCAAAAAAATTACATTTGCAATGTAAATATAAATATTATAAACCATGATATAACTACAGAAGGTAAAGGGAGTGCACTCAATTTATTTTACCCTTAATTGTAAAAAAGTGAAAAAATTAAAACAAAATATCAACAAACTGAAAAAATATTTGGTGAACTATTTTTTTTTCAATTAAGAAATTAGACTCCTGTTTCATAATGAAAAAAAATTATGTTTTTAATTAATCTTTTATTTGACATAACAAGAATTAAAATTGAAAACTCTCCCTAATGAATGAAACCAAATGTTTTTTATGTTTTTTTATACCCTCCATCAAAAAGATGGGGGGTATATTGATTTTGGCATTCCGTGTGTAATTTTTTCTTAAATTGTAAAATGTTGCTACATTTTATGATTTTTATGATTTAAATTTAAAAATCAATCTTATTTAACGAAAAAATCGTACAAAGGCATTTTAAAAATTGCGTTCGGTGCGTGAAACTTTTTGTCCAAATTTTCCTAAACATTTGGTTTTTATTATCAGGATAATATTAGGTAAGGGTATAAGGTATTGCTATTTACATAAATATTATAATAATATATAATATTTAGTGTAAACTTTAAAAATAGGATAAAAATCTTTTAAATAGCAGTATTTTTGCTAATCACGGTGATTAAACCTTTTTGATAGTTTTTGAATTTTTTTCAGTAAAAGTAATATTAAATAATTTATTTCAACCACTGAACATAGGTGCGACTGACCACCTTTTTTGCGATCCCTCCACAGATAGAATCTCATAACAATACTGAACAGAGCATAAAAAACAACAACATACGAACATATGTTCGAAAATCTAAGAATTATAAGAATATACTTAACCTAAAGAAAATACTGTAATTCATTAAAGGTAAAAATAAGTCTGTGTTAAATAAACATACTCGTACAAACAACCTGTATTGAAAACAATTAAGCAACCACTTTAATACCTTTCAAAAATTATTAAGTTTTTTATTAAATTAATTAATTAATTAGTTGACTTACCCAGGTTGGTGTTTGAAGACGGTGATGATGGTTTTGCAGTTGTTTTTGCTATTGTGTTAAGAGGTGTCAAAGATGTCATTGATAAGTTACCAGCACTTGTTTTAATGTCCGCTTCCAATAGATCAACAGAAGTACTGGTTGCAGTTTGTGGTGTAGCTGTTGCTGCGACTATTGATGCTAAAGTTGATGTTAAGGTGGTCTGGGGTTTAAGCAAATTGTTATTACTATGTTTATATTGATGTTGTTGTATCTGGTTAGCGTGTGCAGTCTCATTATGTTGTCGCTCTAATGAAGCTGTATTACCATCATTATGATGGCAGTGAACATGGGGACGATGATTCAGACCAACTGTGTTAGCAACAAACGATTCTAAAGGCGACAATGTTGTCGAGGAATTTATTAATGCTGCTGCCGTTTGTGTTTGCAAGGAAAGTGAGGCTTTGTTGCATATTTCAGTTGTTAGAATATCTGAGGTACCTGTATTACTATTAATATGCAACATCGTTTCCATGTTGGCTGCTTGTATTATATCTCTTAGAATTTGTTGCTCATGATGGTAGTGCTGTTGAGGCAACATGTTGCCATAAAATTCGTTATATACTTGTTGAAATTGTTGTTGCTGTTGGGGTGTTACACCCAATATCAAATGTGGCAAATTATTTGAATGAAATATGTGTGACGCAGTCAGTGGCATTGTCGTAGATGTTGAGGGATTACTTAAGTTTAAACCGAAGATATTATTTAAATGTTGCAGTGGAGATGTAGTCAATTCATTTTGATGAATCAATTGTTGTTGCACTTGTACTAAGTGTTGCTGTTGGTGTTGTTCAAGTTGATGGTTGTCCTGTTTCTTTTGTGTGTAAAGTGTTGCCTCATTTTTGTCTTTTTCGGAATTGATTTTATAATTTGTCTTCGTTGTGGAAGGTGTTGTCATTTTTATGATTATTGTTTTGTGTTCACCTTCTTGCAGTTGTGTTTTATTTCGATTATCTTGGATCCGATAGACAATGTACGGATTATTATGCTCAAGCAGCATGCCGCTTACAATTGAATATATTTTTAAATCAATGATACATATTGGATATTGCGAGCGCAGTGGGCACATAATCACTTATTTTTTATAACAGCCGATAAACATTTTTGTCTAAAAAAAATATGTACATGAAAACGTGTAATAATAAAATAAAAAATAATTTACACAATAAACTTCGATTGAAACCTATGGCAATTTCTTAAATTGTATCCAAATCTACAAAATTTAAAAACTTTTCTATAAAATTGTACACTCTTATAAATTTTCCTGTAAGTTTACCCTATTTATAGTAGGTAACTTGACTCCTATTTTGATTGGGTTAAAATTACTAGTAATGTTGTGTTTAATAAAATTTAAATATTTTTTTATTTAAATATTTTTGTACCTAAGAAAACAGAAATTGTGTGTAAAAGTACACTAACATATAAGTATATTGTGGAAAGTATATCCATGGAAAATGTTTAATATTAAACACTAAATTCTCCTTTACATTTTATGAATTTAGGTCAACGCTTTTATTTTTAAGAACATTTTATTACATTCAATAAAAACACAGAATATGAAAATATGAAAAACTTAAAGATTAAACAATTTTGTCATTAGAAGAAATTAACCATTTTCGTCGTTATCTAGAGGAATTCCATCATTATTTCCATATTGAACACTAAACGCCTTACAGTGCGGTAAAAACACAGATTCTTTTACAAAAACCATTACTTCAGATGTGGCCAAATAAATGATAAATGAAAGCTATTCTGCGATTTTATTATTATATTTTTTTCCATTGCAGCGTTGTACTTTTTAGTTATAAATTAGTTTTTAACATTTTATTTAAATATAGTTATCCGCAGTTTTTAAATATTTATTAAAATAATATCAAAATTATTTTATTGATAAATATATATTTTTCACATTATCCATTTTACTCATTAAAATGTGTAATAATAAATTTAAAATGTTTTTTAAATTAGAAAATGTTTATCAACATTCAAAATACTACACTTTGTATGTACTTTTGTAGACAAAAGTATGTAATTAATTTTTATAAACATACTGTGCCTAAATTTACACATTTTCTGAAATTTTAAGTGAAAACTTACCTACCCTATAGCAGTGTTTTTACATGCATTCTTTAGAGTGCACAGTAGATAAAATTAATACTTTTTTTTTTTTTTTAATAAGCTGAAAAACAAACATTCACCATTTTATGCATTTGTTTGTGCTTTTTGATCATTTTATTGTACTACAATTGCGAACATATTTGATTTATTTATTATTTTACAAAAATGTCTTAACTTTTTAACGAAAAAATTACTCTGCTGAAAATTTATGTTAATTGTTCGCCACGTTAAAGTGACAGATCTCTTTCAGATATAATGTGAACAAAAATTAAAAAAAAAAAAAACAAATCATTATTAATAGTAGTTTTATAATTCCCGGGTACTCGGGAATAGGACACAATTTTTACAGATTTTTTGGTATTCGAAAAAAATCGAAAAATAAATTTATTCAAAAGTTATACAAATTTGCAGTCCATATTTTAAAATATCAAAACATTATGAGTCACTAATAGAACGTAAATTTTAACACGTTTTTGTTAATCTAATCTTTTAACAATATTTTACTTGACATTGTAGAAATTACTCAGATAAAGAAAACTATTTGAAGTCAATACAGAATTGACATAATTAAAACAGACAAAACCGAACAAATTAAAAATAGCTTCTGTTTTATTTCATTTAATCCGAAATGAGTTTTAAAATATTTTTTTTTAATTATTAAAATCGCAACCTATGTACATTCAAGATATATGTTTGTTTAATGATATTTTTGTTTGGGCGGTATTGATCTCTCTCAAATTTTTTAAAAGTTGTCCGTAGAGTATTACATTTTTATACCCTACACCACCATAGGTGGGGAGGGTATTATGCGTTTGTGCTGATGTTTGTAACACCCAAAAATATTGGTCTAAGACCCACCTTAATTTATACCAATCGGCTTAGAATCAATTTCTGAGTCGATTTAACGATGTCCGTCCGTCCGTCTGACCGTCCATGTAAACGTTGTAATCAAACTACAGATCGCAATTTTGAACCAAAATTAATGAAATTTGGTACAAAGGTTTCTTATAGCCCAGGGACGAAGCCTATTGAAATTGGTTATGATCGGTCCATTATTTCACCTAGCCCCATACAAATGTCCTAATGGAAAAGGGTTTAACGATCATAAATCCCTTAAATATAGCAATATTTTAATGAAATTTTGCTCATATAAGTTTCACATAAGTCTAAATAAGTGTGCCGATCGGTCCATAATTAACCATAGCTCCCATATAAACCTCTTTTCAGATAATCACTTTAACAGGCATAAATCCCATTAAAATGTTAGTATCAAGTTAATATTCGACACAAATAAGTTCTATATGAACATAAATGATATTGCCAAATTTTACAAAGGTCGGTCCATAATTTACCATAGCTCCCATATAAGGCCCTCTTTCGGGAATCACCCAAAAGTGAATAAATTCATATATATGTCAGAATCATCGCATCAAATATTCTGTATTTCATATTTATGAGTATCGGTCCACATTTGATTCGAAGTTAAATAAAAGACCCCTCCACGAATTATAATGTACACAATGGTGTAGGGTATCATATAGTCGGGCTTGACTGACTATATCTTTTTCTCTCGTTTTTATTCATTAAAATGATAAGACCATTGAATTGAAAACTAAACACAATTTTAAATTATAAATGACAAAATTAAGTTTTAGTTTTTATTATGGTTTTAATTTTTTTGTACAAGGGACTTTAATCTTGTTATAACTTATCGCAATTGTAAATAGGCAATTTTATAAAAATAATAAATAAAACAAGTCAACAACAATAATGAAATAATGTATGTTGATTTATATTGATTAATCATTAAAAATAGAAAGGTTTAAAAAAATAAGTAAGAAACCCGTTATAAGTGGGAGATTTGCTTCAAACCTTATGTAAATCCTTCCACGAAGTAATCTGAAATACAACTATTGTCAAATTCAATCTGTAGGAATTAAAATTTTCGATTTTGGACGTTCTCACAAGGAATTTTTTCTTGCAGCAATTCTGATTTTGTGTGAGGAAGAGCGAGAGGGAATATGAACGAGTACAAACTTGCATGTACTTCATAATTTGTTTTGTTTTTCTTTTTCGTATTTCATATCAAAAACAAATCAAGACAGTTAAAGCAGGAGTTGCTGAAATAAAATTTTGTGTGTAAACGTAATTGCAAGTTCAAAAGAAAAAATAGAATAATATCAGAAAAAAAAAAGAAAAAAAAGCATTTGGACTTTTTGATTTGAAATACGAAAAAGAAAAACAAAACGAATTTCAAAGTACACGCAAGTTTGTACTCGTTCATAGTCCCTCTCGCTCTGTCTCATACAAAATCAGAATTGCTACAAGAAAAATTTCCTTGTGTGAACCCCGACTTATTAACACAATTTTATAAGTTATTGAAGGGGTTAATACCAGACAAATTTCTTGACTAAAATCAGTATGATCCAAGAACTTAAGGAGTATGTTTCCAAATATGTATACAATTTTATTTTTGACTTTTATAAAAATGCTCAATAAATAACAACTATTTTCGAGTTTTATTTTTTACTCAAATTATAATGACTATTTTCTTGATTTTTACTTCAATTCAAAAATAACGATTATTTTTTTTATTTCGTTTACAAATTACACAGGTCAACACTAGTAATTTCCGAAGATGCATAGAAATAGGCAAATGTTTTTTTCATAATTATTGTTTATGTTTAGGACCAAAGAATACTAAGAATAGAAAGCTTGTCAAAATTGTACAACAACAACATTTCTCTCTCCTCACATACAATTTCCGTGTGAATTCAACACAATTGTGAGAGAGAGAGAGAGAGAGAGAAACTACACAAAATAAACAAATGTTTTCCTCCAAATTTAAGGAAAATTACACACGCGACACATTTTCCACTAACACACAATATTTTTATTATTTTTTCACACACGTTTATAGTATTTTCACTCCCGTTAAACGAATATTTTCCAAAAACTGAAAAAATATTTGTATACCCTACACCACCAAAGGTGGTTGTAGGACGAAGCCTATTGAAATCGGCTTACTATTTCACCAAGCCCCCATACAAATGTCCTCCTGGAATAGAGTTTTAACACTTATAGATGCCTTAAAAATAGGAATATTTTAATGAAATTTAGCACAAATAAGTTTTATATCAGCAAAAATCTGTCTGCCAAATTTCATGAAGATCGGTCCATAACTTACCATAGCTCCCATATAAATTCCTCTCCCCAAAATCACTAACGTGCATAAATCCCATACAAATGTTAGTATTATGTTAATATTTAACACAAGTAAGTTGTATAATAGTAAAAACATAATTATGTGAATTGAAATGGTGTAGGGTATCATATAGTCGGGCTTGACCGACTATATCTACTTCTCTCGTTTTATTTTATTTTCGACATTCCTTTTTTGTATGTTAAAATTTAAATTGAACGAACAATGTTGCTACTTTTGGTATTAAAAATAAAACAGATTTTAAAATAATTTCAAATTATTTTCATATTTATCAACAAAAATCCAAAAAATGTAATTATGTATATTATTATTTGTGGATGTAACCCGCATTAAAAGATGAAAATCTGCGAATATTATTGTGATGAATTATATTTAATAATTTGTTAATACTCTTTTGTGCAACTATATATTCTTAGTATTCTTTGTTTAGGACTATCGTATAGATAAATTGCTTTAAGGTTTATTGTCTAAGAATTATGAAGAAATTTTTAATTTCTTCTTTATTTCACAAGGTTTACCAAGATCCATCTGCAGTTCGGTTTCAAAATTTTTTTTTTAAATAAAAGAAACATAAAATTGGTTTCAAGTAGTTTCTATATTTTTTGAATTTTTTTTTTTAATATTTTCAATGTTTTTTACAGTTCTTAACATTTTATAAGAAACAAACGTAAATTAAATGAAATTGAAAAAATTCCCTTCACCATTTTACTTAATGCCATATTACCATCTTACCCACAAATAATAAAATTTTCGCCTTAACTCCTAATTTTTTTTAACCACGAACATTTGAATACGAAAAAGAAAGTCATAGCAAGCATTGATTTAAAAATATAAACAACAACAATTGAATAGTTATATATTTTTATTTTTGTATGTATGTATGTACCCTGCAGTCAAAGGTGACTGTCCGAAACCGGTTACTTGACTGACGAAATTGAGTCACCACTAGTCACTTTACCTGACTTGTCACTTTAACATGGGGATGTCCTAGGAAGGAGTGTATCGCCACCAAAGGACGAAAAAAGTCAATTCATACTAGTCCTTTTACTGGTGAAATTGAGTCAGTCACCTAACAATCTTTTTAACTGGTCACTTTACTAATCACCTGACTAGTCACTTTAAAAATATAAACAACAACAATTGAATAGTTATATATTTTTATTTTTGTATGTATGTATGTACCCTGCAGTCAAAGGTGACTGTCCGAAACCGGTTACTTGACTGACGAAATTGAGTCACCACTAGTCACTTTACCTGACTTGTCACTTTAACATGGGGATGTCCTAGGAAGGAGTGTATCGCCACCAAAGGACGAAAAAAGTCAATTCATACTAGTCCTTTTACTGGTGAAATTGAGTCAGTCACCTAACAATCTTCTTAACTGGTCACTTTACTAATCACCTGACTAGTCACTTTAACATGGGGATGTCCTAGGAAGGAGTGTTTTGCCACCAAAGGACCAAAAGGTGGCGATATAGTGACTAGTACGAAAAAGTCAATCTTTAAATTAGTGATTTTCAGAATGAAAAAAAAAAAAAATAAAAAAATTTTTTTGCGTATATTTTTTTATTTCTATACTTTTTTTTATTTTTTTGTAAGTTTCTTTTTTTTATTTATATTTTATTATTTATTAAAATCTTTTCATTTTCTTTTCATATTATTTTATATTAATCAATTTAATTCAATTTAATGTTTTTACATTTTTGTTTATGGCGCACCCCCGGCTCGAACTCACATCGTTATAACCATAGGCGCTAACCACTTCGCCACACAGCATTCTTACATACATTGCACTATTTGTTGTTTTAATAAGCATGTTGATTTATTGACCCTTTGTGAGCGTGAGATGGCTGTGGCTTCCACTTTATATACCCTTTGGAAGTCGATCCTTTTACTGGTGAAATTGAGTCAGTCACCTGACAATCTTTTTAGCTGGTCACTTTACTAATCACCTGACTAGTCACTTTAACATGGGGATGTCCTAGGAAGAGGTGTATTGCCACCAAAGGACCAAAAAGTGGCGATATTGTGACTAGTACAAAAAAGTCAATAAAAAAAAAAAAAATGCAGAATAATTGATTTTTTTATTAATTGTAAAATCCTAATTAGCAAGACTAGTACCGCAATTCCGTAACTTTTTTCATTTACTACCGATATTGTTAATTAACGAAATTTTTCGGTTGTTTTTGATTTTGCTATTCTATACTAAAGTTAGCGATTTTTTTCGTAAGTATATTTTAACGACAAATATCGGTAGAAATGATAGAACGTCATTATTTGAAAAAAAAAATAAAAATTAAATTTTAATTGGATTTTTATTTAAAAACAAAACAATTGTCTTGAAAAAAATATGAAAAAAGTGTAATATGAGTATATGTATGGTATGTTGTTGGAAATATTTTTGAAATTAATTTTATGTTAAATGTTTCTTATATTAGACCCGTTCATTAAAAATTTGCTTTAAACTTTAAAATAACATAACTATGAAAACTTATGTTTAAAAACTCATTAATATTTTTCGTTTAAACAAATTATTCAAATATTTTATTTCATCTAAAAATACCAACTCTCACAAAAGTTCTAATATTTGAAAAATTAAATTTTTTTGCAAATAAATTAATATTTTCTAAAAAGGAAAAATTTATAATAAGAATCAAAATTTTTTAAAAATTCTGAAATTTTTCTTAAAATTTAATTTTTTATTAAAAATTAAAAATTTTACCAAAATTCTGTATTTTCAGTAAAATATATTTTTTCACTAAAAAAAACTTTCACTAAGAACTGAATGTAATTAAAACTTAATAACAAATCAGTTTCAAAATTCAAAAAACTCATTTATAAACTCTCATTTGAATCTCTACATTTTTGCTAAAATTCAGTAAAAACATTTAATAAACGAAAACTCTAACGAAAAAAGAATCGCCACCTCCACGCTCACCAAAGGGTCAATAAAGTATAAATCGTTACCTCAACGCTTTCAAAAGAGTCAATAAATGGTGCTATCGCCACCTCAACGCTTTCAAAAGAGTCAATAAATAGTGCTTTCGCTACCTCCACGCTCACCAAAGGGTCAATAAAGTATAAATCGCAACCTCAACGCTTTCAAAAGAGTCAATAAAAGGTACGATAGCTTAACTATCGATCACAATATATGCGAAGTTAGGGTGTATAAAAAAACGTACACATTTGAATGAGTCAGGTGGGTAGTCACAAATGGACTTTACTGTGCTAAAGCGGGTGAATTGACACCAAAAAATAATTAATAATTATCAACTGTTGGGTATGTATGTATGTATGCATGTATGTATGGGGTTAGGGTGTAAGCTTAATATAAACATTTTTCTGTGTATTTACTTATTAAAATATAATATCCCAGCACTTTTTTCGGTGTCAATTCACCCGCTTTAGCACAGTAAAGTCCATTTGTGACTACCCACCTGACTCATTCAAATGTGTACGTTTTTTTATACACCCTTACTTCGCATATATTGTGAGCGATAGTTAAGCTATCGTAACTTTTATTGACTCTTTTTAAAGCGTTGAGGTGGCGATAGCACTATTTATTGACTCTTTTGAAAGCGTTGAGGTGGCGATTTATACTTTATTGACCCTTTGGTGAGCGTGGAGGTGGCGATAGCACTATTTATTGACTCTTTTGAAAGCGCTGAGGTGGCGATAGCACCATTTATTGACTCTTTTGAGAGCGTGGAAGTGGCGATTTATACTTTATTGACCCTTTGGTGAGCGTGGAGGTGGCGATTCTTTTTTCGTTAAAGTTTTCGTTTATTAAATGTTTTTACTAAATTTTAGCAAAAATGTAGAGATTGAAATGAGAGTTTATAACTGAGTTTTTAGAATTTTGAAACTGATTTTTTATTAAGTTTTAATTACATTCAGTTCTTAGTGAAAGTTTTTTTAGTGAAAAAATTTATTTTACTGAAAATACAGAATTTTGATAAAATTTTTAATTTTTAATAAAAAATAAAATTTTAAGAAAAATTTCAGAATTTTTTAAAAATTTTGATTCTTATTATAAATTTCTCCTTTTTAGAAAATTTGAATTTATTTGCAAAAAAATTAAATTTTTCAAAAATTAGAACTTTTGTGAGAGTTGGTATTTTTAAATGAAATAAAATATTTGAATAATTTGTTTAAACGAAAAATATTAACGAGTTTTTAAATATAAGTTTCCATAGTTATGTTATTTTAAAGTTTAAAGCAAATTTTTAATGAACGGGTCTAATATAAGAAACATTTAACATTAAAATAATTTTAAAAATATTTCCAACAACATAAAATACATATTTAATTGTTAATTGTTGGAAAAATCTGCATATTTATATGATATTTATACTTTTTTCATATTTTTTCCAAGACAATTGTTTTGTTTTTAAATAAAAATCCAATCAAAATTTAAATTTTTTTCAAATAATGACGTTCTACCATTTCTATCGATATTTGTCGTTAAAATATACTTACGAAAAAAATCGCTAACTTTAGTAGAGAATAGCAAAATCAAAAACAACCGAAAAATTTCCTTAATTAACGATATCGGTAGTAAATGAAAAAAGTTACGGAATTGCGGTACTAGTCTTGCTAATTAGGATTTTACAATTAATAAAAAAATCAATTCTGCATTTGTGTTTTTTTTTTATTTTTTAATTGACTTTTTCGTACTAGTCACAATATCGCCACTTTTTGGTCCTTTGGTGGCAATACACCTCTTCCTAGGACATCCCCATGTTAAAGTTACTAGTCAGGTGATTAGTAAAGTGACCAGTTAAAAAGATTGTCAGGTGACTGACTCAATTTCACCAGTAAAAGGATCGACTTCCAAAGGTATGTAAAGTGGAAGCAACAGCCACCTCACGCTCACAAAGGGTCAATAAATCAACATGCTCATTAAAACAACAAATAGTGCAATGTATGTAAGAATGTTGTGTGGCTAAGTGGTAAGCGCGTATGACTATAACATACCGATGTGAGTTCGAGCCGGGGGTGCGCCATAAACAAAAATGTAAAAATATTAAATTGAATTAAATTGATTAATATAAAATAATATGAAAAGAAAATGAAAAGATTTTAATAAATAATAAAATATAAATAAAAATAAAAAAGAAAAAAAAGAAAAAAAAATTTACAAAAAAAAAAAAAATAAAATAAAAAAAGAATAGAAATAAAAAAATATCTGAAAATCACTAACTTAAAGATTGACTTTTTCATACTTGTAGCTATATCGCCAATACACTCCTTCCTAGGACACCCCCATGTTAAAGTGACTAGTCAGGTGATTAGTAAAGTGACCAGTTGAAAAGATTGTCAGGTGACTGACTCAATTTCACCAGTAAAAGGACTAGTATGAATTGACTTTTTTGTACTAGTCACTATATCGCCACCTTTTGGTCCATTGGTGGCGATACACTCCTTCCTAGGACATCCCCATGTTAAAGTGACTAGTCAGGTAAAGTGACTAGTGGTGACCCAATTTCGTCAGTCAAGTAACCGGTTTCAGACAGTCACCTTTGACTGCAGGGATATTACTTATTTTTTTAGTTTTTGGTCCATAACTCTGTTCTTTATGAACGAATTGCTTTCTGTAAAAAATTTAAATTTTATAAAAATATTTATGACCAACCCGTTTAAAAGCGAAAGCCGTAGCTTATATAGGAGCTTCAAAAAGTCAATAAACGCGTTTTGGCCGATATCTGGAATATAGTGGACCTATTTTTTTTTCACAAAAAAAAAAAAAAAAACAAAACTAAAAAAGGTTTTGAATTTTTCGTGCAAAAGCAAAATCGCTATATTTTATAGGAGCGGGAGTATCTTCGGTTTTTTGCCGATATCTCAGTTATTTATCAACAGATTTTGCTCATTTTTATTAGATATTTTCTAAGGAATATTTCTAACAATTTGATATATAAAACATATATATCCGATAACTTGGGCTTTCTAAAAACTGATTTCAACAGACAGATGGTCAGACGGACAGACGGACATCTTTATATCGACTCCCCTAACAATAAGGATCCAGAATATGTATACTTTTTGGGGTCTTAGACGAATATTGTAGAAATCACAAACGGAATGACGAACTTATATATACCTTGTACACCTGTGGTGAAGGGTATAAAAATGAATTTTGATTTGGTTTTTTTTTTTATAAATGTTGCAAAGTCATTTAAAATTAATGTTCATTGAACATTTAAGCTGACAAAAAAATTTTTTCGTAAACTTATCTTGGACAGCAAACTCGCGCATGCTTATATAATATGCCCGTTTAAGCTATGCATTGGCGTAGTTTTCAAGTAGGTGCATATTTTATTTTTTTAATATGTATTTTAAATAAATATTTCGAAGAAATTTTCTTAAATTTATATTTTCTGTACATCAATTGAAAACTACAACTTTTTTTGTAGCTTACTTAAAAAAAAAATAAATAGAACATAAAAACTATTTTTTCGCTAAGTTTCCATTGACAAACCCCCTGGAAACGATTTCTACGCCAATGGGGATAAACTTAAACCCAATAATTGTTAATCGTATTTAGACCTTTATTGTGTAGTGTTTAAAAACAACAATTAATAGAAAATAATAAAATGTATTAGAAATTTGTAAGAGAAGAAAAACATATATCATCCATTCCACGAGAGAACGCCCAAAAATATTTCTTATGTTTCCCGATTTTTAAATATTTGGCATACCCATACCCTAATTATTTAAACTTAAGACATTTAAATTTCCCCATTTTTATTTATTAATTTATTTTATTTTTTTTTTTAATTTTGAAAAATTCGCGAATTTATTCACGATTTTCATTTTCCGAAAACTAAAAAAAAATTGTCTATTTGTCCCAAATTAAATGCTGATGTATATATACATATTTGTCTGCAATATTATGCAAAAATATTTAAATTACTCTTTAGATTGTATGCGTACCAATTGTGAACAAAATCGTATGAGCCCACGTAAAAAAATCCATTTTTTATAAATCTATCATGCAATGGTCGATATGTTTAGAAATGTCTTATTTAGAAATTTAATGATTTAACAAGTGTAAAAATAATGTTAGATGAATTGAAAAAATACTACCGTTTCTTAGCAAAACTCTGTCCAAATTAGAAATTATACTGAATGAATCGTCACAAATAATTAATAATTATCAACTGCACTGAGTTTTTTAAGTTGTGGCATTTTAAAAACGCACAGTGGGGTCAAACGCAAATTTTTTGGTAATAAATCTGTATCTCCTAAAATACTGGTTGGATTAAATTGAAATGTATGGAAGAGTTTCAGAGGAGGACCTAAGCTTTGAGAAAAATCATCCTGTAGTCACCCTGTGATAACACAAGAAAATCTACAGGGTGTCAAAATTGACTACCTCGGGTATGTAAAAGTTTAAAAAAATCGTAACTTATACAAATGAAGTCCGATTTTAAAGATTTGTATATTTCTGTAAAGTGCTTGGTAAGATAAAGAAAAAAATAAGCTTACTCACTCAAGTTACCTCTTACAATTAAAAAGATATTTACACTTGAATTTTTGATTTTTTGGCTCGACTTTCTTTCGTTTTTCGGGAATAAGTCCTGAGGTATATGAAGTAAAAATTTTTTAAAAATATCCTGTCATTTGCTATATACTTCAAAATAACATACTGAAAGAATTTTTGGATTATCTCAATGCGCCTAGACGTGAAAAATATTCAAAGTCAGCACTCTGAAATTGATATGAAAAATGGCTATTTTTTACAAAAATATAATACAATTCTTTCACTTTTTACTCAAAGTTCCGTATAAGAAAAAAATTGTTTCCCTATATATTCCAAAAGACAAGGTTTCACAAATGGTTAATATAGAAATTTTAAACTGATTTAGGCCTGCACCCTACATCAGGCATTGGTCGAAAATGGTAAATTTTGGAAAAAAAAATTTTTGGTAATTTTTCAAAAATAAAAAATATTTAATAAATATAAGCGATTATTGCGAATATTATCTTGTTCAACAACCAAAACTAGCCAATACAATTGTTTATTACGTATACGCACATCTGGAAATATTGTAAAACAGTGAATTTGGTGAGAGTTGACATAAGTTGTCAGTTTTGAGACCATGACATAGTGCTTTTAAAACAATCTATATATACATATTATACATCAATGAATTGGTAATTAGGTCTATTTTTATATTATTGTAATACTTTATTAGTTTTTGGAAAGTAGGTGGAGTTTTGCTTTACAAAACATTATTTTTTTGGTTTTTATATATTTTTTATAATTTTTAATTTTGAAAAATTGCAAAAAATTTATTTGTGAAGCTTTTTTAATGATTTTTGCAGGAAAAAAAGATCGGTATGTATTTTATATACTACATAAGAAATAATGGCGAAAATATTTTGCTAATATGCTTTTTTATGCAGTTAAAAGAAAGTCGTTTAAAAAATTTACTTTTTCATGAAAACTGCTGTCCTGCATTCGTTTTTGGCCGGGCGGGAAGCAGTTTAGTGTCAAATCATTTCAAATATATTTTTTTATGAAATATCGTCAAAAAATTAAAAAAATCTTGCGTGACATTTTTTTTATTAATCGATAAAAAATTTTGCTTTTTCCAAAATTCACCATTTTCGACCAATGCCTGATGTAGGGTGCAGGCCTAAATCAGTTTAAAATTTATATATTACCCATTTGTGAAACCTTGTCTTTTGAAATATATATAGGGAAACAATTTTTTTCTTAAACGGAACTTTGAGTAAAAAGTGAAAGAATTGTATTATATTTTTGTAAAAAATAGCCATTTTTCATATCAATTTCAGAGTGCTGACTTTGAATATTTTTCACGTCTAGGCGCATTGAGATAATCCAAAAATTCTTTCAGTATGTTATTTTGAAATATATAGCAAATGACAGAATATTTTTAAAAAAATTTTACTTCATATACCTCAGGACTTATTTCCGAAAAACGAAAGAAACTCGAGTCAAAAAATCAAAAATTCAAAATTCATGTGTAAATATCTTTTTAATTGTAAGAGGTAACTTGAGTGAGTAAGCTTATTTTTTCTTTATCTTGCCAAACACTTTACAGAAATATACAAATCTTCATTTGTATAAGTTACGATTTTTTTAAACATTTACATACTCGAGGTATTCAATTTTGACACCCTGTAGATTTTCTTGTGTTATCACAGGGTGACTACAGGATGATTTTTCTCAAAGCTTAGGTCCTCCTCTGAAACTCTTCCATACATTTCAATTTAATTCAACCAGTAGTTTAAGAGATACAGATTTACTACCAAAAAATTTGCGTTTGACCCCACTGTGAAACGGTATATGAAAATATTTAAAATCATTTATCAACATATTCTAAAAACATTAAAAATTATTGAATTAAAAACATAAACCATTCATTAATATTTTATAAACATAATATTCGAACAAAAAGATGTTTAACTTTTTTTACTACAATTAATTAAAAAAATAAATCAATTTGTCTATTTTCGTTTCTGAACTACGTTGTACTTAAATTATATGAGTAATTTTAGTACTTTTTCCGTTTGTCAATTGAATGTTATCAAATCAGTTTACAACAAGTCAATAAACTAATATCGTTTTTGTATACATTTGACCAAACATATATAAATATATCGGTGTTTAAATTTTCAAAATTAACTTATAATTGGTCAAGGCAGGTCATTAAGTAGCCTACATTAATATGTACGTAAATATATGAATATTGAAACAAAATAATAATAATAATAGTTGAAATATTTTATTTTCGAGAGAAACAAAGAGAAACAATACACGACTTAAAAAAAAAAACAACCGTAAATGTGCACGTTTTAATGAAATTATAAATTTCTATTTTAGCTTAAATTTTTAATAATTTGTAGCGTTTTCTTTTCTAGCTAAAATGTTGCCTTTATTCTGCCCTATGCCCTCTGTTCTATTCTGAAAAGATGTAATACTTTAAATGGGTGGAATGTTTTTTCTAATAGTGTTGCCTTCAAATAAAATAAAATATGTTACGTGTTTTACCCTCACAAAAAAGTAGAGGGTGAACATGATGCACTTTATTAACAGCTGAAATGAAAATTTCACAAAAATTTACCAAAAATCCAAAATTTCACCAAAAATCTAAATTTTCATCAAAAATCTAAAATTTATCAAAAATCCACCGAAAATGTGAAATTTTACCACATATTAAATAATTCACCCAAAATCTAAAATTTCATCAAAAATCCAAATTTTCACAAAATTTCACCAAAAATCAAATATTTCTCCAAAAGTCCAAAATAAATGTTACACAGTAACGAGGTAATATCTTTCTTCAAAAAAGAAAACGCTATTAATTAATCCAGATTTGTAATGCGTAGGGTACAAGCCTTTACATAATATGTACATACATACATACATATTCTGTGAATTTTATAAAATTTTACAACAGGTAGATATTTAAAGTTTAAAGTATATGTATTGATATATTTATTATTATCTTAGTTGTTGTTTTTATACATATATATGTATGTACGTATGTATATACAAATTTCCTTTAAAGAATCATAATTTTATGTAAATATTTGATAATTTGTATAAATAAAAAGTCATTTAAAGCGCAAGATAAATAATGATTCGTAACTGCGTACACAAGTTGAACAAATTTTATTATTATTATTTTCTTATACAATATAATAAGAGACTCAAATCAATAAAATATAAAGAAAAAATGCTAATAAACAATAAACAAATTGAAATTTTTATACAAAGGTAGAGAAATGAGGACAAAAATATCAGTTAAATTAAACAAAATATAATGTAAACAAAATAAAAATGATATACAATGTTTATTTACAATAATTTCCATTTAAATTGAACGTGATCAGTTTGATACCGGCCGATATTATTAGTTTAAATATTTTTTTTTTTTTCAATTACATACAATGACAAATCATTTATTTATATATGTATATGTACATGTAAATACGTATTTATATGCAGGTATGTACTTATGTATGTATAAATAACAATAAATGTTAAATATTATTTTTATAGAACATTAAAGATAAGATTGTAGCAGGTTGTTCGAGTTAAAATAAGAAAAAATTACAAATGTAAATTGTATTAATATTTATTCATTTTTTATTTTTTGTTTTAGTATTTTTTTTAAGAAAAGGTTTAGCAAAAAATATTAGAGAACAAACAAAAATGTAATGCATGCGAAAATATTTAAAACAAAAATGATTAAAAATATGTATTAAAAAAAAACTAATAATCAACAACAATTTAAATTATTTAAATTAAGAATTTCTTTTCTCTTCTTTTTTAACTTTTTGGGTTAACAAAAAAAAAAAAAAAGTTTAAAAGCTCTAAAATTGTGAGAATAAGTCTCCTATAAAATTACTTAGTTAAAATAAAAATATAGTGTATAGGCCAAATTAGAGTAGCCCCAATACAAAGAAACTATTAATTTTTGTATATCTAAAGAAGTATTACAAGGAGTGTCTTACAATTTCGTAAAAATCATAACATATTTCGCATAGAGCGAGTAGGTAAAAAAAAATTGGAGCCATTTAGCAAAAAAAGAAATGGTTTAGCGAAATCAAGAATGGAAAGGGAATTATATTAACATACCGAAATCAAAGCTTAATTTTCAATAATTTCGGATTTTCATTTCAACATTTCAGAAAAATTCATAATTTTTTTGTACGTTACTTACATAACTGATGCATCTAGCCCATCCTACTTACTATATACGTGCATGTTGATTTCGAAGTTTAAGAAATAGATATGTATATTGTTTATATAAGGAATATATACTTTATACAGCTAAGATTCTGAGTCGATCTAGCTATGTCCGTCTGTTTGTCTCTTGAAAGTAGGATATGCTATGAGGAATACCTAGGAGAATGAAATATGGCTCAAATATTTGTCTTCCATAAGGATAATTTAGTATTGAAAATGATGAAAATCGGTTAATAAACAGAATAGTTATGGACCAAATACAAGAGACAAAGGTTGTCCGATGTAACTTCAGTTCATTCTTTTCTGCTGATATCTCTTAATCAAAAGCATGTACGACAATGAAATTTTGTACAGATGGTTTGAGGATTTATATAAACCCGAAAAACAAAAAAGGACGTGATCTGCCCACATCCCTTATAAGGTGAAATTTTTAAATGTTGCAGACGGTCCGACTCTTTGGCAGATTAGTGTGTTAATGAAAAAGTACCGTGAATTTTAAAACTAAAATGTTTTAAAATTCAATTTGTTTGAATTTTCAATACTAAAAATTAAAACTCTGTTATACGTTTTAATTTCTAAAACAAATTGTCAAAAAATAAGAAAAAATATTTTGTGTTTTGTGCGAATTGGACTAATTTTCAACATGAACGTCATAGTTTTACAAAAAAAAAAATATAAAATGTGTAGTTGTGTAAAAAGGTGCAAAAATCATTAATAATTAAAATATTTAAAAATTAAAATTAAAATTTCTGTGTTTTTATATCCACCATCAAAAAGATGAGGGGTATATTGAGTTTGTCATTCCGTGTGTAACATGTCGAAGGAATCATCTAAGACCCCACAAAGTATATATTTTCTGGGTCCTGGTTAGATTCTGAGTCGATCTGGCTATGTCCGTCCGTCTTTCCGTCTGTTTAAAGCAGGATAGGGCTCGAACGGGAGGGACGTAGGGGGACGAAATTTGACACAAATATTTGTCTTATATAAGGTTTGTGTGGGATTAAAAATGGGCAAAATCGGTTAATAAATACAAAAGTTATGGGCTAAAAACTAGAAACACAGGGTGTCCGTTTTATACTTTTCTGCTGATATTTCTTCAACAAAAGCATGTACGGCAACGAAATTTTGTATGTATAGTTCGGGGATCGATATAAGCTTGGAAACAAAAAATGGGCGTGGTCCGCCCACTTTACCACCCACCTCCCATATAAGGTGAAAATTTGGAAAAGTTGATGGTGGGTATATAGATTCGGCCGGGCCAAATATAACATTTGCGCTTGTTTGTTTCTATTAGTTCTCTCACAATTTGCACGGCATTCGTATGTGAGAGAGAGAAATATTACGAAAAGAGAGTCGGAATACTTTTTATACTTTGCAGTGTTGCCAAAACTTTAAGGCCATGTCCCTCTAGATTGTATTTGAAAAACCTACCTTTTAAATAAAATCGCCGATTTTTACCGCTAAAATATTTCTTCTCTTTAAAAATGCTTAAAATTGATAGCTAATCCTTTAAAATCTTAATTTTGAGTACCTGAATGCATTTCAGAGTCATCAAATCAATTTTGAAAATTTGTAATCTATTTTTGCTTACATTTGCATACAAAACCAGCTTGTAATTAAAAAAAAAATCAAACCGAGGGATTCTTGTATATTTCCATTCTATTTTAAATACATTGATTTTCGAAAAACACAATAATCTTATATGTAGTGTGATTTAACCTTTTGAAAAAAGAAAAATTATTTCAATATATATATTTTTTTTTTATAGAAAATATAGATTTTATAGACTAATGAACAATTTCCGAGTTTCTGGTTATTTTAGATAAATTATTCTTAGAAGTAATATAATATCATATTTTTTTATTTTTTTATTTCTATTTCAAAACCAGGTTTTTACAAAATAACGCCAGATCTAGCGAGAAAACCACCGTTTTGGCAATACTGATACTTTGGCTGATATATAGAATCGGTCAAGGAGTCTAATATATGAATGGTAATTAAAGATTTTATTAATTGATTACTAAAATGGCCAGTAATATGAATTTAAAAGAATAAACGAATAGTTAGTAAATATTATGTTAATTTTATTTATTGTCATCGAAGATTTCTAATAATTTGAATTTCTTCAATGTAGGATAAACTTCGTCAAACAAGAAATTCGATTATTTAAACATTTTCAAATTATTGTTCGTAAATTTTTTTTTATCGATTGATTGCACAATAATTTATGTTTGTATAATTAAATTAAACCAAACATATTATTAATTTCATTTGTATTTAAAAAACTAAAAATTAACAAGAAGTTTCTTAAGTGGATTTTATTTGGAGGGATTTAAATAAACTAGAGTAATGTATATGTGAAATAAAAATTAATCTTCAATACAAAATCCATTAACTTTGTTAATTATTTATACTTTATTAACTACACTAACTTATTTGCTCTTCAAATGTTTTTGTTATTTGCAATTTTGGTTTTAAAGTCAAGTATTATGAATTATACCAGTATTTCTATAGTTTTTATAAAGTAAATTAAAGCAAACACATATTAATCAAATACTTATTATGATAACTAATACTTGATTTAATTATATTTTGAATTTTGTGCAGAATCTTGAAATACTCGTACACTATATTAAAATGATTGATCACATGACTTTCTTTGAAAAACAAACAAAATATACGATAACATCAAAATCATAACGGTATTCACTAGGGTATCCATTCGAATAATGTTCGTTCGAATAATTCGAATAATTTTTACGAATAATTGTTTGAAGAATTTAAAAATGCTACGTTTCGAATAATGAATAATTCGAATATTTTTATGTCGAATATTCGAATAAAACGAATAATTTTATTTTTTATTATTTTACTTCTTTTAGCTTATTTTTTAACAATTTGTATAAATATAAAATATTTAAAATATTTTATTTTATAATTTAAATAATTAAAATTTTATTACAAAAATTTTAATTATTTAAATTGTTATTAACATAACTAAAAGCTGTGACAGAGACTTCTTGTCTCCAGTAGCTTTTTCACCTAACATATCACACCATATTGAATTATAGAAGAAGAAAAATAGGTGTAAGTAATAATTTTTTTCAACAATTTCTTTGAAAATAAACGAAAGGTTTTTGATGATTGATTAAAAAAATTAAAACGTTTAAATTTAGAGATCAACAAAATTTAAAAAAAAAATGTAAGTTGTACATAAAATTAGCTGTGTATGATTAAAAATATCTGTGTGTATAAAATATATATTTTTTACAATGAGCTTTATATGGAAATACTTTATCAAGAGCGCTAATTATCCTCTCTGTACGTCCCACAATATTGAAATAGAAATTCAATAAGAACTACCAACAACATCAACAGCTTCAATCGGTCCAATGTTGAGATTTATTTAAAACCAAACTCTACATTCCCTTGAAGAAATTATATGCAGAAGTGTAGCAGAAGATAATATGTCAGTACGAGCTTTAAAGAAATCAGAAGTTATAACTGAATTTTTCAATTCTAGAAATTTAAGAATGCCAATGAAACCCCAATATGAAAATTTTTCATTCTGAAAAGAAAAGTGATATTATTACGGAAATTCAACAAATTATTGAAAATAAAGGTCGCCTTTCAATAACAGTAGATGAGTGATCAGATAATTTTTTTTTATAAATACATAAACGTTACAGCAAGAAGTTATAATTCTAAAAACAAATCCTTTAAACATTTTAATTTCGGACTTGAACAATTAAAAATAAAAGGAATCGCTTCTAACATTTGCTATTTAGACTTTTCGTTTTTGTGTATATATATTTTTGTTTTCCTTTTACAATAAAATATTTGAAAACTTATCAAAATTTAAAATTTTCATTTTATATTTTGAATTATTCCAACAATTCGAATAATTTTAAATGCGTGATGGAGTAATTCGAATAAACCAAAATGGCTTATTCGAATTATTCGTTTTATTCGAACAATGAAAAAATCGAACAATTTGTATACTCTAGTATTCACATTGTGGAGTAATAAAATATCACAAATTTAAAATAACGAAGTGCTTGAGCTCTTATCTTGGTAGATCATGTGCAAATTTGTTTTTTATACTTATTACCTTATTTACCTTTCATTAAATTTAAAAAGAACATAAATATTAAAATAAAACAATAATTATTTATATATTTTAAATTTTTAAATATCGTTGTCTTTGCAGATAAAACATGTCAACTAAAACCATAAGGTAATACTATCTTTGTTTTTATTTGAATATTGTTCTATTTCGCGGTTTTTTAGACAGTCAATTTAATTTAATATTTTAGATAAACATAGTTAATAAGGTTAAGAATTATTATGTTTAAATGAATCCATAAAGACAAATCTTCTAAACAAAACATAATTTTTTGAGAACTTGACTTCTTTATTGCCTCTGCATATCTGAACATAAATAATTGTGATAACCATCAGAAAGAAGGGTTAAAAACAAATTCATAGTGACTAATACAAAATAACTGATCGATAAGCTTATAATTCATAGTTCAGTATTTATATTAAAACGTCATGTCTGTTGCGAATAATATTGCTCGCTTAAATCACATTCTGATGACAACAAATTATAAATAAAAACTTTAAAAATAGGTAAAGAAATTCAATAACAATGGTCCCTTATTATTGAATATTTTCTAGTGAATATATACATTAGGGTGGTCCAAAATTCCTTTTGTCAAGCTTCCTACATAAAATTACGATGTCATTTGGAATATATTTGCCAAATTTCAACTTCCGACGATGATTGGAACAGGATGTTAAACGGCTATTTTCGTCGATGATCCTAGAACGTATCTTAAAAAAAATTGCTCACTAATATTAATAATTTATACATCAAACGAAAAAAAAAAAATATATACCCATATTTCATAATAAAAAATATCTAATAGGAAGTATAAAATCTTAATTTTACTAGAAACAACTCTTATTAAAAAATTAAGTAGAAATAAAAGGTAAAACTACTAAACAATTTTATACAAAATGTTCTTTTTTCGTTCACATTAACTTTTTGAGAAAAAATACTAAATAAAATAATAAATTTTTATTGGCACGTTTGATATATATTTATCATTAATTTAGTGAGAATTTTTTTATGGTTTGTTCTGAAATCATCCTGTTCCAAATTATATGTTTTAAATGACATACCCTTTCATAATTTTAGGTACATTTAAATGTGCGATACATTTTGGCTTTCTTCATACAATGTTGGACCACCCTAATATACATACATACCTAAATATTTAATATTTATTACCAGAATGACTAAAGAGCCATTATCAATTTCTTAGTCTGACATGTGTTTGAACTTAATTTAAAATTTTATTTGATTTCCATAAAATGATTTTCATGTTCGATAAGCATTTTTTAAAGAACTGCAAACTAAACAACACAGGTGTTTTTATTTTTTGCAATTGTTTTTTTTTATTATTTCTTTTCAATATTGATAAAGTTTATAATAATTTAATGGTGAAATAATAATATTTATGGGAAATTCAACATATATAACAGACTTTCTTTGATTTATTTTCAGATTTGTTTGTAATAATGTATGTGGGGTAATCATAATTATTTACATAAAAAAATAGCTAAAATATTATTTTTGTTAATTATTAAAAAATTGTTTTGAATTATAATTGAGGTTTTTAATTTCCGGGAATCTGTGCTCGTCAATCATTTGTATCAATGCGCGCAAAGGTAGGATTAGTGTTATAAATCTTTAAAAAAAATCTAAAAATAGAGGCTCCACTTTATCGAAACGAAAAAAAAAAAAAACACCCATAGAAAATTGTATTGCATTTTGAATATTTTTTGAAATAATACCTACTAAATGAATAAATATCAAATGTAGTACATATAGCGTTTATAAACCGGTTAACCAGTTAACCGAAAAACTGTTTTTTTCTTAAAATTTCGGTTATTTGCGAACCGGTTTATTTGAAATAATCAATTTCTGTTAACCAGTTTATCCGGTTTTTTGTGTCGGTTAACCGGTTTCAAAAATTTGATAAAAATATCACTAGATTTCGTCCTTTAGTTGCTTTTTTAATTTAAAATATAAGAAAATATTTTGAAACTACTAATAATGCTTGCTGTTTATGTTAACAAGTAGTCAGGTAATAGATATATTTACTTGTGGAAAGTTAAATATATTTTAAAATTGTATGTCTAATAAATAAGATGGATAACTATGCATTCCATTTATAAAAACGTTAATTTTATGCGAATGAAATTTTCCAAAAGAAGAAAATAACATTACACCTACTAATGTATAGCTTAAAAGAAAAATAAGATTTTATATAGGATAATAGGAATAAAGACTTCAAAAGTAGAACTAAATAAGTGCAAAAAATGTACTTTTAAATGATTAATAATATAGTAAAAATTAAAAACAAATCCCTTTTTAGCAGAAAAAAATTTAATTATTTTTCCAATTTTATGCAGATATTTTTATAAAATTTTTCTTATAAAAATTATATAAATTTTTCCTTGAGAGAAAAACTTTAAAATCGGTGAATATAAATCATAATATAAAGTACATTATCCTAGGTCTAAAGCTTCCTTTTTGTAAAATTTCGATAATTTTATTTTATTTTTAAGCTAGAAAAATTAAAAAAAAAAATACTTTATAGAATAATTTTGGATCATTATAAAGCTTCAAAAGCTGTGCTAAAAGATGCCAAAAAAGTTGTTGTTATAAATTATATTAAAACTAGTCTAAAGGCTGAAAAAGTATTATAAATTTGCGATGTAAATCAATCGCAATTTATAAAGAACACTGCAGTGCACTGTTTATTATTTGGTGCATGGTTAAACCAATAAGCTGAAAAACTATTTTTTTTTTAACCAAAAATATTTTTATTAAGCTTCAAATTAGAGCAATTATTAAAATGTCAGTTAACCGGTTTAACCGGTTTTTTGTAGACGGTTAACCGAAAAACCGGTTTTTTAATTTTACCCAAATTTCGGTAAAATTAAAAAACCGGTTTTTTGAAAAGTCGGTTTTTTATAAACACTAAGTACATACCTTGTGATACATCTTGTACTGTAGAAAAATGCTGCATCTTTTAAATTCTATTCTATCAAAAATTAGGAATAAATATTATTTATTAAAGATGTCAAACATTTTTCATACTTAGGAATACCCAAGGAATGGCAAAAGCATACTTTTGTTTTTAAATAAAAAACAGTTATTATGTATAAGAACAGGTCTAAGATTTTAAGCCAAAGTATATTCAAGTAGTCCGACTCTTTGGCAGGAGTGCCTAACTCTAAGAGTGTGTTAGTAAAAAAGTACCTAACTCTAAGTATGTGTTAGTAACAAAAATATTAATGTGTTTGTGCTTTTATATTTTTTTATACACACAGAGACTTATAAAAAAGTTTTAAAATTTAATTTGTTGGAATTTTTAATACCAAAAATTGGCATAACAGGTGATCATCTTTTAAAACTGTGGTATAATAAATTCTTGAATTTGTATAATATGTATATTAGGGTGGTTCAAAATTACTTTTTTCAAACTACTTTCAAACGTATCTAAAATTATGAAACGGGTTACCAAATTTCAAATTTATACGATGATTAAAACATGACGCTACACGGCCATTTACGTCGATGATTTTAGAAAAAATCTTGAATTTTTTTCTCACCATTATTAATAATTTATACATCAAACGATAGCTAAAGAAAAATAAATATAATCGTAGTTATTTTTCTTTCGATTAATTTAAAAAATAATAATAAAGTAAAATATCTATGATTTTTTCAAGTTTCTTTAAATATTTTGTTTTATTTTTAATAATTTTATATTAATTTCATTTAAACATTATGTATTAATTCGCACAAAAAAAAGAGATTATTTATATTTTACAAAAAATTTCCCCTGCGGCGCTTTATTATTCAAACTAAATACATATAACTTAACCCATTTTATGGACTTATTTAACTCATTGGTATAATTATTGTTTAATAAACTTCTTTAGCCATATAAAATATGTATGAATATAACTTCAAAAAATCGTTATAAAAGAAAAAAATCACACGAAAATTTGGAAATGATTAATACAAAAGGAGTTATAATACGAAAAATCTCTTCAGAACATTGGGTCATTTTTCATATGAAATATAATCCAAATGGGATTTTTTTGAGCGATCTTTTAGATCATTTTGCTGGAAGCCGTTGTATGTTTTATTTATAACTTTATTGTAATATATTTAAAAAATATCAAAAACTAAGTAGAAAAATAAAAAATAATATTACTAATAATAAATATTTAGATAAAAAAGATATGTATATGACTGAAGAGATAAATAAAGTAAAGAATTTATATTTTCCGAATAAGCTGAAGAAAATATGAGCTTAAAATATTTATGTACATACATATGTGGATACGTACTGACTAGCTGTAGCATTTAGTTTACCTTAAATCATAGTAGTTAATATTTTCAATCGTCATGCGTTACTGGTAGATAAGATTTGATTTATTTGATCTAATCAACTTTTTTAATTGTACGTTTTCAATTATCAGTTTAAATATATACATAATATCTGAAAAATCGAAAACATGAATGGAAAATCTTCAACTGTTATTAAAAATTATTATAGTTTTTTATTTATTATTTTTTCCCCGGAACTATCGTTGTCAAATCCTGTTAAAATTTACATACCAAACAAGTAAGAAAGTAAATCTAGCTTTAATAGCTATTTTTCTTCTAAGTGTATTAAGATAACATTCTTTCGATGAGACATTTTAAGATTACGATTCAAAATGGTTAAAAAAAGTTTAAAATCTCAAGCAAAGTTCTCATTATTTACTAAATTTCAATTTCATACCTACTACTTTGAACTAAACAAAAAATAAAAAACATAATACTAATGAGTTTGACGCGAAAAAAATGGAGTTCTGCAGATATTTGAAACCACAGTGCCACATTTTATAAAGATTGGTCCATAATTGACCATAGATCCCATAAATGGTTCCTTCCGGAAATCTGAAATTAATAAATCCCAAGTAAATACAAGTGAAGTCCCCTTTCCAAATTTTGGTGCAGATATAAATCATATCATCAATCTTATGCAGATAGAATGGGTATGGTCGAACGCTCTCTAGTAAACCGTTTGAATCCAAACTAGAATCCCATTCAAGTTTGAACCATTTCAATTCTGAAGATGCTTCTGTCAAAAATTAAATTTCCAGTAACAGTAAGTGTCATAAGGGGGAAATTAAGATATTAAACGGGGTGATTTGAATGTTTTTCCCTTTTTGGGCAAAATTTCCACTTGAAGCGTCGAAAATACTAATACATTTACTGCTAATTAAAAAAAAATATTTCTTAACAATCTGCTAATGTGCGGCATGGGGCGGATCGTCCAAATCTGGCTCAAATATTGACATTTATTGACAGCACCAAGATGATTCAAAAAACAAAATATGATTCAAGAACAATTACATACACAATTGCAAATTTATAGGAACAGTTTTTAACATGTAGTGGATTCTTATTTGTATATTAATACTTCGACTTACTCTAAAATGTTTTTATGCGATTGAGAACAATTGTTGCTTTGCAATTTAAAATAATTTATATATTTAAAACTCATTAAACCATTTTTTTACATTTTATATATATATGAAACTCAAAATCCTTTTTTATATAAATTTTATAATTGTAATTTTTGATTTTTCTTAAATCAATTTTTGCACACCCAAAGTTCAAAAAAATATATATGTATATATATAATTTCAAAAACAAAATCGCGACGGCATTTTTATTATCTCGTAAAGTATGTTTGTGTTTTGTTTCCCATTTGCAACAAAAATAAAATCGCAAAAATAAAAACCCGAAGAATGGCTAAATTAAATCGCGAAAAAAAATTAAACGTCACGCACGCGCACTTGAATTGCAGCAACTACTGGTTGCATACAATATTTACAAAAAGATGAGCACCAAAAATAAAAAATACGAAATCCAACAAAATCACTTTGAGACTTTTATTTTTTATTGTGGATAAAATGCACAAATGTGTAGAACCTAAAAAAAATTGCAAATCTAAGCTGAAAATCAAATTTGAAAACCTCTTAAACTCTTTATATTGCTGAGGCTCTTTTTATATGTTCTCTTATTAATAATATAAAATGCAAAGAGAATATTTCCTCTACTACTACGCTTAAAAACATTTAACTATGGATATGGTTAAGAGTACTGAACTTGAGCCACTTCATCAGTCATATAAATTGCAAGATAACAAGAAAAGTAAATGAGTCAAACTATAAAATAAAATCCACTACGTTCAACTGATAAAACCGCTTTGTAAATATATCTACTCAATCGGAAAAGGTAAATCGTGGAACAGTTTTCTTTATATTTACATAAAGCTTAAAATTTATCAATAAAAACATTTTCAATATTATTTAACAGTAACATTTAAAAAAAAAAATATTTTCCATTCCTTATACGATATACGAAAAAGTACTTTAAATTTCATTACCGAAATTCTGTACTGATCTCTTCAATGCAATATAATAAGAAGGTTGTATGGATTGTTTCTCTTGAAAAGCTTTATTAAGATTAGGGAAGGGTTTTTGACACTATTGTTTTTTCAGTATCACTGTCGCTCTAAATATGTATCTATAAGAAAAAATTAAAAACAATTGTTAATAAGTTCGATTCACCACTTTTAACTTTTAACAAGGTATTATCCTTGTTAATCCTTGATCCACAAGATAATTTAATTTTCAATTTCACTGCGTTATATTATTTTTTTTTAATTGTATATCTTAAGCTTTAGCCAATCGTGAAGATACGCGAACGTGAAATTTTATTCGCGAATTATCCACCAATAAAATTCAACATAAAAACATGTTTCAGATATAATTTTAAGGGTTTCATAACCTTTAATTATTTTAGTTTTAATGGACGTTATAGCGTAAATATTTTGGAGGATTTTTAAAAATACAATTTTTGTCATTTTTGAAATCTTATAAATCGCGATCTATCGTAAAATATTGCGAGTCCCAGAATGCCACTAACCATCTCAATAAATATTGCATCATAAATACTGGAAAAGATATTTGTACTTTTATGTATACAACTTTGTACATATTTTTAGCTATTTTACACTTTCGAATCGCGATATTTCGCGAACCACTTCATAAAATTATCTGACATTTTGAGTCTTGTATCTAATAAGAGGTGAAAAAGTCAACTGGTTGGTTTTAAATGAAATGACTCCATAAGTCAAGAACGGTGTGTACGATTCATATACATGCTCAATATTTTCCGAGTTATTTAGAAATTTGAGTCCGAAATAAATAATTTCGCAAAATTAAAGAATTTTTTTATCTTAAACGCAAAGTTGGTATTGCTAAGAATAAAATATGCAATGTTTGATTAAAATTTATTCACAAATTTTGATTTTATTCACAATTAAGTGAAAATATCCATACAAATCAAGTGGAGATACTCTGGTGGTCAAAAACTAAATATGTGGACTAGATAGAATTTAACGAGATAAATTCTTCTATCACGTAACGATTCTTTTTTACATTATTTAGCGGTCACACTTATATTACTCTTGATAACTTGCAGATGGTAGGTAAATGAAACTCCTATAGATGCAGATTAAAATTATTTTCAGGTTTTCTCAATATTAATTTTTTATGCCAAAGGCCGTAAATATATACTTTTCATAAATTAAATCTCTTCGAAAATATCACTTTAAAAAGTTAGAATTAATAATTTCTGTTTT
The DNA here is from genome assembly GCA_951394005.1 of Protophormia terraenovae. NCBI lineage: Eukaryota > Metazoa > Arthropoda > Insecta > Diptera > Calliphoridae > Protophormia > Protophormia terraenovae. Next base: position 153,658,194 of record OX596074.1, read on the forward strand.
GATCACTTGCGAGAAACTGCTTTAAATGTTTATGCTCCATAAAATGGATTGAAATACTAAAAGTTATAAAACATATTTTGATAAAGTTCATATTTTTTCAGGAGTTATAGTAATTTTTTATATTCTAAATAATAATTAAATCTACTGATTTTGGTCTAATCGGACCAAAACGGCAACGCTGGTTATAACCAAAATTTAGGTTGTTTATTATTTTATTCTCAGGGTTGCCAAATAATTGTGAAGAAATATCCGCAAATTTTTCAAAAATATTTAGCAGTATATATTTAAAAAGTCGGTCATACAAAAAACACAAAATTTTTGGGTTTAGTATTAAATTAAGTTACAATACAATTACAAACTATTTACTTATATTCTAAAATAAAAGAGTAACGTATACCATTCGCCCTTTGTAACGAAAAGATAGTACTTCCACACTAATATACTAAGCTCACTACAAACTAGAATTTCTTATTAAAAGTAAATTTCGTTAAAAAAAATTACTATTTTGTGAATCGCTTACAAGTTTAAAAAGTTTAACTTTGTAAATACTAAATTATAATTTTCATAAATTATTATAAATTGTCTGTTTAGAGAAAGAGGATACTTAGATTCAGAGGTTTTATGTTAGAGTAAAAAACATTTAGAGAGATCGCTTTAGATTAAGCTTCATAATAAACTCTTGAGCAATTGAGCGTCGTAATAGCTTAAAAAAAAAGAATTATTTATTCAACAATTTTCATTTAAATCTTTTTGTTGAAACTTCCTGGCAACCCTGATTATGCTCCATTATTTGTAGTTATTTGCTCATTTTTAGCTTTTCTCTATTCTCTTTTTATTATTTCTTATTATACATATTTATATATTTATAGCAATGTATATGTATCGGGGATGGAAAAACTAAATATGTTTTAGAAATTTTTAAAAATATTTCAATTTGGTGTAATTTAAATCATATTGTCGTTTATAGTTAACTTAAAATACATAATATTTAATTATTTACATCTCTTTACTATAGTTATCCGATTTTAAATAAACTTCAAATAAATGCCTCGTAAATCTAGTATCAAATTAATTATGTAAGAACGCTAAAAACAGGACAAGGAAATCAATATTCGTCCTTGAATTAAGTTTAAAAATCACTTCAAATACATAAGGGGTTGAATGTCCACCCAATTTTTATTTTTTTTAACAACAGCACTGATTCTAATTATAGCTGCGGGATATCAAGAAATAACTGCATAAAATTCGAAAAATCTAAATTTGAGTTATCTAAAATATTCAATATTGTTCAATAATAAAAAAAAACAGGTTGTCGAATAATTCCAAAACCAATATTACAGAAAAGACGGTTTAAAAAACCCGAAAAAGTAGAAAAAACACCTGTTTTACCAATTATTCCAAACCAGGCTTGATAAATCTAGACCGAATGAATATTGCAATCATTTTTCAAACCACTGGTTTTTGGGGGAATTAATTACTCTTTCTTTTATTTTTGATGTCTGTGATATATATTTTTTTAGAAATTCATTAAATTCTTATTTAAATTTGTTAAATGTTTTTTTTTTTTTTTTTTGTAATGAAAATCTTCTAAGAGCATGAAGTACTTTTCAAAATATTAAATCTGTAGCATCAAAAGTACTACAATCTTTACGACTTTCCACCCCTGTTATGTATTATAAAATATTTATTTGTGTGTACATTACTTTAACAAACCTTAATGCTGATTTTTTAGTGAGTGATCTGCTAAATCTTGTTATATAGAAAGAAAAGCACAAATAAAAAAAAAAAAAATAAAAAAAACAATTTTAAATTCTTAAATTTATTTTTGAATTTTTAATGGGTGGAGTTTGTGTAGATTTTTTAGCGATTTGTGTATTTGAATATGTATACATATACATATATAAATTTGTATCCAATGGGATTAGTTTAGTATAAAATTGAGTTACATTTTTCAAATATTAGTATTTATCTATATATATATAAAAGAGTAACGTTACTGACTGACTGACTGACTGATTCATCATCCCACAGCCCAAACGGCTGATGCTAGAGAGACGAAATTTGAAACGTAGGTAGGTCTACCATCATATAGATCCACTAAGACGGGATTTTTTTTATATATATAAAAGAGTAACGTTACTGACTGACTGATTCATCATCCCACAGCCCAAACGGCTGATGCTAGAGAGACGAAATTTGGAACGTAGGTAGGTCTACCATCATATAGATCCACTAAGACGGGATTTTTGGAAATTCGAATGTTTAGGGGGTAAAAACGGGTAAAATCGGCAACCTTATAACTCGCAAACTAATAATGATACAAAAAAAGTTGAATAGCTATCGTTATTCATTTAAAAAATAATTGGACAGATGTCTGGTACTTTTTTGAAAATCGGCCGTTTTAGGGAGAAAACGGGTAAAAACTGTATTTTGGTACTTTTTTGGCACCATATGTATCTTTGAAACCAATCAACATACAGATAAAATTTATGTAGTATTCATAACTTATCAAAAAATGAGAAATACAACTTTGGTACTTTTTTGAAATTCAAAAATTTAAGGGGTAAAAATCGTACCTATTTTTGGTACTTTTTTGATAAAACATTTTTTTATATTTATTGAAATCTTCATATGAGTATTTTAATATGGCATACCACTACAATTTTGAAATTTATTGGAATGCAATTTTTGATACTTCGATGGGTGAAAAAAAGTACCAAAAAAAGGGGTAAAGGCGGGAAATTACATTTTATTCAAACTTAATGATGAATTCTCAATTACATTAAACATAGAAACATGAAATTAAGAAAATGTAGAAAAGAATTCACAAGAGTGATGAGAGATGTAGGTAAGAATTCAAGAGGATGGACTTCGTGGTACTTTTTCTTCTTCTATTGATACTTTTTTGCATTTTCTATAATATTTAACCTAGAAACATGAAATTAAATACGCATGGTCCGATGTTGGAAAGAATTCACAAGGGGGGACTTTTTGGTACTTTTTCGTTCTTATTATGGTACTTTTTGAATTTTCTATAATATTTAACCTAGAAATATGAAATTAAGGACATGAATTGCTAAGTGAATGAGAATCCGTAAGTGAGAACTTTGTGGTACTTTTTCGTTCTACTAATGGTACTTTTTGAATTTTCTATAATATTTAACATAGAAACATAAAATTAAAGATATTTGGTCCTAAACGATGAGAATTCATTAGAGGGCACTTTATGGTACTTTTTTGCTCTTCTAATGGTACCTTTTGAATTTTCTATAATATTTAACCCAGAAACATGAAATTAAAGATATGTGGTCTTAAATTAATAAGAGAGGTTTTTGTGGTACTTTTTTGTTCTTCTAATGGTACTTTTTGAATTTTCTGTAAATATGAACCTAGAAACATGAAATTAAGGATATGTGGTCCTAAGTGAATGTGAATCCATATGAAGGGACTTTGTGGTACTTTTTTGTTCTTCCTATGGTACTTTTTTAATTTTTTATAATTGGGAACCTGGAAACATGAAATTAAAAACATGTGGTGCTAAGTGAATGAGAATCCATAAGAGTGGACTTTGTGGTACTTTTTTGATCTTCAAATGGTACTTTTTGAATTTCGAATATTATTTAAAGTAGAAACATGAAATTAAATATGCATGGTCCTATGTGAGAAGAAAATCATAAGAGGAGTCTGTGTGGTACTTATTTTGTTCTTCTAATGGTACTTTTTAAATTTTATATATTTATGAAGCTAGAAACACGAAATTAAATATATGTAGTCCTAAATGAACGAGAATTCACAAGAAGGGACTTTGTGGTATCTCTTTTCGTTTTTCTAATAGTACTTCTTGAATGTTCTGCAATTTTTATCCTTAGAAACATAAAATTGTAGATGTAAGGTCCTAAGTGAATCAAAAACCTTACAATGGTTTTTGTGGTCCTTTTTCTTTATTCTAATATACTTTTTCGTAATTCTGATATTTATTTTTCGTTATTCTAAGATTAGAAACCTGAAATTAAAGTGAAATTGTTATTTATGGATGACATAACACCATTATTAAAAATGTTTCCAAGGGAGTAAAGAATCTTAGTTTAAATTTATTATATAGTATGGTTTTTATAAAAAATTTCCGCTTGCGAAATTGCGGGTCTACAGCTCGTTTATAATATTTTTTTATACATTGCTCATTTGTTTGAACAACGTCATAGCTCAAAAAGCGCAAATTTCGAGTTAATATCAGTAGTGCATGGTAAATAATACATATGAATGTTTTATTAATTGACAAAATCTTGTCTTTAAGAATTTTATATTTCACGCAGGATCATGAAAAAAATAATTCTAAAATTCATAATCCATTGTGTATTACTTGTAACAACGTATTATTTCATTTGTGCCTCTGCTACTTTCTGCACTCAATATCGCACAATGGTCTAAAAACGCTTGGCCAATTTACATATGTAAATAAAAATAAAAGTAAAAAAAAGCATTGGCAAATCATTTTACTAGATGTAAATTCAAACGATGGCAAACCGATGTAAAAATATTTTGCCAGCGCTTGATGTTTCGTACTGTTGGCAGTTTCTACCTGTGATACTATTTGTAAAAATATTATTAGACTTATAAATATATGTGATGAGTCGCAGAACAAAACCTACATTTTTGTTCATTTCAAATTATGGGGAGATTGAGAATTATTTTGTTCATTCACTTATAAAGATGTATCAAACCACAAAAATTTCTTAATAGTGTTAAGGATGTGTGAGATCCAAGGATTTGTAATAGTAAAAAAGTACGTTTTGTTAAAAACATTAACATTGTTGCAGAATATTTTATATCATTCCAAAAAACTCCTGTTTGCTTACTTTGAGTCTACATTAGACAAATTTGTATCAAGGCAAACGTCAAAATCAGTGCGAATCTATACAGGGTAGCCTCAGTTTAACAGATGATTATTATTTTTGGTTGTTATAGCTGTCAAACTGCATATCGTCACCGAAAATGCAAAACAACGTAACATCAAAATTTTAAAATTTGTGTTTTTGATGAAATATAGTTTATTATTCCAAAATACGTGTGATCACAAATTTTCAGACTTGTAGTTCAAAAAATGACGATTATATTAACGAAAGTAATAATTTTCTTAAGTCAAAATAACGTAACATCACATTTGTTAAAAAAATAAAAAAACTTTTTTTTTCTTTTTTTACGAATTTAGATTGCAAATTATTAAAAATATTATAGCTATTAAAATTTTGGAGTAAAAGTTATCAGAAATTGTTTTAATTACAATTTTTCTAACATTTGTATTGATGTTACGTTGTTTTGGCTTCCGAAAATTGAAATCTTGAAAAACGTAATCACATAACTTAAAAATTATTTAATAAAAATAAAAATATTCATCAACAATATATTAGGCAGTAGTTATGGATGTAATAACCCAAAAATCTTGTTTGTAGGACAATTCGTTTAGATTTTAGAAAGTTTTTTGTGTCTCCTGTAAAGTTATGAAAAGTGATGTTACGTTGTTTTGCATTTTCGGTTTTGCATAAAGGCAACAACTACAACAATAACAGCAATTTTTTTCGTTGGAAATGAGACTGAATCGTCAAACAAAAGAATAGAAGAAAAACACGTGCAAATAATATGAAAATTCGATTGCCTCTGCCCGTTTTTATAAATATTTTCCAATACTGTACATTTGCAGTTCTTGCTTTTGAAAATATTTCTCAGCATTTTACATCATCATGTACGGCAACTGGTCGCCATTATCTTGACTATCGATAGAGGGATTGATTCGTTTTTCTTTTTGGCGACGATTGCAGAACCATACTCTCACCACTTCTTTTTCCATGCACAAACGATCGACCAATTGGCTGATTTCTTCACTAGTTGGTTTTTGATTTAACATACAAGATTTCTCCAGTGCTCCACGTATAGAAGTTTCTCTTTTTGCGACCCATAATTTCGGGTGTGGTAACGGTAGTCTGTAAGGCTGCCGGATCAAAAATGCTGTAAAGGTAAAAAAACAAAATTTTGGATTAACTTTTATGTTTTTAGTTCATATATAAAGAATATATCTTAGAATATTTTAGAACTTTGACAAACATTGTTTAGATCCCTTTTCAAAAGAATATGTAATAATTGTTTAAAAGTAGAGCAAACGAAAAATAAACCCCAAAAAAATTTTTTTGCGATTAATTATGTTTCAGATACTTACCCTCCTGTTGCTTGTATTGTTCGATCTGCATCATCTAACCACTTTTGTAGTAACGGCTTCAACTTGCACATATTCTTAAAGCTTAAATTTAAAGCTTCAAAACGTGATATGGTGGATTGCGAAAAATCGTTGCCATACAATTCACCCATGGCTAGGCCCACATCGCCCTGAGTAAAACCCAATTGTATGCGCCTTTGTTTAAAGGTTTTGGCAAATTGTTCCAATTCCTCCAAGTCAGTAGTCTCTTCGGGCGAGGGTTCTGGAGCTCTAGCATTTGAATTTTTGGACATTTGCGGTGTTTGTGGACCGCCTCCACTGGGTGTATTGGGCGTTAATAGGCCGCTCACCTTAAAGGTAACTGAGCTATTGGATGGTGGTGGAGTGTGATGGGAATTGTGGGAAACATGACTTGTGGCGTATATAGAGGGCAGGGGAGAAATGGCCGGACTGTGGAGAGGACTACGATTTGTGGGTGTTGAAGTGTGTTGTTGATGTTGAAATTAAAAATGAATAAGAATAAATTGTATTTTATTATTATTTTTTTTGCTACAGTAAGATATGTTACATCTCCATTGTACACTTTTATAAATAGCGTTTTTATACCCACCATCAAAAAGATGGGGGGTATATTGATTTTGTTTTTAACATGTCGAAGGAATCATCTAAGACACCACAAAGTATATATTTTCTGGGTCCTGGTTAGATTCTAAGTCGATCTAGCTATGTCCGTCCGTCTGTTGGAAGCAGGATAGGGCTCGAACGGGACAACGTAGGGGGACGAAATTTGGCACAAATGTTTGTCTTATATAAGGTTTATTTGCGATTGAAAATGCGCAAAATCGGTTAATAAACAGTTATGGGCTAAAAACTAGAAACACAGGGTGTCCGTTTAATACGTTTCTGCTGATATTTCTTCAGCAAAAGCATGTACGACAACGAAATTTTGTACGTATAGTTTGGGGATCGATATATACTCCTCCCATATAACGTAAAATTTGAAAAAGTTGATGGTGGGTATATAGATTTGACCGGGCCGAATGTTCTTTATTAATATTACGAATTTCACCACCGAAATTATTTGCTTTTGATTGTAAACAAACCAACACACAGAGAAAACAGATTCGTTGTGACAATCGAATTTTTTGCCAATCGAATTATGTCGGTTGCATGTACTATTCCACAATTCTATTGGATCTACTGAATACATATAATACACCTAACTGAATTAAACAAATGATTCAGTTAGAAAGAATGACACATATACAGGGCTGTCATAGAATCCAAGTCGGATTTGTTTTTTATCGGAATTTCAAACCAATATTGATTTCATTTTGTGTCATGAAACCGTATTGGTTTTGCTATTTTTGAATGTAAACAAAACCGATGTTCGAATCAGCTGTTTCATACATTTGTTCGTTTGTTTACAATTTTTATATCTATTTTTTTTAGAAAATTTGTAAGCAATAGTGTTTTTGTTGAATTATTATTAAAAATTGTTGAGTTTATATTAAAATTATTTAAAAAATAAGTTACAATAAAATAAATAAAATTACATTTGCAGTTGTAGTATTTTTTGATAGTAGAGGAATGCTCAAAAGAATGAGGTGAGAAGAATTTCAAGATATTGTGGCAATACTAGGGTGATCGATTATTCGACTTTTTTGAGAAACCGGTTTTCGAATAGTTCGAATAGTTGGTATTTTAAAAAAACCGGTTGCACTTTTTGAAATTCAGAAAAAACCGGTTAACCGGTTTTTTGCGGAAGTTAATATTTATATCAAAAGACTACATTTCTTTAAAAAATCAGTTCTTATAATTAAGTTAAAATTTATTAAATACAAGCGTAAAAGCCTAACAATATGAGGAAAAATAATATAATAATGAAAATATGCACAAACAAATCCGAAAATTAAGAAAGCTTTGGAAAGGAAACATTGCTCAGGAAAGATATTTTCGCTTCCTGATAGAGATTTCAAAATCTGGCTCCGTTAGGATTTGTAGGACGAAGAGGGTTATAATTAAGCTGAATTTTAATTTTCTATGTCTTCTGGGAGCTTTAGAAAGCTCTGGAAATAGAAAAAATTCTTAGAAAAAGTCTCATAAATCCTCTTATATCCGCTCCCTGATAAAAATTTCAAAATATGGCTCCATTAGGATTTGTTGGACAAAAAGTTTTATAATTAAGCCAAATTTTAATTTTCTACGTCGTTTGGTAGCTTCAGAAAGCTCTGAAAAGAGAAAAAATGCTAAGCAAATTATATATCTAGATGACTAGAAGATAATTATGTTTTAAAATTGTAGAAAAAATCATCTAAATTTTAGTTAGCATAAAAAAAAACATGGCTTAATATGGAAGCCTGTCTCAATTGAAACGATTCTGCAGGTGAAACTTTTTTAATACAACACCTTTAAAAAATAAAGGAAATATTGGATCAAACAAATTAAATTGGGTCATACAGGATAATTATTAATTATTTATTTGTTTAATATTACAGAATAAATTCCAATTTAGACTTAAACTATATTTTAAAAACATAAGAAATCAGTCTCTATGAATATTTAAAAAATTATTCCTTAATTTTCAAATATCACTATCACTATTTAGTACATGTTTTCTGAAATAAAATGCAATTTTTAAAACCCGTTTTTTGTGTTTAAAAAAACCGGTCTATTCGACATTCGAAAAATTAACATTTTAAAAAAACCGACAGCACATTGACTGAAAAAACCGGTTTTAAAACCGGTTGGAAAACCGAGTCGATCACCCTAGGCAATACGCTTGTTAAGCTGCCGGAGATTGTAATTACATTGTTTATTCTGTGCATTTTAATATAAAGCTTCTTTGAAGATTTACAGTCCATTATCGGTTAAATAAAAACGATTTCCGTATGAACCTTGGCATTTCTAGCTTAATAAAATTCCGCCAATGTTTCAACTAGCTTCTTTGCATTTGTTATCTAAACGATCGAATAAGAAATCTGTTGGAAACGACTCTACAGTCCAGTGATTCAGCCAATTGGATTTTAGAGTAGGCTTTTTAAGCAGTGAAACACATTTCAATGATATACATATTTTGCAATAAACCTTATAATTGTGGAGTTTTTATTTTTTTAAGTGTTTTCTTACAGTAAATAAAAAATATTATTTTCCTTTTATAAAATATCTATGAATTTACTTACATTTTGCCAAAATATTAAAAAAACAAAAGCAGCTGTTAGCTGCTTGGTTTGTTTAAAATAGAAAAACCGATAAAATTGAATTCTGTGACACCTAAAAACGACACTAAATTAGATTCGAACATAAAACCGATAATATTGGAATTCATGACACCAAAGTAACTTTTCTGTCGTTTTTAAATCCAATTCCGACAAAAATTGGATTCTATTGTGAATTAAACACAAACTGTTTTTTTTTACTTTTTATTTGTTATTTATTGTATTGAAACTATAAATCTACATACATACTTTAATAAAATACTTCCTTCTTCAAATTGGTAAAGGTATTGATGAACTCGATCCTTGGTAGTACTGATATTCTTGCATTTTGGTCATTAAATTTTCCGTTTCTTACGGCCAAGTTTCATGGCTGCAACTATCTGCATTTGGTTTAAGTTGCATCTTACATCATTTTATGCATGGTGAGCTGCTGATTTTGAATATGTTTTATTGACTTATTGCTCTATTGCCGTCCTTGACTCCTGTCAAAAGATGCAAAAGAAATTTCATGAATTTTTTTGCAGACAAATTATGAGGGACGAAGATACTTAATTGCAATATCCAAAATTGTTGACTTACCTTCACATACAGCGTAATTTTTTATTTGGAATTTTATTTATTATTTTGTAGTTACATGCATATTTTTATAATTTGTTTTAAAATTATTTTGTAACTTATTTTTTTTTTAGAATTTTCTTTTTTACAAATTTAAAAATCATATTTCATTTGTTTATGGTTGAGAATACCAAATTAAATGGTTATATTAACTGAAAATATTTTTATTAAGTAAAAGATATTAATTTGAACCATTTTTCGATTACAACCACTAATAATAAGACTTACAATAAACAATAGATAAATTAAATGGGATTGTGTTTGCCGAATCTAATTAACACATTTTACAAAATTTATAATTCGGTTGAACTGACTGTTATTAGTATAAGTGCAATAATAGTTCCCTGGTAACTCATATTTTGTGGTTTTTTAATTTTAAGAATAAAATTTCGATTTAAACTATTAGATTTTTATAATAGTAAACGTTTTCCAACCAATTTTTTTTTTCTGTGTGCACATACAAATGTAAAATTGACATTTCAGTCTTACATCATAAAGTTAAGCGAAAAATAGTCAACTGATCTACATTTTCATCTTGTACTCATCCCACCATGTTACAGATTAAAAAAAAGACGGTTTGAAAATGAGGAAAAAATAAATAAATGTTCGAATTGCTCATGTCTGAATTATACACAGTAAAATTCTAATTATACATTCATTATTTCAATGATATTTTTGAAGATATTTAATTAAAAAAGCTCAAAGCTTAAAGTGGTGGGCATAAAATACAGGTTTTAGATCTCAAAAAACGACTTTTTTAATCTAAATTAGTGTCCACTTTCTAAGATGGTTCAAACATCGAAATATATTTCGTAATTAATTCTTTTAGAGACTTTGAAATGATTGCATTTTGAAATATCGTCTCTGCGCTGACTAAATTACCTATGTAAAAATTTTGAAATTTTTTTTTATTGCTGCATTTAGAACCCCTACTGGTCATACATAAAACCACCAAAGCATTTGCTGATATTTCATTAACAAATTACTGTTTAGTAGCATGTTCCAATCATCTTGAAAGTTGAAACTTGCCCAATATATTACTAATAATACCTTCTTCCATAGTTCAAACTTAAATTTAAATAAACTTAAGAACTTACAAAAAGATAAACAAAAAATTCGTTCTTTTTCATAATGCGCATAATTTGTGTTATTAAGCCTATTCATAAAATTTAGTAAAAATTTTGCGAAGTAACGAAAAAACTGCGAAATTAAATAGTTGTTTAGCTTTCCTGAAAAGTTATTGAAAATTACATAGGTAATTCAGTCAGCGCAGGGTCGATATATAGCTTTGAACTTTAAATTTGATTTCATATTGAATATGTCAAGCAAAACCTATTTTGATGAGTCAATTTTCTCTTGGATAAAGTTCTGCGACTCCTCATATATGTTTATTAAAATAATTTTTTAAAACCGTTTTTTTTTTTCCAGTTCGATGAACATAGTCCATAATTATTAACCAATGGACGAAGGGTACAACATTTAATCAATCGAAGTTAATTAATTATTTCTGAAGCCTCATATTCAGAAACATAATTAATGCCTAAAAAAATATTTTTTATTATCTATATTTTAAAAAAAAATTGCTTCAACTCGTTATTTAAAATATACTTAATGATAAGGAATAATTCACGGAAATTCATTAAAAGGAAGCTTAGAAATTATTTAATTGGATAACTTATGCAGCAAAGACAACATACTAGCTGCATTATATAGAAGTTGTCTAGTAACGATTTATTTTTAAAGCTATATTTCAATTGAATGATTCAGTAGAATATCTTTCATGCTACTTTTTACTTTTTCTCTGTGTCATATTTCGTTTTTCTTTCCATTTGATTTGAATATATGAATTTATAAATTTGATGGAAATAATATACAAATGTAGTTCAAAACAGCTGAATAAAATATCAAGAAATAATATTAAGAAAAAATTCTTAACCATTCAATATGCATTATTGTTTCACATAAACAAACGTAAATTTAATGCCTAGTTGGGAAGTGTATCTTAATAACAACTATATTAATATGTTTATATGACATGATTTAAATTAAACATGTTAGTGAAATGTAAGCACAAAAACTAGCAATTGAAAAAGTATAATTCATTAAAAGGACCCTATAGAAATTTTTAATATACATTACATTGGTCAACACAATTCTTGTTTCCTTTATTTTTTTCTGTTATTTGGTATTTCATAAATAGTAATACTATTTATCAAATAAAATTTCTGTCGAACACTATAAAATTATCTTTTTTAAGATTTCCTTGAATGACTTTTGGTAGATTTCGTTGCAAACTCCACAAATAGTCAATCATCATATGAGAATAGTACGCTCTTCCATTGTACGAAGATTCTGATGAAATCTTTCACCCTAGTCCTCACTAAAATTAGTACAAATGGGTCTAAATGCGAGTATAGCAGTTGAATTTTATGCTCATGTTAAAAAATACGCATCAATTTGAGATAGAAATCTCTCTATGAGATTGTCTGATCTGAAATTTAATAGACAACTGACTGAAGCTTTATTCCATTTAATACCGTTTAAAATTACTTCTGAATCACTCCGGAGATTTTCAGAAAAAGCATCTATAAGCCACTTTTAAAATTATTAAACTGTCAAATTAAGTTACATTTTTAAAGAGATTTACGAAACTTGCTTGAATAATTTCAATGTAATACTTTGTTGTATAATTTCTGAGATCTCTACTTTTGTGTAGCAAATTTAACATAAAAATCCAGTTTTCTTTCGAAATATGTAGGTTTTAAAAAATCGTAATATTGAATCATTTTTTTGTAGACAGAGAAAACACTTTCAAATTGTTTGCCAATTGAATTTTGTCGGTTGCATGCACTTTCATATAATTCGTTTATAAGTACTGAATTTCAAACGAATAAAAACAAGTGAATTAATAAAATAATTCGGTAAAATGTTATTGACATTGAAAGTGACTATTGTATTATAAAAATATTGATACGCATTTGGTTTATTGTTTTAGTTTATTTAAAATTGATAATTAAACATTTTTGCATTGATAAGAGTAAAAATATATTTTATATCTTACATATGAAGTTCTTTTGGCGGTAAAATAATAAATGATGTGAACGTAACATAAAAAAAATGTAGAATTGGCACCAGAAGTTGTGGAAAACCGAAAACTATATAGTCGATATGATGGATCAGCTTTAAGTTCATGAGTCATGAAAATATATTAAAACATTTCATTTTTCTAAACTTCTATGAACTTACCAATACACACAGAAAAAGGATTAGTTAGAAAACGTTTGTATCCATTACAATGTGATAAGATATAACGAATTTGTATTGCTATTACTAAAGTTCTATAAATTTAATAGATTTTTTTGTTCCCATAGTTTCAAATTCGTAACAAGACTAGAATGTTGGCCTCTACAACAATATAATCAATCATATGTACCAATTTATACATTTTCAGAATTTATTTTAACTATGTTGGTAGACACAATTAAATTAAACTAAGGATAATTTTAATCAGTACCATTGATATTGTATTAATAATTATAAAATATTTGATTTTAGTATATTTGAATACATAAAATAGATTGTAAGCTACAGTAGTCGATTATTCATTACGGAAATATATTCAATTCGGTTAATGTGTAGGAAAACCATATTTTAAAAGATTCGGTTCTAATAACTAATAAACAATTGTGAAATTAAAAAAGTGTTTTAAATAAAATAAAATAAAATAAATGTTTTAAATAAAATAAAAGAATTTTGAATTTATGTGCATTTTTATTTAAAAATTTTGAAAAGCAAGAAAATAATATATAAATGGTGCTACAAATTGAATTGCAACATATAACATAAAAAGTTAAGACATTAATGTGTATATTTTCTGGATATTCTTGTGTATGTAATATTTTTACGATAAACAAGCTGCAAACACCTCTTTCTAATTAGACAAATCATATAAGGATATTGGGAGTGAAAAATAAAACGTAACAAACAAAAATAAGAAAAAATTACATAAATTTAATTTTTAACCGTTAAATTCGGTTGTTACAGACGAATATTTGCCTTTAAATTACTTGCCTCTACCGGTAATTACAACTGAATTGTATAGATAGTACCTACAACCGATTAAATTTGATTGGGAAAAAATTCGGTTGTCATAACCAGTGTTTTCTCAGTGTAGTTTTAAAATTATTATAACAAATTATCAGCCATCCCATTTGCAAATATTTTGACAGTTTGTTCCATCCTGAAACAAGGTTTCTAGACCACAACTGGTCAAACTTTTGAACATTTACGATGCTGTAAAATTTGCATAACAAACAAAGGTAAATAAGCAGCGTACTTATTACATTCCTAATTGTGTTAGAATGGTGTTAGGATTAATTTACAATTTTTGTCCAATTTACAATGCATGTTTACATTATCTTACATCAATTTATTTAAAAATATTACACAGAGAAAGCAGACTGATTGTGGCAACCGAATTTTTAGCCAACCGAATTTAGTTGGTCACATGTACTATCTTGAAATTCAGTTGGAATTGCCGAATTTTATAATTACCGTTATTATGTAACAAAAATATATTCGGTTGTAGTAATAGTATGTAGTATACAGTGGCTCAATAATGTAGTCGGACAAACAATAGGATAATATTAATCTTAATATTTTTCGTATTAAAATTAACATAATACTTTTTTTTATTATTTTCTATGTTTTTCTATTGCCTTCTAAAAACCAACAAGATTTTACTAAAATAATTTGTTTCTTTATTTAAATATTAGTAAAAAATATTCTCATTGTAGAATAAGGCATCAAAAAAGAAGTCGGACATATGGCAACGCTTTTTTATTTTTAAACATACTTAGGGAAACCCCGTTTTATAATGCAGTTTTTATTTATTGACATCTCTTAAAGCTTTATTAATCAAAAAAGTGTAAGAAATTTCGTCGTTGTACCAAAAATTTTTGAAAATGTCAAAACCAAAGTCATACACAACTGAAGAAATCCGAAAAGTTATTATTAAAAACTTTGAGGAAGGAAAAACTGTTCGAGAAATTAGTCGTTTAATTGGAAACCCAAAATCAACTGTTCATGACATAACTAAAAGGTATAGAGATAGAAAATCCATGGAAAATAAGCCAAAATCAATGACCAAAACTATTTACCAGCTCTGACGAACGATGGATTATCTAACAGGTTAACAAAAAAATGCTAAAGTTAGCGCTCCAAAGCATGGAGGTGGTTCTGTTTTTGTTTGGGGTTGCATGTCGTCCTCTGGAGTTGGAGAACATTAAAGATTGTTTTGAAATAAATATAAAAAGATTGTTTTTTTAGTATTAAAATCCGGTCTCTGTACAATTTATTGTAAAATATTAAATTTTTAACGTTAAAATTTAAAGAATATTAAAAATCTGTGGATAATCTTCACAATTTTTCTACAAATCTTTTTTCTTAACTTTATAATTTTTTGATAAACCTTTGAAAGATATTCATATTTTTTAGTTTTAAAATTTTTTATTCTGTTTAAAACTTTTGAATTATAAAAACATAATTTTTAGCTTTAATAAATATTTTGTAGAAAATATAAAAATATAAAGTTTGTGTATAAATTTTTTTATACTACATTACCACGCTTTTTTAATTTTGGAAATATTTGCATCTAAAGTTATGATTTTTGCATGGAAAAAAAATCAAAGGGCGCATTGTGCAACGAGTTTTAAATAAGTGTTTGTTAAATTTTTAACGAAATTTTATTATTTTTATTTGACAAAGATATATTTTTAATTTTGTTACTTAATTTGTCAAAATAGTATATGTTAGAATACAGATTCAGTTAATTTTTATTACAATTTTATTATTATTTTTGTTTCGTTAAAAGCACTATTTGAACCTATTTTAAAAGAAAAAGAAATGGGTGATGTCTACATTTATCTTTAATCATCTGAAAATAATTAATTATTAAGTTAACATTTCCTACCCACATAAGCAACTGAAACAGTTATCGATATCAATCATCTTTCATTCAACACAAATAAGTAAATTATCGACTGACACAGAAATTAAACTTTTTTTATTTTATTTCCAACCAACAACTCTTTGATCCCAAATAATTATCGAATAGATGTACAACTTTAATCAAATTTAAGGAAAAATAATGAAATAACAAACAAATTGTTACCAAATTCCTATTAACAACAACCAAAATACAACAAACACTGAACACAATTTGTTAAAAAAAGAGATAAACGCCGGATAAACACAAGTAGTAGGAAAAGTACAAAACATAAAAAACAACAAACCAAAACAATAAAAAAAGTAATTGTTATATGTTGAATTACTTAACCCGGTCTTAACTAAGTCTGTACAATAACACATGTATATATGTATGAATGTTTAGTGGTACAATGCGTTTTCATTTCTTCTTTTTCGGTTTTTTATTTTTTGTTTATTCAATCTCAAAAGCCGGCAAAAATAAAATGTTACAGTAGCTTTATCTGGCCAACACCATCAGTGTTTATTTGATGTTATCGTAAAACATAGTCTTCGTACTACCTTTGCCACTCTTTTTACACAGTTGTTGTATTTGTTGATGTATATTTATGTGAGTAATAGGTACATCAATGATGTGTGCTTAAACCAGGTTTAAATTCAACAACAACTGCTTTAACCACAACCACAAAAGACAGTGATGTGGTTGATGAAGAGATGATGACAATCGACTGACTCCTCCAAACCAAGTAGCTATTCAAAGTCAGTCAATATAAGTATTTTGTATATTAAACAATTGTTACGTACATATATATTTTAAAAAATAAAAAAAAATACGACATAATTCTAAATACAAAGGGCGAACCGTAAAATGTTGCTCCTAAGTACTTCAAAAGATCAATTAAAAAAGAAAAAAAAAAAAAACTAAAACCCTAAATCACATCTTTGTGACTCAGCTTCACCCTAAACTTTGATCTATGCATTAGAAGATATACAAAAAGCCAAGCCGAAAAATATATTACATATGTATGTATGTATGTATGTATGTATGTATGTATGTATGTATGTATGTATGTATGTATGTATGTATGTATGTATGTATGTATGTATCGATCACCCTAGTATGTATGTATGTATGTATGTATGTATGTATGTATGTATGTATGTATGTATGTATGTATGTATGTATGTATGTATGTATGTATGTATGTATGTATGTATGTATGTATGTATGTATGTATGTATGTATGTATGTATGTATGTATGTATGTATGTATGTATGTATGTATGTATGTATGTATGTATGTATGTATGTATGTATGTATGTATGTATGTATGTATGTATGTACCCAGTGGTAAAAAGAAGGGGTAAAGAGCCCTTCTAGAAGGACTTTTTTTATGTCCAGAAGACCTTCTCCCTGCATTCCATGTTCATTTCATTTTTACACGCGATGTCATTGGGAGGTAGGCCTTACACATTCGCGACCCGATACAGCCCTTCTAGAAGACCATTTTATTGAAAACTGCAAGCAGGCCTTCTGTACTAAAAAGAGTCCTTCTACAGAAAGCCTTCTACAGGTCTACATTATTTAATATAATACTGTAGTCTTTCTTTCCTTCTAAGAGAAGGGAATTAAAACAATGTACTTTTTATAGATTTGTTGTTGTTTAAAACAAGATATATTTAAAAAAATACAACTTCTTACGGTCCTTCCAAGAGAAGCGAAGTCGGAAGGTCTGTCGGATCTTTTAGAAGGCAGGGATGAGGCATTCATGAAGGCCTTATTAGAGAAGGCATGTTAGCATGAGCAACTGCATCTGAAAAAAGGCCTTCTAGAAGGCCTGCGCGGTAGAGGCCTCGCAAATTTTACCGCTGGGTATGTATGTATGTAAATTTATTGTAAATACACCGAATTGAAAATCGTAAAAATTTTACATGAAGATTCTAATTCTAACTATGTATCCATGAACAATCTTAGTACTCCTACAATCATTAGTTCTAGAACTAATATAATTGGTTAAGAACTAGTTCTAGTTTATTTCTAAATCATTCCTCTAAATGAAAAAAAAAATAATAATAAAATAAAATAAATAAATAAAATAAAATAAACGAGAAAAAAAGTATTGTCGGTTAAGACCGACCATATGATACCCTACACCACTATGTATGGGAATAAAAATTCGGGAAGGGGACTTATATTAGACCTGCGGAAATGGGTTTATATAGGAACTATGGTAAATTATGGACCGATTCGAATAAAATTTGCCGATGTTGTTTCTACTTATATAAAACTTATTTGTGTTGAATATTAACTTGATACTAACATTCGTATGGATTTTATACACATTAAAGTGATTTTCGGAATTGGAGTTTATTTGGGAGCTTTGGTTAATCGTGGACTGATCTTCAATGGTACAAAAATTGAGACTTGTACAAAACTGCTTTGTACCAAATTTCATTAAAATATTTTTATTTTTAAGGCATTTTTGAATGTTGCAACTCAATTCCGGGCGGACATTTGTATGGGCGCTAGGCGAAATAACGAACCGATCACAACTAATTTCAATAGGCTTCGTCTCTGTATCATAAAAGCCACGTGCTAAACTTCATTGAATTATCTTCAAAATTGCGACCTGTACTTTGTGCACAAGGTTTACGTGGACTGCCGTCTAGCCAGCCAACAAGCCAGCAGTCCAGCCGTCCAGCCAGCCAGAGGGATTGACATCGTTAGATCGATTTAAAAAGTGATTTCGAGTCGCCTGGTATACTTTAAGGTGGGTGTTGGATACATTTTTCTATGCGTTACAAACATCAGCACTAACGCATAATACCCCAACCACCTATGGTGGTGTAGGGTATAAAAAGAGAGTTTAGAAAATTTAAATGGTTTTATACAATAAATTTGTATGTAAAATATTTGAACTGTTAAATTAGTATAATTCTGTTAGCGAAAAAGACCTTATTAATTCCTATCACCAAATTATGTTTCTTTTAATAGAAATATTTCTGAGAATATTTAATGGATTTTAATAATCTAAGGTGCATTTTTATTTCAAAGTTATCCTCTTAAGAATTTCAAATAAAATGATATTTTCAAATTTCATATATTTAGGGTCTGATATTTGTAAATTCCATATATTTAGGGTCTGAATTTTTAATTAAAATATATATCTACACTGCTTTTGTAAGCGTAGAAAATTGAAGTTCACATCTAATAATATTATAATTACACTTCCTTCGCAGTTTTATGGGATACATAATTAACAAATATTTTATGTTAAAAAAAATGTAAAAAAGTCATTTTTCGACATTTTTAATTTTTTACCTGTGTTCTTTCTTAAATGCTATTTCTTATATTCCATGCTTAAAAATTTTATTGTGCAATGCGTTCCATTTATAAAAAAGCTGGACCAATGAAATTATGAAGTTATAATTTTCAAATAGGAATAAATCGATAAAAAATATTTCATTGAAACATGAATTTTTAATCATCGTAAAGTATGCTTAAATTTAATAAGATATTTATAAAATGCTTTTGGAAAACAAGATAAATCGAATAAAATTTATCGAATCGAACAGATATTTATTTTCTCTTTTTTATGTGTAATTAATTATAATTTTCCCCTACTTTTATATATGAAATGTTATTGTTATATAAAAAGAAATTAAATACTTTTTAAATACAATAAGTCTTCAACGTAATCGTTGCAAAATTAAAATGTTATAACGTACATTTTTTAAATTTATATTATTTTTATAGCTAGCAAAAGTAGAGAGAAGTTTTTTTAAAGCAAAAAAAATGTTACGATTTCAAAAGTAAAATTAAGGGCAAATTATAATAGATTCTGAAAAGGTGAAAATAAATCTCTTTAGTTAGAAACTATTAAGTATTTTTTACTACAAAGTAAATATCCCGGCATGAAAAAGAACATATATGTATTTAAGAAAAATCTATTAAAAGTTGGTTACAACGGATTTTTATAACGATAATTATACCCTACACCACCATAGGTGGGGAGGGTATTATGCGTTTCTGCTGATGTTTGTAACACCCAAAAATATTGGTCTAAGACCCACCTTCATTTATACCAATCGGCTTAGAATCACTTTCTGAGTCGATTTAACGATGTCCGTCCGTCCGTCTGTCCGTCTGACCGTCTGTCCGTCCATGTAAACCTTGTAATCAAACTACAGGTCGCAATTTTTAACCAAAATTTATGAAATTTGGTACACAGGTTTATTTTGATCCAGGGACGAAGCCTATTGAAATTGGTTATGATTGGTCCATTATTTCACCTAGCCCCCATACAAATGTCCTCCCGGAAAAGGGTTTAACGATCATAAATCCCTTAACTATAGCAATATTTTAATAAAATTTGGCACATATAAGTTTCATACAAGTCTTAATAAGTGTGTCGAGTTTCAAAAAAGATCGGTCCATATTTACCCATAGCTCCCATATAAACCCCTTTTCGGAAAATCACTTTAACGGCCATAAATTCTATTAAAATGTTAGTATCAAGTTAATATTCGACCCAAATAAATTTTATATAAGCATAAATGATAGTGCCAAATTTTATAAAGATCGGTCTATAATTCACCATAGCTCCCATATAAGGCCCCCTTTCGGAAATCACCAAAAAGTGAATAAATTCATATAAATTTTAGCATCAACGTAATTTTCTGTATTTGTATGTCATATTTTACACTTATAAGTATTGGTCCACATTTGGATCCATGTCTAGGGTATCATATAGTCGGGCCTGACCGACTATAACTTTTTCTCTCGTTTTTAAGTTATCCGTTAACCATTTCCCTTGCTCCTAAAAAATAAATTAGCATATTTTACTTTCGGCGCTTCAGGATGTTGCTGTCTATAAGGTACAAACAAACAAACCAACAAACAAACACAGATTAATTTTTATATATGTAGATGGTCAATATATTGAGACCTGACCCATCGTGCACTCTGTTGAAATCTGCACACAGCTTTGTTTGTATTTTTTTATATTTTTTTTTATTGATCTTTTGTTAAACAATTGAAATTTTTGTTTTATTGAATGTCATTTTAAGCGATACGTAAAAGTAGCTGGCGTATGTTGAGAGTTTTCTGCTCACACAAATTCATACATTTTGAACTCAGTACGTACTTTTAACTCATTTTGAATATAGCAAAGAAAACAACACCATATGCGAGAAGAATCGTACTCTACTGAACGTATGCTCGCATACCAAGTGTCCATCCTGGGTTATTAGCCTGTCTTCTCTTATGGCATATTAAACGATATTAAACGTGGCTTTAATTTGAATGCGGCTGGTTTTAAGTCAATTTTATTTAAATTGTTTGCATATTTGGCATCTTTACAATTTCCATTCAAATTGTTTATTTTATTGTTATTTTTAGTGTTATTTGCTGTTTTTGTTTCTTTATTTTCTTTTTAGTATTTGATGTTGCTGTATAATTATAAAATGATTTGTCAATGCTGTAGTTGCATTATAAGTAGGGAAAACAATTATCTACACTTTTTAATTTCCCGAGCAAAATTATTCAAACTCCCGATTAAAAATGCATGTATTTAAATCGATTAAAATAATTGTATTAAGGGTGTTTCCGTACGTTTGGATGAAATATGATTAAATGAAATTGAAAAAAGATTCGGCTGTGCCGAATCTTTAATACCCTTCACCATATTACCATCTTACTATCTTATCGACATCATATTACCATATTACTGACAAATAATAAAATTTTCGCCTTAACGTATGCTTTCATATTTTCACATATATAAATCTAAATTTTTTTCAAACTACGAAAATTTGAATATGAAAAAAAAAAAAAAACAATCATAGCAGGCTTTGCTTTTAAAAAATAAACAACAACAATTCCATATTTATTTATTTTTTTATGTGTGTATATACAAACTGACTGCATATACAAAGAACAACAACAACACTGTTATTCATTATATTACTTCTGTTGCTAACTAAACTACTTGTCTTATAGGCAAAAACGTCACTAATAGTCATTACAATGCTTAATATACATGTTTGTGTATGTATTTATGTATATTCTTAACAGATATGTTTTAGTTTTAAAAAATAAACAACAACAATTCCACATCTATTTATTTTTGTACAGACTGCATATACAAAGAACAACAACAACACTGTTATTCATTATATGACTGCTGTTTCTAACTAAACTACTTGTCTATACAAAAAACGTCACTAATAGTCATTACCAGGGAAACCAAAATATGCTCTTAAAAATGGGTTTTATGCGCATTAAATATGCAGTAAAAAACGAAAAATATGTTCTAAAAAACGCGAAAATATTCACTAAAAACAAAGATTTTGTATATTTTTTTTAACAAAATTATTAAAACGTTATAAAATAAGGCAAAACTGAGATTTATCAACCGCGTCAAAATTTGATTCCCCATTTTTTAATACATCTCATAAAAATTATCATAACGATCACTGACTTTCGAAATTCGTGTTTTGATGAAAATCTATAATTTAAAACCATTTAGATCATTTGTCAAAATTTCATCGACGTTTCAGATTTAAAGCGTAAAGTAATTTTATCGTGACATTTTTCATTCATATAACAATGTGTAAACAATAACAAAAATGCTGCTCCTGTAAAGTTTTGTTTTCTGCACTTACAACATTTTCGCGGTTAGGGCTCGATATACTTTCATAAAAAAAATTGTTTTTACAACAACGGTAAAATGGTATCCATTAAAGTAAATTTTTAAATTATTATAATTTTTTTTTTATTCTTTTCTCATTTCTTTATAAAATCAAATTTGAAAAACATTTTATGAGGTATAAAAAACTATGCTTAAAATGTAAAAATATGCTCTAAAAGGGTTAAATATGACCTAAAAATAACAAGATATGCTATAAATATGCACTAAAAATCGCCAAATGCAAAAATATGCCATTAAGAGTAAAATATGCAAAAATATGCACTAACAAATCGATGCCAAAATGATTCATTTGTTCTGAAACGGATAAATATTTAATCGATGGCTTCATTCAACGTCCAGGAAAAAACATGTAATTGCATATTTTGGTTTCCCTGGTCATTACAATGCTTAATATACATGTTTGTGTGTGTATTTATATTCTTAACAGATTTGTTTTTGGGCCATAACTCTGTTGATTATGAACGAATTTGGTTTATTAAAAAAAACGAAATTTTATAAAAACATTTATGACTGATCTATATAAAAATAAAAATCTGTAGCTTGAACAAGGGCTTCAAAAATAAAAAATTCGTTTTCCCCGATATCTCAGTTATTACTGAACCGATTTATTTCATTTTTTCAGAACAAAAATTCAGAAAATAATTTCCGAGCCTTCTTTGAAAATTCGAAGTCCCTGGTATATACAGAGGCTTCAGAAACTGAAAAACCGGTTCCAAAAACCGGTTTTTAAAGCATGTCTCCGCCATTTATAAACCGATCCTGCTGATTCAAAAAACCAAAATTTTATAAAAATATTTGTGACCGATCTGTATAAAAATAAAAATCTATAGCATAAACCAGGGCTTCAAAAAATAAAAAATGCTTTTTGTCCGATATCTCATTTATTATTGAGTGCTTTTTACATTCTTTAAGAATTGTAAAAACTCACAAAAACAATTGATGTGCTAACAATGCACACACAAAATAATTTACTGAATGTTAACAACAACAGTGCACACTGAAATGGTAAACCTAAGTGATGAAAGTAGTGGTGAAGCTGTTGAGATGCTAAATCAATGTAATGCTTATTCTGATGATGCTGAGTTGAGCTGGCAATGTGTACCAACAAAACGAAAGCGAGTAGAATCCCCACAACTGAAACAACAAAAAAGGTTAAATTTAAATGATCAACAACCAAGTACCTCCAACAACAAGTATGCAGCTCTTGATATAGATGATGAAGAAATTGAAGAAAATCAACAAATAACACCAAAACAACCAGCTATTTACATTCCAGACGTTAAAAATATTAATCTTATGGTAAAACGAGAGCAAAAGCTATAGTCGGTCAAGCCTGACCATATGATACCCTACACCATTGTGTACATTATAATTCGGGGAGGGGTCTTTTATTAGACTTGGAGTCAAATGTGGATCGATACTCATAAGTGTAAAATAAAACATAAGAATACAGAATTTTACGTTGAGGCTGACATTTATATGAATTTATTCACTTTTGGGTGATTCCCGAAAGAGGGCCTTATATGGTAGCTATGGTAAATTATGGACCGATCTTTATAAAATTTATGTTCATATAAAACTTATTTGTGTCGAATATTAGCTTGATACTAACATTTTAATGGGGTTTATGGAAGTTAAAGTGATTTTCGGAAAGGGGTTTATATGGGAGCTATGATTAATTATGGACCGATCTTTTTAAAACTCGACACACTTATTAAGACTTGTATGAAACTTATATGTGCCAAATTTCATTAAAATATTGCTATATTTAAGGGATTTATGATCGTTAAACCTTTTTCCGGGAGGACATTTGTATGGGAGCTAGGTGAAATAATGGACCGATCATAACCAATTTCAATAGGCTTCGTCCCTGGACTATAAGAAGCTTGTGTACCAAATTTCATTAATTTTGGTTCAAAATTGCGACCTGTAGTTTGATTACAAGGTTTACATGGACGGACAGACGGTCAGACGGACAGACGGACGGACGGACATCGTTAAATCGACTCAGAAAGTGATTCTAAGCCGATTGGTATAAATTAAGTTGGGTCTTAGACCAATATTTTTGGGTGTTACAAACATCAGCACAAACGCATAATACCCTCCCCACCTATGGTGGTGTAGGGTATAAAAAACTTATAACTGTAATTCCAAGCGGTGATTTTAATTATAAGTCTTTAAGGGAAGGTCAGGTTAGACTAATGGTTAAGACTATAGAGTCATATAGAAAAATTATAAACTATTTTGAAAGTTCTAAAATAAATTTTCATACATACCAGCTTAAGCAAGAAAGGTCTTACAGAGTTGTTCTTAAGGGACTTCACCATACTACACCTACTGAGGATATCAAGGCTGAACTTATTGTATTAGGTCATCCTGTCAGGTCTGTCGTAAATGCTAGAAGTCGCGTAACAAAAGAACCTCTTTCTATGTTCTTTGTGGACTTAGACCCAAACTCTAATAATAAAACAATATATGACTTAAAATGCTTAAATCATGCAGTAATCAAAGTTGAACCACCAAAAAAAAACTAATGAGTTAGTACAATGTTATAGATGTCAACAATTTGGACATACAAAAACTTACTGTAAAAGACCTTATAGATGCGTAAAATGTGGTATGGATCACCCTACATCCGATTGCAAGAAAACATTAGACACACCACCACGTTGCGTGCATTGCTTATCAAACCACACTGCTAGCTACAAAGGCTGTGCAATTTATCAAAATCTAATTTCAAGAAGATCTTCTAGACAAAGAACACATTTATATAACCAAACAAATAATAATTTTAATATAAATTCATTTGAATATCCTCATTTGAATGGTAATTCAAATAACCAAACCAATCAACGTAATTATAATGTTTCATATGCAGAAATGTTAGGTAAAACAGATGTAAATTCTCGTATTGAAAGACTCGAAAAAATAATGGAAAATCTTATGAATATGATGACAAAAATAATGGATAAATTATGGAATTAAATATAAGATTTGGAATATGGAATGCGAATGGCCTTTCCAATCATGCATATGAAGCAGAAACGTTTCTTAAAAACAATTTCATTGATATATTTTTAGTTTCTAAAACACATTTTACAAGTAAAACTTTTTTTAAAATCTATAATTACGATATTATAACAGCAAATCATCCAGATGACAGAGCCAGATGACAGGGATCAGCAATTTTAGTAAAATCAAATATTAAGTATGAAATTTTAGATCCTATAAGAAAACCATACTTACAGGCTGCTGGTATCAAAATTACAAAAATGTAAATATTTTCTCAATTTATTTTCCACCAAAACATATTGTTAAATGTCTACAATTCGAAGACTTTTTTAAAAATATTGGTCAAACACTCATCGTTGGTGGTGACAATAATGCTAAACACCCTTGGTGGGGATCTCGTTTAACTAATCCAAAAGGTAGAGAATTATATAAATGTATCACGAAAAATCATTTTTCTTCTTTATCTACCGGTACTCCTACCTATTGGCCTAGTGATCCCGCAAAAATGTCTGATCTTTTAGATTTTATTATTTATAACGGAATTCCTGAAAGGTTATTAGATATTTCTGATTGCGACGATTTAAGTTCTGACCATAATCCTATCATTGTCACATTTAACACAGTACTTCAAACTGTAGCAAGAAATGTTAAAATTCTTAACTCAAATTCAAATATGAAAATTTATACCAACTGGATAGAACAAAATCTTAATTTAAATATTCGAATTACAACAGGATGTGAATTAGAAGACGCAATTGAGTCATTTAATTGTTTAATTCATGATGCAGCATTTCTAGCAACGCCACAACAGGTTGAAAATCGTGGTCAAAATGTAAGAATATCTACAGAACTAAGAGAACTTATAGCACACAAAAGGTATCTGCGAAGAATATTTCATAGAACAAGAAGCCCTTTAGATAAAGCAAATTTAAATAGAATAACTAAAGTCCTTACAAATCGTTTAAAGGAGTACAAAAACAACTCAGTAAAAAACTTTCTAAATAAATTAAATGTTGCAAAGAACGATGAACATAGACTTTGGAATGCTACAAAGTATCTTAAAAGACCAGCCAAAAGAAATATACCACTAAAAGATGCAAATGGGGATTGGCATAGAAGTGATAAAAGCAAAGCAAATTTATTTAAAAATCACTTATGATTATAATTTAAATAACCCCATTGAGAGAGAAAAAATTATTCAATTCCTTGATGTACCATGCCAAATGGACAGACCTATTAAGCATATAACGCCAAATGCTATAAAAATGCTTAATAATTCAAAAACTCTAGGATATGATAACGTTGACTCCAAGGTTTTAAAATGTTTACCAAGGAAAGCTTTAATTTTTCTTACAACAATCTTTAATTCAGTGATCAGATTGAATCATTTTCCATCACAGTGGAAATATGCCAAAATCATAATGATATTAAAACCTAATAAACCTGAATAATTTGTATCATCATACAGACCTATAAGTCTGTTGCCTACGCTTTCAAAAATGTTTGAAAGACTTTTTCTTAAAAGACTCCTTCCTATTTTAGAAAATAAAAATATTATTCCAGAACATCAATTTGGTTTTAGGCATAAACATGGCACACCGGAGCAATGCCACCGAATCATAGAAGTTATTCCTAATTCGTTAGAAAAAAAAAACTATTTTGCTGCGCTGTCTTTTTGGATATACAGCAAGCTTTTGATAAAATATGGCATGATGGACTGCTGTACAAATTAAAAAATTTAATACCGTCGCCATACTATTTGCTGCTTAAATCGTACCTACATCAAAGACATTTTTATGTAAACATCAATGACGAAAACTCAAATTTTGGTATAATCAAATCTGGTATCCCCCAGGGCAGCGTTTTAGGACCAGTTCTTTATACGATTTTTACATTGGATATGCCCACAAAAGATGAACTAACTATTGCTATTTATGCTGATGATACCGCTATACTAGCATCTTGTGCATCACCAACGGATGCCTCTAAAATGGTTCAGGAAGAATTAAATCTAATTCAAGAATGGTTGATAAAGTGGAATATCAAAGTAAATGCTCAAAAATCAGTTCAAGTTACATTTTCTTTAAGATAAAATGATTGCTCACCTTTATTTATAAATGGATCTTCAATTCCAATAAGCAACGAAGTGAAATATTTAGGCCTCCATCTTGACAGAAGACTAACATGGAAAAAACATATACAAATGAAACGTGAACAACTAAACATCAAAACTAAGAAAATGTACTGGTTATTAAGACCGTCATCGGAACTAAATTTAGAAAATAAAGTTTTATTATATAAAAGTATTCTGAAGCCGATTTGGACTTACGGCATTCAACTGTGGGGAACCACAAGTCACTCGAATATTGAGATATTGCAAAGATATCAATCAAAACTCTTACGTTTAATTACAAAAGCCCCATGGTTTGTTAAAAACATCAACATTCATAAAGATCTCAAAATTCCAATGGCCAAAGAAGAAATTGCGCGTCTTAGTGAAAGATACCTCAACCGTCTTAGTAACCATTCAAATTTGTTAGCTATTAACTTACTAAATTGTAGTAATGAAATACGTAGATTAAAACGATTTCATGTGCTTGACCTCCCTTATAGAAAATGAAATGAAAAAGTAAATGTATGTTAATGCTATAAATATTGTAAATATAATAATACTACAAATAGTGTAATTTTTCTTTTATTGAGTCTATAGAAGCTCAATATTTTAAGTTATTTTTTTTTTTTTTAAATTTTTATGTTTCATATGATTTGCTTATTATTTTAAATTGTAAAATAGATTGCAAATAAAAAAGAAATGAAAAAAGAAAAAAAAGAAAAAAATAAACATTCAACATAAAAACATGTTTATCATTTTAAAGGTAATTTTATTACTTTAAATTTCAATAAATGTTGTTACGTATACAGTTATGGACAAAAAAATAGGGTCATGTATAGTTATTTGAAATTTTTGAAGTTTTCAACAAAATTTTGTACAAAAGAATAAAATGTTTAATGCCAAATCATTGCGAATATATTGAGTTAGAAACGCATACAAAAATAATATTCTTTAACATTATCCCGAACAGGGTGCATCGTCTCAAGCTCAAATAGTCCTTTTTCAGTGTGGACAAAAAATATGGTCAGTAGTAATTTTGTTAAGATTTTTAATTTAATTGAAAATAAAATTATTTAACTATAATATCTTTTGTTGGAACCTTCGATTTTACCCATAGTTTTAAAGTGCTAAATCCATAGATCTTTTGCGATACGAATTGTTTTCGGAATTGAAGTTCATCGATGATTCTCATATTTTTTCAAATATTTTATTTTAAATATCTTTATCGAGATTTAAAAAAAGTTTCATAAAAATTTTTCCAAAAAAAAAAAAAATTTTAAAAATTTAACAAATTTACTACTGACCTTAATTGTTTGTCAGTTGAGCTTGAGACGATGCACCGTGTTCGGGATAATGTTAAAGGACATTATTTTTGTATAGGTTTATAACCCAATATATTCGCAATGATTTTGCATTAAAAATTGTATTCTTTTGTACAAAATTTTGTTGAAAACTCAAAAAATTTCAAATAATTATACTTGACCCAATTTTTCGTCCATAACTGTATATTATTGATGACATTCGTAATTTTATAAAAACAATTTATTTTAATTTAAAAGCATTGTAATTCACGAACCATCACGAAAATCATACTAAAACTGTACCTTGGTTACTAGTGTTAATGTTAATATTCTTTGCAAAATTCATTTAAATTAGAAGATCTGTTTGATTATAAACGAAGCAATACGTATTGAAATAAATATTTTGTATTTATTAGGACATTTTTTGTAATAATTCTTAAATTATTACAAAAAATTTAGTTTAGAAAACAACTTACCTTGAGTATTCATTCTTCATATATTTTTTTTGTTGCTTGTGTTGGTATTAGTGATTATGGTGGTGCTATTTTCACAAAATTTAAATTAATATTCTACATAGGCGGCCGTTTTGGATGGTTAACGTTCCATGCATTTGAGCTTTTTGTAGAGAAGACAAATATTAAGGAATGAATAAAACTACTTAACGAAAGTCCAAAACACATTATTCCCTCAAATAAAAAGACTTTCAAGTAAATGCATTTATGAATTTCTATTACTATTACTTTTATTTTATTTATAATTTTCTTATGAAGGACTCATTAATTGCTTATTTGATGGCATTTTATTTAAGTGTAAATACAAACTTGTTGTTTTTTGATTATCTGCTATATATTATTTGATTAGATGAAATTAATTAAGTACAATAAGGAATGAATCGCATTAATTATTTGTAGCAAGCAACTATAATATCTGCATTTCTGTGTGTATAAAAACTGTTTATTTTAATTCTTTTGTTAATGAGTTAGTTTTTAATAAAAGTCAGTTATAAATTGTTCATTTTTTTAATTTTTATGATGCATATTAATTCATTAAAACACATGTGCAATAACAAAATAAGAAACTTTATTTAATTATTTGTACTAAGTATAAGCAGTATATATTAAAGTGCCTCGATTTTTATGGAGACAAAAAATGTTGCAAATGTACCGGCATGAATTTTCAAATTGATGTGTTATAAAGTAAGACTGACTCTATTTGCAAACTATAATTGTATATATATATATATATATATATATATATATATATATATGCTTCTAAGTACATATGTATGTATACTAGTAGCAACAATATCTACAACCTTCTAGTAACTTTAAGAACTACACATACACTATAAACTCGATAATCCGGAGGTTGATAGTCCGGATTATTACATACTCTATAATCCGAATTGATTGCAACTTTGTATTCCGGTTTTAATATAAAATGTACCATTTTTATTTAAATGTAAGTATAGCTTAAAAAATATAATAAAAATTATGGTAAGAGTTGATTGTAATTGAATTCATTTACTTTCAGTTAAGTTGTACATTGTACATATTTGGAATTAAAGTATATATAAAATAATATTTCTTTTCTGCAATCATCACTCATTTCATAATCAGATTGAGATTAATTATATTTTTAATACCAATTGAATGTTTTCCTTCATTACCCACTTTTTGAATAGATAGATTTACTTTTTTAAGGAATAGCGATTTTCTAATATTTAGAGTTTAATCCTCAAATGATTTCAGTTTTATTATTAGCTAATTTCGATAAATATATGGTATGTTAAACAGATCAGCAACTATAAATGTAAAATTTATCCTTTATTTGCCGTATTTTAATAGAAATTAATTAAAATTATTTTTATTTGTCCAATAATTTAAATGAAAAAAAAAGTTATTTCCGTTAGTTTTTAAATTTTTGGAACTTTTTTGAAATGTGTAATTTTTTTTATCTAAAACAAGTATTTGTGTGAGTACGTTATAAACGTAGTTTTTTGTATGAAAATTTCTTTTTGGGACCATAAAAATGTGTTCGTTATAAAAAAAGTTCGCTATAACCGTGTTCGTTATAAACGAAGATATTTGTATGGAAAATGTTGGTAAAATCAAGGGGAACGAAGAAAGTGTTCGCTATAGTGTTCGTTATAACCGTGATCGACTGTATTACAAACTTTATAATAATACAAGTCTCTCAATAATAAGTACTTAAACCATAGATTAACAACTAGATATTTATGTGAAAGAAAAATACCTAATTCAATTGTCAAAAACCTAATTCATACAACAACAAAATACATGTAGTTACATATATATATATATATATATATTGTTTTTTTGTGTTTTCAAAAAAATTAGTACATTTTTTGAAAATTTTGTATAGGGTTGCTCTCACATAAACTTCTAGTTCTGTTCTATGATTTAAACCAACGGTTCTCAAATGGGGGTCCGCGACCCACAAGGGGTCCGTAAGGACATTCGTGGGGGGTCGCGAAGAGTTCCTGGAAAATATTCTTAAGCATACAATATAAATATTATTTAGAACTTCAAATGACAATTCCAATAAAAGCATGAAACTATTAAAAATGGAAATCTTTTTACAAAATTTATCAAAATTCAAGACAAGCATAAAGTTTTTTTTCTAAAATGAGTTGTTTTTAGAAACTACTAATGAAGGGACCTTTGATGAAAATATTATGCTTGATAAAGACAACAATGATCAAATGTATAAAGTAATGCTGTCCAATAGAGTATCCCGAGGAAATCCTTTTTCGAGATTTCGATATAGAAAGACCCCTCAAACGATGCGTAAAAATTTGCTTGAGTCATGGGTCCCATACATTTTGGTAAAAAAAGTTTAGATTTTTTAATCGAAATGGGTATCAAAAAATTCGTAATTTTATGCTGGTTATGGAAAAAATATTTCAACATTTTTTTCCGTGAGATTTTCTTTCGCTAGAAGACTTTTTAAGGCATTTCGATGAACAATTTTTTTGAAAAATTTAGAAAATCATATATTTCCAACAGTACCTATTACTACAATGCAAATTTTTAATATTTTACATAAAGGCAACAAAATTATAAAATTCTTATCCATTTTTTAAGAAAAACATCGAATTTTGTTTGCATGATGTACTAAATTTACGGTTTATGGACCAAAATGTTTGCTAACATTTTTTTAAATATTTTTTATTTTTTTGTAATTGGCAAAAAATTACGAATTTGTTGATACCCTTTTCAAGGCACAACTCAATACTATTTTTTGGACGAAATGTTCTAGACCCGTGACTTTCAATCGCTGGTAGGGAACTGAAGATCAATTTTAATTTTATTTTTTAAATATTTTTCCCATATTAAGCTAATTTTTACGAACGTTTGAGGGGTCTTCCTACAAAATTAAAAAGATAAATATGTAGTTCACTTAAATTTGATGAAACTATAGTTTTTTCACATGAATTTCCACTTTTATTTTATAAGAATATAAGGAGTGCGGTCGAAAAAATCTTAACACACGCTTAGCCTCATAACTTTTTTCGGAATCAATATTAAAAAATTTTTTTGATCTAGTTATCATGGAAAAATACGTCAGTTATTATTTTTAATAATAACCATGTTGATTTGTCGTGATTTTCATCAAAATGAGTGACGAAAAAGATGTACGTGCTACAAATTATTAAAAAATTTCAAAAAAATCCAAATAGGTCCTACACGATTTGGTATCATGTCACTACGGTAAGAAAGCTCTGAAGTGGTACCAAAACAATAACACAATTTATGTACCAAGAGAGGTTAATTTTCCAAATTGGCCATATCTTAGACCAGTGGACAGATATTGAGCTCTTGTTAAAAGTGAATTGAAGAGCACAAAAAAGGTGTCCCGAAATACCGAAGATTATAAAAGAATATGTGCACATTGTTCCAAAAAAGTGACTAAAGCAACTATTAAATCTCTAACGGAAGGGTTACCAAAAATGGTCCACAAGTTCATAAGTAGTGGTTAGAACTACTAAAGTTATATTTTTCTGTGATCTGTAATAAATTATCAATTAAATGAAAAAAGAATGAAAATTCTAAGATCAATCGTTTCCAAGTTATTAAATATTATATATGTTAAGATTTTTTCGAACGCACTCCTTATTATACTAAGAACTTTTTATAAGTAAAATCGTTTTCAGTACACAAAACTTTTATTTCATCGATAAGTTTCCCGGCTATATAAAGAAAATTTGCTTATGCAACTTTATTATTTAAAGACAGAAAGTCTTTTCAATGTTAATATTAAGAAAGTATCAGTTTCATTTCAAAAAGAGTTGAAATTCGTTGAATTTAATTTTGAATCAACAGATTTAAAAGCATTTTAAATAGTTGAAACACAGCAAAGTTTATCCGCTTATTGGCTCCGAAGCCCTAAAAATATTTTTTCACTCTTTTGTCCCTCAATACAGAGATTCGATCTTTTGTGGGTGCAGAGAATAATATAATAAATTATTAATATTATTTTTTAAAATTGCTTTATCTTTACATTTTTTCTGATTTTTAAATTAGTCAGAGTAGTGGGTCGCGCATCCATTGCAATTTCAAAAAGGGGTCGCGAAGCGAGGTCTTGTGAGAACCCCTGATTTAAACAATCATTTATACAGCTTATGTCATAGTGTAATCAGTATAAGATGACATTTTAGGCTCAGCTTGCTAATTGAAAACACCATCTGCAAACAACAAATCATATAAATGAAGGAAATGAAAATATTAAGGTACACAGAAAAAATTATTCAGTAAAATTGTTTAATTACATTGTTATTTCGTATTATATTAAATTTTAATAATATTACTAATTGTTTTAATAAACTTTTTTATCTAGCTGTTTTTTTTTTTTTTTTTATACCCACCATCAAAAAGATGGGGGGTATATTGATTTTGTCATTCCGTGTGTAACATGTCGAAGAAATCATCTAAGACCCCACAAAGTATATATTTTCTGGGTCCTGGTTAGATTCTGAGTCGATCTAGCGTCTGTCCGTCTGTCTGTTGAAAGCAGGATATTGCTCGAACGGGGCAACGTAGGGGGACGAAACTTAGCAAAAATATTTACCTTATACAAGGTTTATTTGGTATTGAAAATGGGCAAAATCGGTTGCTAAACAAAAAAGTTATGGGCTAAAAACTAGAAACACAGGGTGTCCGTTTGATACTTTTTTGCTTATATTTCTTCAATAAAAGCATGTACGACAACGAAATTTTGTACGTATAGTTCGGTGGTCGACATAAACTCGGAAACCAAAAATGGGCGTGGTCCGCCCACTTTACCGCCCACTTTACCGCCCACCTCCCATATAAGGTGAAATTGTGTTGAAATAGCTCAAAGACCAATGTAAACTCGGAAGCAAAAAATGGGCGTGGTCCGCCCACTTTACCGCCCCTTCCATATAACGTAAAATTTGAAAAAGTTGATGGTGGGTATATAGATTCGGCCGGGCCGAATATAACATTCGCGCTTATTAACATTGTATTTTTTTCATTGGGCTTAATTGTGCAAGAAAATTCCATCTTAAAAGGCGGACATTTATTTCAAAAAGATGTGGTAAGTACAAATTTCTAATATTTGATTATTATATTATCATTATATACATATTTTGTCATTTGTCAGAAGCTGATATGAATTATGAAGGTGTATCAAGAGATTGAACTGAATGACTCTTCTTTTGGGAAAATAAATCTGTTTAAAGGGTATGTACTGACTGTTGAAAATTTGATGAATAGTTCTATCACATGTGTTTAATATTGTGTTTCTATACTTAGGTGGTAGTGAGTGCTCCAGAAACATTTCATCACTTGATTTGAACGTAATGCGGAAATCAAAAGTTTTACTTCCTGGCAAATACATATTTATAATATACAAGAGATATTACCTCCAATATTTAGAAAACTACTTACATATGTATATTTATGATGCACACAAAAAACACAAATTTTGATATTTTTAATGATATATTATAAACATTCATTACACATAATGTTGTAAAATAATTATTATACCCTTCTCCACAGGTGTAAAGGGTATATATAAGTTTGTCATTCCGTTTGTAATTTCCACAATTTTCGTCGGAGAGCAAAAAAGTTTTTAAACCGGTTTTTTCAGTCAATGTGCTGTCGGTTTTTTCAAAATGTTCAATTTTCGAATGTCGAATAGACCGGTTTTTTTAAACACAAAAAACCGGTTTTAAAAATACCTTTTTATTTAAAAAATTATGCACTAAATATTGATATTTGATTCGAAATTTATGATTATTTTTTTTTTAATATTCATAAAGTATGATTTTTAATGTCTTAAAAGTATAATTTAAAATTGAATAAATAAGTAATAATTATCCTGAATGAAATTTGTTTTATCTATTGTAACACTTGTAATATTTTTGCATCTAATTTAAAAGTTTTAGTTTTTTTTTTATTCAACGAAGAAATTGTTTTTCAAAGATTTTGTTTTAAAAAAGTTTCACATGAAGAATCGTTTCAATAAAATTGATTCTGGCTTTTTCCATATTAACCAATGGTTTCTGTTTATGCTAAGTAAATATTAATATAATTTTTGATGATTATTTTCATACAATTTTTATATCCTACATCCTATTATGCGTTTGTGCTGATGTTTGTAACACCCAAAAATATGGGTCTAAGACTTACCTTCATTTGTACCAGTCGGCTTTAATTTGATTTAACGATATCCGTCTGTCCGTATTTATAAAACTTGTAATCAAAATACAGGTCGCAATTTTGATTTCTTATAGTCCAAGATTATTATTTCCCCTAGCCCCCATACAAATAACCTCCCAGAAATCATATACTTTTAAATCTGTGTTCCTAATTCCATGAATATCGGTCCATAATTAACCACAGTACTGGTCCACAATTCCAAAGGTCTAGAAAAAAACACCTCTCATCGGATTTTGATGCACACAATGGTGTCGGCCTTGACCGACTATATGTTCCTATCTCGTTCTTAATGGGTTATAGTTATTTCCAAAAATAAAAAAAAGATTTATTGATTTTTCTTTAAGAAATGTAGTCTTTAAATAGAAATATTAACTACTGCAAATAAACCGGTTAACCGGTTTTTTCTGAATTTAAAAAAGTACAACAGTTTTTTTCAAAATACCAACTATTCGAACTATTCGAAAACCGGTTTCTCCAAAAAGTCGAATAATCGATCACCCTAGTATATACTAGAGACTTCGTTTTCGCAAAGAAGGCTTGGACATTTTTTTCTGACTTTTTTTTATAAAAAAAATGAAATAAATTGGTTCATAATAACTGAGATATCGGGCAAAACGCATTTTTGATTTTTCTAAACCCTTGTTTAAGCTATAGTCTTTTATTTTTCGATCGGTCACAAATATTTTTATAAAATTCCGGTTTTTTTAATAAACCAAATTCGTTCATAATCAACAGAGTTATGGGCCAAAAACTAAAGCAAATATAAATACACACACAAACATATATATTAAGCATTGTAATCAGGTTTGTGATGGAAAACGATTTCGAAAACGAATCGATTTTAAAACGAAAAAATGTGTGATGTACTTATATTTTCGTTTTTGTTATTTATTAAAATTATATTTAAATCACTTTCTATTAGATTTTATTAAATAATTTGTTTATATTTCCCTAAAATTAACTGTTATCTTTCACATGAGCTGTATATCTTTAATGGAAAATATATCATTGTTGAAAAATGATTTTTGACATCGATCGAAATTCATCACAACTTTTCAAACCGATTCGTTTTGAAAACGATCGGTTTTCATCACATACCTGAATGACTATTAGTGACGTTTTTGTTTTTTGTATAGGCAAGCAGTTTAGTTAGCAACAGCAGTAATTTAATGAATAACAGTAGTATCATATCAATACAAATTTTTATTGATTTTAGGGAAAATTACAATCGTAATTCTAATTGATTTGATTAAAAAAATTAATTGTTTTTCTTGCCAAAAATCTATTATTTTTACTTAATTAATGTTGTCATTTTTTTCATTGGAGCAAATTCAATAACAAAAATAATTATTATTAATTTCATAATTGAAATCCATTTTTATTTTTTTCTGTGTACGGAGAAAACTGTTTCAGTATAAGGGCAGGAAGATTATATTTTATTTTTGTGGTCCTATTTTTTTAATGTATGTGTAAAAATTTGAAATGTCCAAATTTTTTGTTTAAAAATTGCAAAATTTTGGACTTGGTGCTAGATTTTTGTTACGTTATTTATTTAATATACGTCCAAAAGGCCTTTCTTGCAATACCAATTTCATAATTTTTTTTGATCCAGCTCACGAAAGGATAATGTCATTTGAGCTGATAATATTGATATCTTATTTTCTCTCCAGGGAGGGACAAAACTCGAAATATCATACCAAAATTTACTGATAATCACGTGTGATATACGCTGGATCAAAATTTGGTCAAAATTCATACAGATTTTTGCAGATTTGAATCGCTTTGAGCGACCATTGAATATTTTCAAATCAATCTAAAACTTTGTACTCCTTAGTTTTTATACTAGTCGCATATTTTTAGAGAGTGAGAAACTAATCTGGACACCTTTCAAAATGAGAGCCTCCATAAAGTATATTTTTCTGAAAGTTCAATGCATCGTACCATCGTGAAGGCTACAATTAAGTATTTCTGTATAATAAACTGATTTGTTATTAAAAAAAGTCTTTTTAGTCATCTGCGGGAGTTAATTAGAAAATGAAGAATTTTTCTACAATAAAACATTTACATTCTTAACAATTCACTGTATTGAAATTATTTAAAAATAATCTAAACGAATCAAAACAAAAGCCTGACATTTATATACATTTAAAAGTGCTTAAAATTATAAAAGGGGATAAAAATTTGGTGGTCCCAAAAGAATTACACAAGAAAATGTTTCTTACCAACGTACAGTGTCTTATTTCGAAATATTTTAAGATTTTAAAGATGACACTTTAGGCATTACCCATGATCGGCTCGAAACCCACTCTTTTGCCAAAATACAATAAAATGCAATACATTAAATTGTATATTTGTATATCAAATACACATTTTCGAAATATCCTTTGTATCAAGCAATTTTACGGTGCAGTCTGGTAGATGAAGTTCTTTGAATAAAAAGAGTTTCCATCAAAAGAATTTTAAATATAGTCCAAATTCAAAGAGGAAACATAATAAATCGCAATGTGTAACTTGTATTTATTTTTTTTAATGAAATTTTTATTTTGTGTATAACAAATTCTTATCTTTTGTATTTTGCACATATAACAAACTAAAGTGGTCGATGTCTTCGTTTTCTATTCCTATACCAGATCAAATAAAAATTCATTTAGATCTTAAGAAAAAATACTTAGGACTAATAGTTTTTTTTTTTTTTTTTTTAATTTATTAAATCAATCATGCTTTGTCGGCTATTTTGCGTTTTATCTTGAAGTTGTGCAACCATATTTAGTCCTTTTATTTTTTGTTCTTATTACTAATAAAATGGCAAAATCTAAGAATGATCAATTGTCAACAGGCGGCAAATGATGTACAAAAGCATTATGTGCATCATTGACGAATGTATAAAAAATCAAGAACAAATTAAACTAAACTGAGTTGAATCTAACCGAACGAACAAAATAAATCGGTCTAGTTTAGTTCGTCCTTAAATGGCAAACTATAGAATATCTATTGAAAAGACACTTAAAACAAATAAACGGTTACATGGCCTGATCACGGTGATGCTGTCTATTGCTAATGAAGACAATGATTTAAGGAGAAGAAATAAAAAGAAGCTTCTTATGTAAAAGCATTTACAAAAACAAAGTGGGTGCATTGAAATCGTCGAAAGATTTAAATCTTAAACTTTTTTTTTTTTTTTAATTTTAATATGTAAGTCATCATTTACTATAAAACATATCATCACGTCAATTTCATTTCTTTTTTTTTTTTGTATTAAAAAATAGTAGTAACTGTTATTAATACAACCAGTACACACCAGTATACACTTTCCAATATTCCTTCCATTTAGTTATCTGCTTTATGAATAATGAATGTTGATTTCAATTTGAGACTTTAAATGGTATTATAATGATAACTTTAAAAAAAACAAAATACGCTTCAACTTAGTACACACTAACTGAGTTTAAAAAATATGCTAATTTGCAAAAGTAGGTGTCAAAAAAATTTATTTTTATCTGTATGTATATTGAGGAAAAAAATAAGTTTTTCCTTAACAAAAATTAACGATTTTTCAGTTTTTTGAAATTTTATTATTTGTTTTCAAAGCAACAACATAGAAAATGTGATATCATTTACAAGGTTCTTGGAAGCCGTATTGGTGGTATATATTCAAATGTGACCTCATTATTCTTATATTCCGTAAAATATCATAGTTTTGAAGATTTTTCACAATATTGTTTGTTACTCAATAAAACTTTCGTTGCTAGGTAATGAGTTAAGAATCGAATAAAGAAGCTAAATAAAATACACATTATTTTAATTACTTACTTCATGTTATTACAAGTAGGCATTCTAGAATTTCATTACAGAATCTAATCATATTCAAATTGTTCAATAAAATTAATTTTAAGGTATTACTGAAGTCATTATTAGTCAAAACAATTGGCACTAGTTATAGTTTAGGTCACAAATTACTAATGAAATGTCAGGATATAATAAATACTCAGCAAGAAATTCGCCTATTAAATAACGAGTTTTGTAAAAGAAAATGTTATGAAAAACATCACCAGTTTAAAGTTTGGATACCGATTTTTCTATGCATAAGAAAAAGTAGTTAACTATGTAAATAAAACTATCTTTTTAAGTATGAATGGGTGTATTAATTGGTAAACTAAATTAAATAATCAATAAAAAAGGAGTATTTTCAGATATTTGATCGCAAATAAGGAAATACATACAGGGTTATAAATAAGTAGTTACTAAAGAACTCCTATGTAATCCAAATTTTATGTTGTTGTCATTGTAAAGTAACCACTGGGGTAGAGTATTCATTTTACTCGACTTTTTCATTGTTCGAATAATCAAATAACTCGAAAATGCGATTTTTAAGTTACTCGAATAATCGAGTAAAACTTTTAAGTTACTCGAGTTATTCGAGTAAATTATGCCTTAAAATTTTACTCGTTTTTTTTTCAATGATTATTAAAAAATAAAACAAAAATATAGCTTAAAACAAGAAATAGTCTTTCGAAAATAATATATAATTAAAATTTGCGTAAATATTTATGAAAATAAATAGATCTAACCATTTTGATATATTACTTCGAACAAAATTTTATATTAAAGTGTGGTTCTAAGGTTTTTTATAATTTTTGAAACGCTATAAAATGACTAGTTTTTACACAAATACCCAATTAAAGGTGATCATACTTTCGATAACAATTTAATGTTGAGTTTTTAACCACTTTGAAATAATTAGCGATTTTTTCTATAACCTCACTTTTCAATTTGGACACATACTAATATATGTACTACACAGAGGTTTTCAGTTATATTCAAAATATTTGTACAATATTTGGGAACGTTTTACCCATATACTACGATGACTAATCGCGCGACATAGCCAAATAAATGAAGTATTAGACAGATATTTAATATTATACAAATTTATATATTTTTTAAATTAATTTACTCTTATTCATATTACAGTGATCTCATGAATATGTTTTAGTTCTATTTTGTGCAAAAATGTTTCGCAACTCTTAATTTCCAAACAATACCGGTGCAAAAGTATAAAAAATTCTTTATAAATTCTATAAACCTGAATAGTAAATTAGACATATATACGTCAGTTAGAACTAACAGCTTGTCCTCTTTTAATAGACACATTTATTGTAAAATTAAAATATATAATTCTTTCTCCCAAATAATATAACATTTAATATAAAAAGGAGAATCCATTTTCTTTATCCTCCTCAAATTATTAAAATTATAAAAAATTATTTAAATTTGACATTACAATTTTTTAAAGGGACGTTTGTATTTTTGTTTAATTTTTGTGATCGGAAAACGACCTTTAACTACGTGTTGTAATTCAGGCATATATTTGGTTTCTTTTACTGAATAAAATTTTTTTAATAAACTTCCGAATTGTGGCGCCTCTTTTAGATTCCAAACATGCTATGGAAATTTTGAAATATTGTTTTCAAGCTAAATTTTTTAATAAACTAAAATTAAAATAGTTAAGAAAAGAACTATTTAAAATATTTTTTTACTCGAATTATTCGATTAATCGACATAATTTGCTCAAATAAATTTTTACTCGAAATTCTTAATTTTAATTTAATCGAACAAATATTTGATTTTAATTTGTCGATTAATCGAGCAAACAATATTCGAGTGAATACCCTACACTGGGGACAAATTAAAATCAAACAACTGTTCGAATAAATTAAAATCAAGAATTTCGAGTAACAATTTATTTGAACAAATTATGCCGATTAATCGATTAATTCGAGTAAAATACAACTTTTATATTTTCTTTCTTAACTAGTTTTTAGAATGTTTTAATTTTAGCTTTCTAAAAAAACTTAGCTTAAAAACAATGTTTAAAAATTTTTATATAATATTTCGAATCTAAAAGTGATACCACAAATTGGAATTTTATTAAAAAATTTATTTAGTAAAAATAACCGAATACATATATACTTTAACTACAATACATAGTTAAATGTCGTTTTTTAATTACAAAAATTAATTAAAAATGTAAACGTTAAAACCAGCGGTATCCAAACTCTTATAAATTGTTAAAGTGAAGTGAATATTTTAATTTTAAGTTTAATAATTTAAAATAAATTTTATACACAATTATTTATTCATTAAAATAAAATTGTGTTTCATTGATTTATTCGAATAAAGCCATCAAGCTTGAATCGCAGGGATTTATTTAAAAAAATAATCCCACATATATTTTCACAATTCTTTCACAGCCTAACGTACAAAAATCCATATAATATTTGTGTAAAATATTATACTGAGTCAGTTTTACTAAATTATAACAAAATTAGGAAGAAATGAGAAATTTCACATTTTGGTAGATATTGTGGTTTATTTCAAAAAATTATAATTCCTACGCCTGCATTTGGCAGATGGAATTAAATGGGGAAAAGTAAGTAGTTCTAACTAATTGTATATTTTACTAATTTATTATACAATTTTATAGAATTTCTTATATTTTTACAATATTGTTAGAAAATTAAACATTTACGAAACATTTTTCCACAAAATTGAATTAAAACATACACGCAAAGAAAAAATATGGTGAATAGCAACCATGTCATATTATGATTAGATTTTATGGTTGTTTGTAAATTATATTATGGTTAGATGTAGCACCATAATATGGTTGAATCATAATAAAAATATTGTTGATCCGCAACCATTTTTTTGTTGTATATGTACTTGATTCATGTAT
This sequence comes from Protophormia terraenovae, assembly GCA_951394005.1. Lineage (NCBI taxonomy): Eukaryota > Metazoa > Arthropoda > Insecta > Diptera > Calliphoridae > Protophormia > Protophormia terraenovae. The sequence goes on from OX596074.1 coordinate 153,700,806, forward strand.
ATAACAATAATATGGTTAAATCACAATAAAAATATTGTTGATCTACAACAATATTTTTGTTATATATATACTTCATTCATGTATACAGCAATAAAATGATTAAATCACAATAAAAATATTGTTGATCTACAACAATATTTTTGTTTTATATGTACTTGATTCATGTATACAACAATAAAATGGTTAAATCACAAAAAAATATTGTTGATCCACAACAATATTTTTATTGTATATATACGTGATGATAAAAATACTGTTGATCTACAACAATATCTTTTTTGTATATATACTAGATTCATGCACACAGCAATAATATAGTTGAATCACAATAACGGTATTTAGCGTCGAAAAACAATTAATTATGTCTAAAATATTAATATTAATTATAATTTAGTTATGTAAAATAAATCACTTTATGATGAAACCTGAGAAATTTCTTAAATATACGTACAAGCTGACACATTTTTTTAGCACTCCGAAGATAACCAATTATGTAGTTTTTTTGTATATTATCCATTTACAATATTTTCACAATATGAAACATTTACTTATTTCTAGTTTAATATTAATTAAAATAATTTTCAATAATTTACTTTTTTAAATATATATTCAGCATATTTTCTTATACATTTTTAACTTACCGACAGACAACTACCTCAATGCAAGAAGCAAACTAAACTGAATAAAAATTAACAAGTATAATTAATTCCAAGTACTAATAATGTATATTGTTGCCAATACAAAACAAACATGTTGTTTTCAATTCAAAATTACAAACAAAATATTTTTTTGAAATTTTAACAACAATAATGTGGTTCTAATTTAAACATATTGGTTAACATGTTGTACCAACAATATAATTGTGAGTTGAGAACAAATGTATAATTGCTACAACAAAATTGTTTTTAAAATAAAATATATTCAACAATAAGAATGTTTGCGATTTTCTCTGCAATGAAAATAATATTGTTGGGGCAACCATATTGAGAAATATTTTTTCTCTGCGTGTACATAAAATGTATTTATATGGTTTAGTTATAGCAAAAACATATCTTAACGTATTGGTATCAATACTACATTAATTAAATATTGGGAACGTATAACCCATATATGTCCAAATATATCTTTTAACTTGAATTGATCTTAATAATACATGCTCAGAATAATTTCTGTGCACCAGGTATTAAAATGATTTAAAATTAAAAAAATAAAATAATTGACATAAGTCCAAATAATATTTGTGAAAAATAGTTTACTGGTCGGATTCGTATTTACTAAGTTATAACAAAAAAAAAAATAGGAGAATTTTTTTTATAATTTAGTAATACGAATCCGACCAGTAAACTATTTTTCACAAATATATTTGGACATGTCAGTTAAGCTGTGAAGGAATTATAAAAATAGAAGTTTATGAGTTGCAGCATTTTGAAAATGACAAAAAGCGCTTCGGAATTATATACAAAATTTGCAGTCTTATTCATAATAAATTCTTATTTTAGGTTTATTGTACAAAATAGATATTAAACTGTTTTTCCTTATTAACTTCTTATAAAAAGAACATTATTCATAATGTATTAAAAACATTTCAATAACTATTAAACAGTTTTTGTTAATTGACATAAGTCCAAATAATATTTGTGAAAAATAGTTTACTGGTCGGATTCGTATTTACTAAGTTATAACAAAAAAAAAAAAAATAGGAGAATTTTTTTTATAATTTAGTAATACGAATCCGACCAGTAAACTATTTTTCACAAATATATTTGGACATGTCAGTTAAGCTGTGAAGGAATTATAAAAATAGAAGTTTATGAGTTGCAGCATTTTGAAAATGACAAAAAGCGCTTCGGAATTATATACAAAATTTACAGTCTTATTCATAATAAATTCTTATTTTAGGTTTATTATACAAAATAGATATTAAACGGTTTTCCCTTATTAACTTCTTATAAAAAAACATTATTCATAATGTATTAAAAACATTTCAATAACTATTAAACAGTTTTTGTTTTGTTCTGGCAATGCTATGTTTATTTTCTCTCATTTTTCTATTAGTGATAAACAGGGCAAGTTTTTATATGCATAAAAATAATTGAAATATGCGCTTGAAAAGGCACTAAAAAATGGTATAATATGCACAGAAATATGCAAAAATAGCATGAATATGTATATAAAAACCAACGAATTTATGCATTCTTATATATTAATGTGTAGAAAATATGCACAAATATGCATTTTTTAATTTTCAATCTCTAATAGATTTCGATGTTTATAAAAATATAACTATTTCAATTTTAAGTATCATATTTGACGCTTCTGAATTTTTTCTTTACAATGTACTCAAAATACTCACAAAAAATTTTTAGAAATCATTTGATTGAACTCCAAAAAAAAAAGTGTGTTTTTGTTAAGAAAACTAATTTTTGTATCCATTATATGCAAATTTATGCAAAGATTTAAAATATAAGCATTTTTTGTGAAATTCTTTTGAAATATGCAAATGCTTACTTTCCAAGCGAAAAGCTTGAAAAACTTGCCCTGGTGATAAATAAAATATTGAAAATTTATTCGTAATTAAAAGAAAAATTTTAAGTTTTTCTTTTATTTAATTTTCTTTTTACAAAAATATAAACATTTTTTTAGAAAATATGTCCAATGCTTTAACAATTTAATAGCTTATGGAAGCAAAGGGATTCATGGCCTTTTTTGGTATATTTATCTGTGGAATATTTTAAATACTCGAATAATAAATTTGTTTTGATTTTATGTACATGACGAATTTCCTATTTTGTTTTTAATTAATTTTTTTCATATTTTATGAATTATTTATAAAAAACCCCTTCCTAGTATATGGACTGACCACTGGGTGTAATCATTCTGAAAGGAAATGGGACGATTTAAAGCCTGATTTATGAAATTTTATATATAAAGCGTTATGTTATTGAAAAACTGGAATTTTACATAACTTAAAATAAAATGCTCCAATTTAAATCAACAAATTGCATTACTGGTAGACCTATATATTTTCAAGTAGTTATTTTTAAAAAAGGAACAGTGATTGCAATTAGGAAATTATTGCTAATGCAATTATTTCATTAACCACAACACTCACACATTCCACTTTGCGAATGGAGCTATTAGCACTTTTTCATTACTGGCAAATAACAAACACCTTTAAAATTTATGGAAGCTGATTTTTACCAATATATGCAATTTTAATAGATCCAATAATAAGTAGAACTCAATAAAGAATTATATGGAAGGTAGGCGGATCACACCCATTCTTCATTTTTATAACTATTAACTATTTATACAAAATCTCAATGGCTGTTGTTTAAGAGATTTCACCGGAAAAGTATCAACTAGGAAACCACGGTCACTTAATTTCGTAGTATTTTGCCAGATAGTAGCTAGATCTTTTTGGTGGTTGGTTTAAAATAATACGATTTGGTCTTACTCTTAACAAGCTAAATGAACGTTGATGTTTTGTTCGCACAAATATACTGTGCATTTTTTGAACGAAATGTTTGCAAATATAGAATATATATACATCAAATTTGTTTGCAAAATATAGTTCCATATGTATATTATGCAACAGAAAGATATAACAGTTGTATATCTAATTACTATTATGAGGCTGTGAAAAAGATTTTAATGCAGTTATAAATCCCACTCTATAGAACTGTACAATAAGACCTAAATATAAAGTAATATATTTAAAACTATGCAAAAATTTTTTGTAAATGCATTCAATTCGCTAAAAAAGTAATATATATCTAAAAATTTGTTTTATCAAACTGTTAAAGTAGGTTCTCACCAACAATAAAATTAAAAAATTTTATACAGTTTTATTAAACGCTTATAAAACAAAAAAGTGATTATGAATAATAAATTTTCAAAATTTCTTATTAACCTTTAATAAAACCTTTTATAAATTGTTCAAAATGATTATGAATAAGGCTGTTAATATTTTAAAGCAATTTAGAGAAAAAAACACATTTATATTTTTAAAGAAATTTTAAAACTAAGAACTTCTATCAACTTCATCACTGATGTTATAGAAAAAATAGTTTTGAAAATCTTTAATATATTGTAAACAGCGTTACCGTTGGGCGACTTTAGTTGCCAATTGTCCCTTTTAGTAGTTTTTCTTAAATTAAATTTTTTGTTTTTGTTTTCATGAAATAAATAAATTTGAATGAGTTTTTAGGTAATAAAGCACTTGGCCTTTTTTTTATAAATCCTCTTTTTTACCTTCTCTATGAACTTTAAAATTATTCATTTTAAATTTATGACTAGGGTTCAAAGAAGTTTCATTAATTAAAAATATTATGTATGTAAGTTCCTTGCGGGTTATTGCTATTCATATTAAGACCTTTTCAGAAAAAGAGTGTTGCATAATGGAAATATACTACACATATACAACTATACGTATACTTAATATTACTATATATTCTCTCAAAAAATTTGACCCAGAATAACAGCGCACAAATACAGTGATGTCTACTTTAAACAAATTTAAAGTAGATTTTTTTATCCATTAACTAATTACAAAAAATATAATAAAATCGGTTGATACTTTTGGGCTATATATGAAAAATCTTGACCAAGCTTTTGCAAAATTGAGATTAAATTTCAAAAAAAAGAAAAAAATGTGAGATAACACGCATGTACAAGCGTGTTTTTCAAAAGCTTTAAAGTGATAAAAAATATCTTTGAAATCGGATAAGGAACAAAAACATGGCTAGTGGCTGAAAATTTTGCATAATTTGTTACCATAATTTGAATCCCCACAGCTTTGCTCCAGAGATATATGTAGATCCCTCCATCCAAACTTAAAATTAAACATTGCATTGCTTACATGAAATTTTATGTAAATCCAGCTAGCCGATTTGAAGTTATAGACGATAAAGCAGTAAAGAATAAAGTCTACAGTTTTTTCCAGAATATAAAAAAATATAATATGTACTATTTTTCACAAATATGTCAGAACAAGCAACTTGTAACATTTTAAGTTTCCTTCCATTAAAGTTTAAAATTAGTGTATTTTCGGACAATTTTCAAAAAAATAATAAAAATATATGGAAAAAATATGTCTTTCAAATAGTTAAGGAACAACACACTAAAATACCTGAAATTTATGGTTTCACTTAAAAATATTACTTTTACACCAGGATAATTAACCGAAAAAATGGCTTAACCTCGGAATTTTTGTATAGAACATATTGAACATTTTATACTTGCGGAGATTCTTATATGGATCAGGAATAGATCCAACAAAAGATAAGTACATATCATTAGAATATGGTTGGTAAAACTGTCCTTACTAAAAACATTCAATCGGACATTAAATGCACCGTAACTCCAAGAGTAATGACTTTCAACAGTATTTATAAGACGTCAAGACGAACTCCAAAAGTAATGACTTTCAACAGTATTTATAAGACGTCAAGACGAAGCTACATGTAAAAATTCCAGTTCGTTCGTTTTTTTTTTTTTTTTTTTGACTTTAAGAAACTTGATGAATGAAGTTGATGAAATTTATTTTTTTGCAATATTAGCTCAGTACAAAAAAGCAACGAAACCTAGACCAATAACTTTTATTTATAAATGATTTTTCTATTTTAAAAATTCAATTACTCCAAAGTGCGTTCACGAGTTAAACTAATATGACTTTTTAAAAGGGGAGCAATATTATACTTGTCCATACAAAATTAAGCCTTTAACTAAACCACGTCAAATTTCATTTTATCAACATCTTCATGTTCAAGGGAGGATTTTTCTGCCGACCAGTTTAAAATGTCTAATCCTGTGGTAACAAGTGTTTTTCTTAATTTGTCAAGTTTAACCTTTCATTTAGTAAAATTTTGAGATATTAATTCTATGCTTTTTTCTTAAACTAAAATTATGAGCTTTATTTGTCCGGATTGTTTAAGCTTAAATTATGATTTTTTTTTTTTCTGATCGTAAAACTGTTGTTCATCGTTGTTCACCGCCTTCTCTAATTGTTTATAATAACAATGATTTTTGTTGAACTTGCTGAAGAAAAAGGTGGCCTCTTTACCTCATTCACATTGTACGTACAAAAACATCTGTAAGAAAAAAAATAAAATAAATATCAAGTGAAAATGTGTTTTTTGTTTCGTAGCTACTCATTTTTGTAACATAGTTATAGGTTTTTATTATTTGTCCACTTTTAAACATTCAAATAAAAAGCTGCTTTTTTGCCACTTCTTTTAGGATTATTGCACTTTTTAAAATAGTATCTCAACGCTTTTGTTTAGGCATAATTTTTATTTGATGATTTATATGCAATTGATTATGTATGTTAATATTAATGCAGTCAGTCACAATTTTTATGTTGCCATAACTCATTTCCACATGTCATAAATTCATGTAATTTGATCTAAAAATATTCATTTTAAGGAGTAACATTGCGTGATAGTGTATACTCTATTAAAGAAATAAATCTATTTTAAATACATATTAATTCCAGAATAAATCAGAAACATCCGCCTAAAAAGAAAGAATAAAATAAAAATAAGCAAAAGTAAATAAATTATTAATATGAATACAATTTGATGGTATGTTTTTGTTTTATCTATAAAAAAAAAACGAATAATAAAGCAAAAAGCTCCAAAAAATTAAAAAATAAGGAGAGGTTAATTTTCTTAATTTAAAAACTTTTTTCTTTTCAAATTTTTAAAGATTAATAAAACAAGGGACAGCTGTCAGGAAAATTTTTGAAGTGGTTTTTAAAACATTTTTGAACTATAATTCTTTTCTGGAATAAATTTCCAAAGTTGTATCGATTTCTTCAAAATATAATTAATAATAGAAAATTAGCAATTATTTTCTTTCTTATTGATGTACTAACGTATAGCCTTTTTCAGGCAAATTTAGGAATCAAAAAAAGGCTAAAAGCTAAATCGAAAATTTTGAGGCTAAAAGAAAAATAAAAAGTCATTATTTGGAATCCAAAGTTACATAAAGTAAACATCACGATTTTAATTTTCAATATAGTTTGAAATTTTTCGGGATATGATCAAATAGCATTCCTATGAAAATTTTACGTATATTTCCAGGAAAATGACAAATTAAATTAACTTTTCAAATATATTGGTCATATAAAAAGTATCCGCGGTTTTATATATCGGGTAACACAAATTCGATTAAGCTAAACGAAGTAACATTTCAGATAATAGTGAAGACAATTTTTTAATTGATTATATTGATTTAAAAATGATATCTTTAAATACGCTATGATTTTTTACTATATAAAAGAAAAAACGCTGCAAAAACTTGCCGTAAAATTTATTAAGTGTATGCGGAACCAGTGCTGGGTAGTGCATTAAATTTTGGGTGCACTAAATCACACTGTAGTGAAAAAAAAATTTTATTTTTAACTATTTGCCATAACTAAAGTTATAGTGAAACATTTCTTTAATATCACTAAAAAATTTAAGTGATAGCGTAATTTTTTTCACTATAACTAAATTTACCAGTAGTGTACAAATTTGCACTACACTCAATAGTACAAAATCTGAACAGTCACTACAAATAAGCTGCAATTAACATTTGTTTACTAAACGTTGAAACATAAGTGATAATTAAATTGTTCCAATAAATCACAACTCACTTAACAAACTTAAGTGAACTATAATGGAAATGATCAAGTTTATAATAATTCTACAACAACAAGAATTTCTTTTAGTGTATTTTGAAGATCTTTAAGTGTATTTGTGTATATCACTAAAAGGGAAATTTCGATGTCAAAGATGCTCCTTGCTCTGGTCGAGAAATTACCGAAAAAGTGGTTGAATTTTTGCAACTGGTGGAGCAAGACCTGCACGCAAGATAGCAGGATATAGCAGAGGAATGAAATTTCAATCACATGACAGTTTAGAAAAACTTAAGAAATGATGGCTACTCAAAAGAAATTTGATTGAACGAATTACCATCAGTGAAACGCTGCGGATACGCAACGAAATTATAAAAAAATAATAGTAAAAATAAAATGAAAGCCTGGTTTGCGAAACACACAAGGTCATGTTGAGTTTTTCGTGGGATTTTAAAGGGGACAATCAAAGAAAGAACGATCAGAATTGGCCAATAGAAAAGTTGTGGTATTCTACCATGACAATCTTTGATGACCTGCCAAAAATTTTCTACAATTCGATGGGAAGTTTTGCACCATCTAATAATTAATGAAATGGGACAACCGAAGAGCCGCTGATAATCACATGGCCACATAATTTCTAGAGCCATGGTATCATAAAGTTACCCGTAAAATGGTAAAATATGACAGATAACCATAACGAATATGTAATTGATTAAAATTGATTTTCAATAAAGAAAATTTTAGTTCAAAAATTAAAAAAATAAAAACGGATACTTTTATATGACCCATATTTTTTGTATTTTATTTTGTTATTAGTTAATTGAAAAATTGTATAAAGTTTAATTTTTTTTATTTTTGCACAGGATAAAAGTAAAACAGAATTTCACTTGGCGAATGGATATTTTCAGTGTTCTCGTTCTTTGTCGAAAATATTATGTCTGTTCGTTTGCCTGTTAGTTTTTACTATTATTAATTTCTTTGGAAATTTTCAATACAGAAAATAAACCAAATATTGAAAAATAGTAAAACTAGCAAGCAAATGAACAGACTAATTGTTTGTAAATTTTTTTTATTGAATTACAAACAAAAACTACATATATGTAAATTCAAAAACTACATTATGTAAATTTGCATATTTTACTAAAAATTGGTATTGGTTTTAAGGAAGAGGGAAAAATGGAGGAATTTTTTTTTTTTTTTTTTCTAAAAAAAGAGGAAAAAATGGAATTTTTCAACTAAACAGAGGAATTTTTCTTAAATTTTATCTGGCATAAAATACATAAACAAGTTTGTACTTTTACACAAAATTTGTTTGTCATTACAAACAAACTGTTAAACCCGAAAAGTAACTCTTTTTAAAGATAAGCTGTCGATTTATAATTTTGTTGTATTTAAAAGGTCTCTGCGAACACGTTAAAAGTGTTTTAATACAAATATGGAATTTTCTTTCATACCCTATAAAGAAGAAGATACAGAATGCAGCCATGTACATCAATACATTTTTACATAACTTTTTTTTAAGTTGTTACTCTGGCTGTTATAAATGGCTGAACAATTTTTTATTTTATTATTATTATTTTTTTTTTTTTTTTGCTTTAATATTATTATTGTTTTCAATCTACTAGTTTTACGCACCTTTTTAAAACAACAAACAATGTAATATGTATACTTATACTAGTACTTACTACGAATTCAATTATGATTTATATTTGAACTAATCAATCCATTGTATGAAATCGTGGGAAAATGATAGATTTCATGGCGTTTATCAATACTTAAATGGGGGAAAGTCGTTGTCGCTGTCGTCATCGCGAACATCCACGTCATTTATCTTCCATAGGTGTATGGGATCTTTTTTCTTCTAAAACCACTTAAAACATCATAATGTGTCTAAAATGTTACAAGTTACATGACAACAAACATAAACAATTATTGGTTATAAACTTGTTGTAACTCCTATAGTAGTTTTTTTTTTTTTTTTTCTGCTTTTGAAATTTTAAATTGTATATTAGAGTACTTATTTACTGCATTCGCATTTGTTTAAACGAAGAGGCGAACTTACGATTCATCTACATTAAATTTCATGTTTCAGATAAAAAATTGTATTTGATTTATTCTGAAAAGAGAAGAGAAATGTATAATCGTTTTATTTTTTCTCATATGCATTAATAATTCTGAAAATATAAAATGGTGGGACAATCAGAAAATTTGTATTTCTCTAGAAATATTTCTTGTTTAGAAAGTGTTTAGGTTTATAGTTTTATAGTTTGGAGATACAAAGAAACATTCCACTTTTTGGAAAGTCTTATATCCTTCAAAACTTGAATTTCCATTTAAAATGCAAATAATTTCATTCCATTTAAACTATAAATCAGTACAAACAGTTTCATTGTGACAACCGAAATTTTCGCCCATCAAATTGGCAGACTCTGTAGCTGGCATAAAACAAGCTTAGCAACAGTAAAGCGTGTAAAACAGAAAGCTATTAATCATAAACGATTAAAAATGAAAAATAAGAAGGACCAGATAGCTACAGTTATTATTTCCACGATTGGCGAAAAGAAATTTATTTGGAGCGTCATCATAGCTGTTCTGGAGGTGTGATGATCTGGGGTTCTGTTTCCTTCTATGGAACAAGCGATTTGCAATTTTAAACCTTGTGTCTTATTCCTAAAATGAACTTTAAATATCTTTTAAAAAATATTTTTTTAATCTCAAAGTCGAAAATTAGTATGTTATTTATACAATTGTTGTAAGTGTTAATTAAAACGTTTAATTTTTGGAATAATATTATTCTACAATAACAACATATAGTATTAACCTCTAATTGAAAATGCTAATCTTATCAAATGGTATGTCAACTTTATGTTTTTCATACTAAATTGATTTTATTTAAGTTTTAATTGGGGCGGTAGTTGTTGAGAATGTTGTTAAAAAATATATTTAATTTTCGTAACAATCAGCACAATTCAATTGATTAAAAACATATATTTGTATGTATGTGTAGTACTTATGCGTGTGTGTTGCACTTATGATGAAATCATTCAGTCAACGTGAGAATTATTATTATTTTTTTCTATGATTTCTTTCCAATACATTTCAAAATATTAATAGACGTATTTAATGAAATAAGTTCAAAATAATAACTCAGAGTATAGGTATGAACAAAAAGAAATATGATTTTACCAAAACATAAAATAAAATAAATCAAAAATGTATATTACTTGAAAAAATTTAGTTCTTTAAATATAAGAATGCATTAGAGTCTAGTAGGACATATTTAACCCCTCGTCAAATAGATGTTTCAATGATCACATATCATAATCAAGGCCATATCTGGTACGAATGTGACAGAAAATATGAATGAGTGCGTAGAAAATTATAAAATAATATGTAGAAGCTAATGGAAGCTTAATTTAAAAGATTTTAATAAAATAAAATACAACAAAAATACATTACTTTCCATGCAAAAATATGTCGTCTAGCCAGACCATATCTGTTACAAGTGTAACTTGTACTTCAATTTATCCTTATAACTATCCCTGTATTATTACCCAGCAAAATATTTCAGAAGTTGTTCTAAAATCAGAGCATTTTCATTACATACCAAGTAGCTTTAAGTTAAGAATTTCATATTCTAAAATTGTTCTTTTTAGCAACATCTCAATATGTTAAAAAATTATATCATTTATATAATATTTGTATGTAAGCATTGTATATGTATGTATACTAAATTGTATTAAATTGTTTCACTAATGAAAAAAGAAACATGAAAAGGTATACTTTCACATAATACCTCAGTGTTCCTCAAAAGCACATACTATTCAGCTTTTTGGATTACTTCCGTCCTATGACAACCACGTGTTAAATTCATTGATGTTTCACCAGAAATGGAACTACTTCAGGTTCAGTAACATCAATGATTTTACTAATGATTGGTATGCTCTTTTTTTGCTGGGTAGTCTTATCGTATTTTTTACATTACAAAGTACTAAAATATATTATTTATTTAATATGTCCAAATTTTTCGCCTAAATACATTCAATATATTAAGTTTTCCAAATAATGAATTCAACTACAATCAACTCTTACATCATAATTTTTATTATATTTTTCAGCATGTACGCATATATAATCAAAATATAAGAAAAACCACTATATCTATTTTATATGCAAAAACTATGTATCACATCCCAGCAAAATATTTCAGAAGTTGTTCTAAAATCACATCATTTTAATTACATACCAAGCTTTAAGTTATGAATTTCATATTCTAAAATTGTCCTTTTTAGCAACATCCCATTATATCAACAAAAAAGTTATATCATTTATCTAATGATTTGTGTGTAAGCATTGTATATTGTACGAGCAGTGTTAAGTTTTAATTTTATGACGTTAAATTTTTGAACAATATTTCTAATAGTATAAACACAGTGCGCTTCGCTACCCTATTGTATTGATATGAAGTAAAAGCATCGAAACAAAATTCTAAAATAAACAAATATGGATTCACTTTTATATAGATAGCATTTAACCCAATCTTGCAGTACTCCTACATAAACCCAATAAAAACTTGTTACATTTTTTATTTAGAAAAAACAAAAAGTAAGAAACCCGTAAAATTCAACAATGATTCCTATCACCCGTGGGAACAGTTGTAATATTGATGTTTGGTCAGCATTCAAAACAATAAACTTTTAAATATTTTAGTTACCAGTTTCTTTCATTTTTATTGTTCGAAGTTTCAAAAACTACCAAATTATTTCTATTATTATATTTGAGTAGAGGGGTTGCGGATTCTAAACACAGAAAGATGTATCTTTAATTCTGAGCTTTAAAGTTAATTATTATTACATATTATTCAAAGAGTAACATAATATCGAAAAGTACCACAAAGTTCCCTCTTATGGATTCTCATTCACTTAGGTCCATATATCTTTAATTTTATGTTCCCAGGTTCAATATTTTAAAAAATTTAAAAAGCACCATTAGAAGAATGCCACAAATCCTTTTTTCTGGACTCTTGTTCACTTAAGAACATTTATCTTTAATTTTATATTTAGGTTAGGTTAGGTTCAATATTATATTCAAAAGGTATCATTGTAAGAACGAAAAAGTACTACAAATTTCCCCTCCTGAATTCTTACCCACATAGGACTATATGACTTTAATCTTATGTTTCCTAGTTCAATATTGTATAAAATTTTAAAAGTACCATTGGAAGAACGAAAAAGTATTACAAAGTTTCCCCTCTTCAATGCTTACCCACATAGGACCACGTATCTTTAATTTCATGTTTCTAGATTCAATTTTGTAGAAAATTCAAGAAGTACCATTGGCAGAACTAAAAAGTACAAAAAAAAAAATCCCTCTAATCAATGCTGACCCACATAGGACCATGTATCTTTAATTTAATATTTCTAGGTTCAATTTTGCAGAAAATTCAAAAAGTACCATTTCAGAACGAAAAAGTACCAAAAAGTCCCTCTCTTCAATTCATACCCACATAGGACCATGTATCTATAATTTCATGTTTCTGGGTTAAATTTTGTATAAAATTCAAAAAGTACAATTAGAAGAATGAAAAAGTACGATAAAATCCTCTAATCTAAATTCTCACTAACTTAGGACTACATGTACTTAAGTTCATGTTTCTAGGTTTAATATAATAATAAAATCATTTCATTTGAATAAAATATAATTTCACGATTTTATACCTTTTTTGGTACTATTTATTCCCCCCTAAATGTAACAAAGATTATATTCCAATGAACTTCTAAATTTTACTTGGATCTAATGATAAAATATTCATATATATGTGAAATGTGAAAAAAATATAACTACTCAACTTTTTTTTGTATCTCTATTTGTTTAGGATATATAAGGTTACTGATTTTACCCTTTATATATATATAAATATAAATTAAAAAATATATATATATATATATATATATATATATATATATATATATATATATATATATATATATATATATATATATATATATATATATATATAATGTTTACTATTCCATAAATATTAAAAAGTATATACATAAAATTAAATAACTTCAAATATTTTAACTTATAAAGCAAAAATAAGGAACTAATTCTGCCAAAAAAATATTTTTTTAAAAAAGGCCTGGAAAAAATATTTATTTTGTTTAACATTACCATCATTTCCAAATACTTTTTCAATACTTGGTTGAAGATCCTTTCATTTTTATAACCTCCTGACAACGGCGCTTCATAGATCCCACAAGATTCGCACATACCTCCTGCGGAACTGAATACCAGGTTTCTTGAATTTTTTCCCACAACTCTTGTTTAGTTTTTTATTTAAGGCTACCAATTTTATTTTTGAGGACTCCCCAGAGATGCTCAATGTGGTTTAAGTCTGGTGATTGGGACGGCCACTCCATTACAGGCTGAAACCACGTTTTGACGCTTCTAGCGGAATGCTTGGGATCATTATCCTGCATGAATTCCCATTTTAGTGACATTTCATACTCAGCAAATGGAAGCATTTTATTCTGGAGAATGTCTATATAGTCAGCAGCATTCATTTTTCCCTGAATCCAAACTATTAGACCAACTCCAGAGGCCGAAAAACATACCCATAGCATTATAGAACCACCACCGTGTTTGACAGTGTTTTTTTTTTGTTTTTTTTCTTATATTTTGGATCAAATTCAGCATTTGCAGGACGACGTACAAATGATTTTCCGTCAGATCCAAATAAATTGACTTTTGTTTCGTCTGACCATAATACGTTGTTCTAGTTTTTACGGCACAGGTGCCGCCTGGCAAATTCCAACCTTTTTTGTATGTTTTTCTTGCTCAACAGTACTTTTCTCGGACTGCGTCCCATTAATACGACTTCCTGCAACCTATTTCTTATTGTTCGATTTGTCACTGAAGCACACAATTCATTTTTAAGGCTTCTTGATGACATAAAGGGGTTATTTTTGGAAAGTCGAAAAGCGCTGACGTTTTACGCTTTCTACCTCTAGTTTCATGACTTTTTTTCGAATGAATAGCATTGAATACTTTAGTTTTGGAACACTTCATTATCTGTGCAATTTTTCTAATTGATAACCCGTCCGAATTTAATTTAAGAATAACATTTTTTTTTTCAGATTCAGTACAATGAACACCACTACCCATTTTCAAATTTATTTACCGAAGACATAAATCATAAACACGAAACCAATGTGATTAAATTAATTACATAAACTTTGATTTACGGATTTTTAATATGTTTATGTTAAAAATAATAATTTTTATTGACTAATGGTAATTTTTTGTAGTGCGTCCCTATTATTTTTTCCAATTGAAATTACAATTTCACTGATATGTTTGCAAATAAATATAATGAGATCTGTCAAAGTTTGTTTACATTTTATTGTTTACATATAGTAACAAAAAAATATGATTGTATATTCTGCAATGTATTTTAATAAGTTGTTTTTGACATATAAACTACACGAAAGAGCGGCAAAAAGTTAGGTTGTTGCATTTGTTGCCGCGACGATTATACCTGTTTAGTGTACCCTGATATTGTCACTATAAACTACTTCCTCTAATTTTTTTGTAGTTTGTAAGCGGTCAAAGAATTAAAATTTAGTATCACATTTCGTGAACTTTATGTTGGGATATGATAAAATAGTTCATATTTGGCGAGTTTGATTTTTTATTTTTTTATTTCCATAATATCCTTATTAAAAATTTTAGATTTCTGTTTCTTCTTTCTTTTGGCAGCTTTCGTAATTGTTTGAACACATAAATATAATAAGCTTTATTTCGGCTTCGTTTTCAAATATTTGACAAAAAATCCATCCACATTTTCTGTATGCTGTCAACCTGGCGAACTGCTATTAAATTCAATAGGTTGAATGAAACATTTCGTTAATTACTGCTACATTAATGCAATGAAACATTTTAAATCATACAGGGTTCATTTACTAAGGAAACATTAATGCCAAAATTATCATAAACATTTTTGATGTTTTTATTTATTAAAAGAAATTATAGTAACAAAAATATATAAAATTTTGCATAAAAATGTTTTTTTTTTTTTTTTTTTGGTATTTATTTCAAAATAACTTCAAAACTATTGAGCACATAAAAAATTACGTTTTGATGATTTGAAGATATTTTTAGTACGCGTCATTTGGTGTATCGTTTTTGAGTTATGAGGAAATATACTAAAGTAATGGCCTTACTATGGGCTAAATATTAGACACGCCCATAAAAAATAACAAGACTTGATAGAAAAAAAACTAAAAGCAGATTCGTGTTTAGCACATCAAAATACATCAAGTCCAACTATTCGTCTATGGGGGAGAATTTTTTGTTGACCTGTATAAATAGCTGATATACTTTGCAATGTTAAAATTTGAAACTGAATTTTCGAAATAAAATTTTCGTTCGATATAGAAAAAATAAGTAATTAATGTATATTTATGTTTTGCCTATTCTTAAATTATATATTCTTTTATTTAAATGAAAATTAACTACATCCGTAATTACATGATATTACCAAGTTTTTGCTGGGAGTTTTATAAAAAGAAATACTGGCAAATAAAACTAGTATTTAGAAAGAGAAAAAAATGCTTCATTACACTGAAACTTAAAATTGCACATAGATTACATATGTAAATAAAAGAATAAATTACACACAATATGTGTAATTATACCGAAAAAAGTCTATGACACATTTAAAAAAAAAAAATATTTCGTAGCCGATTCATTCGTAAAATATAAGAATATTTCTTATATTTTACGAAAATAAATTTTATGAAGCATTTTAACATTTCATGAAATTAACGAAATCTTTCGTAGTGGTTTCTTTCATAATATTTAAATATTTTCGTATTATAATATGCCCATAAAAGTACTTTTTCATTTTCAAGCTATGAATGCCGAATGATTTTTAATGCTTCGGGGTAGAGTCAGCTACCTTAATATCTAATTAGGGTGTCCCTCACTTGTCCTAAAACGGAAATATAGGTTGACCCTTAAAACTTAGATTTTTTACCTTTTATGAATTTAACGTATTACTTATGTTAACAGCTACATTTTAAATGTTTTTATTAGTTGCATAGTTAGTCTGGGTAGTAGTCTTTCATTTTCGGATATTGTCGCAATAATACACTGAGAAAAACAAAAAGGCAACAACAAAAAATGGAAGTAAGAAAATACTACTGCTAAAATTTAACGCGGCACAAATTGGACTGAATTTTATGCCTTGAAAGTAGGGATGTCAATGAGAGAGATGTTTGTGAGAGTGAAAAAAATGTACTTAAAGGAAAGCTGGTATTAATAAATATAATACGTCAGGTATACATGGTTCTTTATTGTTACATAAAACTTATTTTTATGCACTTTCGTATTCCTTACACTGAAATTTATTAATTTTGAAGTAAAAAAAATTAATTATCATTCCCCCAAAACATTATTATTTAAGAAATTGATCACCAAACAATTAATTCCCAGAATTTTTTCTAGTGCATTTTGTACTTTTTGCACTCTCAGCAACGATTAAATGAAAGAGCGTAAGAATACGTATGCACTCAGCCAGCACAATTGTGCAAATAAATTGGCATCCCTACCTTGAAAGTCAACATAGTTGTTGATGACAATAATATCTAAAATACTGCGGTGGTATTGGAAAATGTTAAAAAAAAAGTCGAAAAAATTTAAAAAGATGCGTTTTTTCCACCTTCGTTCATATATAACTTTTGAAGTAGGAATGTAATCTTTAAGAACCACATCAGAATTTTAGATATTATTGTCATCAACAACTATGTTGACTTTCAAGGCATAACATTCAGTCCAATTTGTGCCGTACAAAAAACAATAAAGCCTATTTTTATATGTTACTGAAATGAATTATACAGTAGTAATTGAATTTTTTTAATTAATAATTAAAACGGTTTAATTAGGTGATTTAAAATAATTAATTCTAGATTTATTAACTGAATTGCGTTTGTCTATTTGTTAACTTTATAATGCAAAAAACTGCAATCAAAAATATTTCATTGTATCCAAGTTATTCCAGAAAGAGTATGAAAATTCATCGAATTTACCTCACAAAAGTATTTGAATTTTTGTCACCTTTGTTTTTAAAAATGTCAAACAAAATACAAATTGGAAAAATTCATTATTTTTTAAATTAATAATAGGTCATAGGTATCACAATTAAATGTTTACTAATTTATTTCCCCAATTTGGAGTAAAATTTTGGGGGATTTTTGGTCCAATTTTATATTTAATGAACTTAGAAGATTGATTTAGGAAGAACACGCCTATTTTTCCTCTATAAATGACAAAAACAATAATTTTTTTTTGTCATTATAGTAAAAAATATTATAAGGTTTAAGTTCCTTGTGAGTTTTTTGTTAAAACCTCATATACGAATGGTCTAAGTCGATAATTATGAGGCATGGCACCATTAAAAATAGAATACCTTAAATATCAAGCCCATTTTGGTACCCTACGTATCAAAAATTTATTTCAAAATGTTGGGGAATATCTTCCCGATATATAGCCAATTATAAATTTGGAGACTAAAATACCTGACTTTATGATATAGCTCCAAAATATACCCCGATATAATTGTACTTGGGTTTATTTTTCTATTTACTTAGCCATATTATTTTTGGATCAATAACTTGCTGTCCAGAAATGTTGGAGCGAAAAATGTTCAACTTTATTTTCATCATCATAAGTAATATTAACAGAATAGTAAACTTTTTCGGGTATTTTTACCTTTTTATAGTTTCCCGTATACCTTGAAAGTCATATAGTTATGTAACTTAAAATATGCCTTTTGTCGCGTTTTATACTATGGCTCCAATTTCTTTGTATTTTTGTAGCCAGTATCCAAATCACCCATTTAATAACAGCTAATACCTACAGAAACACAATCTGAAAGTTTTGTTAAAATATGTGGACTAATATTTCAGTAAAATAGGCTCAATGTTGAAGATTTTTAATTTTTAACAACATAATGAAAATATGTACGCCGCTTGGAATGTCATTATTTAGTTATTTTGCAGTAAAAATTATTTTTCGAAGACATGACAAAGTCAATTTATATTTCCAAATAAAACAAATTAAATTTAAGACATAATTTAGGAAAAATTACCCGATTATTCCAATTTTCGCTTTTGAAAGACACATGTAAAGAAACTTCGCTTAATTTCTCTAAAATTTTACCCACAAATTTATAAAACGAATTACTAAATGTTTAACACTATTACTTAATAACAATTAATAATATAAAACATATCTTTTTCTTGCCTTTTTTGTATTTTGAGTATCTTCAAATATAAAAAATTAAAAAATTCAAATACTTTTGTGTGGTACCTGAAATGACTGCACGTGTTATTTTTCTCAATTTCTCGGAAACGTTTTAACATTTTGTGCTACTTATTGCAGCATTTGGTAGAAGACAACTCAGGCAAAAAAATCCCATTCATATAGAAGATATTATTTTTTATTTACCTAATTTAATAAATAAAAATAACTAATTTTTTTATTTAAAAATTGAAATTCACTAACTTATGTGAGACACTGTATGTCCGTCTGTTGAAAGTAGGATAGGGCTCGAACGGCACAACGAAGGGTGACGAAATTTGGCATAAATATTTATTTTGTATAAGGTTTGTTTCAAATTGAAAATGAGTAAAATCTGTAAATAAACAAAAATGTTATGAGCAAAATACTAAAAACACAGGGCGTCCGTTGTAGCTTAATTTCATACTTTTCTTCTACTTCATGGGTCGATATGAACTTGGAAATAAAAAATGAGCGTGGTCAGCCCACTTTACCGCCCACCTCCCATATAAGGTGAAAGGTCAAAAAATAGGCGCGTTTCGCCCACTTTACCGCCCACTTGTTATTGTTTTTTGTTGTTTTTCTTTGTATCACTGTTTTTGTTTATAACATTTTTTACTTATTTCCGGTTATTTTTCAACCGATTTTCAAAACAAAGTTCTTTTTGGAAAGGTATTCAAATTACCTTTCTAATTGCTGAACATAGTTAGTACAAATTATTGCCGCTAGATGGTGCAAAATTCATTTTTTATTAAAATTGCATCAAAACACCCTGTATTTGCATATATTACGAGTTCATTTGTTCAGCAAAAATACTCGCCAAAGAATTTTGTACAAAGTTTCCAAATATTATTTGGTTGAATTCTGGAAATTTAAAGGTCAATAACCTTAAAATGACGGTAATTTTGTAAATAACGGAATTATGAAAAATTCGCAGAACAAAAGTTGCTGCTGAAGCCTTACAGAACCATTTGCAACAATAAAATAGTTCTTTTTCGCAAAAAGCCGTTTTTGCCATATTGCTAATTATAATAATTATCTATATATATAAAAATTAATGTGTGTTTGTTTGTATGTATATATGTACGTATGTTTGTTTGAAGTCTATAGCCGCCTAAACGGCTAAGCCGATTTTCTTGAGTTTTTCACAGTGTGTTCCTATATGCCTGGAAGGAAAAATAGGCTACTTTTTATTTTGAAATTCCATGTGGGCGAGGTGCCACGTCCACTTACTCAATAACTATTAAAAGTAGTATATCTCGGAAATTGGTAATACTAGAGACCTCAAATTTTGCACGAACAACTTTGACACCTATATGAACATTCTGGAAAAAAATAGGCGAACTAGCAATAGGGGGTGTGGCACATCCTACGCCTAATATTGCTTGCTAATACCAAATACCGTAAATTTAGGAAACTATTACAATTACATTTCCCAAATTTTGTACAATAAACTTAAGTGTCAATGTGAATATGTGCAAAAATGGGCGGAAAATAAATAGTGGGCGTGGCACCTCCCATATAAAGAAAATATTAAATTATCATATCTCAGAAAATATAACAGTTAGAGTTCTAAAATTCGGAGCCACTTTGGTATCAATATTAATATTTAAGAAAAATATGGGCGGACTAGAAGTAGGGGGCATGGTACCTCCCATATGAATTAAATGCAAAAATTCGTATATCTGGGAAACTATTGGAGTTGGAATGCTCAAATTTTGCACAAAGAATTTTGACATCCATGAAAACATTTGTCTAATAAATTAGCGGATTATGGGGGTATGGTCCCTCCCATAAAAATTAAATACAAAAATTAGTATATCGCGAGTGGGAAAGCCCGCAGTTTTATATGTATACGCACCAGAAGGAAAAACAAAAAATATTGTGTATCCCAAGGCATTAGAATAAGAATTATTTAATACGAAAAATGTTATATGTTAAATGCTTACATTTTATTACAATAAGGTCAAGTATGAAAACTATATATATTGTGCATCAAATGAATTTATAATAAGAACTAATTTTTAAGAAAAATGTTATATTTTAATTACTAAATAAATATATTTTTTTAATCCTTTAATTACTATGTATTTAATTTCGGGGAGTGACGAAGCACACCGGGTATTAGCTAGTAATAATATATAATTTGTAATAATATTTTCTATATATAGAAATACATATTTACACCAAAATCATTCTATTTTAAAAATTTAAAATTCTTTACAAAAAATTTAATTTTTAATTTCTATTTATAAATGACAAGAAAAGTCAACATTTTTAAATGTTAAGCATGTTTTGTGACTATGTTACCAGAATATGAAGTTATGACCGAGTCACAAGTATAGTCGTAACATTTAGTCATAACAAAATTGTGTCTTTTTCTATGAATAGGCATGAAAAACTAGTAGTTTTTGGCTTCAATAGATTTTTGATTGAAAATCTACATACATAGATTTCTTTAGTTTTTCCATACAAATCAAAAACCATATTTTCATCCAGTTTTAGTTTAAAACCAAATAATACTACTAAAACAACTATTTATGAAACATCCTATTTAACTGATTTCACAATATAAAGCTTTTATATGGAACGCAAAAATTCAAATGTTATTAGTTTTTTAAAGATTTCATTTGATTCACATTTTTTTTTTTTTTAATAAAATAGTTTTTACAAACATTTTTAAAAACAATTCAAATCCAAATTCAAAATAAATAAAAATTAATCAAGAAATAAAAACGTCAACAAAAACTATATAGGGAACAAACATGTATGTAAACGAACTGGTTTTTGAAATTTAGTTTTAATATTGCAACTTAAAACATTCTGCTTTAAATAATTAAGGTATTTTATTATATTTCTGTGTTATTTTGATATAAGATAATTTTCATCCTATTTTTGGAGATATTACTGACATTTGTTTTAAACAAAAAATTAAAAACATAAGTTAAGTTGTTTTGTCAAAAGTCTATGCCACAAATTCACATAGATAAAGTAAGGTTCTAGAGCACTTTCAAAGCCACAAAGAACAAACATTAAAATAGGTTTATTTTAAAAATCTAATATTGGAAAACTAATGAACGACCGAATCTTTAAAAATGTACGTAAACAAGTCGGAGGAATAAATATTACAGAATAGGACATTGAATATGTTTTTAATATAATTTTCGATATTTTGATTTTACACCTAAAAATTTAATGGTTCAAGTTACAGAATAGAAGAGCAAACACAAATTTTTAAAGAAATCTATTTTTGCAGTCTAATATATAAGACAGATCCCAATTTAATTTCAATTTATCACTCTATTAATATGAAATTATAAACTGAAAATTAACTGAATGTTTTTTGTATATCTTAAAATTACTTTTGTATTTATGAAACGAGAAAAGATTATAGTCGGTCAAGTCCGATACCCTACATTATTAGGAATGAGCATACAAATTCTGTAAGGAGTTTTATGTTAGACTTGTCCCCAATTGTAGACTGGCACTTTTACTCAATGTAAAATAAAATAGAGTTATTCCATTTAAAACCAACCACCTGATTTCCTCACCTCTTCTGAATTTGATAATATTTTGTTTGTTTGTTTTGCTTGTCAAAACTAAAACTAATTAAAAAAAATTTCAGATAATTTCATCATGTAGTGCAAAATAACTCAAAAAATGTACAAAGTTGTATACATAAAATTACAAATATATTTCAAAGTATTTTTTATATAAAGATTATTGAGATGTCTTATTAAAGGTATCAAAATTATCTTTAATATGACGTATAACATATACATAAATATCTCGAAAAAGGGTCCTTTTAAAAATTAAAAAAAAATAAATAAAAAATATATGTTAAAGGTGAAAATGTTTTCTATAACAGTGGTAAGTGGCATTCTGGGATTCGCAATATTTTATGAATTTTTACAACAAACATCATAATAAATTCGAAATATTTATTTCATTATTTAAATAGTATTTTGATCACAAAATAATAAGATCCAGAACTTGTTATCCAAAATTAGTGAAAATTCTGATTATTTTCAATGAATTTAACATAGGCTTGTCATTGGAGGATGTTCTCTTTTTTGACGCCTATTCACTTAGTAGGAAGACATGTTCCCGATGTCACGAAAAATGTATTTTTATGGTATTGTTTTAAATCAGTGCAAGGAATGTAATTTAAATTGCTATTATGGAGTTATTTCTCTCGAATTGAAACAAATGTTTTAAAGTAATTTTTATTTTAATGCTGTTTAAATAACTTTTTAAGAAGAAGAAAACGTACACTTTGATACTTTGGAAGTAATGAAAAACTTCTTCTTCAAAAATTATTTTATTTAATTTTGCTGGGAAGTAATGTATGAGTGACTTCAAAACAGTTTTAATTAAAATTTATGATATTTTTTTGAAAAAAAACTGTTTTGAGATTTAACTAATGCGATGGTATATTTTCATTTCGAATTGAAATCATTGAGGCAATATTTGATGATCCAAAATTTTGTCTTTACACTAAGCAATAATTAAAATCAAAACCCCTATCTTGGGTGATAAATTTGATTTGATTGAGTCTCATTGTTTATACAATTTGGTATTTATTATATTTTACACGAAATTCAATTGTGTTCCATATTTAATGGATTGGCCGATTATAATACGGTTATTTCTTGGGTCAATAAGTCGATTTATATGTTATATTCGTACATATTTGCTTAAATATTGATGTGGGACAAATATTACAAACGTTAGCACAAACACATAATATTCCAAATAGCTGTAAGTATGTATGATGGTGTGGGTAATAATGAACGACTCATTGAATAAAAAGGTTTATTCTAATTAGCGTTAATTTTGTTGACTGATTTGTTCTCAAGTTATTACCGTATTTACACATGTGCGTGTTATTTAAACATAAAATAAAAAAAAAGAAAACAAAGGTGTAAAATAAATATTTTTATATGGCATGATGCTGCATAAAATTGCCTTTAAACGCATTAAAATGTCTGTCATCAACAAAGTCAAATGATTTCAGTGTTTTTTTTTTTTTTTTTCATCTTTCTCGATGTGGCATGAACATAAGACGATTTAAAATCTTTGTAATGATACTAAAGATGTTAATGATATGATGACTTTTTTCTTAACTAATTATTAGATGTCTTACCATTCGTATTTAAAAAATGTGCTCTTTTAAAGATTTAATATTTTTGGAATTAATTATTGGAGGAATCATTTCTTCGTTTACGGAAATGATGTCATGAATTTTTATGTTTGTTACCTTTTTATTTGGTAAATTTCCACCATATTCATCGATTTTTGTAAGATGAAATTTTTATATTTTTACGGTTAATTTGCTTCTCTTCCAGCCATACCATATTGTAAATCTATAAAGAAAATGTGTAAATGTATTGATTAAACACCATTCATTTTTTAACACAATAAAATACCCTACTATTTTGTATCAAATATATTTTAGGATGTAATATTAAATATAATATAGGTTGTATGTATATTTAAAATTTTCTTTAATGCATATTATATTTTAGATTTTTATTATTATTTTTTAAATCAAGTTAAAATATTGTTATAGAACATGTTTCGTTATTGACGGTAGACGGTAAACTAAAATTTGTTCGGACCCAGATCAACCCTTTAAAAAAAATGATTACATGATTTTTTACAAGGGGTGAATTTTTTAGTCATTCCATTTCCAATGAAAGGGGTAGTAAAAATGTGCATATTTAAATATTAAAAAATCGTTTTAGGGTTAACATGTAGATGGCGTTTTATTACGGGAGTAATCGTAAGGAAGACTAAAAAGATAAAAGAAATATATTTTAAACTTAACTTTTATACTTTTTATTACATATTTTTTATTGGTTTACTGGAATATTGTTCTTTATAAATAAAAATTATGTATATTTGTTTAAAATTTAGTTGAATACTTTACAAAATAAACCATTTTTATTTTATTGCTTATCAAGTTGTATAGTAATTATAAATTTGTCCAATACCAATTAGCTGCGTATAAGGTAATATTAAGTCCCAAAAGGAGTACAACTTTTGATTGTATTTTTAAATTTGTTGGACTAATAAATTTTTAATTAGTTGGCTAAATAAGCTTTAGTAAAAAACAACCATTAAACAAGCTATTTAATAACATGAAAAATGAAGATATATTCGAATTAAAATGAAAAAATGTTTAAAAAATTTTAGATTATCAATGTTTGGTAAATAACAAAATTTTAAGTTTTACGTAAAATAATAAATACATCAAGTTGACCTTTTCCATTTTAAGTCGATATTACTTATTTTCTTCTTTAATACCTTAAACAATGGTACAAAGATTAATTTAATCATATAGGAACCTATGACGAATCTAATGAATGTTGTAAAATGATAAAAAAAAAAAAAATCTACTACATTCCAGCAACAAACTATCAAAAAGAAAATTTTCACCACTTCAAAAATAAGACGAAGTGAATATTTTTTGCCTTTTTAGAAGTTTTAGAAATAGAGTTCGGTGCATGAAGTTTTTATCCAAATCGAAAAAATTTTTGTTTTTTTAAATTGTTTACGCAAAACACAATAGTTTTCAATTTTTAATTAGGAGAAAAAATATTTCACTTATATTGTTTACCTTAGGAAAATGGGCACCATTATTACGTTATGCCAGTCAACCTCTAGAATGCAAAAATTATTTTTTTTTTATATATATATGTGGTATGTCGTTGTTAATGGTTTGACAACCGCTTAAATTTTCTTTGAAGATTTTTGAATCCGACCTAAAATTTTAGATGTCACTTCTAGTATCTCGGATACATTCCCCCTCATGTTCAATTACACTGGTCAACAAAAAAATTCTCCCCCATAGACGAATAGTTGGACTTGATGTATTTTGATGTGCTAAACACGAATCAGCTTTCATTTTTTTCCCATCAGGTCTGGATTTTTTTATGGGCGTGTCTAATATTTCGCCCATAGTAAGGCCATTACTCTAGTATATTTCATCATAACTCAAGAACAGTGTGTACGATTGATCAAAGTGATACACCAAAATATGCGTGCTAAAAATATCTTAAAATTCCCCAAACTTAATTTTTTTATGTGATCAATAGTTTCGGAGTTATTTTGAAATAAGTGTCCGAAAAAAATAATTTTCATGCAAAATTTTAGATTTTTTTGTTACTAAAACTTCGTTTAATAAATGAAAACATCTAAAATGTTTCAGTTTATCATCTTTATCTTGAAGCTGGTAGTGCTGCGAAAAAAATAAATCATGTATCTTCAAAATTGTTGCAGAAATCTAAATTTTATTCACAGTTAAGTACCCATGTTACATACATTGAGTAGAAATACAGTGGTGGCCAATTTTTTTTTTTTTTCTTGAAACAAAAATTGGTGGACTAGGTGGATACTGGCGAGAATCTGCATTCACTTTTTTTCTATCGGGTACTGATTTTTTTTATGTGCATGACTAATATCATCACCTTATTCAGCAGTCACACTATAAAATTCGAGAGTGGTTTGTCAAACTTAGGCTATAACTCAAAAATCCTTTACACGATTTTGATAAGTGATACATCAAAAGATGCATACGAAAATTGTCTTCAAGGTGCGTTCACAATATTTTTTATTCTCTGAAGAATTTCAAAGTTATGGATCAAAATTTTCACCACTTTTCAAAAAAATAAATTTTAAACTTTTCGGTACTAATTACAGAATAACTACGGAAATATTAACTGGACAAAAAATTATATAAATTCAAGATTTGTGCATCGATATGTGGCTTTATTTACTCGCAGTTTTGTCAGCTTTGAGATAAAGGTGATAAACTTAAATATTTTTGATGTTTTCACTTTTAAAAAGAAGTTTTAGTAAAAAAAAAAAAGAAATCTTGAATTTAGCATGAAAAAAATTTTTTCCGACACTTTTTTTCGAAATAATTCCTAAGCTGTTGAGCGGATAAAAATTTGATAGTAAAGCGACTTAAAGCCAATGCCAATTATTCCACATATTTTGGTGTATTATTTATATAAATCGTGCAAACCGTTCTCGAGTTATAGTGAAATATACTCGAGTAATCGGCTTATTTAGGGCACAATATTAGACACGCCCATAAAAAAAAATCCCGACCTGATGGAAAAAAAAACTGAACGCAGATTCGAGCTTAGCATTTCCATCTAGTCTACATATTTTTTTTTTTTTTTTTTGAAGGAGCTCAAAAAATTTTTTTTGTCGACCAGTGTTATTTGCATATGTAATGAAAGACCTTTGTTAACCAATTAAGGACTGCGCAAGAAAAAATCTGTGCATGCAAATCTGCTTATAGAAACTAAACCAGTGGGCCAATTTTTTTAAAGTGATATTTTTATTAATAACTATTATGTTCAAGTTCTAAACATCGTAAATCAGTGGTCATAAGTTAAAATTCATATAAAATCACGATGATTGTGTCTAAGTAAACTTTGTAAAGAAGCTTCTCGGAATATGATCTTTGTGAGATCTAGGGATGAATCCCGTAAATTCAAATTTAGAACACGCTTCATACAGAATTAATAAAAATACTAGAAATCTCATATTAAAAGTATGTATGAAATCCATGCCGAAAGAGATACCAGAAATGACATCTAGAATTCGAATTCAAATTCAGATTCAAAATTTTTAAGCAGTTGGCCAACCATTAACAACGATCTACCACATTCTACAATCGGACTTAAAATGGCGATGTTGTACACAAAAAACAAAAAAGGCGGTATTTTTGGGCGTGGCAAAAAGACAATTTTACGTTTTTGGAAATCTCATGCACTATTCTTTCATACCAAGGGTTGGAAAACCGTTTTTTTTTTTTTTGTATAGAGACCACTCCATTCTAATGTGTAGTTATAAAAATAACTAATTAAATGCAAAGAAGTTAAGTGACAGTTATGATATTTTAAGTTTGGACAAAACTATTTAAAACGTATTGATAGCAATAATTTACTTTTTATCAGATGAAAAAACGCTATATCAGGCGGAAAATTAATTAATAATAATTTCCATCATTTGACAGTTTTTTATCATCACTTGGTATTTTTTATTGATGTCGATATATGACAAACGTAAATAAAAAAATATAAATTGTAAAAGTAAAAAAAATGTGGCCATGATTAATTTTAAGCAATTTGCATAAAAATTTGAACAATAATTGCACTTAGTTTAATTTAAGTAACTGATTTAACGTTGGAATGAATAAATAAATAAATAAAAAAACATGTTCACTCAATAATTGTTTAAACAAAATCGCATTCCTGTCTATAATTTCAATACTACTTTAAATCATTCATACATATGTGAATTTAACTTTTTCAAATTTACTATACGAAATATAAATAAATAAATAAATTAATGTAAAAACAAAATAAAAAAAAAAAAAAAAAATTATTGCAACACAATCGTGTTGTAGCAGGTGACAAAACTAATGAGTGTTTGCCTGACCGACCGACATTTCAAACTAAAAAGGAGGGGAATTTTTGTCTGATTTATAAATATTAAATAAACAAAAACTCATATTAATTATATTTATATGGTATTGACCATAATTGTTTAAAATATATACATATGAATACAGTTTTATATAAAAATTAAGGCAATTAAAATTTTTCAAGTTTATTTAGTTTTGTTTATTTAATTTCGAATTTTTTCATTTCATTACTTGAATTTGTTTACGTAGTCTTTTTACCGCATATAATATATATGTATATTTAGTTTTTGCTAATTCTTAAAAAAATCGGTTTTTAAAACTTTATCTGATTGATTACGTCATGGATACTTTTTTTAAATTTGTAATAGTGGTTTTTATTTTTTTCCTTTTAAAGCTGTCAATCAAAATGCAAATGATAATTGTGACACCAGTAAATCAACTTTATAAAATCAACAACATTCATCCAAGTCAGTCACATCATAAATAGACAATGGCAGAAGAAACTTGAAACTCAAATTAAATTAAATTCAAATTTATTTTTTGAATTAAAAGTTTGATATTAAATGACACCCATATAGATTGTTATGGATAGTTTTTTAAAAATTGTTAAGGACTGCGCACGAAAAAATCCGTGCATGCAAATCTGCTTGTAGAAACTAAACCAGTGGGCGAATTTTTTAAAATTATGTTTTTATTAGTGACTGTTATGTTCAAGTTCTAAACATAAAATAATAAATTATTTCCTGTTGGTTTTTAAAGAAATATCCGATCTTTTCCAGAATTCTTCCAATTTAAGATTTTATTGTGTTTCGGTCACTTTTGTGCTCGAATGAGTCCACTTATTTTTAAAATCCGTTTCATTTTAAGCTAAG
This sequence comes from Protophormia terraenovae, assembly GCA_951394005.1. Classification (NCBI taxonomy): domain Eukaryota; kingdom Metazoa; phylum Arthropoda; class Insecta; order Diptera; family Calliphoridae; genus Protophormia; species Protophormia terraenovae. The sequence continues at coordinate 153,730,087 of OX596074.1, forward strand.
CTTTTAATGTTCTTTAAATTATTTTTTACTAGAGTCCAATATCTTTCAATTGTTCGGAGTTATGGACAATTTGATGGATTAGCATCTTTCGGTACAAACACTAACAAATTCTTTACTATAACTCCATTGTTTTGTTGCTGTAATGAGAAGAAGCGAAACTAGGCCAGAAAAATGTGGATACACTGTATTTTCTTAGGAACGAGAGAATTCTTTTCCTAAGGCACTCATTCACGTATATTTCTGTGTTAATGGAACCATTTTTTATGAATGAAGTGCTTTTTTCCGCACATACATATGGCTTCCTAAAACAAAAACATTCTTGGGAATTTTGATTTCTTTGATACACGATATTTTTCTGCCATATTCCCTCTAGCATCTGCAACATATAATTCCTGTCCAGGAAGTTGAAAAATGTTAGGCTGTACGAACGTTTCATCGTCTATTATAGTCTGATCAAAATTATGGAAAAATTCGTCTGAAGAACTTTCACGTTGTTTTTTCACCTCCAAATTCTGGCCTTGTGTTAGATTTCCTTTCAACTTTTCTAATAAAAATTCAAAGCAATAAACTTTTTGCGGCACTTTTCTTCCAAAGATGAGGGGAATTTCTCTAAAAATCCTTTCTATTTTGTCTGGGTCCTACATTTTCTGACACAACTGCCTTCCTAGCAATTGTTTTATATGACCGATGTAAGATTTCATGAAAAATTTCTATAATGTGTTTTGTTGTTTTTTGTTCAATTTTTTCAATTTTTTTGCTATAACCATGAAACTTGGCACATAGCTAGTGAGCATACCGACAAATATAAGCCAGTTAACAGAATTATTAATTTTTCACCACATCAAAAGTTATAAGCCCAAGAGCATGCACGGATTTTTACGTGCGCAGTCCTTATATTTGACGAAAATCCAACGATTTTTAATTATTTTAAAAGTTGTAGACATTTTGAAATGGTGCCACTTTTACTTCAATTCGCACAAACATTTCGTAAAATCAAAATTTTTGATTATCAGATCCAGCAAATATTCTTTTTTATTAGTTTAGTAAAATGCTTAAACTATTCTTGATAAAATCTATAAAAAAAAACTTCGTTTATGTAAGTATTTATGAAAGTAGAAAACTATAAAGAAAATATACCATTTTATAAAACAAAGATTGTTCTTATATTTTTAACGACAAAATTAAATAAGCTTTCAATAAGCCACATGCTTTCTTTGAAAGATTTTAGGATATTTTGTATAGAAAATATGTGAAGTATGATTGGGAAATACTTCTATTCTACAGGAAACACTCATTATATTACTAGACAGTAGACACAAGACTTTGTATTTGGTAAATTAATTCCACAATGGGATCTACGTCGATTTCGATCTTTTATTTCCACAAAATAAATTTATACAATATTTAGACAACAACAAACCGCTCATAGGCATAATTTTAATTGTTTGAATATATATTGCAGTGCACTCGCGAAAACATGAGCACTCGAAAACGTGAATATCCTTGGTAAAAACTTGTTCACGTTTCCGCGAGTCTAATGTATATTTTAAATTAAAAATTAAATTTTTCTTACAAAATCCGGATTAAAAAATACAGCCCATCAAGATTATAGAGTATGCAATTAGTTGGGAAATGTCGTACGGATTACCGGCATTCGGATTATCGAGTTTATACTGTAGTTTAAAATCCCAAAACCCTCTACTTCTCTTTAAAATTTCAATAAATACTTGTCCTAATATATGCCCTCAATATGTAATATTTATAACTTTTAGATATTTAATTTATCTAAATCGGACAAGCCATTATTAAATTTTGTGAGGGTATTTTTTTTAGCAAATCAGTGAAATTTCTTCATTTTAATTTATTAATTTCAATATACTGTTCAAATTAATGCACATTCTTACACAAAAATATAATTTTTATTGAAGAAATATTCAATTGAAGAAATCATAATTGATGTTGTTTTATTAAGAGTGCCAAAACACCAAACATGAAGGTTTTAGTGACAAAAATCAAAAGAGCTAAAACAAATCACAACAAATAAATTAAAAATAATCTTTTTAGAGATTTATGCATTTATATTCTACAATTACGTTTCTATGATTTAGTGCTGAAACAAAACACTCTCATGTCAAGTTGACATTTTGGCGAAAATGTCACAGAAACAGACAGGTGTCATTTAATAAACAATAAACCAACAACAAATATAGCTAAAAACACTGTTTAACTATAAAATAAAACAAATTAGATTTTTTATATTTTCTTCTCTATAAAAATACGAGGTTACATTTTAATTAATTATAAATATATTTTATTTTTTTACAATTTTAACTTCAAAACTAAATGTTTCTAATGAATTTTATTGTAAATGGAATTTCGTTTTTGTCATTTGATGGCACAACAATTGTCACTAAAGTCAAATTTAAATAATTAGACCATTAGACACTTTTAAATAAAAAAAAAAATTAATTAACATTTTTAGTGCATAAAATTGTCATACAATTTTGGCACAAGCACTAAGCCTATGTAAATTAGTTATGATCGGACAGTTATTTCACCTAGCCCCCATTCAAATATCCTCCCGGAATAGTGGTTTAATTTACCAGCCAACTTTTAGGAATTATCCTAAAGTGCATTAACTCATACACAATTAGACACAGTTCAAATATAAGACCCACATACAATGGTGTTGGATCATATGGTGGAGTTTAATAACTATATCTTTGTTACTTGCTTTTCTAATAAAATACGATTGTTCTTTTTATACCAAGGTGCGGAATAATTCGGATCTCGAATTTAATTTAAAGTTTTTAATCCCCTTTTTAAATATTATTCCTGAATTAAAAAATAAAATTCTCTTTTTGGTTAAATTTGTATTCTTACCTTTTTTTAATTTGAGTTACGAAGATAACAAATACATACATATATACATACATATTTTAAACAATTCAGCAGTAGCAAAACAAAAAAACTGCATCTTTCTTAAGCACACAAGCACATGTACAAATGTTTTAAACATCAACCATACATCTTTTATTTAACATAAATCAACACATTTCTATGTCCTTACACGACTTAAATTCGATTGATTCGTTTCGGGTTAATTCCTGAATAATATTTTTATTTTCGAAAATAAAATTTTTGATCTTCGAACAAATTAAAAAATTTAATTTGCAAACAATAAATAAAATTCGTTCTAAAATTAAGATTAAATTCGCTGATAAAAATTATGTTCCGAACGAATCAAAAAATTTAAAAATTTTAAAAGCGTTTTTAGTAGTAATACAAGAAAATATAACGACTAGATGTATTAAAATTTAACATTTCCAACACTGCTTGAATTACTACAATGGTCATAGTCAAACAACCGGTGCTGCCAGAAGATGTAATTTGATGTGTTCTAAATTGGTCAAAACAATATGATAAATTAATCTACAGCTGCGAAATATTATGCTGAATTGTTCTGAAAGAAAATTCCTCCTTTTTTAAGACGATTTGTTAGTAAATTGTTTAAAAAAAATAAATATTTTACATGTATTTATGTAACTCGGTTTCCAACGGGAAAAATAATAAAATTAAATAAAAAAATATGTTTTAAAAAAACTTACCCCTTTTTCTTATTTTGTGTATCGTAACTTTAACGGGTTAAAATAAAAAATATATGTAAGGGATGGTAAAAAACTGATTAATATATTTAAATTCACCCCTTATTTCCAATTGTACGTTTCAGTTTTTCTAAACTGAAAATTTTCAGGTAGCACTCGTAATTCTACGTGCGCATAATCAAATTTTTAAATGCTGGAAGTTTTTGGAAAATACGATTTCCCCTTAATTTGCATATCCCTATGTATGAATGTCTAGCAAATAGTATAAAAGTAATATACGACTTGAATGTGGAAAACATTACGGTTTAACACGCACTATATTTCGCATCTACAGCGTGCGGGAAAATACAAGACTATTGGATTAATAAAATCAAGTATTCTGAGGCTATTTTACAATAAATAAAAGATGTATTGTTGGCAATACTTTATATCATTTATACAATTATATATAAATTAACAACTGGTTGGTAGATTAATCTTACAAACAGTGAAATTTGTTATTTGATTCATTAAAAAATAAATAAACACATCAGTTAGTTGTTTAATTTATGATTTTACATTGATAATAAATATTAAAATAATATTTTTGCATTTTCTTATTTAGCTTCAGAATTTGCAGTTGCTTTTTTTATTATTATTATTCGGCTTTTTTCTTATAACTATTCTTTGTGGTTTAAATTTTATAAACATTGGTGAAAGTTTTTCATCGGTGTCGTTAAATAATGGAAAGTTTATTGAAATATGTAAAAATAACGATGTAACATCAAAAAGATCACAAAATATGTTTGATTTTAAGAGGTGAAAGATAAATACAATAATAAATCTGGAACAAAGTAATTCGTTTCATAGGCACAATTTTGTATACAACATGATGCAATTTTAGCCACGCATCATTTTTGGATCACAGCTCAATTTTTTGTCACATTAAACATTTTGTATAAAGTATTTTTATTTTATCAAGAAATGGTTACAGGTATCGAAATAATTGTTTAAAATTTTTTTTACGTGTTAAATTGATCGTTTAAAACGCAAATTTTTTCAAAAAAAAGTTCGTGTCACTAAATTTTACGATATGTTGTTGCACGTGTTTTTTAAAACTTATAACTCAAAAGTTATAGGTAAAAAACGTAAAGAAGTTAAGAACAAAAACGAACAAAACAAATACCTTTTAAGCAAATCGTTTCATATTTGAAAAAGTTACAAGCACCGAAATCATAACATAGACTAAATGAAATCAGATATTTTTTGCTATAATAAAAAAGCGATAAATACACTTTTAATACAAAAAAAGTCATAAAAAGCATTTAGAATTATTTTTTTACAAAAAAGTGCAATAACTGAAAAATAAGTGCCAGGAATGTACTTTTTAGTACCATTATGGCAACACACAGTCTATGTCTACAAAACTACTGCTCGGATTAAATTGAAATATAGTTACGATTTTTTTTAACATTTAAATATTCGAGGTAGACAAATTTGACACCCTGTAGCTTATCTTGTGTTATCACAAGGTGACCGCAAGATGATTTTTGAGAAAGCTTTAGTTTTATATTTTTTAATTTCATAAGAATAAATTTTTAATAATTTTAGTTATAATTACTTTTTATAAAAAAAAAGAAAGTCTAAATAAATATATTTCTCAGAAATAATACTATACTCTCCAATAAATTTCTTTTTACTATTATACATTAGGATATGCAAATTATTCGATTAAAACCCGAATCAGAAACCATAAATGTGATCAAACTCCTTTTATAATTTTTATTTTCTAAAAATTCTCATGTCAAGTTGTCACTTTAATAAAATTAGATTCAATAAATGACATTAAAGAAAATCATGTCGAGCATAAAATTTTTGATATTGTTTATGTACAATTATCAGTTAGTTTGTGAAAATTTCCCCCTTTATCTCTTATTTATTTAGATAGAGTTATAAAAATTATGTAAATTATATACTAACAATCAAAGTGGCTTTTTCAGACAGAATGTTTTGTTTCTTTGCAAATAATGTGTGGAGATTTTTTTCTTGTGGAATAAAAGTAAAAAAAATCATGAAGTGTGTAATTATGGCAAGCCTAAAGATTATTTTAAAATTAAAACAAAAAAAATAATAATAATAATTATATTCCCATTATTATAAAAAAGTGTTTTACACTTTGCTGATAATAATGGGAATCTTTTATATACATAAATATGTGTATATATTTGCGAGTAATAATAAGAGTTATTAATGTCATATTTAATTAAGCCCTTTTCAGTTTTCACAGTAAAAGTGTTTATAATTCGTCTATGATTACTTATATGCCTCTTAGAGCAAAAACATGTTTTTGTTTGTGCAACATATCCTATATCAAAACAGAAAACAAAATACAATTACTTATGTATGCAAAATAGTGTTCAATTGTAACGTTTGAGCTCATATCTTTTAATATATTTGTATCCAATTGTCTAGTTTTAAGTTGTACTACTATATCCGTATCGATATCTGGCTGGCTTTTTCGTAAATAAATGTCCCAATTTTAAAGAGAATTCAATGAAATCTGATATAATGATAAACCATATTCAGAAAATTATTTTAACGAGCATAAACCTCATGAAAATTATGTGTGTGAAGATAAATTTTAAAATATGAAACCCTAGACACAAACCTTCAGCCTTAACAGAGCTCTGTTAAACTCTGTTAAATTGGGTGTATGATATTAAAAAGGATTTTTGGCGACATTTCCTGACCGAATGAACCAAAAAAATTAGGATCGGAAGCCCATTGTACGCATTTTCAGAAAATTACACTATATCAAAAATATTCTATCAACTTAAAATTTTATAGCGAAATAAAAATAACAATAAGAATTCAGGATACATAACAGGACAACATGGGCGGATGAACGTTGATGGAAATTATAGTCGAGGTGGACATCTATCACAATCAATAGTCAGAATCTTTAACAGAGCGTGTTTTGATAGAAAAATATGAAATTTAAAAAAATTTCGAATTTTATATTTTTTTTTTAAAGGACTTTTCAGGATTTCAGGAAAAAAGGACAACATGGGCGGATGAAAGTTGATGGAATTTATAGCCAAGGTGGACATCAATCACAATCAATAGTCAGAATCTTTAACAGAGCGTGTTTTGATAGAAAAATTTTAAATTGAAAACATTTCAAATTTCATATTTTTTTTAAGGATTTTCAGGAAAAAGGGACAACATGGGCGGATGAAAGTTGATGGAATTTATAGCCAAGGTAGACATCTATCACAATCAATAGTCAGAATCTTTAACAGAGCGTGTTTTGAAAAAAAATATGAAATTTAAAAAATTTCGATTTTCATATTTTTTTTAAGTACTTTTCAGGATTTCAGGAAAAAGGGACAACATGGGCGGATGAAAGTTGGTAGAAATTATAGCCAAGGTGGACATCTATCATAATCAATAGTCAGAATCTTTAACAGAGCGTGTTTTGATAGAAAAATTTTAAATTTAAAAATTTAATATTTTTTTAAAGGACTTTTCAGGATTTCAGGAAAAAGGGACAACATGAGCGGATGAAAGTTGGTGGAAATTATAGCCAAGATGGACATCTATCACAATCAATAGTCAGAATCTTTACCAGAGCGTGTTTTGATAGAAAAATTTGAAATTGAAAAAATTTGAAATTTCATATTTTTTTTAAAGGACTTTTCAGGATTTCATGAAAAACGGACAACATGGGCTGATGAAAGTTGATGGAATTTATAGCCAAGGTGAACATCTATCACAATCAATAGTCAGAATCTTTAACAGAGCGTGTTTTGATAGAAAAATTTTAAATTGAAAAAATTTCAAATTTCATATTTTTTTTTAAAGGACTTTTCAGGATTTCAGGAAAAAGGGACAACATGGGCGGATGAAAGTTGATGGAATTTATAGCCAAGATGGACATCTATCACAATCAATAGTCAGAATCTTTAACAGAGCGTGTTTTGATAGAAAAATTTGAAATTGAAAAAATTTCAAATAATACATTTTTGTATCATGTATCATAATCAATGCAAAAAGACATATAAAGGTAAAGTAACAAGATTTTATGAGTTGTACTCATTTTAAACACTTCATTGGATCTACAATTTCCATCCAATTTTGTTTTACAAAGAAGTATGGAATTAGATTATGTATCAAAAAAACAAAGTGTTTTAATAAAGTATGGGTCAAAAATAGATAAAAATTCAAAATAATAGAAGATAAAATTCAAAAATTAAATTTGTCTTAATTATTCAAGATAGTTTTGCTGTTCACTTAAATGAATGTATACTTTTTTAAAAGGACTATTTATTGTTTTTCTAATTAAATTTAATAAAATTAATTTGGTCAACTAGTGTTCTAGATATAAAATTTTAAATAGCGAAATCCGAAAAAGCGGCCCTTCAGCCGCTTATTTATTTACTTCATTTTATTTTATTAAATACTAAACATAAAATAAATTAAAGACTACTACTTTTATTTTTATGCAACGACAAGTGCACAAATCTGTTATAGACACGCTCTGTTAAAGATTCTGACTATTGATTGTGATAGATGTCCACCTTGGCTATAAATTCCTTCAACTTTCATCCGCCCATGTTGTCCCTTTTTCTTGAAATCCTGAAAAGTCCTTAAAAAAAATATGAAAATCGAAATTTTTTAAATTTCATATTTTTCTATCAAAACACGCTCTGTTAAAGATTCTGACTATTGATTATGAAAGATGTCCACCTTGGCTATAATTGCCACTAACTTTCATCCGCCCATGTTGTCCCTTTTTCCTGAAATCCTGAAAAGTCCTTTAAAAAAAATATGAAATTTTTTAAATTTCATATTTGATTGTGATAGATGTCCACCTTGGCTATAAATTCTATCAACTTTCATCGGCCCATGTTGTCCGTTTTTCCTGAAATCCTGAAAAGTCCTTTAAAAAAAATATGAAATTTGAAATTTTTTCAAAGAGTTTAACAGAAGTATGTTAACGCCTTAACAGAGCTCTGTTAAAGCTAAAGGTTTGTGTCTAGGGTTTCATATTTTAAAATTTATCTTCACACACATTATTATTTTTATTATTTATAAATTATTTACCATCTGTATTCAAATTTTGCAAATGTCTCTTATTTGCAGATGATCTTAAATTGTTTTCAAATATATCAATATTGCAGTCCGATTTAAATCGTTTGTCCCAATGGTGTTCTGATAATGATATTAAAATTAATGTTGCAAAGTGTTATATAGTTTCATTCAGTCGTCGTTTGGATCATATTGTATTTAATTATGCCATAAATAACACAGCTATTAAGCGTGATGTTGAATTTAAAGATTTGTGAGTTATATTTGATGCAAATAGTTTATTCAATGATTGGATTTATAAGGAGAAATTCAAGAGAATTTAGTGACCCATTTACACTGAATTCATTGTATGTTTAATTTGTCCGTAGCATTTTAGAATAATTTGGTGTCCATTTTATAAAAAAGAATCGGATCGATTAGAGTACATTAATAAAAATGTTTACAGAAATGATTTTTAAATGTTTATTATGGCCTAATGATGCTAGGAGAAAGTTATTTGGTTTACAAACATTATATGACCGTAGATCTTACAGTTGTATCATGTTTGTTTATAATATTTTATCTGGTCAAGTAACTTGTTCTGATTTAAATGATTATGTTAATTTATATAATCCATCAAGAGACCTGAGAAGAAACCGTATATTTGATGATGCTTTTCATAGAACCAACTATGCTATAAATAAACCAATTACAAAATTTTTAAAATTATGGAATAGCATTTCTCCTCTTTTTGAGTGTAATAAAGATAAGTTTATGTAAATAAATAATGTAAATAAAGATAAGTTTAAATTAAATTTATTTATGTTATATAATTAATTTAAGTAATCTGTAGGATCAAATCTGTAGATGAAATGAATAATATTAACGACGTGATTTTGTGCCAATAAATATAAATTTTGTGTATAAATATTCGAATAAATAAAACATAGTAAAAAACAAGTGTGAAATTGCATTAAATCAGACACATATACTTCAATAACAGGGAACAAGTTACGATAAATAATTCTCCAGCAAAAAATGTTAATTTATATGCAAACCTATTGATGACATAAAATGAAACCATAGAGCTAAATCACTGTTAAAGGTATGGAGATTTGGAAGCCTTTTTGATATTTTTCACGGTAATGTCGTTTTGGACATTACCGTGAGGACAAAAACTTCCTCGAGAAAACTTTAATTAGAACTGTTAAGCATTTTCCTAAAACATCATCTTATTTAATGATCATATCAAGGATCCATTAAGCTAACTTTTGCTTCAGAATATGAAACAAATGGAGAATATACCTGAAGGTAATATATTACAACTTAATTATAAAATAACAGATTTTCTTATTTCTTAAATATTTTTTTTTTATATTTCAGACGGGAGTTTATTTGGTTTGTTTTACCTTATTGAAAACGTATTAGACCCTTCATCATAAAATTACTTATAATTAAAATTTTCGCTACGTGAGTTTGAACTAAATTTTATTAAAGGATTTGTATTTTTATGTATGTATGTAAATCCTATGTTTATTTCTAATATAAATTATATTTTTTTACACAATAAATATTATTAGTTTTTAAAATTTCTTACTTGTTTACTTTTGATGATAGCAACTTTTAGTTAATTTTCCTACAGGGGTTTAAATAGCATTTTAGAATTGAGAAAATTTTGTCAAATTGAATAAAATTCAAACGTAAAAATTAATAAAAATTCTTTAATATGAATAAAAAATTTAGTTAATTTGAATAATAGTTTCTTCAATTTGACTAATAATTTGTCAGATTTACTACCTTAGCTAATTAAATTAGTGATATTGATGAATTTTCGTCGATTTAACTAATTTACGAAAAATGAACAAAAATCTCTGTTTATATTTATTTAAAAAAATAAATAAATAAAACACAAAAATTTATATTTCAGAACAATTATTTTTGAATCTTATATGTAGTAAATGTATTGCTTTTTAACATATTTAAATATTTGTTTAATATTATTATAATTATTATAATATAATATTATTTTTAGATTGCTACATTTAAAGATAACATATTTACTCCGTAATAAATTGGCATTTTTTATAAATCTATCGTAGAATATACAATATAAATATATTATTTTAAAATTTTCATCATAACATTTGATGATTTACGTTATTTTGAATTATGAAAATCATTTCCTTCGTTAATGAAATTGTTACTTTTTTATGTACAAGTCTGAGAACATGTATTTTAGAATAATAAATTATATTTCATCAAAAAATTTGATAATTTTGATGTTTCGTTATTTTGTATTTTGGCAACTTTGGAAAAATTGTAGGACATTTATATTCATTATCACACAATAGTTCATGATATGTTTGCTTTACAGTAAATTAAAAATTTTATAATATTTCAAAAAATGTCCAAACATGTTTATGATTACCTCATAGTTTAGAAATTCCCCACATGGCGGTCCACTGTACAGACATACATATGTGCATAAAATTCATTTATTTATGTATATCATCTACTTAAAACGGTTTATATATATACACGTAAAAACATAAATTATCACACTGATTAAAACTATATACATATTAAATTTTAAAAATAAATTAAAAAGAATAATAAATAATTATAATTATTAATACATATATAATTTTTCTACAAACATACGTATAAATATACATATATATAAAACTTTAATTCATGTGATTTACAAATCCAAATGATTAAAAAATTAATAAAATATTAAACTCAATTTGGTTGGTTGCATTTTGCGTACAAATTTTTAAATGAGTAAGTAAAATCTACTACTCAAATAAACGCAAACACAAGCAGTAGCTTTAGACAGTAAATGGATCGTCTTACCAAAAATCCACACATTTTTGTGTAATTAGATTAATTAGCTGTACAGACAGGCTTGTGGCAAACAGTAACATTTAAGAAACTTTTCCACAAAATGTTAATTTAGATAAATATATTTTTCTATGCTATTGTTACTACACATTTTCAATTATCGTCATGATTTTATTATAAATCGCGCATTTTTCAAAGGTATTTTAGTCATAATAAGTCCGTTATATATATTTTAAAAAATATTTAAATATTTCCACAAATCTTAATAAATTTAATACAAACATAGTGCAAAACAAATTCGACATTTGGCACTTCCAACACTATTATAGGTGTAATTTAAACCTATAATTATAGAGTATTCTTTAAGTCGTCTACTACACTCGGTAATAAAATATAACATTTGTTGTAATTAGTTAGAGGATTATGATGGTAATGATAAAGTAGAAGGAGAAGTCGCTGCAATTACAAATAAAACCGCATGTGGCGACGTTCTGGCAAAAAAAAAAGATAAAATACTATGGCAATTAAGTTTTGTTGCAATCATTGCACAAAATGCATATGCACATATCTTCTTCTATATATATAAAAATTAATGTGTGTTTGTTTGTATGTATGTTTGTTTGAAGTCTATAGCCGCCTAAACGGCTAAACCGATTTTCTTGAATTTTTCACAGTGTGTTCCTATATGCCTGGAAGGAAAAATAGGCTACTTTTTATTTTGAAATTTCATGTGGGCGAGGTGCCACGCCCACTTACTAAATAACTAAAGTAATATATCTCGGAAATTGGTAATACTAGAGTCCTCAAATTTTGCAAGAACAACTTTGACACCTATATGAACATTCTGGAAAAAAATAAGCGAACTAGCAATAGGGGGTGTGGCACATCCCACGCCTAATATTGCTTGCCAATACCAAATGTCGTAAATTTAGGAAACTATAACAGTTACATTCCCAAATTTTGTACAATAAACTTAAGTGTCAATGTGAACATTTTGTGCAAAAATGGGCGGAAAAGAAATAGTGGGCGTGTCATCTCTCATATAAAGTTAATACCAAAATTTTTATATCTGGGAAACTATAAAAATTAGAGAGCTCAAATTTTGTACGACTAGCATTAGCTTCAATATGAATATTTTGGACAAAAATTGGTACACAAGCAATAGTGGGCGTGGCACCTCCCATATAAATAAAATATTAAATTATCATATCTGAGAAAATATAACAGTTAGAGTTCTAAAATTTTGTCGGAGCCACTTTGGTATCAATATTAATATTTAAGAAAAATATGGGCGAACTAGAAGTAGGGGGCATGGTACCTCCCATATGAATTAAATGCAAAAATTCGTATATCTGGGAAACTATTGGAGTTGGAATGCTCAAAATTTGCACAAAGAATTTTGACATCCATGAAAACATTTGTCTAATAAATTAGCGGATTATGGAGGTATGGTCCCTCCCATAAAAATTAAATACAAAAATTAGTACATCTGGGAAACTATTTGAGCTTGAATTTTCAAATTTTGCGCGGGAAACATCTATCTATCTATCTATCTATCTATCTATCTATCTATCTATCTATCTATCTATCTATCTATCTATCTATCTATCTATCTATCTATCTATCTATCTATCTATCTATCTATCTATCTATCTATCTATCTATCTATCTATCTATCTATCTATCTATCTATCTATCTATCTATCTATCTATCTATCTATCTATCTATCTATCTATCTATCTATCTATCTATCTATCTATCTATCTATCTATCTATCTATCTATCTATCTATCTATCTATCTATCTATCTATCTATCTATCTATCTATCTATCTATCTATCAATCTATCTAATTTTTAAGAAAAATGTTATATTTTAATTACTAAATAAATATATTTTTTTAATCCTTTAATTACTATGTATTTCATTTCGGGGGGTGGCGAAGCACACCGGGTATTAGCTAGTACTAAATATTATTTATATTTCTTCTTTATTTACTTAGTAAATAATTTTACTTTAAACAAACAAAAAATCAGGGATTAAAAAAACTACTAAATTAGTAGAGAAATTAGTTTCTGTTTCATAATTATAAATAAAATTTTTTAAATATAATCATTTTAACAATATTAAAATTTAAAATATCAAAATTTTTAATTTTTCATTTATGCTTTTAGCCAACAAAATAAAATAATTTTGCTAAAATTTAAAATTGAATTTTAAAATTTTAGTTTATTTTAGCTTTTTCACATATTCAAATTATAACTGTTTATAATTTCAAAGAAATTAAAATTTGAAAAATTAAAACTAAAAATTTATGAGAAATTGAATTTTTAATACTAAAAAATTTTAACTAAAATTATATGAGAAATTAAAAAAAAAAAACTAACGAAATTTAATTTTAAGTTTAAAAAATGGAAATAAATTTTTTTATTACAAAAAGCAAATTCTTAGAATTGTTTAAAATAATTGAAAATGATCTTATTAAACCAAATAAGAACCAAATTTAACTGCACTTGTTGCCGAAATTTTCTGGTTAAAATGGTTGGAAAAATATATAAATAAGCCACATGTTTTTTTTTTTTTTTCTAGTTCTAGTTGTGTCGCCCTTAAAAAATATGTTGCATCTTAAACAAATTAGACAAAAAAATCAAACATATTTGTCTAGTAGAATTTATTTTTAATAGTTAATATTGCACAAAATTTTAGTATCCAAAATTTTACCGAAAACTTCATTAATTCTCAAAAATATGATGATTTCCAAAAAAAATTTTAAATTTCACAAAAAATCCAAAATTTCGCCAAACATTTTAAATTCTACAAAAATATGAAATTTCGACTAAAAATACAAATTTTACCAAAAATACACAATTTCGAAATGTCACCAATAAAATCCAAATTTACCCCAAAATTCGAAATTTCACTGAAATCCAAAATAATAAAATCCCATCCATATTCCGAAATCTTATCAAAAATTACATATGTCATAAAAAATCCAAAATTAAGCAAAGCCCCATAAAAAAGCTTAGATAAATTAAAAGTAATTTTAGTCGGCAGTTTATAATTTTTTAAATCGAACAAATAATTATGGATTTATAGTTAAATATTTGTTTGACTACCATATTTGACATGCCATAAAAAATCAGTGATAGACAGTTCACACATTTTTTTTTGCAAGCCAAAAAAATTTTAATAAAAAGTCTTTGTGAGGCAAAATTTGGAAACACATTCGATAGTCTCATTTAATATGGCGTCTTATATATTTCATCAAACTCTTTCCAACTGTGAAAGAAAGAAAAATCAAACCAAAGTTATCATAAAATTATTTAAGAGAAGTCTGATAGATACATTTGAAATTCGATAAATGATTTTATGATATTACGATTCCACGACAGATTTTACAAAAATCTGTATTCATTCTTAAAAGGATGCACATTAACATTAGTTCCATTTCAGTTAATTTGTTGAGAAAAATTAATAAAATACATAAATATTTATTCTAATAACATGTAAATAAATTTTAATTATGTATAATATAATAAAAATTTCCTTTTGGCAGCCAAAAGTTTAAGTTTAATTTTTAGTAATTTTAGTTTACATTTTTTATTAATTTCTCATAAAACTAAAATTTTCATTTTTTAAACTTTGATTTCTCATAAATTTATAATTTTCAAATTTTCATTTCTTTGGTTAAAATTTTCTAAGCTAAAATAAATTGTATACTAAAATTATTATTTTTATTAAACTAAAAGCAATTTGAAATATTTTATATTTAAAAAATATTTTTAGTTTAATATAAGCGACAGTTAAATAAATTTTTATATTTGAAATTACTTTCTTTTAAAAACAAAGACTAAACATATTGCTGTTTAGTTTTTAGTAATCAGAAAAATAGTTAATACATAATTTTAATCCCTGCAAAAAATAAACAATTTCTAAATTTATTTATTATGTATACTTCTTGTGTGATGGTTATACATACATACATACATCATACAGTGTTTAAAAGCTGTGAATTTCACCTTATATGGGAGGTGGGCGGTAAAGTAGGCGGACACGCCCATTTTTGGTTTTCGAGTTTATATATATTCGAACTATAAGTACAAAATTTCGTTGTCGTACATGCTTTTGTTGAAGAAATGTCTAGTTTTTAGCCAATAACTTTTTTGTTTATTAAACGATTTTGCCCAAACGAACCTTATATAGGACAAATATTTGTGCCAAATTTCGTCCCCCTACGTCCCGCTCGAGCCCTTCCTGCTTTCAACAGACGGACGGACATAGCTAGATCGACTCAGAATATAACCAGAACCCAGAAAATATATACTTTGTGGGGTCTTAAATGATTCCTTCGAAATGTTACACACGGAATGACAAAATCAATATAACCCCCATTTTTTTAATGGTGGGTAAAAAAATTATAAAAAATACACAATCGGTGCTGATTGAAAAAAAAAAACGTCAAGGGTTAGTGGCAGTGTTGCCACCAAGAATGTTACTAACTACACATAATCGATGACTAAATTACATATCTGAAGAAAAATTACACATCAATTTGTTTTAAATTTATCTTAACATAGATTAAACCATTAAACATAAAAAATGTATCATAATTTTTTTTACATACAATGTGACATGTAAAAAATAAATAATTCACGCATTTTTAGAATAAAAAAAAGTTAAAATTTATAATTTCCATTTCAAGTATTCCTTCCTTTTTCCGAAGACATTTTATTTCTTTACTCTGTTTTCATATTAATCAGGTTGCTAAATATTATCTTTTGTAAATTTAGAATATTTTTCTTTAAGAATTTTATTGAGTTAAAAACTTTTAATCATATGTTTCTGGCTTTAAATTTATATTGAGATTAAATTTGTCATAATCTAGACGTGCGTTCATTCTCCACTCATTATCAACTTGTTATACATCTTCTTTAAAAACATCTTTGATTGGACAAAATAGGACCATTTTGGGATTATCAACATCTAAAAGAGTAATATTATCATCGCTAAAATCTAAGTTAAATTGTATATGACGTATTGCTTAGTAAAATTCCCTAGAATATTCAAGAACGATTGCTTATTCTTAAAAAGTTCGGTGTTTTTCATGAAAGTGTTGTAAAAAGAAAATTTTACATATTAAAACACTGAAACTTAAAATTACACATATGCTACACATGTAAATTAAAATTACACACGATATGTGTAATTACACATGAAGTGACAATACTGGTATTAAAAGTCACACGAACAAGAGCTATTTTAGCCACACGAGAATGAGCTAAAAGCCACACAACCAAATTTATTGAATGTATTGAAATAGTATTTGTCCAACAAATAAAAAATTTAAATATTCAAAAAAAAAATCGACAATCGTCGATTTTTTTCTTTTTTTTTTCTTTTCTTTTTCTAAAAATAAGCGTGCAATTGTTGCGATGTAAGTATATTAAATATTTCAATCGTTTTTTCTTGACATTTTCATAACATTATTATCGGAATAGCTTTTTAAGCTTCAGGTATATTTATTAACCGAATCTATCATTTCCAAGAAGATATCTTGTTTTTCAAAGCATAGTACAGTGGTTTTCCGATTTAACGAACCTAATTGTTGTCAGACCTGTTCGTTAAACCGAACAGTTCGTTATATACAGCACTAACTAATAGTTATTTTAAATAAAATATCTTAAAAGTAGAACAAAAAAGGAATAATTCATGGATAATTGCGTTTACATATTTTTCCTTATACGGTGGTGGCAAGCTTGAAATCAAAAAAAAAGTTTATTATGTGCAATTCTTAAATATTCGACCTTACATTGTAACTACATTATGAGTATCCACAAATTTATCTTATTTTTTGTTTTTTGATTATCTTTTATTTTAAAATCTTATAAACAGTGTCTTATAAACATTTCAAGCGTCACGCGTTAGTCTTTTTGGTGATTTTCAAAAATTTTTAGTTTATTTTTTAAAAAATTCTTGTACATACTCAAAATAATTGCGAAATGACAAAAGAAAAGAATAACGGTATAAATTTTTTTCTCCTTAGAATTTACAGTATTTATTATAAGAAACTAATTTGCTTTCGAATAATTTATATTTATTTGTTCGTTAAACTGAGTACATAATGAATTTTTAGTTCGCTATATAAGATACTCAATGGGAAAATATTGCTCGTTCGATAAGTCCGATGTTTGTTAAAACGAATGTTCGTTAAACCGGAAAACTACTGTATTACAATAATAAAGATGTATAGAAATGGTAAGTATGTATGTGTATATATTTTTGGTAATTTCTTCACTAATTTTAATAGTAAATTTTAGTTGAATAGCAAGTGTTTATTGTATTTTATGATTTTTAAATAAAAGTAATAAAAGAAAAATATCAAATAATTTTAAATTTAATTCACAATAGCCATAAAACAAAATAGTTATGAGTATTAAATTTATTCGGTTATTGCTATCGAATTGTAAGCTAGTACACATAAAAAAGTATGACAAAAAATTTTTTTTTTAACAATTTGTTATTTGGCTATAAATTAAATTCTATAAACGCATTTATTTGATTTTAATATTTATTTTATAAATTGTAAAAATTTCAAATATTAAAAAAAAAAATGTGTTTTTTTTTTATTTCTTGACAATTTCAATTAAAATTAAGAAAATAATTTATTTATTCACAATTTTCAACAAAGAAAAATATAAATAACAATCTGATTGCTTTAAGGTATCTAACCGTGAGTAGTGGGATACAGTGGAGTTCCTAATAAACTAAAATTTATTTTATTTTAGACTAGCTAATAACCGGTGCGTTTAGAATAAGACAAGATAGTATCGTACATATGTAGTTCCAATCCTTAAGTTTGTGAAACAACCAAATTTATATTTACTGTTGAAAATGCAATTCATATCACACATATCAGTAAAACATGTGAGTAAAATATTTTTTCTAGACGGCATAATTTGAAAATATCAAGTTTCTTAATTCAACTATTTTTGCTCCTTATCTATTTGCAGGGAACATAGGCTATGATAAATTTAACATTAAAGATACCAAAAACCCGTAAATCCCGCTTTTAACCAGTATTCTTTTTTTATAAATGAATTATTTATAAAGAAATAATATTATTTTGTGCAATATATATTATTTTAATAAAGAAAAACATTTTACAAAAAACATTTATATACATTTCTTTATCAATAAAACTACTTGTTTGGATATATTTTTAAATCCAAATAATAGTTTTTTAAATTTTAACAATTTAATTGTTTGAAATTTTTATAGATTTTTAAATATCATAGTTTATAAATAGTATATTATTTTTATAAGAAAAAAAAAATATATATATATTTTTTCAATACACAATTTACGAATTAGATTTTTTGTTTTTACGAAATTCATGATAGGTCCTCTTTCAGTAAATAAAATTACTGACTTTATGAATTTTATTATTGAATTTGAAATTTAGTTTTTTCTGTGTACGTACAACCGACCAAATTCAGTTGGCTAAAAATTCGGTTACACCACTTTCTCTGTGTAGTAAAAAATTTTATTTGTATTATCGAATTGCTAATTTCTAATAAAGATGTAAATTTAATCAATACTACGAAAATGAGAAAAAAAAAATAATCCAAAAATTATATAACGATTTTAAGACACAAGTGCTTAATATATAATATTTCATGATACATAATGAGAGTCTTTTTACTAAGATCGTTTACATAATAACGACTTTGCTACTTTAAATTAAATACCACTTTATTGGGAGTATGAATTTTTAATGGGCAGAAATAGAAATATATAAATTTGGGTTGGTAAACATTTTGTATTTTATATGAATTAGTTTAAAAAATAATTAACTAATTTTAACTACAGTATAAGTGATAAATTGTTAAAATCGGATATCTTGTGTGGGTGTACGAACTTTTAGTGCTTAGGGTAGTACAAAATATGAATTTTTATATACTTCAGAAACTAAATCAAAACCAAAGAGGTAAATAAAACTTATTAATTCGTTAATAAGCTTGGTTTATTTGATAACTTTCATGCTACATATTTTCTTAGTATTATTATAATTAGTAGTGAATTGCTTCTGATGTTGGTGGTGTTGTTGCATAACAATACAGAAGAATAAAAAATTATAAATATTACTGCAACACAAATGTTTTTGGAATTGTTTTATTATAATAAAAATTCTATTTTTAATGGATCTTCTTAATTCGTTCAGTCATTCGCTCATTATTTTCTTCCAATGTTTATATTAAAGTAGTTTCGTGCGTGGGTGTAATTTAAATTTTCTTATAATTTTTTTATTATATTTTTTCAGCTTGTTTTGGTAGTCTTCCCAATTTTAAAACGTACATTTATATTAGACTGCACCAAAATTGACCTACTTTTGAGTTTTCACAATAATTCACAATAGAATCATTCTTTGGGTTGTAAAAAGATAATCTGTGAAACAGTAGAGACTTCGGATGATACTGCTTACCCGTGCCGAATCAGAAGTGAAGTTTGTTTATATAGAGAAACTTGACCTTTTTTCACTTATAAATAATGTTCTTAAAGAACTACGTAACTTTTAAAAGTTCGAAATTTTTGTTTTATAACAAAATTTGATGAAATTTTACACAAACCATTTTCTTAACACTAAGTTGGTTTCGTGGAAATATTTACGTGATCGGACAACTGTCTCGCCTACTTTTCAAATAACACAATACAATTTTGTGAGGAATGTGCATGTATGTATGTAATTTTAAATGATAAACGAAAAGTTATATGACTTCTACACAAATCTTAATTTAAAAAAAAGAAATTATTCATCTGATATATACGGCTTTTTAACAGGAACTAAATTGCGGTTGTTAATGATCTGATGATATTAATAATCTTAAAAAATATTCGCAAAAGTTTTTAAAATCCTAATTTCTTCCTCCTGCTATTCTTCGGATCATTTACCAATTGGAACAATACATTATTCGATGATATCCTTTCCGATGAATAAAACTGTACGTAATCTACCGGACATACTTATCGAGCTTTAATGACGAAAATCTAAAATACAGTCGAACACGGTTATAACGAACTCGAAGGGACCGACATATTTAGTTCGTTATAAACGTAGTTCGTTATATCCGAAAAATTCCAAAAAAAAATTATTTGTTAAAAAAAATACACGTATTTCATTACAATACTAATATTTTGAATTAAAGGGTATTTCTTTAAGAATGGTTGGAATTTGTGATTTTGAAGTATTAATGATTAATATATGCATTCATTATTCATTTTACAAATGGAAAATTGAGATTAATTATATTTTTTTATACGTATTCAATGTTTTCTTTTAATAACGAAGTTTTTAAATTGTCATGTTTTGAGATATTTACTTTTTGAGGAATAGCGGTTTTCTAATATTTATAGCCGTATTCAAAATAAATAATGTATGTTTGGTAACTAGTTATTAACTTTTTTTATGTAAATTTCCATAAGAAAAAGTTAGTAACTCGTTAGCAAACATACATTTTTTATTTGAATACGGCTGTTAGTCCTCAAATAATTTCAGTTATTTCTGTTAGCTTTTAAATTTTTGAAACATTTTGAAATGTATTTGTGGGAGTTCATTATAAACATAGTTTTTTGTATGAAAAATTCTTCTTGGGATCATACAAATGAGTTCGTTATAAAAAAGTTCGCTATAACCATGTTCGGCACATCGGGTATTAGCTAGTGTATAATAAATTTATAATTGTAATATTTATTTTTAAATATTTAGGAAAATTTTATAGATCCCCTGGTCGGATGAATGAATCATAAAAAGGGATTTGGTGGCTGACATAAGAAAAAAGTTAAAGTCTGGACCGAATGGAATGTATGTTCAAAGTCAATGTCTATGTAAGTAAAATATATTAAACACTACATATTCTTAACTATTCCAGTGACATTGAATGTGTTTTTGAATTTTAGCCTAAACAAAGAAGCGCCTATAATTTGCCCATCATATCATGACGATCCTTTTCGCGTCTTAATCAATAGAACATTTCAATTTATGAATCTCCGGGGAAAACTTTCATGAGTTAATATTTACACTAATAGAGCTATGGATGAATGAAATTGAAAGAAAGTGGAATCAACATTTGTTATCCAAAATAGTAAGAAGCCGAAAAAGAATTTGCCCATCATATCATGACGATCCTTTTCGCGTCTTAATCAATAGAACATTTCAATTTATGAATCTCCGGGGAAAACTTTCATGAGTTAATATTTACACTAATAGAGCTATGGATGAATGAAATTGAAAGAAAGTGGAATCAACATTTGTTATCCAAAATAGTAAGAAGCCGAAAAAGATATGCTGGAATTGAGGGAAACAAAGCAAAACAATAAAAAAATAAGAACAAAATTTAAAACATAAAGATGAAATTAATATTTTTATATGACAGAAAAAATAAAATGTAAAAAAATAAAAATAAATAAATAATAGCAAAAAAAAAAAAATAATAATAAAATAATAATAATAATAAAATAATAAAAATTTCAACTAACAATTTAGTTCATTTAATTATCTACTTGATTGATAATATTAAAACGCATTTTTTTCATTTAACACTGATTCATTCAATTAATACGTTGATTAAAATTTAAATTTTTTCAAATTATTATTTTTGTTTATTTAATTTTTTTTAAGTTGTTTAATTGGAAAAAAAATCATAGTTGTCAGTTTTTACAATTATTAGTAATTGATATAATCATTTTGGTGAGAGGTGCAAATTTAAATATTTTTTTTATTAAATGAATCATTTTGATAATTAAAATCATTTTTTACTTTTTTTTTTTTGTGTATTTTGTACGATAGATAACACATAAGTCTTTAAAATAATAAATAAAAAAACTATTCAAAATTCAACTTCACCAAAATTTATATTTGTATTTATCAACCGTCTTGTTCAAAGTTCTGTTATTAATAACGGTTAAATTTATTTTAATATTTTCTTCATTATTAACTTACATGGAAGGTTTTTAATAAGAATAACAAAATTTTGTTCAAAACGCGAAAAAAATTTTTGAAGTTTTGATTAGTTAAATTGTTAAAATTACACACTGTGCAGCCTTAAGAAAATTCAATAGTTATTTACCAAGCATGTAAAGGTGTTTGAATTATCTTGCAAAAATCAAATTTTAACATTTAATCAAAAATAGTATTATTTTTAAACATTTATTTAAGAATTAAAAAATGGAAAATGCACTAATTTACAAATTTTGTTCATTTATATGAATCGAACATTTTTTTTTTTTCTAATTAAAATTTTGTTTATAAATATTATTAAACTGTACCTAATGATAATTTTATGAATTTTACAATTAAAAAATTGGGTAAAATCTGTTTTTAGTTTCATTAGATTTGATTGCAAATGCTAAATAAAAATAGTTATACACTATAATAACAATAAATACCTTAGCATGACAGTTTAACACGAAGAATGATTTTGCTGCTATTTTAAAGCTCATGCATCATTTTAATAAAATGCGACATCAATACCTTGTTTTCTTTCCATACAAACGGGGCCACCCTAATATACATATATCTTTCGCCTGTTTGTTGCTGTTCATGGTATTAAAAAACACATTAGAATCCAACGGTTTATTTTTTTTTATTTAGCTTTAAATTAATTAATTGCATTACAAATTTATTATTTAGTTATAAAATATAATTAATAAATTTTAAAGCATAATGATATATTTAATTCTTTTTTTTTTTAATTTTCATTTTTGAGATAAAATGTACAAAACATACAACAAAGTGTAATATGATAAAAAATAAAAATATGTATATTAAAAACGATAAAACATATGACATAACAGGTAACACAAAAATTCATATTTTGCAATGTATCCCCATGTGCTCTAATTTTATCAAAAATTTAATCATTTTTAGCCCGATTTTCAATTTGTTAGTATTTTTATTCGAAGAGTTGCTCATTGTTAATACTATGTACACCATTTTAAGCTTAAATTGAGAAAATCAATTCCTAGACAAATATGTTGGTATATACCAGAGTTGGGGGTAGTGCACTAAATTGTGAGTGCATTCAGCTTTTCACTAAATCGCACTATAGTGAAAAAATTAAAATACTATAAGCAAATATTATTATTTATATAATTTTATTTAAATCCAAAAAAAAAAAAAAATTATTTGTTTTGAAAAATTTTATCCATATTTTTTTTATGTGTAAAGACTGTTATATTCAAGTTTTAAATTTAAAAGAAAAATTAATTTTTTATTAGTTTTTACTGAAATTCAGTTACTTTTTTGTCGAAATGGGGTCACTACTTTATAAACTCAATTTTATTTTTTTCTCATCTTTAAGTGTTCTTTAAATATTTTTTTTAATATTACCCAATACATTTCAAATGGACTGTGTTTTGGACAGTTTTGTGGATTGGTTTTATTTTTCATGTAGCAGCACCATTTGTTTGGAATGATAGGAAGAAATCTTTTCTGAGAGCACTCATTTCCGTATATTTCTCTGTTAAAAATGTCATTTGTTATTAACAGGGAAACCACAAATATGCAATTGCATGTTTTTCCTGGGCGTTGAATGAAGCCATGGATTAAATATTTATCCGTTTTAAAATAATTAAACTATTTTGGCATCGATTTGTTAGTGCTTATTTTTGCATATTTGAATTTTCATGCATATTTTTGCATTTTGCGATTTTTAGTGCATATTTATAGCATATCTTGTTATTTTTAGGTCATATTTAACCCCTTTTTTCATAAAATGTTTTTCAAATTTGATTTTATAAAAAAAAATGAGAAAACAAAAGCAAAAAAAATAATAATAATAATAATAAATTTAATTAACTATTGAATACCATTTCATCGTTGAGAAGCTTGTCTTGTTATAGCACCAAGATTGAATATTATGGTTGAAGTTTATGTTCGAAAAATTTTTATGAAAGCATATCGAGCCCTAATAGCGAAAATGTCGTAAATGCAGAAAACAAAACTTTACTTTGTTATTGTTGTTATTACACATTGCACAGTGGGGCAGAATCGAAATTTTTTGTAAATAAATCTGTAACTTCTGATCGGCTAATTGGATTTGCATGAAATTTGGTACAGGTATAGCAGAGTAGTGTACAATGTTAAGTTTGGAAGGGGGCCCGAACAGACCCTTCAGGAGCAAAGCTAAAGGGGCTCAAAATTGAGTACCTCTGATATAAATATTTTTTAATCGCTTGCCAAATTTTTGATTCTCGTCCAATTTCAAATATTTTTATACATTATTACTATTTATCTCTTATGGTTTTTGAGTTATTTGCATTTGAATTTTTAAGTACCTCAATTTTGCATGTTCTTGGTCCAGTTTTTTTCATATTTTTTTCCTAGTGTTTCCGACCGATTTCATTTGTCTTTTCTTTAGCCAATTAAAGAACAAAATTATCTATTGAATAAAAAAAATTTGAAGCCGATATCTTTACCAAGTCTAAAAATAAGCAATTTTGAATTTGAAAATTGCAAAAATTACGACTTTTTGTGTTTTTTTGGCCGAAAAAGTATCTTTACTCTTTTTTCTCTAAAATAAAATTTTCTTTAACAACATGTAATAATTTTATACTTCTCTGAAAGGCATCTTCTCAGAGAAGACTTTAAAGTAAAAAGCAAGTCCAACAACTCAAGTGGTTAAGGTACAAACTCTCCCGAATTTGACCCATTTTATATGAAAGTTTTGCTTTTATTCCAAATTTTCTCAAATCCCAAAGCACGAATCGGAAAGCGGAATCCAGTTTAAGAATCAGTAATACGTTGTTTAAAGTTTTCGATCAAAATCTACGGGACTTCGGAAAAATGTGGATTTTATAGCCGAAAATGTGAAAAAACCCATTTTTGGGATTTTCGGCGTTTTTTTTGGGAATTGTGGGATTCCTTTTACAAAAATCTTAAAGCTTTTTTCACTTTCTCACTTTATATAATAAAGTCTATATCCACCAAAAATTTTGTTAAGATATCTTTAATAACAAAGATTTTATTACAGATGAAATATTTAGAGTTTCTCAAAAAAACATTTTTTTTACAAAAATTTTACTTTAATTTCAAAAATCAGAAAAAGTATAAACTCCATGTTTTCCATCTAAATTACATTGTTTAGCTGACATAATTCTTCATTATATAGAAAAAGATTGCAATCAATATCTTTTACCTGAGTAATCAGTAAGCCATCCGTACAGTACGTGGTTTGCACACAACATCCACCCAAACATTTGGCGTTAAAAGAGATCTAAGTGGCTAAAATTTTATTAAAGTGAACCACTTTTAAATGAAAAACATGCTTTCTGCTTAAAATTAAATCTATTATGATTTCATTCGTTTTACGGAACACAGTAAAACGATAGTTTGATTTAATTTTCACTTTCGATTTGAAATCATTTTAAAATACAGAGTGTTTTTATTTTATGAAAAAAATCTCCACATAGGACTTTTTGTAATTTCAAATCACAGTGTATAATGCAAAAGGCTTTGGTTGGTGAATATGTAACCAATAACGCTAGAAGATGCTATAATAAAAAAATAAATTCTTGAGAATATATCGAGACCTAAAATGCAAAATGGGCCAATCAACACTTTTTCAAATTTAGATGTGAAATAATATTTTTTACTTACAATATGTACATTTACATCTTTGGTTTCGAGAAATTAGTCACCTTAACCCATTAATACCCACGGCGATCTAGCCAACTTAGAGATTTAAAATTTTGAACATCATGTAAAATGAGGCATATAAACCCTCTATGGTCAACTAAATATTTATGTGAGAGAAAAAAACCTAATTCAATTGTCAAAAACCTAATTCATACAACAACAAAATACATGTAGTCACATATATTTTGTTTTTGTATTTTCAAAAAAATGAGTAAATTTTTTGAAAAATTAGTATAGGGTGGCTCTCGCATAAACTTCTAGTTCTATTCTATGCCACTGACGTTGAAAAAAATTAAGACTTACTTTAAAAAAATTTTTTACATTTTAAAACGAAAATATTTAAATTTTTCGTTTTAAAATAATTGATATAAGTGGAATACTTTTCTGAATCTGGGATCTCCAAGGTTTATAAGCATTTATTTTTTTATTAAATCCAAACCTTAAATTCATAAACTTGAAAATTGTAAAGCATGTATGAAAACATAAACTTGAAAATTCGAATATGTGTAACAGAAAATTAATTTTGGGCGAATTTCCTTGACTGATTACTTTAAAGAAAAACAGATGAGAATACGGACCACGCCCATTTTTTTTAGATCGTGGGTATGAAAAAGCATACCCACGAATATTCTTTAAAGTCTGTAGTTTTAAAAAAGTATATCCCCTACAGGTGGTTAAATAATTACATTTTTAATAGGTAAACAAATTATGTGTGAAATAAAATAATTATGAAATATAAAAAAAATTTCAATCATATTAGTCTGAGAAAAAAAAAAAAAAAAAAACTGAACCGTGATAAAATCTAAACCAAAACGAACTTTTAAGTTTTGGAAAACTTAAATATTTCAAAACTAATTTTATTCATTATTTTTTAATTTTGTTTAGTGTGAAATTCTTAAATCTGCATGAATACGATAAACTTCATACTTAAATGTACATTAGGGTGGTCCCAAAATGAAATTTAGTTAGCAAGACAAGACGATAAGAAATAAATTAGCACTTTTTTGTAAATTTCAGTTCTACATACAATTTTACTAAGCTTTATTGCGAATGAATATTTATTTCAATAAAAGAATGGAAATTAAAAAAATCTATGTTTTCATAATTATCAAATCCAGTCGTGGGTGAAAATAATTTACATTATTACACGCCATACCCAGCGGGATAATTGAGTACTAAGGAGCCCTTCTAATGCGCCTTATTTTCCAAATGCAAGGGATCTTGTTACTATAAAAAATTCCTTCTAGTTTGATCTTTATGTACCCACTATCATAAATTATGGGTTTGTCATTCCGTGTGTAACATGCCGAAATATTCATCTAAGACCCCATAACGTATTTATAGTATACGAGCGTAACCCGGTGTGCTTCGCTATCCCTTATTAGGGAATATCAAACATGTACTACCATTTAGAGGTTTTAAAAAAGTGGGCATAAAATGTGGGCGTAGCATCCAACTCAGTTTTTATATAGCCTAAAACGATCACCGGTATTGGTACTATCTATGTGTCAAATTTCTTAAAAATCAGTGCAGCCTTTTAAGAGCTTTAAAAAGTGGGCGTGGCATCCAACCCAGTTCTTTCATAGTATATAACGACCACCGGTACTAGTACTGTGTGTCAAATTTCGTGAAAGTCGATGCAGCAGTTTGGGAGCTTTAAAAAGTGTTCATACATATCCTATAATAACCACCAGCACTGGTACTATCTGTGTGTCAAATTTCGTGAAAATCGGTGCAGCCGTTTGAGAGTTTTAATAAGTGGGCGTAAAATGTGGGCGTGGCATCCAACCCAGTTCATACATATCCTATAATATATAAATCGAGATCCTACATAGCCTATAACTACCTCCGGCACTGGCATTATCTGTGTGTCAAATTTCGTGAAAATCGGTTTAGCCGTTTAGACGTGATTGACGCAATAACAAACAAACTTACTCCTCATTTTTATGATTTTTGGTCTTAGCAAAATTCTGAGTCGATCTAGCTGTTAAAAGCATGATTTTATAGTAAATGGGCAATATCGGTATATAACCAAAATAGTGTTGCCACGACTTGAGAAAAAAATAAGCTAAATTAGACTTTAAAAAAAGGTCAGAAAAGGCTTAATATCCCAAAAAATAAAGCCAGTAAAAAGCTAGTATATTGTTTTATTAAAAAACGCATTTATTTTTTTGTTCTTATCAGTTTTTGGTATTTCTTAAAGATATTTTAGTGAATTTATAAATATAACATCAATAGTATCTATGGGTAATAAAGCTTGTTAAAAAATAATCAAAATATTCGTGTAGAACGAAGCGCCGCAGGTGAAAATTTTCCTTAAATATAAATAATTTCGATTTTTTGTGCGAATTAATATATAAAAATGTTTAAATTGATGATTTTGTAAAAATAAAATTAGTACATTTTTAGCCTTTCTAAGGCTTTATTATAAATCAAAAAAGGCTAGAAAAAGACGCTAGAAGCTAAAGCGAAAATTTTGAGACTAAAAACAAAATAAAAAAGCTAGATTTAGCCTTAAAATGGCTGAATTGGCAACACTGAACAAAAGCATTTGCGTTAACTTATTTTTGTACAAATAGTTCGGGGATCGATTATAAATTATGGTGGCACATAAAGTCGCCGTTGGTAGGTATTTATAACAGATATGGTCAAGCACAATAAAACATTCTCACTTGTTTAATCACAGATTTTTGTACAAAATGAGAAATTTAGGCAGCAAATAAATATGCGATATTCTACTAATTCCAGCTTCAAATAGAGGAAATGCAATAATTCAGATGGATTCTTTCTAGAAAAAATTTAAAATAAAAAAATTGCTTAACTGTTTTTCATAGAAAGCTTTGTAAAATGCAGTTTGAATAGTTTGAAAAGAAAAGTAAAGATATTTAAAAAGGCCTGGACAATGAAGTACTGTCACGAATATGGATATGTGTACATAAGTAAAAGTCAAGTATTTACTGTACTACTAACTTCTTAGTACCGGTACAAACATATTTCATATTTCAACAAACCTTATTTCATTTCTAACTCAATTATTTCAAATGTTCTGACTATGTATTTATACCCTACACCACCATAGGTGGGGAGGGTATTATGCGTTTGTGCTGATGTTTGTAACACCCAAAAATATTGGTCTAAGACCCACCTTAATTTATACCAATCGGCTTAGAATCATTTTCTGAGTCGATTTAACGATGTCCGTCCGTCCGTCCGTCCGTCCGTCCGTCCGTCCGTCTGTCCGTCTGTCCGTCCATGTAAACCTTGTAATCAAACTACAGGTCGCAATTTTGAATCAAAATTAATGAAATTTGGTACACAGGTTTCTTTTAGTCCAGGGACGAAGCCTATTGAAATTGGTTATGATCGGTCCATTATTTCACCTAGCCCCCATACAAATGTCCTCCCGGAAAAGGGTTTAACGATCATAAATCCCTTAAATATAGCAATATTTTAATGAAATTTGGAGCATATAAGTTTTATATAAGTCTAAATAAATGTGCCGATTTTTAAAAAGATCGGTCCATAATTAACCATAGCTCCCATATAAACCCCTTTTCAGAAAATCACTTTAACGGGCATAAATCCCATTAAAATGTTAGTATCAAGTTAATATTCGACACAAATAAGTTTTATAAGAACATAAATGATAGTGCCAAATTTTACAAAGATCGGTCCAAAATTTACCATAGCTCCCATATAAGGCCCTCTTTCGAGAATCACCCAAAAGTGAATAAATTCATATAAATGTCAGCATAAACGTAATATTCTGTATTCGTATGTTTTATTTTACACTTAGTATCGGTCCACATCTGACTCCAAGTCAAGACCCCTCCCCGAATTATAATGTACACAATGGTGTAGGGTATCATATGGTCGGGCTTGACCGACTATAACTTTTTCTCTCGTTTTTTTTTTTTTTTGTTCTCTATATCGCGAATATCTATGATGTACCATTTGTATACATGTTGAAGGTCTCTGGTGGCTGCAGCGACCGTTACTGAACCCACTACCTAGTAATACCCTTTATTAGTTACTTGTCACTTTAACATGGGCATAATAGGGTCAGTAAAGTGTCAATTGTTATCATCCTTATTGCTGAAAGATGGGAGAGCGACAGGCCTAAAAGTGGGTAAATTGACACCAAAGATAATAAACAGCGGGGAACATAAATTAAAAGGCATACACATACACCTTTCCGTAGTAAGTTTATTTCTAATTTATGCTTGTTAATATTTCTTGGAAAATGTATTAATAATAATGGGGTAGCAGTTTTTTCATATGTATTAACATTTTACAACTTATTGATGCCTCTAACAATTGTTTCTCAAAAATATTTTCCGAAAATTTCGTTTTGTGTATACATTTTTGATACTTTTTAATAATAAAAACACATTTTTATACCCTACACCACCATAGGTGGTTGGGGTATTATGCGTTTGTGCTGATGTTTGTAACGCACTGAAAAAATTATCGGACCCCCACCGTTCGACTCAGAATCACTTTCTGAGTCTATTTAATTATTTCACTTAGCCCCCTACAAATGTCCTCAGGGAATAGGGGTTTAGTGGTCATAAATGCCTTAAATATAGCATTATTTCAATGAAATTCGGTACAAAGGAGTTTTATATTAGTGTCAATCTTTCATCAAGATCGGTCCATAATTGACCATAGCTCCAATATAAATCCCCTCTTCCAAACATCACTTTAACGTGCATAAATCCCATACGAATAATAGTATCAAGTTAATATTCGACACAATTAAGTTTTATGTAGGTAGAAATAACATTGCCAAAATTTATGAGAATCGGTCCATAATTTACCATAGTTCCCATATAAACCCTCTTCCGGGAATCGCCCTAAAGGGCATAAAATCATACAGATGTTAGTATCAATGCATTGTTCTGTATTTGTATAATTTATTTTACATTTAGTAAAAGTATTGGTCTACAATTGGCCACAGGTCTAATTTTTAGCTAATACACAATGGTGTAGGGTATCATATGGTCGGTCTTGACCGACTATAGTTTCTCTCGTTGATACTTTTTTAATAATTTTGTAACATACAAAGGATAAAATATTTCAAATTATTTTTTAATAAGACTATTAACTAACTATATCGAGGGCTTATATTCAAATCGGGCATCATGCAGATTTACAAAATGTTATTTTTTTTACGTCAGACTATTCAGTTTTCTTTTTTTTTATATATATGGTGTTAATTTTTTAAACATTTTGAATTAGAGTCTGGAAAAAAAAGCCATTGAAGTTAGATTTTTAGCCTTTTTTAGATGCTTATAGATCATACGCGGGTACACCTATCAACATTTTATGAAGTTAAGTGGGAGCACTATACCCTAGATTTAAAGACAGGAATGTCAAAATTTGAATAAAATTCGCAAAAAATCTTAGATACCAAAATCAGTTTCTTAAAAAAAATATAATTAAATAAAAAGCGCAATAAACATCTTTTTTAAAGGTTTTAAGAATTTTTGAGTTGTTGATATGCAATTTAATAAAATTTTAATTGGTTTAAATTTTTTTTGCAATTTTTTTCAAAATTTAATTTATAATTTTAATCTTGAACACATTATCGTCCTTTTAATGAAAATTCCTTAATTGGTTTAAATTTTTTTTGCAATTTTTTTCAAAATTTAATTTATAATTTTAATCTTGAACACATTATCGTCCTTTTAATGAAAATTCCTGTTATTTTAAATTTCTAACGATTAAAAATGGTCCAGCCAACCACAAAATTTTTATTTTTTGTATCTCCTGATAAATTTAAAATATTGTCAATTTTTTTTTTTTCCAAAAATATTAGGTTTTACTTCTTTAATTTCTAATGAACAAAACGGGCTATATGAACACTTTTTTAAAAACATTACAAATATTTAAGACATAACGGGCTATCTACCATAACTTCGCGAATAATTGAGTTAAGAGATTTACAGCCGTATTCACAAAAAAATAATGTATGCTTGATAACGAGTTACTAACTTTTTGTATGTAAATTTCCATAATAAAAAGTTACTAACTCGTTATCAAACCTACATTATTTTTTGTAATACGGCTGTTATTTTTTAGTGTGAGGTTTAGTAGACGTAATATTTATAACTCGTAGAAGAACGGATTACAAAATGTTGAAAAAAGAGGGAAATAAACAGTTTTTATGTTCTCCTAAACAATGGTGCTTTGCATGAGGCCCGTTTTGAATATAGGCCCTCGATATTGGAATTTAATTATATTATTTATTAATATAATTAATTTTCTAATTGGTTAACAATTTTGTTTTTAAATAAATTGATAGCTATGTATAAAAAATTAAATATGAAATGAAATTTCACAAGGTGTAGCAGAGGAGTGTATAATTTTGAGTTTAGAAGGAGCTAATAAATCAAAAACTATAAGAACAAACATCAAGGGCTTTCAGAAGATGTAAAAATAATTTAAATAGGATAAGAAACCAAAAATTGGCACACGTTTAAATATGTTTAATGTCAGATGTACCCGACTTTGTGCCCCCATGGCTTCCAAACTGTACACTCCTCTACTATACCTGTATGCAATTTAATGTTAAAGAAGTTACAGATTTATTTCCAAACATTTTTGATTCTGCCTTATTGTGCAAAGGAACAATCTCCAGCGGTCCCAAAACGCTTTTTTAATAATTCGGTAACTTGTGAGAGATCTAAATAAAATGTCCACGGTATGCTTACATGTGTAGGTTATCTCTTTTAGTTTGAGAAATATTCAGGTCGAAATAAATTTGTCTCTTGTTTTTTTCTAGTTCTCTTAATTTTTTTTTCTTTTTTCTACTTTTCTTAACTTTTCGTGCTTAATATTGACCATAACTTTTAGACATTTATTGTATTTTATTTATACCCTACACCCCCATAGGTGGTTGGGTTATAATGCGTTTGTGCTAATGTTTGTAACGCACAGAAATAATTATCGGATCACCACCTTTAAGTATATCGTTCGACTCAGAATCACTTTCTGAGTCTATTTAACGATGTCCGTCCGTCCGTCTGGCTGTCTGTCTGTCTGTCCATGTAAACCTTGTGAACAAAGTACAAATGTCCTCCCGGAATAAATGCAGTAAATATAGCAATATTTCAATGAAACTCGGTACAAAGGAGTTTTATATAAGTGTTAATCTTTGTGCCAAATTTCATCACGATCGGTCCATAATTTACCATAGCTCTCATAGAAACCCCTCTTTAGAAAATCACTTTAACGTGCATAAACCCCATACGAATAATAGTATCAAGTTAATATTCAACACAAATAAGTTTTATATAAGTAGAAACAACATTGCCAAAATTTATGAGAATCGGTCCATAATTTACCATAGCTCCAATATAAACCCACTTCCGGGAATCACCCTAAAGGGCAAAAAATCATATAGATGTTAGTATAAATGCGGTATTCTGTATTTATATAATTTATTTTACATTTAGTAAAAGTGTTGGTTTACAATTGAACACAGTCGGTCTTAACCGACTATAGTTTCTCTCGTTATTATTTTATAAAAGAAAACTATCAGCTTATAAGATTTTTTTATCTAAATTCTGAGTTCGTAGAAGAGAACACTAAACTTTTACTACTAAATTAGAATTGCGACATCAATAATTTAATATAAATAATATTGCTGCAAGAATCATATAAATATGTGAATCTTAAAGTTATATTTTTCTGAAATTGTAACTTTAAAGATATGTCATATTTAGGTTTTTTCTAAAAATGTGGCAATATTTATTCACTTATAAAATTTGTATTTTATTCTGGGCTATATAATTTTTTTAATGTTTTCAAAATAAATCTTAACGCAAGTGCAAACTTTGTAAATTTTTTAAAATTATATATATATATATATATATATATATATATATATATATATATATATATATATATATATATATATATATATATATATATATATATATATTTATTTTTTTTTTTTTTGTTAAATTCTCAAATCGCATAAAATAAAATTATTTTAATTAAATATTTCCATCATCCAAAAAGTGTTTTCTGACGTAGGCCTCTTATAATGCAGAGTGACGATTTCAATGAAAGAAGTCAATTTTTGAAATATGTTTTTCCCGGATAGAGATTTTGGGCATGTTTGTACAAAAAAGTGGATGTTTTCATAATTCTATTACTATATACTGCTACCATATATCGGTCCCAAAATTACAAAAAGTTATAGAACAATAAAACACCAGAACATGTTTAAGCCTTAAATTGTTCGTCCTTCAGTCTTTGTTTTTTTGTATGCTTTTCAAAAGAGCCTTCAAATAAAACTCATTAGGTATTCTGCATCTTATTATGCTATATATGCAAATACTAGCATATCGCAAACCCTAGTTTGTTTGCTTTAGTTTCTATGATAGAGAACCCCAGTTCTCATAAATCTTATACTCCAACATTCATACGCACACTATTAGTACAACAAAAAAAAAAAAAAAAAAAAAAATGCGACATTTTACGAACACTATATTGTAAATTGAGTGATTCGTTTATTTTAAACCTTTAAATAAAATTGGATGTAGGAATCTTTTTATGATCCCAAGAAACATCCTTTAACCGAATGGACCATCTACAGTACAGCACGACAACCTTTCATTGAAATTCTTTCGGACCATAACAGAGTCCGTCATTTTAATTCCTTGTTTTGAAGGAAATAAAATAATAATGGTTTACCATTGTTACACAGAAAAAAATTACGACAAGTCATTTGTCTTATTAATTACCAAATTCGTCAATACAATAATTTTTTTAATTAAAAAGGCACCAACAACCGTTTTTGTAAATTTAAAAACAATTTTTGTTGGTTAAAATTGTTAATAGTTAACAACTTTTTTCAACAACGAATTTGTAATATTAAATGAAAATGTTTTTACCATTCAACGAATTATTTTTAACAATAGATTTTTTTTCTTTTAAATAATTATGTTGTTAATATTTAATCAGTTTTTCATGCATATGTATATATTTTATAAAATAACAAAAATAATTGAATTTTGGACAATTTAATATCGAATACTTTTTATTTTGCAAAAATTATAAAAATTTACGTAAGGTTTACAAGATGTGTCTAAATTAAAATGTAGAGATGAGCTCCTTCCATAATGTTCATGATGTTTCTTTCTAACGAAGTCCTTAAGTATAGTATATATAGTTCTTGTGATGGATACAGATCAATCACTCCTGGAAAGAAGTAATTAGGAATAACCGTCATTTAATTAAGTTATTTTATTGTTACCTGAATCTTCAAATTGTTTCCATCCCAGAGTATCCTCTATGCAAGTTGTATGGTATTGTTCTTGAATATATACTGCAAACTGTAGTAAATGCCATAGTAAAACATATGTGGACAGTTTCGTGATCATTATCAAAGGCATCTTCAATTCTTGAGCTATTGTTAACTAACAATCATTGCTATTTTCGAATTATTTTTCTTTCATATATTTTTAAAGAAAATATTTTTTTAAGAAAATATTTTAAATACTTTGACATAAAATTCAATTTTAATTGTAAATTTGTAAATATGACAATTTACAATCATATTAATAAAAAAAATTTGTTGAGATTTTTAGTTGTGAATTAAAAAATACTTTTAATTACTTTATAACTTTTGCAATTTTTTTCTGTGTATGATTTTTCTAAATGTAAGAATTTGTATTGTTTATAATGTAAAACTGCCAATACAAATGAAATAAAAAAATTCATTACATTTAGATTTTAATTTATCCATAAATCCAAACAATTTTTTATGTTTTTATACCCACCATCCAAAGGATGGAGGTATTAGGTATTGATCTAATTAATTTTTAATTTTATTTCCTACAGTGTTGTCTATAAACCTTCAAAGTTTTATTCGAACTTTTCTGAAATTTCAAATTTTGTTTTGAAATAGTCTCAAAAAATGTAAAAATTTTTAACGTGCAATGAAAGGTATTTGCATTATCCTGCGGAAACAATATCGTGTTATATTGTCATATGTCATAAAATGTTATAATAATTTAAAAATATATTTTAAGACACATTTTGTTTGAAAAACAACAACAATATTTTTAACCATTGTAAAATTTTAGGACATTATGACAACATGTATCCTCCAATAGATACAAATTTTTTTAAAATAAAACAAACGAAAATATAAAGAAAGAAAATTTACTATTAAAACTAAATCGAAACTGTTAAACAAATTTATTGGATTTTTTAAATCCCGGGATTTTGTAATTTCAAATCCCGGAACTTCGGGTTTGATATTTCATATGAAAAGTTAGAAAACGGAAAATAGTGAAATAAATTTTAATGTCAATAAAAAATAAAATATTTTTTATTTTTTACTTATATTAAATGAAAACCTAAAGAAATCTCAAAAAATACGGGAATATTTTTTTCTTTTGCAGATAATTTTCATATTTTAAAATTTCTTTTATCTACATAAGGATATGTATAATAGTTAATGTCCATCCATGTAAACTACAGGTTGAATTGAAAGATGACTTAACGCAATTAGGTACTTAGAACTTGTATATTGTCTTCCCAGAATAAAGTGTGACCCTCATAAATCTACTAAATATGGTGGATTTCAACACAAATAAAATTGTTTTTAACCTTAAACTACCATTAGACTATAATTAACTATAAGCTTCATACATGGACCTCCATTAATTTACTTAAACGTTCATTAAGCAGGCAAAAATGTCAATGATTCTACGCATTCTACGCATATTATTTAATACAAATCAATTTTTAAAATTATCAGTTCATAATTGAGCACAGCTCCCATAAACAGGCCCTTCCCAAAGATCATTTAAGGGTGCATAAATTAGTATCACAAAACAATTAAGCATACGTAAGTTTTATAAAAGTATAAATCATAAATCCAAAATTTGCAAGAATTCGTTCAAAAAAAAAAAACAAAAACTTATTTTCTTATTATGATTCTAATCAAAATTCAATAGGAATTTGAAAATAAAATATTTTACTACACCACTTCTAAGTTAAAATGAGAACTTTCCATATTATATTCTGAAAACAGCAATTAAGAATGAGCTTTTCCAATTCAAATTTTGAAAATATTATTAAAATAATATTTCTCTTTTAATTTCAGAATATAATAATTGAAATTTACATTTTTCATATAATTTTCAGAAAAGAAAAATTTTAAATTTCACTTTTTATTTAGAATTCAGAAAATATTACTTGAAAATTAGGTTTCATTTTATTTTCTGTTTAAATGCATTCTACTTTAACTATTTTTATTTGCACAGAAACGTTTTCGAGTAAAATAATTGGAAAAAGATTAGAACTAGTAATAATAGCATACAAACAAACAGACGTACAATGTTCTTATCTGCGTAATCGATTTTTAAAATATTTTTGAACATTTTATGTAAATATTTTAATCTTCTTTCTTGCCTTGAGTTAATTTTTGAATTGCATTTATGTCCGTAATGAATTCTCAGAATTTGTTTGTCCAATCCCGGGATTCGGGATTTTGTAATCCCGAAAAGCGGGAAAAACTAAATAATATTTCTATCCAATTTTTGACTAAACAACACAGAAAAAAGTTACCAATTAACAAATATGTTAGAAAATAATTCATTCAATTAAAAACATGTTTAAATTTGCATCTCTCACCAAACTAAAAACTGTAAAAAATACAAAACAGAAAAAAATCCCCAATTAATAAATTAATTAAATCAATCAAGTAGTTGATTGCATGAATTAAAAATGTATATAGGATATAAAAGTATTTCATTTTTGCTTGAATAAATAGATTAAATTTCGATGCAAAATGAAACAACTATGTTAATTAAAAAAAGGTTAATAATTTTTTCTGTTTTCGTTTAGGGG
The DNA here is from genome assembly GCA_951394005.1 of Protophormia terraenovae. NCBI lineage: Eukaryota > Metazoa > Arthropoda > Insecta > Diptera > Calliphoridae > Protophormia > Protophormia terraenovae. The sequence continues at coordinate 153,768,151 of OX596074.1, forward strand.
TGAAAATGTTTATTTTAGTAAGTAACTAACTATATTTGTATTTTTAAAAAGACAATTTTCCTCATTTTTGAGATATTATAAATCGCGAACTATCGCGGTAATCAAACTTGAACTCGGCATTTGCCTTACCAGCGTCAATATTGATATTCTTGCTGAATTTTATTACATTCGGATGATTTTTGGAAGAAATTGGCGATTTGTCTATTTTATTACAAACAATACAATACATTTGCAATATATATTTCGTATTTATAATGACATTTGTTGTAATAACTCCTAAAATATTGCGGGTCCCAGAATGCCACTTTCCACGGTTGTAGAAAACATTTTCATCATTAACAAATATTTTTTTTTTTTTTTTTTTTAATTTTTAAAAAGACCACTTTTTGAGATCCATTATAAATAGATCAAAAATAATATTATTTGTTTTTGTAAAATTGTTTATCGAGAGTAATTATTGCTGGCAGGCGTATTTTATGTATCTATTTATAAAAATGTGCGTTAGTGTCCCGTAGACAAAAAATTTGTAAAAAGACCTCTCAAACGATACGTAAAAATTAGCTTAATATGGGAAAAATATTAAAAAAAAAAAAATAATAAAATTGATCTTCAGTTCCCTACCAGCGATTTAAAGTCATGGGTCTAGAACATTTCGTCAAAAAAACAGTATTGAGTTTTGTCTTGAAATGGGTATAAAAAAATTCGTAATTTTTAGTCAATTATAAAAAAAATAATTAAATATTTAAAAATTTTTCTCAAAAAACTTGGTTCATAACCGTCATTTTAATGCATCATGCAATTTGTTCAATTTGTGCCTAAAATATTTAACATTTTCATTGTAGTGCTGTTGATAATATATAATTTTCCAACATTTTTCAAAAAATTGTTCATCAAAAAGTCTTATAGCGAAGCAAAATCCCATGAGAAAAATTTTTAAAACATTTTTTCCCATAACCAACATAAAATTACGAATTTTTGTATACCCATTTCTATCAAAAAATCGAAACTTTTTTGACCAAAATATATGGGACTCATAATTTTTGAATCGCTGGTAGGCAACTGAATTTTTAAATAATTTTTTCGTGTTAAGCTAATTTTTACGCAGGAGTCTTCCTACATCGAAATCTCGAAAAAGACTTTCCTCGGGACACTCTAATGTGCGTGTTTTTAAAAAGTCTGTATAAATTTTAATTCACAGTATTTATTATTTATTTATAAATAAACGGTTACGAGAACCAAAAAGATTCAGTTATTACAATCGAATTATACAATAGTTCAAGCAACAGAAAACAATTTGTTGGCAACGATTTCGGTTGCCACAACGAATCTGTTTTCTCTGTACAAAAAAAAAAAAAAAAAACTGAAAACAATTTTTCTAAGTGTACTAGGATAGTGATATATATATATATACTTTACTACTAGAGAAAGCTTAAGATTATTATCCTACTGAAATATACATATATGATTCATCTAGCCCTGATTTCTTGGCAATTTCTCCAAGATTATTTATCAGAATATATAAATAAAGATATTTATAGTTTCATCAACAAGGATCAGTATTCTAACTTCAGATGCCACCATACTAGGGAATGCATCCCGGGATTTCCCGTCCAGGGATTCCCGGGAAATTAAACATTTTTTTATTTCCCGCCTTCCCGGGAATTTTGTCCGGGATTCCCGGGAATTTTTAAAGCACTTAAATGGAAGAAAAATACTTGAATTTTAGCAAAAATGTATACATTTTAATAATTTTTAAACAAAAATAGACTAAAAATTCAACTAGGAATTAATTCTTAACGACAATTCCATTAGTATGTTTTTGGGTACGATATATAAAACGGTTTATTTGGAATGACTTCATGGTATTTATTCATTAAGCATGTCAATAAAACGTTAGCACTTAAAAACAGTTGTCATCAGTATAGAAAACATGCGGAATTTGTCTCATAGAAATTTAACAAAACATTAACATTAAAATTTAAGAGAAGAATTAGAAAGTGATTCCAGCAAATCCTTAATTATTCATATAATTTTCAACTGGAAAGCTACAGATAATATTCTCTGTTATGTATGAGAACCTCTAGTCTGATCTATAACATGAAATCGAATGTTAATTAAGGTTAATTAAGTTACTGGTTAATTAAGTAAAGTAAATTTTTTCAAGCTAAATTTAAACCTACCTTAAAATATGAATAAGGTCATCATTTGTAACATTTTAGTCAAAATATTTGCAAAATATAAGCTACGTTTAAATTGGATTACGATATTGAAGCTACAAAAATTTTAATAGTGTTTGAACTCACGTTTGAATCACTCCTAAGGGTTTCCGAAAAAGTGATCATCAGTTACTTCTTTAAGAAATAATAAATTCTTTTTAGTGGACTTTTAATGAATTTTAATTTTATATGATTTACGAAACTAGCTAAAAATTTGATTGAATGATATCATTGTCTGAGTAAATATTTTTTTAGTCAATTTCTGACATCTATATTTTCTGTCATAAATACACTGTTTTATGACAATTATTCAGTAGATTAATCAATTACACGAATTTCATCTTCTCGCTACATTTACAATCCTGTTTCAAATCTGTTAATGCAAAGATTCATATCCTATTTGGGTCTCTGTTGATCAGCTAATTAGAGTAATGATAATTAGAATTTTTAGTCCGGGATCCCGGGAAGTCAAAAATTTTTTCCCGCTTTCCCGGGAAATCAAAAAGTCTGAGAAATTGCGATCCCTACACCATACAATCCTAAACTAGGATACATATTTTAAATATCACTCATGTATTTCGCCTCTAATTCCGATTTTAACAAATTTTCATCGCCTTCGCTAATTCAATTATATTTTTTTTTTTTTTTTTTCGATTAATATTAGAAATATTTGTATGAATGGATACGGATTTTTCAATTTTGAATAAATATGTTTGGGTAAGTTCAAATGAAATGGGCAAATTTGTTGATTTTAGGCCTTCAAACAAATTTTTTTTGATGGCACATTAAAATCCTTTTGTATGCATATAAAGTGACTGGAATGTATGTAGAATCAGTTCGCGTTAATCATTTCATGTGAGGGGAGCGAAAGTTATGGCGGTTTAAAGTTGAACATATTTTTTTACAAACTAGAAGTTTATGTACAATTCTGGTCAAAATTACACATAATATCAAAACCTACTGAGTTATTCAAATAAAATTTATGATATTTTCAATGTTTGATGATATTAGTGCAGCATATTTTAGGGTTTCCTAGTAAAATTCAATAAATAAAAATCGCGATTTTTAAAAATTTTGTGAAAAATTTGGATCGAATCTAAGTTATTTCTCCATATATTGTTTAAAAATATATGTATATTGTTAGAGTCTATTACATAGAAATGCTCTTTAATATTGTGATCCTTTTTTAACACAAGTAAATACTTTTTGCTCCATAAAATGTTTATCTCTCGAAATTTTTTAATGCGCCTCCGAATTTTATTAAGCATAACAAACACCTACTAATTATGTCAATTATAGTTAATTTCATGCTGTCCACACGACGTGCCTTAGCGAAATGTGTTTTGACAAAAGTGTCCCGTTTTCAATTATCAACGAAATTTGACTTAAATTTATGATCCCAATCAATTATATTTATCGCCACTCTTATATCTATATATCTAATATTTGTTTAAATTGCAATTTTCTATATAAAAATACAAAAACAAAAAGTGCAATTTTTGCATAATTTTCAAAAAGTCCATAAAATTATTCTATTAAATTTATTTTTAATGCTCCTGCGATTTTGTTATGTAAAATGACAGACACGCAGTTATCCAAGCAATTCCATATGAAAATTTAAATGTGCCTCTCGAAAAACTGACTTTGAAAAATTTTCGCACTTGTTTTCCAAACTTTTGGATTATCTACTACGTTAAATATTTCGGGCACATTAATGGGATATAGCGCAAAATACGCACAATTACAAAAAGTATCAAACCCTATCCCAAATTTTGTATTCAATTAAGGGGCGCACAACCGCGCCCAAAAAACTGAAAATTTTAAAAAACCAAAAAATGTTGTCATCAAAACTCGGCTACCCTATATTTAGTTGTTGAAAGTCTGCACAACAACAAAGATGGTGCAGAATTTATGTACATAGTTCGATTAGTTTACTTATGATAGAGTAAGATCAAAAAGTATAAACGTGCGAACAAAAATTGCAGAAGAATGCTAAAAACTTAAGTAGTTTTTATCAGTTTTTCTATATTCTTGAACTTTGAACAACAATCATGGTTATTAAAAGAAACCTATCGTGATAAAATTTTGCACTCTATTAGTTTCAAGTCTTGTGAGTTCAGATCTATAACCAATTTGTTTAAAATATCATTACCACAAAACTTATTAAGGATTTAAGTCAGTTTCAGCCAGGTTAAAAATTTTTGATATTTGATTCCAGTTCTATTAGTCTCTTGTCAAATGGCAACAAATTTATTAATTTATTTTTAAACAAAATTTTGTATTATGGAGAAAATTATTAAAACTTAGTTTCTGGATGATGTTACCTTAAAAAATTAACTGTTGCAGCCGGCCAAAGTAACTGATACATATGTACTTAAAGAATTTCGCAAGAAAAATAAATGTGCTCAAAGTTTACGCTGTATGAAAAGCTAAAGTGGACAATCATCATAATATGCACCCGAATATAATTCCCTGTGGTATTTAACGATATCGTTTTGAATTTAAAATACATAGGCGGCCTTTATTTCAAATAGCCGGATTGAAGATTATTGAAAGGTTCCATAAGGGTTTGGCCGTTTGTTTTGTAAACATTTTATACAGAGCCAAACATATGAGAAACGCTATTTCTACTGCCACATCCTGAAAGTTAAAAATATGTGAAAGAATCTAAAGAGATTGAATCGCAATGTCGATTTGGAGCATGACTGAAAAGAAAATTGCATTATTAACCGAATGTCCTTATGTGTCACTATTTAGTTCATAGAAGAAAGTGGGAAATGAAATCGAATACGGTTTTACCAACAAACGAAAATGAAATCGAAAATTGTATGGCGTCACAGCTATATTCGATTTTACATCGTTTTTGTTTCGAATTCGTTTTTCATCACATACCTGAATAGCCCATATATTCTCTACAATTGAAGTCTCTATTATAATTTTTAAAAAGAAAATTGTTTATAAATGTAAAATGTTCTTGGCATTAACAGTTCAGCATTTGCGAAATAGAGAATAAACAAGAAGCTGTAATAATGAAAAAACTTACAAAGAATATAATGATGGCATGAAATGCACGAAATTACATGCGTGTGTGACCTCATACACATGACACAAAAGTTTATTGTAAAATTATAGAAAAAAAAATTATGCTGACCCATACAAATTTCCACTTTAAATTTCCTCCCTTACATTCTCCAAAAAAACATGGAATGTAAAAATTCTCAAAGGAATAAAAACATAAATTCGAAAATCTAAATTATAATAAAAAAACAAAGATTCTTTATAAAAAAAACAAAAAACATACATTTTTCAATAGAGGAAAATAAAATACAAGAAGGGACGGTTTAAAGGAACAATAAGTTACTTACGAATACAAAAAAAAAAAAAAAAGCTATACAAAATTTGATGAACCAAATGGGGTGTTTGTGTGTAAATCCTTTTTGAAATATTACCACAAATAAAACTGGACACTTGATGTCATATTCTGTATAACACATGCTAACAAATATACATATATACAAACACATTGATGTATTTGTACCCAATTCAGCACTCATGTTCATTAAGGATACTCCCAAAATAATACAGTATGTTCTGATAAATAGGCTTCCTAAAAGTAAAGGTAAAACAAAAAAACTATTTTGGTATAATTGTATAAGGATATCACTCAGGACAAAAATATTTTGAGGCTGATTATCTTAAAAATAATAATTTTTTTCTTAAAAATGGAACCACCATATATTTTATACACTTAATATTTTTAAATTGGTTTTAAGTGCTGAAGTTTAATCGAAAATAAAATTATTTAACAATAATGGCTGAGTTCCGTACTTAACTTTTGTTGGAACTTCCATATTTTAAAGTGCCTAGTCTATAGATCCTTTTTGATATGAATAGTTATCGGAATTAGGGATCTTCAATGATTCTCATCTTTTTTCAGTTTTTCTAATTTATAATATCGTTATTAATCCCCTGTTTTTATAAGACAAACGAAAAAATTGGCTTGTCAAAATGTATGGAAAACAACAAATAAATTTGAAATTTACTTGTTGTTTTCCATACATTTTGACGAGAAAAATTTTTCGTTTGTCTTATAAAAACAGGGGATAAGATTAAAAAAAAGTCAAGATAACAAAAAAAAAATTTTTTTGATTGCTTTATTTATTGGAATAATGTTAAAGGATATTATTAATGGATGCTTTTATAGTTCAAAATATTCACAATGATTTGGCTTAAAACTTAACAAATTTCAAATAAATATACTCGACCCTATTTTTTTGTCCGTAACTGTACATACTTATGTATGTGTGTATGAATTAAAGTCCGAAAATGGATATGCGAATTCTACAAAAAGAAAACAACTTTTAACTTTTTATATCTCCATATTTATGAGTGTAGATGTATTTGAATCTACATCCCAACAAACACAAATTAAGTTTTCTACTTTAACATCAATTTTAATTTTAGGTTGATTTTGTTAAAATGTTTGCAAAATATGTGTTTTTTTTTTTTTATTTCATCTCAGCCAAAACTTTATTACAATGACATATGTGAATGTATGTATCTACAAAAACTTTCAAATGAGTGCTAGTAAAAATTGTATAATACATGAAATTTAAATAACATAACCTATGTTACGTTTATACGCACGATTATTGCAAATAAAAATAACTAGCAAATAAATAAGTCATTGTTTATGCGCAATTTAGATAAAAAAAATATATATTTTCCTTTTGTTGAGCCAGATGGGAAAAATACAACTATTGTCATAGAAAATTCTATGACGGTAAAAAAAGTAGCATTGCCATACGCTTTATTTGCAATTAGATTCACTAAGCACGATTAGTTTTCGTGTGTTACTAACTTAAAAATAATATATTAACTCATCGTTTATACGGCAAAATGTTGATATCGCAATACGATTATTTGTGAGTAAGAGATGCGTATAAACGCTATAATATGTACGTTTCACATAAAATTTTGTGTGATTTTTTTCATTCCCTATGTATATTAAATCAAAATGTTTCTTGGGTTATTCATCCTTCCATATTTTTTATATAAATATATGTACATATGTATGTGTGAACGCATTAGTTTGAGTGTTTTGATAAGTTTAAGGAAACGGAAAGCATTTTGACATGTTATTATGCTGAAATAATTTTATAATTTATTTCTTTTATTTATTATTTTCTTTTTATATACTCTATGTGTTGTTGTTCTATTTTTTATTTTTTTATATTAAACTATTTTCAGAATTGACGTTTCTTAAAAAGAAATTATTGCTTTAAAAGTATAATGATTAAACAAATTAAAAAATTATAATTTTTAAAATTTCAGTCGTTTGAATAAGCCATTTTAGTTTTTTCGAATTATTCCATCACGCATTTAAAATGATTCAAATTGTTCAAATAATTCAAAATATATAATAAAAAATTTTAAATTTTGATAAGTTTTCAAACATTTTATTGGAAAAGAAAAACAAAAAACAACTTAACAGTTAACAATTCATTATATTATATGTACACAAAAACATAAAGTAAAACAAGCGCAAATATTCGGCCCGGCCGAATCTATATACCCACCATCAACTTTTTCACATTTTAAGTTATATGAGAGAAGGAGGTAAAGTGGGCAGTATAGTGGGCGGGCCACGCCCATTTTTTGTTTCCGAGTTTGAATTAGTCCTTGAACTATTTGAACAAAATTTCATTGATTTTCACCTTATATGGGAGGTGGGCGGTAAAGTGGGCGGACCACGCCCATTTTTGGCTTCCGAGTTGATATCGATCCCCAAACTATATGTACAAAATTTCGCAATCGTACATGCTTTTGTTGCAGAAATATCAGCAGAAAAGTATAAAACGGACACCCTGTGTTTCTAGTTTTTAGGAGGTAAAGTGGGCAGTAAAGTGGGCGGGCCACGCCCATTTTTTGTTTCCGAGTTTGTATTAGTCCTTGAGCTATTTGAACACAATTTTATTGATTTTCACCTTATATGGGAGGTGGGCGGTAAAGTGGGTGGACCACGCCCATTTTTGGCTTCCGAGCTGATATCGATCCCCAAACTATATGTGCAAAATTTCGCAATCGTACATGCTTTTGTTGCAGAAATATCAGCAGAAAAGTATAAAACGGACACCCTGTGTTTCTAGTTTTTAGGAGGTAAAGTGGGCAGTAAAGTGGGCGGGCCACGCCCATTTTTTGTTTCCGAGTTTGCATTAGTCCTTGAACTATTTGAACACAATTTCATTGATTTTCACCTTATATGGGAGGTGGGCGGTAAAGTGGGCGGACCACGCCCATTTTTGGCTTCCGGGTTGATATCGATCCCCAAACTATATGTACAAAATTTCGCAATCGTATATGCTTTTGTTGCAGAAATATCAGCAGAAATGTATAAAACGGACACCCTGTGTTTCTAGTCTTTAGCCCATAACTTTTTTGTTTGTGAACCGATTTTGCCCATTTTCAATCCCAATCCCCTTATATAAGACAAATATTTGTGCTAAATTTCGTCTCCCTACGTTGCTCCGTTCGAGCGCTATCCTGCTTTCAACAGACGGACAGACGGACGGACATAGCTAGATCGACTCAGAATCTAACCAGGACCCAGAATATATATACTTTGTGGGGTCTTAGATGATTCCTTCAACATGTTACACACGGAATGACAAAATCAATATACCCCCCATCTTTTTGATGGTGGGTATAAAAAAATTAACAGCTCTATTAATAATATAAATACCCAGGAAAAATTGTATTACTTCTATAACTAGTTGCAGAACACATGAAAATATCCTGTTCTACTTTTGTTTGAAATTGTCAGCTCCAGAATTAGTTCTGTGAAAGTGTTAGCTAGCCAGTACCCGTTCTATGAAACGCTTCTAGAACAAGTTCTTTAATCTATGATTTTTGTTCCAAATTATCACATTCAGAACTAGTTCTACAGTTCTATTTTTAAAAACAACAGCTTCCTGTATGCATTATAATGTAGCTTTATTCGCCACTCGCAGCATTAACTAATAGTACTTCTATAACTAGTATTTAATAAGTATGAAAGTAATTTGATTTTAACGTGACTCAGTTGTTTAGAGCGCCTAACTATAAAAACGAGTACTTAAATTCAAAGAGAGTTCAACTCCCACTAGTAGCTAGTAAGACGGCAGACTAACAAACACAAGTACTGCGTGGGTTCAAATCTCAACCGAGACAAATGTTTTTTCTTGTGCGTAAAAAAATCAGCATCCATTACAAATAATTATTAAGCAGAAAAAGTGATATCTTGAACTCTTTATAAAATAATATTAGTTATAAGAAAATTTACTGTACAAAAATATTAAACAAATAAACTTTAATAATAAAAAGGTTAAAGCAGATCAGCATCCAAAACAAATCTTTTGGAACCCAAATAAAAACTTATGAAATTTTGGACATCGCGAACAAAATTCATCAGTTATAGCACTAAGAGTTGAAACTGTTTTTCATACTGATTTCGCTTACAAATCACGTTATTTAGAAGGCGAAGTTTTTGCTGGTATATGGGTCACTTTTAAAATCAATACAATTTTGTAACTACTCTTTTTCTTTTTTTAATTTTTGAAATTTTAAAATTTAATTGCTCAAATTTTAATTATTTAAATTAAAAAATAATAAAGTTTTTTTTAAATTATAATTATACTATATTGTTAAAAAATAAGCTAAAAGAAGTATAATAATAAAAAATAAAATTATTCCTTTTATTTCAATATTCGACATAAAAATATTCGAATTATTCGTTATTTGAAAAGTAGCTTTTTTAATTATTCGAACAATTATTCGTTAAAATTAGTCGAATTATTCGTAAAAATTGTTCGAATACTGCTTATAGAATTTCAAAATTTTCATAAAAACAGAGCTACCCTAGTAAATATATCATCTCTATCCATGTCGTTTTTAAGTATTGCAATACTAAGAATATATCATTGAAAACAATTTTTGGGCTCTTAGAATATTCACATTTCTTAGTAACTTTAATTTAAATTTCCCAAGAACAAAATTGCTGAAATCTTACGTACATAAATAAATTAAACATCTCCTCATTTTACTCATCAATCATATTCAAAATTATAAATGTTTGTTAGTTTTCTTCACTGCTCCGTTCATTTGTTTTAATTTTGATACAAATTACACTCCATTTGACAGTTTAATTTCTTACAATTTTCCTCCAAGGAAAAATCAAAATTCTTATTAACATTAAACATTTTTTTTTTTTTTTTTTGTGTAATCAAGTGAGTAAATCATATTTTGACATATTTATGTAAAGAGACCATTCAACAGCAACAATGAATGAACATCAAACTTCTAATAGCGTCACCGACAGCTTTATTTTGATTCTCAAACATCAAGAACAACAATTTTTTTCAATTGTCAATCGAGAATTACGTCTCTATATGTTACTCTATGTGTACAACAACAAATAAAAGAAAAAGTACATTAGAAAACTTTAAATAATGATATTATTATATTCACTAAAGTGGAGAAATTTAAAAAGGTCTAAGCATAGAAGGACTATCACATTTTCCCATTGGAGGTATATACGATTTGACACAACCGAATATAACTAAACAGGATTTTTCTTACGTTCGTGGAGTTATGTACGTGAAGACAGAAAAAAATGGAAAACAAAGATGTCGAAATGATCTTTATTTAAGAAAGATTCATTCATCATGACACCCAAAAGTTAAATTTATGTATGTTTTTTTCTTACGTAGATAGCACCACTCAAGAGTATTCATCTCCTTATAGCACATGTGTTTATTATGCAAGCTCATGGTTGTCAAATACAAGCTTAACATATGTGTAGTTGTTTACTGGAATGTATAATAAATGTTAACATGTGTGTTTCAATTCGAATGTGTTGAATGCGTTTTAAGCATGCTAATCTACAAGAATGAATTTAAAACAAACTTCTGAAATATTTTCCTTATATGCATAAGCCGAAATAAGGACTGAGTTTAGTTGAACTTGCGTAAAATATTTTATATTTATTAAATATTAGTTCATAAGACTTTATAAGCAAAGTTCAGTATTGACGATTATATGTATGTACATATGTACACTACAGTGCCTTGATTTGTATGGGGACAAAAAAAGTTGCAAATGTACCCCTCTAGAATTGAAGTCTGATATGTTTTAAGCTAATTCCCAAAATATTTCGGTTCAATTATTTAATTTACGTGAGCTGGACCATTTTTAAAATACCTCCAAAAATGTGGTTTTCAATCGACAGTATACATAGTTTTTAAATTTTTGTCAAAAAAAATTGTAACATATGATAGAAAAACTTCGTCTACTACATATTGAACAAAAAATAATTTAAAATTTGTTTTCATTCTCGCGAAATTAAAATTTTAGTACAATTTGATATGATTTTATTTTAAACAGTATTTTATAAAAGTTTGAATATTTTGGAAATTTTTCATCGTAAATTATATTTTAGCGCATCTTTGGAAAGCTCTCATTAAATACTATTGATACGTGCATTCATTTAACCCTTTAGTTGCACAAATATTTTCGGATTTCCGATCCATGATTGGTTAAGTTAATTAAATGATAAGTTAAGGTTATAAAAGTCCCCAAAACCATAATTGATCAAAAAAGCTGTAAATTCGTGTAAAATAGAGGCTTAATTTCAATCATTGTTATTCGATTATTTTCGCGGTTTTAAATGAACTTGTTTTGGTTTTCATAAATTTATTAATATTTTAGTGTAATAAGTACTTTCATGCGATTTATTTGCAAAAATTCCAAATTTAACCTTTTAGGATCTAAATGCATAAAATTGACCATATAGTTCTTAATGGATTAATTACGTCTTGTCTTCAATAGTAATAGGATAGACCATTCCTATGGTAAATAAAAACCTAATATATTTTGAAAAATGTCTGAAATATATAAAATTACAGGTTTGATCGAAGAAAATATCATAAAAAATGTAAGTAAAATGTTAAGTTTATATTTCGCGACTGAAAAGAGACATAATAATTTAAATGAATATTCATGGTCATAATATGCCTCTTTTATAATTTGAAGTAAATTTTAATATAACTAAAATTTTGATAATGATATGAAAAAAATACGTTATTTTAGAGGTGTTTTAAAAATGGTCCAGCTCACGTAAATCTTAACATTGAGATATAATATTTTGGGAATCATATAAGAACATACTAATCTTCATTTCTAGAGGGGTACATTTGCAACTTTTTTTCGTAAGGCACTTTAATGTACACTAGATTGCCCATAGGAAGACCCCTCAAACGTTGCGTAAAAATTAGCTTAATAATAAAAACTATTTTAAAATTGATCTTCAGTTCTCTACCAAAGATTAAAACTCCTGGGCCTGAAATATTTAGTTAAAAAAATAGCATTAATTTTTGTCTTGAAATGGATGTCAAAACATTCGTAACTTTAAGTCAATTACAATAAACAAATTTTCGCGAAAATCTTGGTCCATAAACCGTCATTTTAATACATCATTTTGACGAAAATCGCTGGTAGGAAACTAAAGACCAATTTTAAAAATTTTTTAAAATTGTTCGTATTAAGCTAATTTTAACGCATCATTTGGGGGGTATATAATAAGTAAACGAAGTAGTAACTTGAAATCAATTGCTTCTATTTCAAGTGTATATATTAATAAACGACATTTGAACTGAGAACTTTGTTTTAATTTTTCTTATATATATTGTCCATTCCCTGAGAGATTTATAAAAAAAATAAATTTTCTTCAAAATCGGAAAAGTAGAAAATCAAAATTGAATAAACCATTCTCGAGTTTTATAGTGTGACCGTTGAATAATGCCTTATAAAAAATCAGTACGTGATAGAAAAAAACTGAAAGCGGATTCTTGTTTAGTCCTTACACATATGTAATATATATGTATGTATTTCGTTATTTGTCTACTGTTCTCCGCTGTTCAATGATGTAAGAAAATATGTATAATAGAAGGTAGATAAGCTACTTATATATGCATAAATGTCCTGTTTGTTACATTAAAGAAATTTATCATTTGTATCATTGTAGCGTTTAGTTTCTTTGAAAACTTCAATGTGTGTTTAAGAATCTCTGTATGAATGTGTTTGAACGTATAATTTTTCAAGTATTTACATATATTTTCTCGTTCTACCTCTGAAAATTAAAAAGTTTCATAATTTTCTTTGACATTAAATATGAGGGTGCCCTTACATGGCTTCAACATTTTTTTTCTTTATGGTTTTCAAATGATTGATGAAGTCTACAGATTTTTTATCTTAAAATAAATTAAATTCTAACAAGTAAGTATGTTATATTCACCTTGGACGAATCTATTATATTTATTATCAGTAACTTTGTGTCAGCCTAATTTGAAATTTCACTTTATCGATGGGACACCAGCCAACGAAAGCCGGATTGTTTTTAATATAGTTATTGGTATTTTAAATATAGGCGAAAAATTAAAATCGTAAAAGAATCAATTATTTAAAAATTCATCCATCGCAACCGTTGAGTACATGGTTTATAAAGCTTCTATATAATTCTGTTATATGCCGTTTATACCAAAACGAAAACTAGTTGATTTTCGAAAACCTAAATTTACAAAACCAAATCGTTTACATACCTTGTTTTCTCCCTATGTGGTTTTTACTGACACATTTATTTCTTTATACATTTTTATTAAAATCAAATTTAATATATTCTTGTTGCTTAAAATATTTAAAATAATAATTTAAAACTAATGTTTACACAAAATTTACAAAACAAACAAAATAATTAAAGAAATTTGACAATTTTATTTTTTTCATCATATTCAAAAGCTTACTTTTATGAAACCCACTGAACAGGCTGTATCATAAATAATTATATTAGTAGTTTTTAAATGGTTTTCAATAAAAACTAGACGAAAATGGTTTTTGATTTGTATGGAAAAACTAAAGAAATTTATGTAGTTTTTCAATCAAAAACCAAATGAAGCCAAAAACTATTAGTTTTTGTTTGGTGTAAATGGCATATTATATAGAAGCTTTAAAAGAAATATTAATTTATTAAGCCTAGTGCGAAAATTTCCCCAAAAAATTTTTCAAATATAAAAATATCGATAAATGTATCACACAGAGCTTATACATAATAAAACTGCGTACTTAGTTTTTCTCTAGGACTTTTCTCAAGGAATATTTGCCAAAATTATATCAACCCAATATGGATGTCAAATAAAAGCTATGAATCCCCTCAATATAACACAAGTTTTTATATAAATAGAGTGTGTAATTAAGTAATAAATATAATTTAAAAAAAATATATTTTCTTAAATTTTTGTACCGGAATATTTAAATTTAAAATATTATTATACTGCAAGGACTCGTAGCTCTTATTGAACATCTATATTCAGTCGATATAATCTTCGTAAATATTTAATAAATAATATTCTTAAAAATCGTGAATCTTTCGAAAAATTTAAACCCTTTCGAGAGGAAATTAAACATCCTGGAGAAAAACTGGTTAGTTTTGTCATGGTTGGTCCTAGTTTTATCCAGATAACGATTTTTTGACGTGTGAGAATGATTTTGGAGGCTCCATTTTCAAAAGGATATTTTCTTAAATTTTTGCGCTGCAGCACTTAAATAAAAATATAATTTTATTGCAGGAATTCTTAGCTTTCATCTGACACCCATATTGGGTTGATATAATCGTAAATATTTTATAATTTGTTTATAAAAATATATAATATCTTTCGAAACTTTTAAGTCCTTTTTAAAGGAAATTTGACATTCTAGTCTTACTACGTATGGTCTCAAGTTTCATGGGTATATCGATTTTTCATTTGTGAAAATGACTGTCACATGGTGCTATGAATAGGAGACAATTTTTATGTATTTTCAGGTCTATTTATACTAGTGGATAGCGCAGAACAAATTTTAAATATCGTATCTTTTAAAAGAGAAGAAGAGAACCTTAAAATATTTTATAATAAAATAAAAATAAAATAACCAGAATAAAAAAGTAGAATCCTTAACATTTATTTGACTATGCTATTAAATACAAAATGTAAAATTGTTTACTTACTTTTTATTTAGTAAATAAATTAAATATTCATCTATGTGTTTTTTTTTCATTTACAAGATTATAATACTCTTGTTTTAATAATATTTCTTATTTTTATTGTTCGATTTACCAAACCCAAAGAATAAACTCGTAATTTATTTAAAACTATCATTATCTACATTGATTCTTATAGATATACTGATTCACATACTTACATTCATATGAAGATGTATTTTTCTTTTTTATACTTTTCCAAAAAGCAATTGGCTTTAGCCATTAGAAACATAAAAATTTTACAACTCAACGACGACGCATAAAAAACATCAAACAAAATCAACATAATCATTGATGCAATTTTCGACTTTTGCAAAATATACAATATAAAAGAAAAATAGATAAAATGACTCACAATTATTACAATTGAAGAGACGATGAATATACAAATTTATGTTGATGGCCGAAAATGCCAATAACAAAAAATACCCTCGGACACATACTCAAAATTACCAACACCTTAAGGGAAAACAATATAAACGTTTAAAAAGGCCTTTAATTTCTAAGAAGTCGAATTCACTTACATTCAACCTGCTTCCATAAGAACAAGCTTAATAAAACCTCTATATAGAATCAGAATTTATTACAAGAAGCAAAAAATTTACAAATCGTCAGTTGAAAGTGATTTTCCAACAAAAGTTTGTTCTACTTGTGTATTCCTTAACACTATAATTTTAGCTTAAAACACATTGAATAGAATTGAGCAAAAAATTGCCAAATCAGTCAGTCAGTTGGAATATAATTTTTCAATAAAAAAAACATATTTTTCAAATAATATTTAAATTAAATTTAAATCATAGGTGCTAAAATTCATAAAAAGAAACAGAAACTGTGTTCTTTTTTCTTAATTTATATGTATAAATTTTCAGTAGAAATTTAAGTTCTTATATACACTCCCCGAAATATTTATAAGACCAAAATAGTTTTTTATATTTCTATGGATCTACAAGAGTAATCCCAGAAATATTTGGCAAACATATGAAGATAAGTAAGGCAGTTTTTTTACATGTAAAAAAAGTTGGTTCCGTTACTCCTGTGCAAAAATAACGGGACTTTTACTTGAGCTTCGAACGAAATAATTATAAGACCAAATATGACGAAGTATTTTAAATATTTAAAAAAATAGAATGTGTTTTAAAAATTTTTAAATTTTTTGTTCGTATTAATAATAAAGGTTATACATAGTTAAATCAGAGTTAATTTTTGGTACAGTGGGACAAATATATTTTTATGATATAATAAATTTAACTCACTTGAAACTAAAGTATTTAAATAAAATTATTTTTCTTTTATATATTTCTAATGTATGGTAATTAATCTCAGTTCTCTTACTCCTAATTGTTTGCTATTTGTCGCCCCACAGTGGTTTTTTGGAAATAATTCAGTAACTAAAGAACCGTTAAAGGTATTTCAATAAAATTGTATACGGTCAGAGCTGAGGTGTTTTCGAGTTGATTTGGAGGAGTACAGACCCCTAACGGGTCAGAGGGGAAGTGTGTGGCCCTCCAAATTTGCCCATCTCAGGTATGTTATTTTTAAAAAAAATCGCCAAAAATTCAGAAAAGAAATGTTATATATAGATAGTCCTTGCAAACCTCTACAAAAAATACGCTTACATACGGGTCGAAATTAAATTTTACCTCATTGTTATCCTGGATTTTTTCTAAAATATTTGTCAGATTCCCTACAAAATTCTAAATAATATTACTGCAAGAATCATATAATTATATGAATTCGTTAAAAAGTTATATTAATCTAAATTTTAAAAAAATTTTAAATTTTTTGTGTTTTTTTCCAAAAAGGTGGCAATATTTATTCAGTGATAAAATTCGTTTTTTGTTCTGAGATTTATCATTTTTTTTAATGTTTTCTAAAGAAATCTTAATGTAAATGCGTGTAAAGTAAATCCGGAGGAGTCTGCCCACGAGCTGTATCCAAATTTAGTCAATTTTGATATTTAACTTTTTATTTTTTTGTTATGTTCTCAAATCGCAAATCTGGGATCGACTTAGAATTATTTTAATTTTTTAGCTCTATATGTATGGTATACACCCAAAAAGTATTTTCTGGCGGAGGCCTCTAATAACGACAGTGTGACCATTTCAATGAAAAAAGTAATTTTTTGAAGGAAACTTTGCCCGAACTGAAATTTTATGTATTTTGGAGTAAGAAAATGTGGAATCTATTTCTTTTTTTCTTTTAAGGACAAATTTTTTATGTTATACTAAAATTTTATAATGATAGCTTAATTAATGTAGATTTTATTTAAGTTTAAATATTAAATTTTTTTTCGAAAAGTAACACTAAATACAAAAATTTAAACTAGGAAACCCTAAAATATGCTGCACTAATTATATCAAACATTGAAAATATCATCAGTAGGTTTTGATATTATGTGTAATTTTGACCAGAATTATGTACATAAATTTCTGTTTGTAAAAATTTTTATGTGTTCAACTTTAAACCGCCATAACTTTCGCGCCCTTCACATGAAATTATATACATAAATTTCTGTTTGTAAAAATTTTTATGTGTTCAACTTTAAACCGCCATAACTTTCGCGCCCTTCACATGAAATGATTAACGCGAACTGATTTTACATGCATTCGAGTCACTTTATATGTATACAAAAGGATTTTAATGTGCCATCAAAAAAATTTATAATTTTTTGAAGGGCTAAAATCAAATATTTTTGATAATTGCCCATATACAATGTGGAATGGCAAACTCAATATACCCTCCATCTTTTTGGGTGATGGGTATTAAAAAGTACACAAAATTATTATGAAAAATAAGGCCTTATGTTTGTCGTTTTTGCTGCATTTTCCCGCAGAATACACTCAAACACAGATTACTTAAATTTAGAAATATCTATAGCATATTCACGGGAGTTGTTATGACTAAAAAAGTCCTGTATAATGCAAAGTAAAGAAAAATGAAGAAAGAATTCATTGTTTATGCCAATTGTTCGTTTTTTATGCTGAATTTTATGGGTTTTATTGATGTGCTTGTATATTTTATTACATTCTCGATTCAATGTTTGTTTAGCAATTTCAATATATTATCCAAAAAGCTAACATACAAACAATCCAGCGAGCACACACAGAAAACTCAACACGAAATGGAATTTTACATATGGGTAATAAAGTTTCCCAATGGTTGGCAATGAAGGGAAGGTATGGAAATGAAAAATGGATACAATACTTTCAAGTAGTGCATACATACATACATACATACATACATACATACATACATACATACATACATACATACATACATACATACATACATACATACATACATACATACATACATACATACATACATACATACATACATACATACATACATACATACATACATACATACATACATACATACATACATACATACATACATACATACATACATACATACATAAAAATTCAAAAAAAAAAGTGTTTGAAACTAACAAGTTTTTTTTTATTTCTTTTTCTTGCTGTAGTCGCAAATTTTAGAATAAATGTCCAATTCTTCTAATGTAGACTATAAACACTTGTAGAAAAGGACCAGTATGTGTTGTGTTGTGCAAAAGTCGTGAAACCAAATTTTAAAATTTTGCAGTTTTTTCGCTGGGGATTTTACGCCGTTTCAGATATTTCAAAATTCAAAACAGAGCCTAATAGCCCTCGAAATTATGTATCATTTGACATATATCTCGTTAATGTGCCCTCTACAGAAATGCTGAAAGAGGTACCCAAACTTGGAGAGAAAAAAACGTGAATGGCTCCAAGAGGTGCTTTTTTCGCGAGGCATACTCGCAACGTTATTTCAGTGAAGCTAGAGTATAGCGTTATCAAAGAAGGTTTTCAAATGACATTTAAAAATCATTGTGGCGTTTTAAAATATTAATTTGCTAAACGTGTATAGCTATTTTAAATAATTCAGCAATTTTGCATATTTTGTTATGGCGGATGTTGGCGTTATAAATCAATTTTAAACTGAAATAAGTTTCTATGTAACATTCTACATACGCATTTCACTAAAAATATTCATCAGCGGTTTTCATGGGCTAAGACAGCGATGTTTTTAGTTTAACATTAATCGTCGAGGCACACCCAAGGCGCTTATCAAAATTGGCGATGATATATGTCAATCTGTAGCTGCTTTAATACCCAATATCAATATGGCGTTCGAAAAAAAAGAAATATTTTTCATTTAATGCAACTTTAGAGATTCTAGTAAGTGCAATTAAAAAATGCATATAAATGACATTGTCTTACGACTTATTTAAAAAAAATTATTATATTCGCAATAAATGGATGAATATGAACAACACTACATCACTAAAAACAGAATTTTGCAAATTTTATAAGAAGGTTCAATAATTATTAAATCGCTAATATATCCACGCATACTTAACATATCGCGATATTTTTAATTTGTATTTTAGATACAGCATTGTAGAGTACATAAATGCAATAATTTTTGATTTAGGACTATAAATAGAATTTTAGCAATTTTTTTTTTTTTAATTTTTATCTTAAACCGCCATAACATTGATGCCTTTCGGTAAAAGTCATTCACGCGAACAGATCTGTGTTCCACTAGGGCCAAGCAATATTGGTACTAAATATCGTTGATGTGCCATTTAAAAATTTTCGAAATTTTTTTGAACATCAAAAGTAAACGAGTTTGAGCCTATTTACATTGGGGATTATCGCAGCAATTTTTAATTATATTTTCTTTTGAAGTTGTTTCCAAATCCCTTTTGCATTTACACATATAAATTTGTATTGTGAAATTTTTTCAAAAATGTTTGACAAAAAACAACAAATCATAAAAATTTAAAATAAATTTGAAAAAATTTCATGAAATTTTTTTGCTTTGCGACGACATGCAACTTTTCTTACCCCGCATGCTTCTCTACACCTCTTGCCTACAAACGTAAAAGTTGCAGCGATTTTTTCCAGGGAAAATCCCCAATGTAAATGAGCTCTTTGAAGAATTTCCCATATACATATATATTACACTGAACCAAATCTCGTAGGTAATATTGACAAAAATTGTTCGTAAAATTTTAACGAAAAAAAAAAAAATATTTAAATAAACAGATTATTTCTTCAAATCAATAGAATTTTTCTTCGTATTTTTCGTAAATTTTAGAATTGACTAATATTTTTTAGTCAATTTGTATAAAATTCTTCAACTTGACTAAAAATTTGTAAATTGACTAAAAGTATACACATTTTACGAAACTAGATAATTTGTTTTCTTCAAATTGAAGAAATTTCTTCAAATTTACTAACGACATGTAGAATTGAAGAAATTTCGTTAGTATTAATTAATTTATTTTAGTCAAATTGAACAAAATTCTTCAAATTGAAGAAATTTCTTCAAATTTTCTAAAGGCATGTAGAATTGAAAAAAATTCGTTAATTTAATCAATTTCTTTTAGTCAAATTGAAGAAACATATGTAGAACTGAAGAAATTTTTTTACTTTAATTAAAACTTTTGCTACGCAAGTTACGTTTGTAACTCTCAATAATTTTAATGTTATTGATCTCCTCTAATTTACTTCCTCATTTTAAGTTATTGATAATTTTTTAGTTTTCAGTTTGTAATCCTCTAAAGAGTGAAGTTAAATAAAAGACATCAAACACATAATTTGTATTTTAATATAATATTACTTAACTCTCAAGTTTATATTAAATTTAATTAAATAATTTTCATTATATATTTTAAAATTCTTATTTATAACAGGAATTATATTTTTTACACAATAAATATTATTAAAGTGTTTAAAATGTCTTATTTGTAAATTTTCAAATGTTAAATTGAATAAACATTCTTCAATTTGAAGAAAAAAAATAGTTAATTAAATAAAATTTTTATTCAATTTAACTTAAATTTAATAAAATTAAATAAAATAATTTAGTCAAATTGAATAAAAATTCTTCAATATGAATAAAATTTTTAGTTTGAATAATATTTTCTTCAATTTGACTAAAAATTTGTCAAATTAACTACCTTTTAATTAACTAATTGAATTAGTCATATTAACGAATTTTCTTCGATTTAACTAACTTACGAAAAATTAACAAAAAATTCTGTTGAATTGAATAACGATTTTGTTGGTTGATATTTAACCTACTTTTCTTCAATGCTACACCCCATTTTACCGTATTTACTGCTGATTTTTGGTTCAGTGTACATACACACATGTGGATACAAAACGTAAAAAATTTAACCGAAAAGATACTGAAAACAGCACAATACTACGGTTGTGAAATATAATTTCTGGGGCAGTCAACAGATTGAAAAAGTTCTTAATCCCCAAAAAGAAACCTGCTATCCCAAGAAAATCTGAAGACAAAATAATTCGAATTGTATTAGAAAATCCCTATATTTTTCACAGAAGGAAAGCATATTTCTTAAATTGCTCTGATTATTTTATCAGACAAGTTGAATAAAGCTGACCTAAAACCCACAAACAGCAAAAAATTCCTGATAGAAACACGAGAAAAAAATTAAAAAAGTTTGGCCTAAAATAAAATAGAAGAGTCATTCCATTTAAAACCAACCATCTGGTTTACTCCTTTTTTCCGAATTTGACAATATTTGGTACAGTTTTTATGCTGGTCCTATTCAAATTTGAAAGTGTAAAATAGCCAAACGAATTTACAAAGTTGTATACACAAAATTTCAAATAACTCACATTATTATAAACTAATTAATTTCATATTCTTTATAAACATTTTTAAAACTGTTAAATAAACATTTTTATATTGAGAGAAAGCCATGTTATACATCTTATTAAAGATAATTTGGATACCTTTAATGTGACACCTCAATAAATCCTATGGCATAAATAATTTGGAAGATATTTGTAATTTATAATTTATAATATTTCATGTGGGTTTCAGTGGCGACTTTAGTCGCCAATTGCCCCTTTATCATCCACCTATGTGTATGACTATGAGCTACATGACGAGAAATTAGGTTGTTTGAAATACATATTTTATATTAATTTCAATAAATAAATTAATAATTTTGAAATTTTTTAGTAACTAAAAATAATAAAGTTCATAAACAGCTATTTATTTATATTATCATATGCCGAATCTTATTACACTGGATTCTTTTTTTTAGTAAATTATCAATAACAAAAAATACAAAGTTTGTCTAACAGATTTAAGTCAATACCATGTGTTCCGTCCTTGATTTAAAAGACTAGAGTACGAGTGAAGAACTCGTACAAAAGTACAGAAGTTTAATCAATTAAAAGAGTATTGTAAGCTAACTATTTTTGTGAATTAATCTTTATTTTTGCAATATTATTTTGTTATTACATATAGTTTATTATTTTTCATTATTAATGCAACTGATTTTTGTAGTGTGTGTTAAAATGCAAAATTAACAAACACTACAAAAACAAATTTTAAGGAGTATTTTAGGATTTAAAGCAGTTGGCTCCCTTTTTTGGCGATTTTTATTTTGAAATCCCCTTTTTTGGACACTTTTTAAATATTCTCAACGATATCGCTGGACGGTTTTAAATTTTAAATAATAATAAAAAGATATATTTCTTAATAGAAAAAAATTAACACAAAAAAATAAGATTATGTTATACGTACCGTATATTAAAAAAAAAAAAAAAATAACCCATTGTTTTTTTTTTTCTAATCGTATTGTTTTTCTAATCGTATAAAAACAAAAACACAAAATTTATTCAAAACAAGTCAAACTGAAAATTAAAAAAAGTAATAAAACACAAAATACGTTACAAAACTTGTCTTTTCATGTATATTATAAAGAAAACTAAAAACAATATACATATTTAGAGCTTTATTAATTTAATAAATAATATTATTTTGTTAATATAATAGATATTTCAAATAAATATAATAATTTTACTTACAATTTTAACATAATTTTTGTACATTATTTTTTCCGACTTTCATGAACAAACTTACCTCTTAACACTTTGAACGCTCGATCACAACTAATCAACTCAATTGAAAATATTGCATCAATCCTGCATCCACGTAAGCGAGAGAAGATGCAGGTTGTAATTCGGTAAAAAAAATATGAGCCCAATGTAAATTTCTCGCTTCCTTTTATAGCTTACTCAAATGCGCATCAATGATGTGCTATCGGCAGGCATGAATAATTTTTCACTGCTTACCAGTACCTAAAAAATTTTTGCTGGGATGTGAGGTTTTCCGGAAAAGATTAACAGTCGTATTCAAAAAACGGTTTGCAGGATACATTAACGAATAAACAGTTTTTTTTTTTTATTTTTTATTGCAGGCAAAAACTGGGAAAAAGTTAAAGTTATTTTAATTTACTATTTGGAATTACGTGGATATAGAAAACAATAAAAATTTAATACGCTTTTTAATAGATAGATTGTTAATCTTTTGAACTTTGGAATTGTTATTTGTATTTTTTGTCAAAAATTTACGAATGAATCCTAAATTTTTTTAATGTACCAGAAATAATATTAAAAATGTGAAATTTCCAGTGAATCAAAATGATAAGATCAGTTCATTTCTTTTACACTAAAATCATATTTTTTTGCAATTTATTCCTTGAATATCTTTATGTATTGTTTTATGATATATGTTTAGGAAGCGAATTATCTAAATTTCAGAAGTGTTCTTAGGAATTCATCCCGTCCAGCTTTAAAAATATCCACTTTTACCTATCCCTCTGAATTTTACGATCGTTTTGCAAGATAAAAGTGTACATCTAATTCCAAAACGATCTAAGTAAAATTAAATTAACATTGGAAATGTGAAAATGATAAAATTCCTGCATAACAGACACTCTAGGGTCAAACAAATGATAACAAAAACGTGTATAAAGGAACACCTTTTTTTAATAAATATTTTAGCTACGTAGTACCATTAAATACCTCTTGTACTTTTTAACGGTGCAATGAAAAGTGACCTTATTGTTTGGCGAGCACCTTAGTCGTACCAGTAGTACCAGTCATTGATAGTCACATTAGTCACACTTCTTAATTCTATTATTCAAATGGTGGTGGATTGTTGATTTCGTAGATGTCTGGTTGATGGCAATAAAAATAATAATGAAGCTTTTATGATGTTTATTTCAATAGATGATGATTATCCTCTTTATCTTATATGCTATACATACATTCATACAAATATGTATACTTTTATGTATATTTTTTAACATTTTTTGTTTATATGCATAAATGTTCCTTTTTATAATTTCAGGATTTATAACAAAAACAATATTATCTTAAGTTTTTTTTATTTTCTATTATTACCACAAAAAATGTTCCTCTATACAGTTTTGTGTTTCGGTCCTAAGTTTTTTTGCTGTAAGGGCTCGATATGAATGATAAAAAATATTCTGTGTAGTCACACGTCACCACATAAACATATTCGGCACCCCTCAAACGATGCGTAAAAGAATGTTAGAATTGATCTTCAGATTTAAAGTGTAGAAAATTCGTAATTTGACCCAGTTTTGAAAAAAATATTATTTTAAGAACTTTTCACAATTTTATCTATACATTTTCATTTTTGTACATCATGCTATAAAAATATGCGATATTTTTTTTTTTTTTGGAAAATGGATAAAAATTTTAATTTTACTGCTAAATTATTAAAAATTTGCATATTAGTAAGTACTGCTGCAGCATGCATGAATTAAAATTTGGCTTACTTTTGGTCTTACAAATCCTAACGCAGATAGATTTTTCTATCAGAGAGCGGAAATACAAAAGTTTTTATTTTATGTTATATTTTTTTAAGACGGTTCTGGTTTTATTTGTTGGTTTGCTATACTCTTTGTTCTTCAAATCTTATCGAAAACTGATTTTGCACATCGTCCAGGGAGTGTATTTAATTTTTTGTCTCTTTAATAATTTAATACTATAATCAATAGTACCCCATCAGATTCCAACGGCTTCAGATCTTTAACTCTGATTAAGTATCGGAAAAGTTTAGTTTGTATATTTTTTTAAGAATTTTCGGATGGATTTTTATTGTTATCATATTATTTTTCCTGACATTTTCAGGATTATACACTGAAATAAGTATTTTCAATGAATGAAGTACATTAAATGAAATTCATTAATTTTTTCCAAGAATTTATTAATTCTATGTACGAATTTATTGTTTCAATGAAAACATTCATTAAAATTCAATGAAAAAATTAACGCTATTATGAACATTACATTGAAACCATTCATTAAATTTATTTCTTAATACAATAACTAAATCAGTTATTTGATTTAATGTATTAATTCATTGAATTAATTTATTCAATGTACTATTACATTGATTTAATTAAGAAGAATCATTACGCAATGAACTAAAGCATTGAACCAATGAAATATTTCATTAAATTATATTAAAATAAATGCTTTCTAACGGGAAATAAAGTAAAACGAAAACAAATACCACTCAGTTTTCTTTTATCTCTTAACAAGAAATGACGCATTTTAAACAAAAGAAAAAAATTAAAAAAATCTGTTTTGTGTTGAAAACGAAAATAATTAAAAAGTAAATTAGTTATAAATCGAATTAATAAAATACATAAATATAATTCATTCGCAAAGGAGAAGTCGAGCAGCATAATTGAATACACCAAATTAAATGAATTACCCAAAAGCGGGAATTTGAGACTTGCCTTCCTAAAACGTAAGTTTAATAATGTTTATGATTTTAAACAGTTTTTACATTTCATTTATATTTATGTAGATAAAACCACTAAAGCCCAAATTACAATAGCGCGTAGTCAGCAGCAGTGTGTGCTGCCATAATCAGCTGATCTTTTAGAATGCACTGTTTGTTATGGTGTTGATTACATTTGGTCAGCAGCAGTCTGCAGTGCTGTTTCATTTAGCCCTGTTTCTAAATTCACTGTGCTGTATTCAGATTGAGAGCGAGACAAAGAGAGTGAGCAAATAAATGAGAAGCTAAAATACACAAGTAGAACAAAGCTAAATGGTGGTTGTAATTTGTGGCTGCCTACGCTGAATTGTAATTATAACGACAGCAACATGTTGTGCTGACAGTAATCAGCTGATACTGTTGCTGACTACGCGCTATTGTAATTTGGGATTAAGACGCAGAAGAATGTGTTAGTAGCCTCAAATACCAGGGTTTCAAAAAATATTGTGATTTCAAAACCAAAAGGATTCTACTGGTAAGTATACATAAATATATGAAATATTTTAATTGAATTCTTAATGAAAATATTTTACAGACTGATTAAGATTTGGATGCTACATCTGATGATCGTCAAAATAAGGGAATTTCTATAGATAAAAAAGATTTAAAGGTAATTATTTCAAATATTTTAAGCAATTGAACGAATTTCAAAAATTTTATTTATAAACTTTTTTTGTTCAGGATAATGCTGTTGTTATATTAATGTACAGTGTACACTGAACCAAAAAGGTGCATAAATACAATGAAAAAGTTCATTTTTACAACGAATTTGTGCACTAATTTTGACCCTATGTACAGGTTCATTGAAACAATGTATTGCCATACATTAATATTAAAATTCAATGTACACGTTCATTGATTAAATTTATTCTTACATTGAATTAATGAACACATTCATTAAATAAAATAAATAATTCCAGTGAACAGTACATTGATTTCAATGAATTCATATTTTGTCCCAATGAAACTATACATTAAAAATGTATTATAATAATAGGTTTGTTCTGTATTTTTGGTTTTTATTTTATTTTAAATTAAATAATTAAATTATATTACATTGAGTTAATATAAGAAAAAATAAAATATAAATATAAAATTATTACATTTCACTAACAAATGTAAGTAAACAAAATGCATGTTACAGATGTGATCGTGTGTGCTTTGTCATTTATAATAATATAGTAATTCCTGTTGTCCTCTATATTGCTCAATGTTGGTATGGAATATCCATTTAGATGCCACATTAATATAACAACAGCATTATCCTGAACAAAAAAAGTTTATAAATAAAATTTTTGAAATTCGTTCAATTGCTTAAAATATTTGAAATAATTACCTTTAAATCTTTTTTATCTATAGAAATTCCCTTATTTTGACGATCATCAGATGTAGCATCCAAATCTTAATCAGTCTGTAAAATATTTTCATTAAGAATTCAATTAAAATATTTCATATATTTATGTATACTTACCAGTAGAATCCTTTTGGTTTTGAAATCACAATATTTTTTGAAACCCTGGTATTTGAGGCTACTAACACATTCTTCTGCGTCTTAATCCCAAATTACAATAGCGCGTAGTCAGCAACAGTATCAGCAAAAATGATCAGCTGATTACTGTCAGCACAACATGTTGCTGTCGTTATAATTACAATTCAGCGTAGGCAGCCACAAATTACAACCACCATTTAGCTTTGTTCTACTTGTGTATTTTAGCTTCTCATTTATTTGCTCACTCTCTTTGTCTCGCTCTCAATCTGAATACAGCGCAGTGAATTTAGAAACAGGGCTAAATGAAACAGCACTGCAGACTGCTGCTGACCAAATGTAATCAACACCATAACAAACAGTGCATTCTAAAAGATCAGCTGATTATGGCAGCACACACTGCTGCTGACTACGCGCTATTGTAATTTGGGCTTTAGTGGTTTTATCTACATAAATATAAATGAAATGTAAAAACTGTTTAAAATCATAAACATTATTAAACTTACGTTTTAGGAAGGCAAGTCTCAAATTCCTGCTTTTGGGTAATTCATTTAATTTGGTGTATTCAATTATGCTGCTCGACTTCTCCTTTGCGAATGAATTATATTTATGTATTTTATTAATTCGATTTATAACTAATTTACTTTTTAATTATTTTCGTTTTCAACACAACACAGATTTTTTTAATTTTTTTCTTTTGTTTAAAATGCGTCATTTCTTGTTAAGAGATAAAAGAAAACTGAGTGGTATTTGTTTTCGTTTTACTTTATTTCCCGTTAGAAAGCATTTATTTTAATATAATTTAATGAAATATTTCATTGGTTCAATGCTTTAGTTCATTGCGTAATGATTCTTCTTAATTAAATCAATGTAATAGTACATTGAATAAATTAATTCAATGAATTAATACATTAAATCAAATAACTGATTTAGTTATTGTATTAAGAAATAAATTTAATGAATGGTTTCAATGTAATGTTCATAATAGCGTTAATTTTTTCATTGAATTTTAATGAATGTTTTCATTGAAACAATAAATTCGTACATAGAATTAATAAATTCTTGGAAAAAATTAATGAATTTCATTTAATGTACTTCATTCATTGAAAATACTTATTTCAGTGTATAATCCTGAAAATGTCAGGAAAAATAATATGATAACAATAAAAATCCATCCGAAAATTCTTAAAAAAATATACAAACTAAACTTTTCCGATACTTAATCAGAGTTAAAGATCTGAAGCCGTTGGAATCTGATGGGGTACTATTGATTATAGTATTAAATTATTAAAGAGACAAAAAATTAAATACACTCCCTGGACGATGTGCAAAATCAGTTTTCGATAAGATTTGAAGAACAAAGAGTATAGCAAACCAACAAATAAAACCAGAACCGTCTTAAAAAAATATAACATATTTTAAAAACTTTTGTATTTCCGCTCTCATTGTAAAAATGAACTTTTTCATTGTATTTATGCACCTTTTTGGTTCAGTGTACACTGAACCAAATTTCGTAGGTAATATTGAAGAAAATTTCTCGTAGAATTTTAACGGAAAAAATATTCAAATTAACAGATTACTTCTTCAAATCAATAGAATTTTTTTTCAAATCAACAAATTTTCTTCAAATCTACTAAAAATCTTTTGTCAAAAATATTTTTTTTGTAAAATATGTTGATTTGAATAAAATTTCGTTAAAAAATTGACGAAAAATCTGTTAAATCGGCGAAAATTTAGATAAATTGACAGTAACTATTAAACAATTGGCAGTAAGAACAAGCGCGAATTTTATTCGGCCCTGCCGAATCTATATACCCGTCATCAACTTTTTCAAATTTTACATTATATGGGAGGGGACGGTAAAGTGGGCGGACCACGCCCATTTTTTGTTTCCGAGTTTACATTTGTCCTTGAACTATTTGAACACAATTTCGTTGATTTTAACTCAGAATCGAACCAGGACCCAGAAAATATATACTTTGTGGGGTCTTAGACGACTCCTTCGATATATTACACACGGAATGACAAAATCAATATACCCCCATCTTTTTGATGGTGGGTATAAAAACAACACACAATTTTGTTCAATTTAACACCCGAAAAATAACTTAATTTGAATAAATTATCTGTTAAATTAAGTAATACTTTTAGCAAATTTTAAAATTTACTAATATTTTGTAGTCAATTTGAATAAAATTCTTCAAATTGAAGAAATTTCTTCAAATTTACTAAAGACATGTAGAATTGAATAAAATTCTTCAAAATAAGTTTGAACATCTTTTCATACAATTACAGATTTTGATAATATATAAAAAATATAAAAATATATATTTCTGTTATTGTATTACTTATTTAGGTTTTACTAGAAATTATTAACTGTTCTATATATTTTAATGAACGATATTTATTCTAATAAATAAACTAAAATGAAGTAGTAAAAATAAATACAAATTCTTCAATATGATTAAGAAATTTAGTAAACTTTACTAAAGACATGTAAAATTGAAAAAATTTTGGTAAAATTATCAATTTTTTTTTAGTCAAATTGAATAATATTCTTCAATTTGACTAAATATTTAAAATTTACTAACGACATGTAGAATTGAAGAAATTTCTTTAGTATTAACTAATTTATTTTAGCAAATTAAATAAAATACTTCAAATTGACGAAATTTCTTCAAATTTACGAAAGACATGAAAAATTGAATACATTTCGTTAATTTAATTTTAATTTTAGTCAAATTGAAGAAACATGTGTAGAACTGAGCGTAAGGAAATTTGGAGGAATTTTTATAATTTTCACGGTAATGTTAAAGATTTAAAATTTTTAATATTTTAAGTGTATTTACTTATTTTATAAATTATTTTGATAGCAAATATAAACAAATTAAATTAATCAACTGCCAGAACACGGTCATCATTATCTCAAGGAGCCGTTTTGGATTATGGAGAACTACACAACAAAAAGTTCATTGGAAAACCTAAAAACAAACCTACTACAAGTAAGCACAAATGATAAATATTTTTTGTACTTTGTATATAAACTTTTTTATTTCTATTTTCGTTCTCTTTCCTTTTTTATATGTTGCTATAGATCATCCTGAAATAAACTTAAAAAATATTCAGATAAATCTGTATGGGCTGAAATTAATGGCAGTCCACCGATTGTTGGTTACTGAGTGAGTGCACATCTAACATACTTAATAAATGGTACAGAAATAGTTTGTTATATAAAATAAAATTTTTAATAAATGTAAATTTTTTTATTTTCTCAGGTCGATATCGATTAAACACTTGTACTAAAATATGGATTGTTTCCATTCGAATTATAAAGATTTTTCATAAAACATCATCTCATACAGCGATCATATCAAGGATCCAGCAAACAAACTTTTGTAACAAAATATGAAACAAATAGATAATATACCTGAATTTGTATCTATGTGAATGTGAATATTTACCCAGCAAAAAAGGAACTGAAAAAGAGCTGAAAAAGTCATGTTAGCATTGGAAGAGCTGCAGAAGTTCTTTTTTTAACATGGTTATCATTGGTAGGATGTTCTTCTTTTATGCTTCTTATTAATTTCTTTTGAAGTACTTCATTTCATCGGCATGTCGAATAATTCAAAAGTGGAAATTATTCGAAATCGATCGGTTTTTTTTAAGTTAAAAAACGGGTTAACCTATTTCCAGTTTCGGATTTTGAATAAATACACTATACCAGGGGCTATTGGATCCCGAGGTACTACATTGTGTTAGGTCTCTCTCTCCTAGACCAAAGCAATGTTACAGGCCCATCTTATAGAATTAGAACCGGCACCTATCACTCAAGAACAGTCCAGTGAAATGTTTTGTGTAAGTTCCTTTCCCTCTAGGGATTGAACAAAAAAGAGTTCATTGATTTTACCTTTAATCGCTGTATATAATTCCATAAATAATTATGTCCAAAAAATTTGTATCTATATTTTATCAAGTACACATTGGCTATAATATTTATTATAGAGTATATTTTTCCTAAAAGTTAATAAAAGCTGCTGAATTAACTGAAATAAAAGTAGAGTATGAGAAAATAAACAAAAATTTGCTGATACAAATTATGATCACATTTTTATTTGCCTATGAATTTAATATTGATATTATTTTAAGCAAATTGAACTCCCAATATATATAGAACAGGACACGCGCCTTCAATGAAGCTAAAACTGAGCACTACCAAAAAAAATGTACGAACAAATAAAATTAAAATCAACATTATTTTTATTATTATTGCACAACATTTACGAGATAAAATGTTAAAAAAGTAACAATAAGATACATACCCAACTAAATAATATATACATATAAATATTTACAAGTTTTTCTTGCTTCATGGATGAACATGTATCAGTTCCTAATTCCATTGGGTAAAGTAAATTGATTTTAAATGTTAATTTTATGGAAATTAAATGAAAGTGTAGCGAAAATAAAATAATTTTTATGTTTTTATTTGTAATTTCGCGTAGTTTTTTTATGCCAGAAATCTAAGTAGGCAAACGATTTATTATCCACTTTCATCAGCAAAACTAAACACAAATATTTTCTATACGAATGTTTGAAAACTAATGTTATTGCCAATAAATCAAATATTTAATATTTATATTAAAATGGACTTTCTACTTATTACAATTACAACTATTATTGCTATCATTACAAATTTAAAAAAAAATTATTGTAATTATTAATTATTTCGTAAAATATAAATTAAATTTCAATAACAACCTTTCTCGGTTAGACTTGGATAAAATAGCCAATACCTTCTAAAATTTAAATTAACTTGATAACCGATGACACATAGATCAAATGTTATGTACACTGTGTAAAACTGCGCATAAAATGTTAATCGGTATTAATTAGATACCTTTGTGAGCAAAGATACATACAAAGTATAACACAAGGCAACAAATTTGAAAGGCTTGAAAAACCATTTTACTATTATGGTTCCAGTAGTCCAAATATGGCCCAAATTTTAAATTCTATGGAGAGGTTTTTTTTTTAAATTTTTTTATGTAAAATTATAATTTTTTTGGACGTTTTTCCACATAATTAATCATAACTCAAAAAGTGCTAGTCCGATATTATTGAAATAAACTTAGAAAAATTTCTATTTACAAAGCCTTTAATCCCTTTATGCATTGCTTTTCAATAGGCTCAGTAGTTTCGGAGTTATAATAAAAAAATTAAGCAAAAAATATACTTTATACGTGAAAATATCAAGTTTTTTTGTTTTAAAAAAATTATTAAAAATCGAAAACGGAAAAACTGTTCATATTTATTGCTTTATAGCAAAGCCACATGTAATAGCAACACAATTATCATAAAAATCTATTGATTCTTTTCGAATTTAATCGCAATTAAATGAATTCGCTCATTTTCACATAATTTTAGTTTTCTCCACTTATGTTGTCATAACTTAAAAACAACTTGTCCGATTTTGTTAAACTAAATTTACAAAAATGTTGGCTAACAATATCTTTAAATGATATATACAATTGTTTTTGATGCGATCAATAGTTTCAAAGTTATAAATAAAAAATTTTTAGGCAAAAAATATAAACTTAGTAAAAACAAGCGCGAATATTCGGACCGGCCGAATCTATATACCCACTATCAACTTTTTCAAATTTTACGCTATATGGGAGGGTAAAGTGAGCGGACCATGCCCATTTTTTGTTTCCGAGTTTACATTGGTCCTTGAAGTATACGTATAAAATTTCGTTGTCGTACATGCTTTTGTTGAAAAAATATCAGCAGAAAACTATAAAACGGACACCCTGTGCTTCTAGTTTTTAGCCCATAACTTTTTTGTTTGTTAACCGAAACATCTTACTACGTTGTCCCGTTCGAGACCTATCCTGCTCTCAACAGAGGGACATAATCAGATAGACTCAGAATCTAACCAGAACCCAGAAAATATATACTTTGTGGGGTTTTAAATGATTTTTTCGATATGTTACATACGGAATGACAAAATCAATATACCAAAGTATATATTTTCTGGGTCCTGGTTCGATTCTGAGTCGATCTAGATATGTCCGTCCGTCTGTTGAAAGCAGGATAGGGCTCGAACGGGATAACGTAGGGGGACGAAATTTGCACAAAAATTTGTCTTATATAATTTCTTTTACACTCTCGGTGTGGATAGACGTGTTTTTACATCGCTCTCATAAATAATTTGTTTAGTGAAGTGTTGTGAAATTATCAAACAATAGTTAATGACAAGATAAGTAAAAGGCTAATGGACGCTAAACCTTATTAAATATTAGTTATTTAAACTCCACAAAAATTAAAATATATACATTTTTTATACCCTTCACCACAGGTGTAAAGGGTATATATAAGTTTGTCATTCCGTTTGTAATTCCCACAATTTTCGTCGGAGAGCAAAAACGTTAACATTTTCGGGATCCTTGTAAGAAATGATGACGATAGGACCATGTCCGTCCGTCCGTCCGTCCGTTTATGAAGCCCACCGATAACTGACATATATAATATATATGTCAAACGATCGGAAATGCTTTCGAGAATTTTGTTATTAGAATTCAGCAAGATCGGTTCATACAATGCGGAGATATGTTAAAAAAACCGGTTTTTAGAACCGGTTTTCCAGTTTCTGAAGCCTCTGTATATACTAGAGACTTCGTTTTTACAAAGAAGTCTCGGACATTTTTTTCCGAATTTTTGTTCTGAAAAAATGAAATAAATCGGTTCAATAATAACTGAGATATGGGACAAAACGCATTTTTTTATTTTTTGAAGCCCTGGTTTAAGCTATAGATTTTTATTTTTATACAGATCGGTCACAAATATTTTTATAAAATTTCGGTTTTTTGAATCAGCATAATCGGTTTATAAATGGCGGAGATATGCTTTAAAACCCGGTTTTTGGAACCGGTTTTTCAGTTTCTGAAGCCTTTACATATACCAGGTACTTCGAATTTTTAAAGGGGGCTCGGAAATTATTTTCTGAATTTTTGTTCCGAAAAAATTAAATAAATCGGTTCAGTAATAACTGAGATATCGGGGAAAACGAATTTTTTATTTTTGAAGCCCTTGTTCAAGCTACAGATTTTTATTTTTATATAGATCAGTCATAAATGTTTTTACAAAATTTCGTTTTTTATCAATCAACAGAGTTATGGCCGAAAAACAAATCTGTTAAGAATATAAATACACACACAAACATGTATATTAAGCATTGTAATGACTATTAGTGACGTTTTTTTGTTTTTTGTATAGACAAGTAGTTTAGTTAGAAACAGCAGTAATATAATGAATAACAGTGTTGTTGTTGTTCTTTGTATATGCAGTATTCGGCACAGCCGAATCTTTTTTCTATTTCATTTAAATTAGAAATTATATATTTAATGCCTATAGAAAAGAAAGAAAATAATAAGCATAGTAAAATAATAAAGTACTCGCACATCTACAAAAACAAAAATTGCTTGTATTTTGTTAGTGTAAAACTACTGCCCACAATGTCAGAATGCTTTGAACGGAAAAATGAGAGAACGAAAGAGAGCAAGAGAAAAAAACTCAAAAAATATTTTACATGTGAATACAAAAACAATTTGACAGTGCCGCGAGGTTTGCCAATGAAAAAATTGTAAAACAGCTGGTCTTACGAGTATACTTTATTATTAGGCCCAATTTTGACGATGATGGTTTTGCATCTGATGGTTTTAGTTTGTAGGCAAGAGGTGTAAAGAAGCAAGAGGGGTAAGAAAACAAGCACGAATCGTGATTTCGTGTGTGTTTTTTATGTTTCTTATTTACAGCATTCGCACTTTTCTTATGTTGCTTTATTTATTTTCGCTTTTCAGGGTGTAAAGATCGTCGCTATGATGCTTAAACTTATATAAGTGTTACCATATGGAAAAATTGTGATATACAAAATTTAACAAGTAAAATTTCTATTTTATACACAAAATTAAAAAAATGTGTAATATTGTTTTTTTAAATCATTCATAAAGGCAATAAAAAGAAATAATTATTGAAATAAAAGTAATTTTATCCCAAATATGAAGGAAAATAATTTTTATTTTATAATTTATATGAAGAAATATACATATAAATTTTGTTGTATAGTTAAATTATTTTATTGTTAACATTAATTAATTCATTAATAAATGATGTAATTAATATGCTTTCTTAGTAAAATGGAATAATTATTGAATTAAAAATACTTTTTTCCTCTTAAATAAAGTTCTATTGACAACGGCAACACTAACATAAAATTTCAAACAATCATGCTCAAAATCATCGTCAAAACGTACGAGATTTTACAAAGATTGCTTAAAAGAAAATAAAAGAAAACATCATGACTGGACAATCATCACAAGAAAACAAATATACAAATATATAACAAATATATATAGTGTTTGTGTTTATGAGTTGCTCTAACTCTCAATTAAGTGAGAGGAGACTCAGTACAAACGGGAAAAATGCGTACATTGTATTGAGCTCCCCGAACAACAATAATAACAATAATATTAAAAACTGCATATATGATCCACAGAAAAACAAAAACTACCTAACAGCAAAACCAATAAATGAGAGATCTCTTTCTCCAACAACAATTACTTGTGCGCCAAATTGTGTAGCACAAAAGAAAATCCAAAAAATAAACAAATAACTGATTTAATGGTTGACAAAAAAAAGTAATATACAAGACAGTAACAATATAAACAGTACAAATAATAATATTTAACCTGGTGATACCAATACCGTTGATAAAAGTGCATTAATAAATGTTAATAGTGAAGCAATTTCTCCGTCATTGCCAATATTGAAAAACACTGGTGCCATACCAAAAATTAAAAATTAGTGAGTTCGGATATTAATGGGAAAGTTCTAACAGGGATGGACCGATATATTACCATGACTAAACGTAAGTCCAGTCCTAGGACATTAAACATTGAACCGAATCCTAAACAATGGAAAAATTCGGTAAGTCAAAACCGTTTTGCAATTCTTGATAACCAAGATAATGAAGCAGTACCCACAAAGCCTGTCAAAGACTTAAAGCCACCACCCCTTTATTTGCGCGAGCCAACTACTAACCAGAGTTTAAAAATTAGTAAATAGTTTTTTCTTTTCTACGACAGCCCATTTTGAAAATATGCATAATTAACATTTTTTGATGTGAAACATACTAAAAATATACCACAATCAACGAGCGCCATATATGTTTTCACTTGTACATTTACATATTTTTATTTTCAAAATATATGTTGAACAAAAATTATACAAAACAAAAATATGCAACATGACCAGTACGAACTGCGTAAAATATTTCAGCTTGTGCATTTTTTACTGCGAAGTAAATGTGTACGAATAAACGAAGACTTGCGAAGCTGACAAGTTGAATATATGCGTGCAAAATATGTGAAAAAATATGTTGAAAAAATATGCAAAAAAATATGTTGGAAAAATATTCTTGTGCTTGGACATCATTAGTAATGTATAAACAGAAACAAAATTAATTAGAATTTAAAACAGAAATAAACAAAAACAAAGATGTTTGTTTTTGGGTATTTCTGTATTGGGTATGATGACATAGAAATAGAATAACTAAATAAATGTGAACAATAATTATGAAATAATATGTTTGTTCTTTCCTACACATCTTCAAAAATTATCGCTATTTATACATGGAATTAGAGTAAAAAAATTAAAATAATAAAAGCATAATTTAGTTACATATGTATGTAAGTATGTATATATTATAATTTAAGTCGGAGTTATTAGTTAAAATAAATCAATTACTATATTGTGAAATTTGTTTCTGCGAGAAATTAATGGACAAATTGTTTCACAGAAAAAAGACACTATATTAGTAAATAATTTATTCAATAATTTTTTGTTTTAATTTTCAACTAAGTTATTAAAAATTTAAAAATATTAAAAACAGAAATACTATGTTTTCAAAAAAAAAAAATCATTAAATCAAATCAAGATTATTGAATGAATAAAAAATTTTATTGAAAAAAGATCTTACTTAAATTTTTTGATTTTTGATTTTTTTGATTTTATTTTAATTTAATTGATTTTATTTTAATTTCTTAGGCGACATATAAAATTTAAATTTGGTTCACTTACTCCTAGTCTCCACGCAGACATTTTTGTGTCCGCAATTGTCAAATTCTATCTCTCTCTTCAAAATGTTACGTGTGGACCAATAAGAAATCTATTGCGCAATCTATTTCGCAATAAATTTTTAAACACAAAGCTGAGCAATAATGTTTAACATAAGCTGTCAAATTTATTGTTATTTTTTAAAATTTTGATTATATTAGCAAAACAAAGATAAAAAATGCGTTAATTTTGTTTTAAAAGGACAAATAAAAAATAAAAACCGAGAATAAAATAAAATTTTCCTTAAAAAAGACAAATTAAAATGTTAATTTCTCATGTACGTTTTCTCCACCCCTTAACATAAAGTTGGAAATAAAAGCTTTTTCCTCTTATTCTGCCGACGTTATTTCTTGCGTTAGGAAATAAAAACGTCTGCGTGGAGACGTAGAGTTACGGAGCCATATTTGGAAATTTTTTGCAGTAAGCGGAGATAAGCATATTTATGCGTCATTTTCAAAAATTTGTTTAATCTATCCAGAGATTTGTGAAGCTTCCAGTCTTGGTGGAATATTAAAATTAAGCTCTCTTCTTATTAAGCTATGCCTACTTCTTGTGATCTAACTTTACATTCTAGAAAAATAAACTTTATTTATAAAACAAAAACTTGACGATCGAAATTCGCCAATAATATTTTATTTTATATATGAATTCTAGGATTGCTCTTGAACATTTATTCACGGCATTAAACAAGTGCTATAAGCGAATGTGTTTTAGAAGTTTCTAAACAAGCCTAGAGGAAACCGTGATCGATATATAACATATAGTAATCAGTTTATTCTGTAGATTTTTTAAAATTAAAATGATTCGTATATCTCATATAGATATGATTTCAAGATTATTTAAAATTCAACCATTATGCTGTGTAATTCTGTGCACATTTACCTTTCAGGGTATAATAAATCAGGTGGCATTTTATTCTCTAAAATATATAGCATATATTTATGCTTCGGAATTATCGCTACAAAAATTCTTCATAACTATAAATTGTTTTCAACTTGACAAATTTCATTTAAACTTATAACTTGAAAAGTTAAGTTTACAAATATCTTGACATTCAAGTTCATTTAAGTCCATCTGGTAACCCTAATCCTAAATGAGTTTTTAATTTTTTATCGGAGGGCGGAAATACGTTGTTAATAATTATACTTACTTAAAAACTCTTTGTCCTTCAAATTCTGGCAAAAGCAAATTTTATTTTTTTCCACTCACCTTATAATCGTTAAATCGATCGCTTTGATTTTAATTGTATGTTGTTATCCTTATCAACATAAACAATACATGCTAAAATACATTGGTTAATTTATATAAAACAATTTTTTCTTACTTAACATTTTATCGAGCTCCTATTTAAATTTTTAAGATTATTATAATCATCGTTATTATATCTTCGTTATCATAATACCCAATACAGAAATACCCAAAAACAAACATCTTTGTTTTTGTTTATTTCTGTTTTAAATTCTAATTCATTTTATTTCTGTTTATACATTACTAATGATGTCCACGCACAAGAATATTTTTCCAACATATTTTTTTGCATATTTTTTCAACATATTTTTTCACATATTTCGTACGCATATATTCAACTTGTCAGCTTCGCAAGTCTTCGTTTATTCGTGCACATTTACTTCGCAGTAAAAAATGCACAAGCTGAAATATTGAAATAATAAATGTACAAGTGAAAACATATATGGCGCTCGTTTATATTTTTAGTTTTTTTATAATAAAAATTTTTGTTGATGAAATATTTTTTTGATTTGCTTTCAAGCAGAGTTTAAAATTACTACTAAAATATTCAAAAAATTGCATCATTTTTCATATTACTTGAAAGCATATCAAAAAAATATTTCATCAACAAAAATTTTTATTATAAAAATACTAAAAATATACCACAATCAACGAGCGCCATATATGTTTTCACTTGTACATTTACATATTTTTATTTTCAAAATATATGTTGAACAAAAATTATACAAAACAAAAAATATACAACATGACCAGTACGAACTGCGTAAAATATTTCAGCTTGTGCATTTTTTACTGCAAAGTAAATGTGCACGAATAAACGGAGACTTGCGAAGCTGACAAGTTGAATATATGCTACGAAATATGTGAAAAAATATGTTGAAAAAATATGCAAAAAAATATGTTGGAAAAATATTCTTGTGCGTGGACATCATTAGTAATGTATAAACAGAAATAAAATGAATTAGAATTTAAAACAGAAATAAACAAAAACAAAGATGTTTGTTTTTGGGTATTTCTGTATTGGGTATTAAAACATAGAAATATAATAACGATGATTATAATAATCATAAAAATTTAAATAGGAGCACAATAAAGTGTTAAATAAGAAAAAATTGTTTTATACAAATTAACCAATGTATTTTTGCATGTATTGTTTATGTTGAAAAGGATAACAACTAGGGTTTGGGGTCTGAGAATTTCCGGGCGGGAAATCCAGGGAATTCCCGGAAATTTTTCGTCGGTAAAATAGGAATCCCGCATGGTCCCAATTTAGAGTACGGGAACAAAGCTAATATTATACAAAATTATTCAAAAAATATTTTCTAAGCTAATTCTTAACAGATTTGAATAGAAGAAAATTTGAATGATTCAAAATATTTTTTAAGCTTGAATTGTATAATTGGTAGTGAATTCTTTAAGCAATTAATTCTTGTGAAGTCAAAGAATTTAAGTCTATGAATTAAATTGTTATGAAAGCTTTAAAGAAATGACTGAGAAAATAAATTTAATTCGATTTTGAGAAGTGAATTAAAAAATTAAACCTTTGGAATCTTTGCTTACAATAAGCACTTATTTTACTCGTATGAAATGCTTAAAATAGTTAAAATTTTTAATTGGTTTACAGTATACTTTGCATTAATACCAAAAATATTTTCAAATATATTATGCTGTAAATGTAAAACCTTCAAAATGTTGAAGTCTTTAGGTTTTTGAAATGTAATTTTTATTTGTAGTTTTATTTATAGTAAATTTTATTAAATTTTTCGTTTTTAATTTTTTGAAAAATATTTTAATAAAGAAAATTGAAAACATGACATTTAATAATACTTTCCTTAATACATTTTTTGATATTATTATAGAAAATGAAAATCTGGTATTAACATAAAGTATTATAGTGTAAAACCACCATAACTAATCATAAATTTGATTTATAATGTTGTTTTATAGTATTAAATAAAAAAAATTACATTCTTTATAAGAAATCATTGCTTTTTTTTAAATTAAATTTCCCGGAAAAATCGAATTTTTTATTCCCGTTTCCCGGGAAACAAAAAATCACGGGAAACCCCAAACCCTAATAACAACATACAATTAAAATCAAAGTGATTTAAGGTTTATAACGTGAGTGGAAAAAAAATAAGGAAAAAGGAAAATTATAATGCAAACTTTGGGATGACAAATTTACCAACAAAATCATGTGTATGTATGGAAAACAAAGATGAAACAAATAAAAAACCACATTACAGTACGAATTGTGTTGAGAATAATAAAATGTTCAAAATAATTGTAGAATTACAAAATACTGCTGAATTTTTGTTGTTTCATATACGAATTTATAAATAATTTGTTTATATAAAAGTCCTAATTATAAATAGTAACATAACTTTTGTGAAGACTTTTTGCTTTCTGGTCACCTGTAATTTATTAATAAAATTCTTTCAGATAATTATTTCATTATTAATTCTGCACAAAATCAGCCACATTCAGAATGAAAATATATATTTTTCTCTATTATTCAGGGTTTTGCTTTGGGTCATTTTTCGGAAGCCTCCGAAATTCTTAAAAAAATATTTATGTGAATAACATTTAAATATTTTAATATAATTTGTAAACTTAACTTCAAGTTATAAGTTCAAATGAAATTTGTCAAGTTGAAAACAATTTATAGTTATGAAGATTTTTTGTAGCGATAATTCCGAAGCATAAATATACGCTATATATTTTAGAGAATAAAATGCCACCTGATTTATTATACCCTGAAAGGTAAATGTGCACAGAATTACACAGCATAATGGTTGAATTTTAAATAATCTTGAAATCATATCTATATGAGATATACGAATCATTTTAATTTTAAAAAATCTACAGAATAAACTGATTACTATATGTTATATATCGATCACGGTTTCCTCTAGGCTTGTTTAGAAACTTCTAAAACACATTCGCTTATAGCACTTGTTTAATGCCGTGAATAAATGTTCAAGAGCAATCCTAGAATTCATATATAAAATAAAATATTATTGGCGAATTTCGATCGTCAAGTTTTTGTTTTATAAATCAAGTTTATTTTTCTAGAATGTAAAGTTAGATCACAATTCGAATCTGGCAATCATAGCTAGGATTTGAAGTAGACATAGCTTAATAAGAAGAGAGCTTAATTTTAATTTTCCACCAAGTCTGGAAGCTTCACAAATCTCTGGATAGATTAAACAAATTTTTGAAAATGACGCATAAATACGCTCACTGCCAAAAATTTCCAAATATGGCTCCGTAAGTAAACCAAATTTAAATTTTCTATGACGCCTAAGATAAAGTTGCTACGGAAATTATACTTATGTAGAAGATATAGATTGAAATTAAAATAAAATCAAACAATTTAAGTAAGATATTTTTCAATAAAATTTTTAATTCATTCAATCATCTTGACTTGATTTAATGATTTATTTTTTATTTATTTTTTTATTTTTTTTTTTTTTTTTTTGAAAACATAGTATTTCTGTTTTTAATATTTTTAAATTTTTAATAACTTAGTTGAAAATTAAAACAAAAAATTATTGAATAAATTATTTACTAATATAGTGTCTTTTTTCTGTGAAACAATTTGTCCATTAATTTCTCGCAGAAACAAATTTCACAATATAGTAATTGATTTATTTTAACTAATAACTCCGACTTAAATTATAATATATACATACTTACATACATATGTAACTAAATTATGCTTTTATTATTTTAATTTTTTTACTCTAATTCCATGTATAAACCAGCAAGCAAGCGGTTTAAGTTAAATAGCGATAATTTTTTAAGATGTGTAGGAAAGAACAAACATATTATTTCATAATTATTGTTCATATTTATTTAGTTATTCTATTTCTATGTCATCATACCCAATACAGAAATACCCAAAAACAAACATCTTTGTTTTTGTTTATTTCTGTTTTAAATTCTAATTCATTTTATTTCTGTTTATACATTACTAATGATGTCCACGCACATGAATATTTTTCCAACATAT
This sequence comes from Protophormia terraenovae, assembly GCA_951394005.1. NCBI lineage: Eukaryota > Metazoa > Arthropoda > Insecta > Diptera > Calliphoridae > Protophormia > Protophormia terraenovae. Next base: position 153,811,092 of record OX596074.1, read on the forward strand.
TTTTTTGCATATTTTTTCAACATATTTTTTCACATATTTCGTACGCATATATTTAACTAGTCAGCTTCGCAAGTTTTCGTTTATTCGTGCACATTTACTTCGCAGTAAAAAATGCACAAGCTGTTGCATATTTTTGTTTTGTATAATTTTTGTTCAACATATATTTTGAAAATAAAAATATGTAAATGTACAAGTGAAAACATATATGGCGCTCGTTGATTGTGGTATATTTTTAGTATGTTTCACATCAAAAAATGTTAATTATGCATATTTTCAAAATGGGCTGTCGTAGAAAAGAAAAAACTATTTACTAATTTTTAAACTCTGCTTTCAAGTAATATGAAAAATGATGAAATTTTTTGAATATTTTAGTAGTAATTTTAAACTCTGCTACTAACGCTCTTGTAAACAAGTTGTCCCAGCTAGTAGGCAAAACTAAATTTTACGTAGTCTCTCTACGTAAAGGTAATGTTTCTGAAACAAAAGTTCAGACATACACAGAAAAAGATTTTAGAATCATAGTTGATAGCTTCGATAGTGAGAACAAGAATTACTATACCTATCAACTAAAAAGCGCAATGGGTTTAAAAGTAGTTATTAAAGGTATTGACAGTTGAGTACCAACTAATGAGATAAAAGAAGCTCTCGAGTCTGAAGGCTTTGAAGTGAAGTCCGTTCACAACATAATAAATAGAAATAAAATACCTCAACCACTTTTTAGAGTTGAAATCACATATAACTCTTCCCAACTGAAGAAAAAGGGTGCTATTCACCCCATATATGGTTTAAGATATCTTCTAAATCGCAAGATTACAGTAGTGTGCTTAAACTGTCAAGAATTTGGACACACAAAGTCCTTTTGTAAGTTACCACCGGTTTGTGTAAGATGTGGAGATATCCACAAAGGTCTGGAATGCCCACATTCAAAATTAGACATCAATGCTAGAAAATGTAGCAATTGTGGCCAGAATCATACTGCAAATTACCGTGGTTGTCCAGTTTACCTACGAATTAAAGAAACAACAGAAACAAAAAGACCTATATATGCTCAATATCAGGAATCGAATTTTCCAAATCTACCCACTTCTAGCGCACAATATAGAAGTAATATAAATATAAATGAACAACAATCATCGTATGCTCATACGGTCAAAAAGGGTTCAATTACCCAAACGAAAATGAAAGGAAATGATGCTCTATCATTTCAAAATGCATTTAATAAGGGTTCAGCAACTCCCAACCAAACTCAAAAAATGGGCTCAGTTACCCAAATAAAATACAATAATGAAAATAATGTCCCATTATTTTCATATGCACATGCATTGAAAGAGGGTTCAGCAATTTCCAATACGAATTCTCAATTGAAAATTTAATTCAAACCATGAATAGCTTCATGACGAATATGCAAAATATGTTGCAACAACTAATGCAAAACCAAAGCATGCTCATGCAGATTTTGCTTAGTAAAAAATGAAATCATTGAGAATATGTTACTGCAACGCCAACGGCCTTAGCCAACATAAATATGAAGTACAACAATTTTTACTTATGCAAGAAATTGATGTGCTATTATTATCCAAAACTCACTTTACAGAATAGAATTGTTTTAGAATAAATGGCTAATACACCTACGACACAAAGAATCCAAGTGGTAGGGCATGTGGCGGCACTGCAATCTTAATCCGTAATGATATAAAGCATTTTCCTATGCCAGAATACAAAACGGATCATATCCAGGCCACTTCAGTAAATATACCTTATATTAAAACAACAATATCGTCCGTATATTGTCCTCCAAAATACAATATCTATCGAGATCAGTTTCTTGACTACTTTTCCACCTTAGGTCCAAGATTTATTGCAGCAGGAGACTATAATGCTAAACATACATTTTGGGGCTCTCGCTTTATTATAACCAAGGGGTAGGCAACTATTCGATGCAATGTCATTCAACAAACTAGACTCCATATCTAGTAGCCAACCTACTTACTGGCCTGCAGACATCAATAAGATTCCTGACCTTATTGACTTTTCAATAATCCGAAATATAAAACGCGAATTTATATCAGTGATCCCTTCACTGGATCTCTCGTCGGATCATTCGCCTACTATACTGAGACTAATTAATAATCCAATTCAACTAGAAACCCAAAGCACTCGTTTTCCAAACAAGACAACAAACTGGTTAAAGTACAAAATGTACATAAGCTCACACTTACCACAAAATATTTCACTGAGAAGTGAAAATGAAATACAATCTGCCGTTAATATTTTCACAGACATCCTAACTAATGCTGCTATAGTATCTACACCTCCCTGTTTCTCAGGAAGGCAAAGATATAATAAATGTTCTTCCAATGTCGAAAATCTTATTAGGGAAAAAAGAAAATTAAGGCGTCAATGGCAAGAATCTCGATCACCAATTGTCAAGACTAAACTTAATCAATGCATCCGAAAATTACGCTTCGCACTGAAGAATCAAAATAAATTCGAATTGAAAACATATCTGCAAAACTTAGATCCCACTAAGAAAACGTTTTCACTCCAAATGACACAGGCTCAACTCTTAGGCCTGTAGTAGTTAGCGACCGTACTCCCAATCCAATAAAGTTCCGGCTCTCTGCCGTGAAGTCAGCAGTAAAAGGTCTAAAGGCAGGAAAATCTCCTGGAACGGACAAAATTACCAGTACTATGATTTGTTTCTTGCTAAACTCGGCTCTAAGATTTATTTTATTTATTTTCAATGCCATTTTACGTACTGGCTATTTTCCATGTACATGGAAATTGTCAGAGATAGTAATGATACCCAAACCCGGAAAAGACGTCACTCAAGTAACGTCTTACCGTCCAATAAGCCTACTATCAATTTTTTCAAAATTGTTTGAGAAATTGCTCCTTGAGAGCCTATTATTACATCTTACTACCTAACCATCAGTTTGGTTTTAGAAAAAAACATGGTACTATTGAACAAGTTCATCGAATTACAAATCTCATAAGAAGAGGTTTCGAGAGCAAGCAGTATTGCTCAGCATTATTTATTGACATATCTCAAGCTTTCGATAAAATGTGGCACGAAGGACTTATACATAAAATTACCACATTACTTCCACAAAACGTTCATAAGTTACTAAAAACTATATATTAAATAGATAATTTCAAATTAGATCAAAAGACGTGATTTCTTCATGCAGAAAAATTTCTGCAGGTGTACCTAAAGGAAGTATTTTAGGGCCGCTTCTTTATATACTTTATACGGCAGATATGCCCACGAGCCCCATGACTCATACATGAACTTTTGCAGATGATACTGCTTTTTTAAGTGTGCACACAGATCCCGTTATAGCATCCGAGCAACTACAATCCCACATCACTGAATTGGAGAAATGGCTACACAAATGGAAAATCAATGTGAATGCTACGAAATGTGTCCACATTACATTTACTTTACGCAGGGAAAGTTGTCCTCCTATTCGAATCAACAATATCCAAATCCCTGAACAGGACAAAGTAAGGTATCTTGGAATTCACCTGGATCGGCGTCTAACATGGTCTCGTCACATAGAATCAAAACTTACACAAAACTTACACAAATTGGTCCAAGGTCGGCCCTAGACCTGGAATATAAGGTTCTCTTATATAAAGCAATAATAAAACCTATATGGTTGTATGGCATCCAGCTCTGGGGATCAGCCTCCTCAACAAACATTGAGAAAATACAGAGAAGACAGTCGAAACTTCTAAGAATAATAACAGGTGCACCATGGTACGTCAGAAATAGTAATATCCACAGGGATCTAAATATTCCTACAATTTGTAAGGAGATAAAAAATAGCTGCATAAATTACATAAAGAAATTAGCGGAACACCCAAACCCCCTTGCAAGGGATCTGCTTACATTTGAGGGTCACAGACGTCTAAGAAGATTGGAAACATTGGATCTTGGAAGATAACACTATTAATAAAAACTCTACGTTGGATTTTGCAGTGGCAATATCCACATTAATTTAAGTTTAGGTTAAGATGTTAACACTTATTGTAACTTTCTGAAAAAGAAAGATTCAATAAAAACTAATCATAAAAAAAAAATAAAAAAAAAAAATATAAGGTTTGTTTGGGATTGAAAATGGGCAAAGTCGGTTGACAAACAAAAAAGTTATGGGCTAAAATCTAGAAGCACAGGGTGTCCGTTTTATAGTTTTCTGCTGATATTTCTTCAAATAATATGAGAGTCGATATAAACTTTGATACCAAAAGTGGGCGTGGTCCGCCCACATTATCGCCCACCTCCCATATAAGGTGAAATGTCAACGAAATTTTATACAAGTAGATCAAGGATCAATGTAAACTTGGAAACAAAAAATGGGCGTGGTCCGCTCACTTTACCGCCCCCTCCCATATTGCGTAAAATTTTGAAAAAGTTGATGGTGGGCCGAATATTCGCGCTTGTTTTTACTAAGTTTATATTTTTTGATTAAAAATTTTTTATTTATAACTTTGAAACTATTGATCGCATCAAAAACAATTGTATACATCATTTAAAGATATTGTTAGCCAACATTTTTGTAAATTTAGTTTAACAAAATCGGACAAGTTGTTTTTAAGTTATGACAACATAAGTGGAGAAATTTCTAAAAAAACTAAAATTATGTGAAAATGAGCGAATTCATTTAATTGCGATTAAATTCGAAAAGAATCAATAGATTTTTATGATAATTTTGTTGCTATTACATGTGGCTTTGCTATAATGCAATAAATATGAACAGTTTTTGCCGTTTTCGATTTTTAATCATTTTTTTTTTTTTTTTTTAACAAAAAAACTTGATATTTTCACGTATAAAGTATATTTTTTGCTGAGTAGGGTGATCGACTCGGTTTTCCAACCGGTTTTTAAATCGGTTTTTTCAGTCAATGTGCTGTCGGTTTTTTCAAAATGTTCAATTTTCGAATGTCGAATAGACCGGTTTTTTTAAACACAAAAAACCGGTTTTAAAAATACCTTCTTATTTCAAAAACCATGCACTAAATATTGATATTTGAATCAAAATTTATGATTATTTTTTTTTTTTTAATATTCATAAAGTATGATTTTTATTGGCTTAAAAATATAGTTTAAGATTAAATAAATAAGTAATAATTATCCTTAATGTAATATTTTTGCACCTAATTTAAATGTTTTAGTTTTTTTTATTCAGCGAAGAAATTGTTTTTCAAAGATTTTGTTTTAAAAGAGTTTCACCTGCAGAATCCTTTCAATAAAATTGATTCTTGCTTTTTTCATATTAACCCATGGTTTCAGTTTATGCTAAGTAAATGTTAATATAATTTTTGATGATTATTTTCTTACAATTTGTATACCCTACATGCCTATTATGCGTTTGTACTGATGTTTGTAACACCCAAAAATATTGGTCTAAGACCCACCTTCATTTGTACCAATCGGCTTTAAGTCGATTTAACGATGTCCGTCTGTCCATTCATGTAAAACTTGTAATCAAAATACAGGTCGCAATTTTGGTTTCTTATAGTCTAAGAACGAAGCGTGTTGAAATTGGTTATGATAGGTCCATTATTTTCTCTAGCCCCCATACAAATAACCTACCAGAAAAGGGGTTTAACGATCATAAATCCTTAAATGTAGCAGTAATTTTTGCACATCTAAGTTACATATACGTTTAAACCTGTATGCCGAATTTTATGAAGATCGGTCCATAATTGACGATAGTACTGCTCCACAATTCCACAGGTCTAGAAAAAAGGACCCCTCCCCGAATCTTTTTTCTCGTTCTTAATGGGTTAATACTTATTTCCAGAAATAAAAAAGATTTATTGATTTTTTCTTTAAGAAATGTAGTTTTTTGATAGAAATATTAACTTCTGCAAAAAAAAACCGGTTAACCGGTTTTTTCTGAATTTAAAAAAGTGCAACCGGTTTTTTTAAAATACCAACTATTCAAACTATTCGAAAACCGGTTTCTCTATTGAAACGCAATATATAAATATCGGACTAGCACTTTTGGAGTTATCATTAATTATGTGGAAAAACGTCTAAAAAAACTTATAATTTTACATAAAAATTAAAAAAAAAAAACTCTCTATAGAATTTAATATTTGGACCATATTTGGACTACTGGAACCATAATGCATCAAATCTATATAGTAGATATTCAATCCTTTTTTTGCTGTTGGCCTGTGTAATAATTTGAATGTTGATAAACAAGTTTAAAATAATTAATATATATTGTGTGTAAAATTAGCTATATGAGGCGAGTAATATAGAATTTGTCAAGATTTTATTTTCAAAATAATCATAAACGAAAAAACGTTGTAAAATTTTTAATTATTGTTAAAAAAAAAATCTCCAAAATCTTCAATTTAATTTGCAATTAGATAGTAAATAAAGCAAGCAATAAAACATTGACGAGAAAATCTTGCATTCCTAAGAAAATAGGATTGTTTTAAGGTGATAAGAATTAAAATACAAAATAAAATTATTCGCCCAAATATGTATCTTTCAAAAACTTCAGGTTTCTGGAAATTGTAATAAAAATTTAGCCAAAAGTGGTCCAAGAAAAATCATATGTAAAATTGCAGTCAACTCAAGGCGTTTTGGATTAACTTGCAAAATATTAGAATATTTCTGTCAGATAGTGGAACTCTTATTTATAAATCTTTCTTTCACGATTATATCCCAGTGGTAAAAAGAAGGGGTAAAGAGCCCTACTAGAAGGCCTTTGTTATGTCCAGAAGACCTTCTCCCTGCATTCCATTTTTACACGCGATGTCATTGGAGGTAGGCCCTACACATTCGCGACCCGATACGATACAGCTCTTCTAGAAGACATTTTTATTGAAAACTGCAAGCAGGCCTTCTGTAAAAGTACTAAAAAGAGTCCTTCTACAGAAAGCCTTCTACACTATTAATAAAATATTTTTCTATTTATATAAAATATATATTATTTTTATTTTAAATTATTGTAAAATGTTTAAAACTTAAAAAAAAACAAAATTCAACACTAAAAAAACATTTCTGTTAACTTTTGACAAAACATCTTAAGTCGATATAAGACAAATTATTTGAAGATGACAAAGATGAAAACTTAAAATTTTTTTGTAAATTATTTTGTCAAAAATATAAAGATATAATATAAACGATTAAGTTTTTAATAAAATACTTATAATAAAAACCATAAATAAAAACGAGAGAAAAAGATATAGTCGGTCAAGCCCGACCATATGATACCCTACACCATTGTGTACATTATAATTCGGGGAGGGGTCTTGACTTGGAGTTAAATGTGGTCCGATACTCATAAGTGTAAATACGTAATATTCTGTATAACATACGAATACAGAATATTACGTTGATGCTGACATATATATGAATTTATTCACTTTTGGGTGATTCCCGAAAGAGGGCCTTTTATGGGAGCTATGGTAAATTATGGACCGATCTTTTTAAAATTTGGCACTATCATTTATGTTCATATAAAACTTATTTGTGTCGAATATCAACTTGATACTAACATTTTGATGGGATTTATGCCCGTTAATGTGATTTTTTGAAAAGGGGTTTATATGGGAGCTATGGTTAATTATGGACCGATCTTTTTAAAAATCGGCACACTTATTTAGACTTATGTGAAACTTTTATTTCATTAAAATATTGCTATATTTAAGGGATTTATGATCGTTAAACCCTTTTCCGGAAGGACATTTGTATGGGGGCTAGGTGAAATAATGGACCGATCATAACCAATTTCAATAGGCTTCGTCCCTGGACTAGAAAAAACCTGTGTACCAAATTTCATTAATTTTGGTTCAAATCGACTCAGAAAGTGATTCTAAGCCGATTGGTATAAATTAAGGTGGGTCTTAGACCAATATTTTTGGGTGTTACAAACATCAGCACAAAGGCGTTATACCCTCCCCACCTATGGTGGTGTAGGGTATAAATATAATTAACTTAGAAAATCACATCCTATTCAAACAAAGAATTGGAGACAACTAAATGATTTATCATTCTTTTTTGGAATTTCTGCTTTGAATTTTGATATTGTTTTTGTAACGGTTTCTGCATGGTTTTGCTTTTTCAAATACTGTAGTCTTTCTTTCCTTCTAAGAGAAGGGAATTAAAACAATGTACTTTTTATAAATAGATTTGTTGTTGTTTAAAACAAAATATATTTAAAAAAATAGAACTTCTTATGGTCCTTCCAAGCGAAGTCGGAAGGTCTGTCGGATCTTTTAGAAGGCAGGGATGAGGCATTCATGCAGGCCTTATTAGAGAAGGCGTGTTAGCATGAGCAACTGCATCTGAAAAAAGGCCTTCTAGGAGGCCTGCGCGGTAGAGGGCTCGCAAATTTTACCGTTGGGATGCTACGTGAAAAATTAATTACCAGTGTTATTGTTAAATTCTTCAATGTATTTTTGCCCTTTTTGTATTTTTATTTATGAGCTGCTATTTTAATAAAAGATTCCTTAAAAATTAGTTTTTCCTATTTGTTTTAATAGCCTATTTAAAAGCTATGTGCCATAGATTAACAACTAGATATTTATGTGAGAGAAAAAAACCTAATTCAATTGTCAAAAACCTAATTCATACAACAACAAAATACATGTAGTCACATATATTTTGTTTTTGTATTTTCAAAAATATGAGTAAATTTTTCGAAAATTTAGTATAGGGTGGCTCTCACATAAACTTCTAGTTCTATTCTATGCTATGTGCAATCTTTTGACTTGCATAGAAATATTGAATATAAAAGGCATCTACATATTTCAAATGTAGTATTAAACAGTTTTACTGTAACTTTGCTAAATAATCTATGCTTTTTTTAACACAAAAAGTTTAATTTACAAGATATTCACAACAAATTCACATTAAACACATAATTGGGTAAAAATAAACATTATGTGTTTATTTTATTTACATAGAATTTCGATAATTTTTGTATTTAAACACCACATGTATATTTACCCTAACTATAGTAGGAGTCAAGTTACCTGCAATAAATAGTAAATTTAAATGAAAATTTATTAGAGTGTACAATCTTCAGGTACCAACGTACATGTAACATTCAATATATTAAGAAGTACATTGTACTAGAGGTTGGTTTAAATAAAAAATAAAAATGTATCACTACTCTCATTAGTTGAATAACTGAAAATTTAACCGTGATTGCCTCTATTATCCGGGATTCTAAGCATAATTTTTTTCGATTGCTTTTGAACAAAGAAGGGGCATTCCCTAGTTTGTAGAGATTGCAACCCGGGATTTGCCGTACTGGGATTCCCGGGAAATTTGCTATTTTTCTTGTCCCGCCTTCCCGGGAACTTCGTTCGGGATTCCCGAGAATTTTAAAATCACTTAAATGGAAGAAAAAAGCATGAATTTTAACAAGAACTTATATATTTGAATAATGCTTTAAAACAAATTAAGCTAAAAATCCAGATGGGAACTATATCTTAATCACAACGTCATTAATAAGGTTTTATATACAATTCATTAGATGATTTATGTATGTGGAATGACTTTATAGCATGAATTCAATTTAATATCTTAATAAAATATTAGTTCTAAAATCCTGCAAGTAAAATAGTATATCTGTTAGAAACAATCATGTAGACACCTTAAAAGTATATTATAAGTTAGTCAGTAATATGAACAACATGCGGAATTTATCTCATAAAAATTTAAAAAAATATTAAGAACGTTAAGTATGTAGTAAGTCCGAAGTGCTTTTTGTCATTTTGTCAACGCTATAAAATTACAGGTTTTTGCACTAATTTTATAATGATACCCAATTAAAGGTGATTATCTTTATTTTTGACACAAATAAAAATTTATGTTGAGTTCTTATCCACTTCTGGAATAATTTGCGGTTTTATTTCATAAAAAAACTTTTTACTTTGGACTCGTACTAATCTATGTTTTCAGATATATTCAAAATGCCTTTACAATATTTTTAAGTATCGGAGATCTACTAAAGCCTAATTTGTTTGAAGCATAAAATGTATTTATATGGTTTAGTTATCATAGCTGTTCATTGTGAATATTTTCAATCAAAATGTTTGTTAAAAATAAATTATTTTAATATTTTATTTATATTTTTAGAAATAAATTTCTTTAAAATAATTTTATACTCTTTGTAATATGATTTACAGTTACTTAAAATTAATTTGAATAAAAATTATTTAAATATTATTCCATTTGTTAACAAGTTAGATAAAATAATATTTCCACAAAAGTATTCGAATATGAATTTATAAAATATAAATCAAATTCTTAAGTCTAACTAATATTAAAATATATTTTATTTCTTTAGTTTGAATACAATTGTTCTTTATTTTATTTTCCATTTTTAAAATGAAATAATATCTGTTTTAAAACATTCAATTTTTTTATTCATAGAAAACTTTTGAATATTTTTATTCAACATGAATTTGTTTGAATAGTTTTAAATTTACTTTGAAATAGAAAAATAAGTAAAATATTTTTTTTATACTTGAACATTTGAAAAAATTTTATAATTTTTTGTTATTCAAGCCTTTTGAGGCTGAATATTTTTATTTTTTGGAGTTTTTGTTGAATAAAATAATAAAAATATTTATTTTAAATGTTTCTATTTGAATATAAAGTTTTTGAATAAAAATCAGAAAAATTTGTTGAAATTTTTTTATTTAAATAAAATACATATGAATATTATTAAACTTTAAAATAGTCAAATAAAAAACTTTTGATTATCTTCTTATAAAAATATATTTGTTTTTCTTTTGGTTAAATAAAATATTTTAATTTTTAATTTATTTTGTTCAATCAGATATAAATTTATAATAAATTCAATTGTTTTAGTATAAATAGAAATCCTTAATATTTTTATTATTTCATTAATTTTAATGGCAAATAAATGTTTATTTAAGTATATACATGTCCTCGAAAACGTAAATTGATCAAAAAAGCTGTAAATTCGTGCAAATTAGCAGCTAAATTTCAAAAACTCCATTTTACTCGATTATTATCGCGGTTTTAAATGAACTTGTTTTGTTTTGTTTTTCATAAATTTATAAATATTTAACCGTAATAAGTACTTCCATGCGATTTATTTGCAAAAATTCCAAATTTAACCTTTTATGAACTAAATTCATAAAATTTACCCTCTAGCTCTTAATGGGTTAATGGCGTCTTATCTTCAATAGTAACATGATAGACCCATATGGTAAATAAAAACCTAATATATTTTAAAAAATTTCCTAAATATATAAAATTACAAGTTTGATCGAAGAAAATACGATAAAAAATGTAAGTAAAATCTTAATATTTCGCGACTGAAAAGAGACATAATAATTTAAATGAATATTCATGGTCATAGTATGCCTCTTTTATAATTTGCAATTAATTTTCATATAACTAAAATTTTGATAATGATATGAAAGAAATACTCACGTAAATTTAAAGACTGAGATGTAATATTTTGGGAATCTTATGAGACATATGCAACTTTTTTTCGTAAGGCACTTTAGTAACTATACACACCTTGTGTTTATTTAAATCAAATTTGAAATAAAAAAATCTAATTGTTTTTTATATTTTTTCATGATCAAATGAAGAACAATTAAAATTTATGAATAAAAAAAATTTGAAAATAAATTTTATTTGCAAATTTTCACAAGAAAAATAAAACGGTACACACAGATTTGCAAGGGGCGCTCATGAAAAATGTGTGTAAAACGTATAAATTTACTAATTGAGTAAATTTATCCGTTTGGATAAAAACCCTTAAAATTTGTAAATATATTCGACTAGTACTTTTACCCTAAGTATAGTAGGACTCAAGTTACCTACTATAGAGTAATATTTACTGGAAATTTTATAATAGTGTATAACTAACATAACATGAATGAAATAAAAAATAAAAATACTTTTTATTTCATTTCTATTTCTTATTTCTAATTAAAAAATATTTGTTAATCAATCTATTATATTTTGAAAATTAACTAATTGTGGACCGGAAATCCCAAAATTTTATTTGTGCAACTAAAGTGTTAAATGAATGTACGTAAGTACTTAATGAGAGCTTTATAATGATGCCCTAAAATATAATTTACGATGAAAAATTTCCAAAATATTCAAACAACAGTTATTAAAATAAGATCATTGAACATTTAACTAAAATATTGGTTTTTAAAAATCAGAAGTTTTAGGTAAATATGTACCTATATATATTTTTTTTTTTAATTTTTTAAAATATGTTCATTAATAAATAAATAGTATTTTAAAAATTAAATTTTGACAATATAAACTTTATTCATCAAAAAGTACAATTACATAATTTTGGTTTAATTTATTTTGAATATATATCACCGATTTCTAAGGTAAAAAAGATAAAAAAAAAAGTTGTTTAAATGTAAAAATATTAACTTTTATCGGAAAATGTCAAATTAAAGAGTTATAGCGCAATAAAGATATTAGTTACTTTTAAGCCCTGTTGTACGACAAATGTCAAAGTCGACTGGCCGGTTTACGACCGATCGACCCAATTTTTGCACACATATTATTTTTTTAGCCTCATCTACCAGAAACTGCCAGTGCAGCAAGCAAAATAAAAACTTTTGTAAAATCCATTCATTTTATGGGTAATCTAATGTGTATCAACATTTAAAATACTAAATATTGTATGCATTTTTAAAGATAAAAGAATGTAATTACTTTTAATAAACAAATTTTGTGGAAATGTAAGAAAACATATCTAAACATACATATTTAGTATAAAATTTTAATTCATTGTTTAATAATTCTAAATATTTGGAATTGTTAATAATATAAACTGAATATATTTTCTAATAAAGTTTATTGTACAAAGTTTCAGTTACAAGTGAGTTTCAAATAGAAAAATTTTCAATTTCAAAAACATATTTCACAAAGTATAACTTGATTGATAAAAACAAAGTACAAACATTCAAAGTAAATTATTTAAGTTGAATATAAAACTATATAATTCAACATGCCTCCTCAACTTAAATGGTTTCTTGAATGCCCATTGATGATATACAGAAATTGTGTTTGATATTAGGTAGTGGCTTCGTGCTACCATCTTGCTTCTGCTCCCATCTCGCTAGTAGGTTTATACTGAATATCTATTTGTTTTTCTTCAACTGCTTTCCGGATAAAATATTTATAATCAATGTGCTTAGTCCTCGAATGACGGCCTCCAAACTTTGCCATCTGCTGAGCACTTTAGAAATCACTGTACACAATTGTTGCATAACTTAACTCATAACTTAACTCATTTAGCAAATAGCGTAAGTAATATGCTTCTTTAGCTGCTTCTGCAAGAGCAATATATTCTGACTCTGCGCTGGATGTTGCTACGACACGTTGTTTCCTTGATTCCCAGGAAATTGCACCACCTGCGAGGAAAAAACAAAAACCAGTTTGAGATTTTCTGTCATTAATATCGGTGGCCCAATTGACGTCAACGTAACCAACTAATGGTACACTATTTTTGGAATAAACTAGCTTATAGTTCTTTGTAGTATTAAGATACTTGACAATTTGAAGCACCGAGTTCCAATGTTGTTTACGTGGATCCTGACAAAACTGAGACAACATATTTACACTACATGCTATCTATATCAGGACGACTAAAAACTGACAAATGTAAAAGTGAACCAATAATTTCTTGATTTGTGTTTTGTTAACACTTTCTGCTTCACCTGGAATTTTTGGATTCTTTTCTAAACATAATTTGGGTTGCATTGGAATTTTCGTTGGCTTTGAGTTTTCTTGACCATATTTCCTTATAAGATTTTCTGTATATCCAGGTTGTGATATTGCTATCATATCATTTTCGACTTCTACTTCTAGTCCAATGCAATGTTTTTGCTTTCCAAAATCTTTTATTTCAAAGTTGTTTTTCAATCTTTTATTAATTTATCAACGTCACTTTCATTATTCGATGCTATTAATATGTATATATTTTTTTTGAAGTATATACATTGGTCGTGTTTAGATTGAATAAGACCGAACTTTTTGAAGACTGCATCAATTCTTTTAAACCATTGACGAGCCGCTTGTTTCAATCCGTATATTGCCTTCTTTAGCTTACAAACTTTATTTTCCAATTCCACAAATCCTTCTGGTTGACACATGTATATTTTTTCTTCTAAGTTACCGTTTAAAAATGCCGTTTTAAATGAACTGATAGTACATAAACGAGACGTATAGAGCTTTATCGAACAACAGGTGCATAAGTGTCCATATAATCAACACCGTATTCTTGAGAGTATCCTTTTGCTACCAGTCTTGCCTTTCTCTTTTCAACTGTTCCATCTGAATTCAGTTTGGTTTTATACCCATTTACAATTTATAGGTTTCCTATTATCTGGTAAGTCAACTAAGTCCCACGTTTTATTTTTTATTAGCGAATCATATTCTTGCTTCATAGCTGCTATCCACAATGTAAGTGATCTTTCTTGGATCACTTACATTGTTTGCCGTAACTGCATTTGCTACTTCTTTATTTTTATTCCAAGACCTTGAACGTTGTTTGATGGGTTCTACTCTAGATTCTGGTTCTTTCTGCTGTTCTACTCTTGGTTCCGTTTCCCTTTGTCGTTGCTGCGCTATTTCAAATTGATCTTAACTATCAAAATATTCATCAATTTCTTCTTGTTCTTCAGTATTAGTTTGACACTTCATTCTATTGTCATTGCAAAAGTCATAAAAACCTTTTTCAGTTTCTTCGTTATGATTTATTTTACTTTATGCTTCATCTTCAATTAATTTAACATTTTCCGATTAAGACATATTCGTGACTACGAGGTTCAAACTTTGATTTTCCTGGCTTATTATTCAAAACAAATGCTCTACAACCTATTTTACGAAAATGACGTATTGTGGGGACTTTTCCAGACCATAACTCTTCTGGTTTTTTCTCCTTATTTAAGTTTGTTGGACAACGATTTCTAATATATGCTGCGGTACGAATTAATTCCGCCCACAAAAATTCTGGTAAATTTGATTCTACCATAAAACATCATACCATTTCTACTAGAGTTCTGTTCATCCTTTCAGCTACTCCATGGGTCCACATAAATCGGTGTGGATTAACTCTAATATTTCCGTTGTTGATTTTTCATTTTTTTCTTGTCTGTTTTGCCTTTATGCAAGTAGAACATTCTAATTTTTCATTACTTAATTTTGGTAAACCATGTACAATTTCATTTCGTTTTAGAAACACTAAATCAGCTAAATTAGGGTGTCCCATTCTCATATGCCATAATTCTAAACTTGATTCTTTTGTTTTTCTTCATATATTACTACAGCTTCTTTCTGATTTAAATAAATAGAGATTATTTTCTTTCCGTGCTTCAATATATATAAATCTATTGTTTAAAATTTGTGCTGTTTGATCTTTCATTAAAATATGAAAACCTTAATTTGTTAATTTCATTGTTGATATAAGGTGAATTCTAAGTTTGGGAATATATAATGTCTTATATAAGTTGAAATGGGTCTTCCGATTATTTAAAATGAGGCTTAATTCAACTGTACCAATCCCTTTAACTTCTAGTTCTTTATTATCTTCTAACTTTACTTTTCCTTTGTAATCGTGATTAATTTCGGCAAAAAAAAGAGTCATCAAAAGACATATGGGATGTAGCCCCACTATGAATGCACCAAATACCAAATTTGTTATCTCTGACAGAATTAGCTTCAAACTCATCACAACCTTGAGCACTATCGACACCTACTTCTTTTGCAACCTGATTTTGTTCTGTTCTGTTTACTCTACACTCTTTTGCTTTATGTTCCTTTCGTACACATTTATAACACTTGTACGGAAAATGATTATCAGACATACCTGATTCTTTTTCTTTGCTTTTAAACTGTCTCGGCTTCCATTTCTTTACCTTTAAAGCATTTTGATTATCTTCCTTACGTTCAGATTTATCTCCTATTTCAATTAATCTTGATCTCAAAATATTCACTAATGGGAATTCATTGGAGGTATCAAATGTAGCACGTACTTCTTTATAATGGTCTCTTAAACCATCAAGTAAAATTACAACGAATAAACTCCATCAAGATTTACATCCATTTCGGATAAACAGGAAACATAAATGTCAAATTTGATTAAGTATTCGGATATAGTTTCAACAGATTCCATTTTTAAACTAAGTTACTTACGAAAGTTTTCTGCTTTACGCCTTGTTGATTTTCAGTCATATGTTTCTTGAAGATAATTCCAGATTTCAGGAGCTGTTTTAAAATTCTTTACCATCCTTACAATATTTGGTTCAATTGCTATGATTAGTTCTGAAGGAGCATCCATTTTCAAATCATCAAATGTACATTGCTCATCTACAGATTTTTGATGCGCACGCCATTGCTCTTCAGTGGCTTGTTGAGGTATTTCACAAAATTTCGGTCTTCTTAAATTTACCAATACAAATGGCAATAATCTTACCTTATGAAGAATTGCTTCCATTTGCGGTCCATAATTTGTACCATTTAACAAGGGAATACGACCATTCCACGAAGATATTTTGTGGCAGTTTTAAATTCCTTTTATTTTTTATATTCTTTAGCTTTTGCAACTAATATAACCTTTAACAATGGTTAGGTGTGTGGCCCATAACCTGTTAATAATATAAACTGAATATATTTTCTAATAAAGTTTATTGTACAAAGTTTCAGTTACAAGTGAGTTTCGAATAGAAAAATTTTCAATTTCAAAAACATATTTCACAAAGTATAACTTGATTGATAAAAACAAAGTACAAACATTCAAAGTAAATTATTTAAATTTAATATAAAACTATATAATTCAACAGGAATGCATTCAGATGATCATTTATTATTATACAAATGTATACAGTCTTTAAGATAATTTACTCTTATTTGTATTATAATGATATCGTGATTATGTAGGAAAATAAAGTGTCATCTAATTCAGAAAAACTTTTTGATAAGCTAAAGTTGAAAACCCCTGCGTCCGGCCAGAAGGTGGCTTTTTAAGTAACCGTTTTAATCCAAACCAAATTCAGAATTATTTAATTTTTAAAATTTTTTTCCACAAATTTGTTTATATAATGTATTAATTTTCATGCCAGAAAATGCCATTAAGTCCATAGATATTAGGACGTTGGACGTAGGTTATTTTTCTTAAAGGTTTCACTATTTTTGGACAAAATTTTGTTTTGGGTATTTTTTCACTTTTTTGATTTTTTATGTCCTCAAGAAGTACGCAGTTGAATATTTTGTTTATACCGAAAAATATTTTAATTATATTATCCTTAATTTACCAAGAAGTTCAAATAAAATTTATTAATAATAAAACAGTTAAACACTAAAAAAATTGTAGACATTTTTTAAATTTAACAAAAACCACACTGGCTGGCAAGTCCTCCAAATTAGTTTTAATGGTTTGTTCGTTGTGTTTTAAGTTTTTTTAAATAAATCCGCAACATACAATAAATCAAGGCAATAAAACATCAACACTAAATCCATAATAAGGATATATGTCCAAAAATACAACAACAATACTACAGAAAACCCATTATATTCAAAGAAAATAATCGAAAAAATGTCACATTAAAAAGAAAAATTATGACTGTAATACACGAACAAAAACGGATAAAAGCGTATAAACATTTATGTATACATATACATACATATGCAATATTCACAAACCACAACAACAAAAACTAGTTGACACAATCTCTGTTCCACACATTAGACAGTGTTTCCAAAACGCTTTTTTTTAGAAATTAATTCTGTAACTTGTGAACCGTTGAAAATATCTCCATAAAACTGCAGGTGGCCAGAAACGAGGTGTTTTCGGGTTAATTTTGAGGAGCAAAGATTCCTAGCGGATCAAAGAGGGATTAAAAAACTCTCACTTTTTGTACGAAAAAAGAACAAAAATCCCAACCCGGAGAAAACGTGTTTAAAAAATTTACTTTTTTTATGCAACTGGTCCCCTTATCGTTATAAGAGGAAAACACACAAACTTTTGTATTTTTGCAGCTGTAGTATGAAGAATTTTGAAAGGAATCTGGTAAATATAACAAAATATAAAAAATAAAAAACATTCTTTCGACCAAAGTATCTCCTAAACTAAATGACATAACCTACACATACAAGCATACTTTTTGTAGAGATTTACAAGGACTACCTACATATAACATTTTCAGGGATTTAAAAAGAAGCGTTTTAGAACTACTGCATTAGTAGAAAATATATACATATGTAACTTTCCTTACTATTGAAAATAGATTTAGCATAATAATGGTGAAAATATTACTGCAAGAACAATGAAATCATCCTCTTATGCTAAAAGCATCTATGTATTTGTAAAGATATTTATATGAGCAACTTAGTTGTGAGATAATTTTTTACCATTTTAATGTTCGAAATGCGAATCCTAAGAAATCTCGCTTACAAAGATTTTACTTGATGTGTTCCAATTTTATTTTCATTTTTTTTTTTTATACACAGACACAGTTGTACTTATACTCAGAGAAAGTGGAGTGAATGAGAAAGGACAAATGAATAACCCCCATTGAATCCTAAGGGTATAATTTTAATGGTCAATTGGTATTAGAGCCGCCTATTCATATACGTTTGAAATTATATGCGTGTGTGTGTAAAGTGTATAGCAATGTACACCTTTTTAGGTTTAACATGAATTATTTCCATTTTTTTTTCTTTTTCTATAATATGTATACATTAGGGTCGTCCAAAATTCCTTTTCGCGAGCTACATTTATTATAAAAGGAGATATTATTTAGAACATATTTGCCAAATTTCAACTTCCTACGATACACGACCATTTACGTCGTATAAAAAGTAAAACTATACTAACAAATTTTATAGAAAATGTCATTTTTTTCGTTCATATTAACTTTTTTACAGAAACTACTACGTAGAAAGTTGAAATTTTATAATGTTGGACCACCCTAGTATACATAGTACATTTATACAAAATGTTAATAGGTTTAGAGCCCATTTTTTACTTGATGTAAAAAACAGCAACCTGAATGTTAAAAGACCATTTCACATAGATACTTGTACAGATACGAATAAATATATAAACGCACAATAATAAATATTTCACTTCTGTGCATTAGACTTGTCCAAGAAAGAAAGTATCTTTTGTGACTTTATTCTTTAATAGGTACTAATTTATGGAAAATGTTAACCCAATTGGATAATGAAATCCCATTACAAAAATCGAAGAAAGTTGTAAAATTGAGTAAAAACACTTTTTTTCTCGATGTTTTTTTAAATTCTCCAATTGATATATACGTACATATTTTGTTATTGTTTACAAAAACTTTTACCTAGATATCATCGTTAAGGTAGTATTTGTAGAAATTTGTTTAATAAATAAAATGTATTTTTTTTATCGAATTGGCTTTAAATTTTTCATCAGTTATAGATGCTAAATAAAGTTCCAAGTAATTTTAAAAATTTGTCATACAAATTTGAACAGGTTTAATGTACACATGTATCCTAGTACAATGAATAATCTTTACTAAATTGGATTTTCCAATTCTTTCTTGTTTTTCCAAACACTGATAGACTGAGGTCTGATAAAAAATGAATTTGCAAAAATTGTTCTTTTGGGAATATTTTTTTTTACTATTTTTGTTTTTCAAAGTAAAATATACATTCCCATTTCTATGCATAAGAATTCAAAAATACATATATAATTGCATGAATAGTAGCAAATCGTCAGTTGAAATGCAAAAAGGCCTAACAAACAAAAAAATTAAAACTGATTATAATAAATTAGTGTTATTTTTCACAAGTAAGAAGGCGTAGTCAAATATTATTCTATGTAACAAATTCGTTTTTTAGAACTGGGAGAGCTTTCAACATATATTAACTAGTTTTAAATCTCCCCTGTAAAACTTTAAAAAGCGTTAATTGGCACCTTTGCATTTCAGATGACTATATGTATTTAGTTTGGACCATGTGTTTTGTAAAATTAATTTTGTAATAAATGTGTGGGAAAGTTACATTAGAAAAATATAACAAATAAATTGGCACCTTTGCATTTCAGATGACTATATGTATTTAGTTTGGACTAGTCTCCTGCGCAAGATGATTTGAAAAGCAAACACACTTGAATTTCAAGTGTGTGTTTCATAGCCAACATGTGCAAAAACAACAATAAATACTGTTCGTACTGTTCGCTGCCCGAAGCAAAGCAAGTGTGTACTGTGTATGAGCGACTGCAAATCCGTGCGTTCAAATCATTTATCGTAAACAAGTGGTGCAAGTGGTGTGGCAAAAAAAAGCAAATCATACAAGACGTTGAGAAATGATTTAAAGATTTCAAGTGGGCTTAATGATTTGTTTGTTTTTTGTAATACGTAGTTGCTGTGTGTGGCAAAAAATCTTCATAATGTGTAAAAAGTGGTTGTTTATAAATATTCTTGCATACACACACATATATACAGTATGTCTATATTTTATTGTTGGTTCTTCTTTTCTAAATAAATGTAAAAGGGTGAATTCATAAAGTTATTAAAAAATACTCTTTATTAAGAGTTAAAAAAGTAAAAAAATTAAAGTTGACATTTGAAACTGTCAGTTACATATGTAAGTTAGAAAATTTTTATCTTTAGTATTTATTTATATTTTAAATAAAGTTAGTCTTATTATTAATTGTATGTTTATAAAAAATTTTAAAATTGTACTTATTTATATTATGATAGATTTTATTGCATTTAATTTATATTTACTAAGTAATCATTCTATTTTAAAACTAAAAGGAAATAATATAGAACAATGTCTTTTCATTTTTCAAATTCGTTTCCATATACGTTTACTCCTTGACTAATAAATTTTCCTAATTTTTTTTTTTTACTAATAAAACTTAATGAATGTTTCTTTAAATTGTTATAACTAGTAACATTAATAATTTATTTGATCGTAAATAACAATAAGTTTATAAACAATACTTTTAAACGACGAGTCATGAACGCACACACACACATATAATTTTAATAAAAAAGAAAACACAATTTTTTTCCTTATTGAAGCAAACAAGTGGTCAAAAGGCTTGTATTTTTTTATACAAGCCTTTGAGAGGCTTGTTTGGTCGCTATCATAGCACACTCATGATTTGTTCATAAAGTTGAAGCACACACGCAGTATTTGTATGGTTTTAAGTGCCTGCAGAACAGTATTTATTACTCCGCACACACACTGATAACAACACTTGAAAAATATCAAGTGGCTTGTACAGCCTTATAAGACACAGTTTGCAGGGCTCTAGTTTGGACCATGTGTTTTGTAAAATTAATTTTGTAATAAATATGTAGGAAAGTTACATTAGAAAAAAATAACAAATAAAGTGGATCGAAACACCAAATTTTTAATTGTAATTGTCTACCACGTTTTTCATCATTTTTAATGATTACTAGCTATATATAGAAAAAATTTAATAAATTTTCTGTTAAAAAAAAAAAAAAAATTATAAAAAACAGAAATTTCATACTTTGCTTTATATTAAAACATTTTGGAGACAAAATTGGGGATTAACATTTTAAAATTGGGGATTTTGAGCTTCGAGTTTGAAGAATTAAGATCAAGATTTTTCTGGCAACACTGCATACATATAAGAATCTTCATTCAAATTCTTCTTTTTAGACAATTAAGGAACTTTGGCATTAGGTCTCACTTTGAAGTTTTTCCTATTTAATGGTCTAACTTGTAATATATTCTTCTATATTTGGCTGCATTAAAAAAAAAACCCTTTAATTAAAAAAGAAACAATTATTTTCTCAAATATAATTTATTTGTTACTACTCCAGCAAAAACTTGGTAATGGGATGTAGTTATGGATATTGTTACTTTTCAATGACAACAACATACCGTTTACACTACATAGAAGTAGTTTAATGACTAGTTATTTATAACTTAACATGTAATTTCTTATTTGTGATTAGTGTTTTCGAAAATATACTGTTTATTGGCTTTTTATTCAGTTTACCAATTAACATATTTAACGAAGAAACAAATTCGTAATGAGACAAAGTTCAAATACATTTTAATCTGAAATAGTTTTTAAAATTTTAAATTTTTCCTTATTGATAAATTTTTTAACTAAAAATTTATAAAATATTTTCATCCCAGCTGAAAGGTGATAAATTATTATTTTATTTTAATAATCTTATACAAATATGATATATTTAATAAATTTGTATATTTTTACTATATTTCATATAAAAGGTTTGAATACTGGATAAATTCTTGTCTTTGATAAAAAGCGTTTGTTGATAATTTACATTTTTACAAAAAAAAAAAAAATAAAATTAAAAAAAAAAAATATTTGACAATATTTTCAAAATAAAAACTCTTGACATTTAAAAATAAATCAAATAAATTAGATGAAAATATTTTTACAATTCTCAATAATTTGATGATTATCATTGTTAAATTATGGTAAGTGTCAACACATTATTTCAAAACATCGTAAAAATATTATTTCTCTTTTTATAATAGACACAAATTTATTAAGCGCAGAGGAGAAAAGTTAATAGCGAAAAATTTCCCTGATTTACATATTTTCTGGAGTTGTTTTACATAAAGGTAAGAATATTTCACTCATCAATTGATATTACACTTAAAAAAAATTAAATTCTTAAACATTTTGAGTTTGTGGCTTCTGTGTGGAGATTGATTCTGTAGCAGATGAAAGTATCCCAAATAACAGTGTACCATAATTCTGTTTACATGAGGGCAACAAAGTGCAACCACGGTCTGGATTTTAACTCACATGTGGCACGGACCGAATGTATGTGGAAGACCACTTTCGGAAGGAAATGATATGTATGTATTTTAATTAAAGCATTAATCCTATATCTATTTATGTATTTCAAAGATTATTTATTGTATAATTTCTTTTTAATAGTTTTAATAAAATTGAAAAAAAAACCGCAACTAACTCCTCTTGTTTTAACTTATAATGACTTCAGTAATACTTTAAAATCAATAAGTTACTGAACGACTTTAAAGTAATTAGTTCTCCAAATGACATCTAAGTAATGACATGAGGTAAGTAGTTGCCTCTAATGTCATCACCATGTTAAAATAATGGGTTATTCAGCCAATGTGCAAGTAGTGTAAAGCCATTATATTAGCTTCTTAACTCATTACATGGCAACCAAAGTTTTTGCTGGTACCTGAATATTTATTTTTTAATATGAAAGTATTTTAAAATTTCTCCAGCTTTTCTAAAATGACGACATTTTCCGTAATGCTCCTTTAAAGCATCCAATTTTATCGAAAAAATAAAAAATAAGTACAAAAAAATATCAATGTACCAGCTCAAAAATTAATAATTTATTTATAAAAATTCCAAAGTCAAATTTGATTCGACAATGCTGTGATATGCAGCCTGACATTGCACTATGGTTTCAATAACCACTTTGCTTGGACAAAATTACCAAAATGGAAAAAACAGATTGTCTTGTTTGAAATATGATTTGGGTGAAAATCAAAGCAATTTAATGTATTTATTTTGTATTTCAAAAATTTAATTAATTTTTACACTTTTTATGTGTCAAAAGTAAACAGCCGTATTCACAAAAAATAATATATGCTTGATAACGAGTTACTAACTTTTTCTATGTAAATTTCCATAAGAAAAAGTTAGTAACTCGTTATCAAACCTATATTAATTTTTTTGAATACAGCTGAAAGTCATTACAAAGGAAATTTTAACATACCCAGCAAAAACTTGGTAATGGCATGTAGTTCCGAATGTAGTTACTTTTTAATGATAACAACATACTGTCTATATTACATGAAATTAGATCAGTAACTACTTACTTTTAACTAACATCAATTAGTGGAGATCAGATTTTTGAAAATGTTACTTAACATTTATTTAGTTTTTGTGTGACATTAAGCAAAATATGTTCCTACTGCATTTTTAGGGCCTAATTCCTATTTTATTATGTAAGTATCCAATATGGACCACAAATTTTCAATAATATTGAGGTCTGGCGATTGTTTAGGGAATGTCGTTAAATTTTAACATTTATACATTGGCAAATTTCGCACAATACCAAATTTGTACTTCGGATCGTTATCTTGGCAATATCAAAAATAATATGCCCTGATTTTCCACACTTTGCAACAAAATATCCTTAAGAATTTAAATGTATCTTATACTGTCCATTAATGCTATGATAATGATACAATATTGTTTTTAAAGTTTCTACCTACTGAATAGCTTTGAAACTTTAAACATGAAAATATGTTATACATAAAATAAGCTTTGAGCCACTGTATGTATATTTTGTTGACATTTGAAAAATAACTTTTAAAACAAAATTTTATTTAGCAATTTTTGTTTGTAAAAATACATATAAATCTTGAAAATAGACGTAAAACATTTGTAAATTGTGGCATATTATTCAAAATAGAAAATTCGCTTGTAAGTATATGTTCATCTACTAAATTAAGATAAAACCAAAGAATATTCATATATAGAATGCGCATCATGTAGAAACAAAATTTCTTATGGCGGGTTCTAATCATAGTACCTGCTCTCATGTAATTCTCGCTCTCAACATTTTGCGATGATGAGGGGGATAAGTAACAAGGGAAAACTAAATCCACCACCAAAACAGAGAGAGAGAAAGAGTTTAAGTATATGTGTTTGTACATGTGTGTATTCCTTATAAAGAATTGCAAATAAAAACACGCACACATATATATAAGATTGTACATGTATATCTTTATTTCAAATTGAAAGAAACAATTTGTTTCTTGTATTTTGAAAAAAGTGCCAACAGAATTTTTAGTTGTTTATTTACTAATGGAAAAGATATGAACGTTAATATTACAGTAGGGCATAGCATACATGTTTTGTTGTTTTACAAGTAGAAATACTTTGATCTGCACCGACGTGCTTATACCTTTCTTAGTGACGTGACAAATTTTTATATGATTTCGAAGTTGTCAATTTATATTTTATAGTTATATTTTTGATAAACTAATAATTGTTATATTTTACTTTTATATATTATATTTTTATATATTTCATAAAATGTGCATATAATTTGTTTTTGGTGTTTTTTTTATTATTATTAAAAAAAGTTTTTATAGAGAATTTTTAGTTTTTGAAATTATTATTTAAAAAAAATATTTAAATTTTTTCATTTTTAAAAGTATATATTTTTCCATTTTTTGGATTTTTTAGAAAGAAAAATAAAAATAAAGTAAATAGTAAATAAAAGTTTTTCCTTTTTTTCGGAAAAAATTATTTTGTGATTTTTTCCATGTTTTTGAGTCGTATTTTATTTGAATCAAGAAATTGTTATTAAAATATACTTTTTTTTAGAAATAAATAATATTAATATTTTCAATTTTAAAACTTATTTTTAAATAATATATATTTTATTTAGTAAAAAAATAGTTTTGAATAAAAAAAGTATTTCATTTCTTTTATTTTTGGGCAGAAATAACATTTATTTTGAAAAATAAAGAAGTTTTTTTGATTTCCTTTTTCTAAGCAAAAAGTTATTATTTTTTTTTATACAAAAAGAAATAAATATTCATACAGCAAAGATTCAATTTATAGACCTAAATTTTTTTATAAACAAAAATACTGATTTTTTTTAATATATAAGTTATTTTTTTGGCAGGAAATAAGTTATTTTTTATTTATTCATTTATTTATTTTTGTCATAATAATTTTTTTATATAGAAGGTATATATACAAATTAAATATTTTTTCAAAAGATCTTTTTTCAATATAATTCCACCTTCTTTACAGAATAAAACAAAATTATTAAAGAAAAATCTAATTTTTTTGGTAATAAATTTGTTATGAATAAAAAAAATAAAAATATTTTTTTATATTTTTTTCAAGTGGATATAATTTTATATTTTTGTTTTTATTTTTTTAATTAATTAATATACTTAACTTTAACATCTGTTACTTTGAATACATAAGTAACAAAACTACACAAATCAAATTTTAAAATACAAATTTGATATTCTGAAAGTATATTTACATAAGCTCATATGACGTTTAAAAAGGTATAAGTAGTTCGGTGACGATTAAAGTATTTCTATTTTTAAAACAACAAAACACATATGCTATGCCCTACACTAACATACACGATCGTATTTTATCTCCTTTAGTAAATAAACGACCAATTCCTTGTTTCTACTTTTTTATAGGCACTACACCAGCGATCGCCACACTCATACATTCACAATTATGTTTGTGTATGTTTTGTTTTTCCCATTATGAAATTATACACCAAAAAAATAACATCATTTTTATAGTAATTTTATTTTGAAAGTTTCTTCGTCAATTCAAGACTTGTAAGTGGAAATACACGTTACTAGTTTAGAATTTTAATAGTAATAACCAGGGATCGCAACGATTACCATAGTAATCATAAAAATTAAGATTTAATGTTTATTTTTTCTATTATTTGATTAAAAAAAAATATAACGATAAATTATTAATTTAGGATTTTAATTTCTTATTAAAAAATATCGAATAATTCAGCACGAACGATTATTTCAGATTTGTATTTTATAATAAAAAATTAATTGTAGTACATTATTAATTAAAAAAAGATAGTTATATAATTAAAAAATCATATTAATTAATCCTACTTAATATTAAATATTTTTCATGAGTGTATCTCAAGCAACAAGCAATAACACAACATTCTTGCTTGAATGCTCGTGCGAGACTGACTTTCTTGTGTGTTTTTTATTCATTTCAAGAGCATAACAAAAGAGATAAAAAACACGCAAGCTTCTTTTCCTTTTGCCTTCCCTCCCGCATCATGAAATACTTTTAAAAAATATTTCAGTTTTCATTGACATGCGCCTTCTATATGTTGTATATTCTTTGATAAAACTCAAGCATGTTTTAAAGTTAGTTAGTTCTTAGATTGCAACACTCTTTCGATTTCAAAAGCATGGCAGATAATTATAAACGGAATATCATACCAAGACGGAAACAATCTAGGAGAGGTAAGTACATAAAATCATTAACAATATCCCTTCACATGGACTTAATTTTAAATCTATTTAATCAATTAAGTGGACAACAGTTCGATTTATCCCGGATGTTATGCTAATTTTAAACCAAGAGCTATACCCTTTAATGATACACTATTGTCCATATTGCAGAACGTCTTTAAATCTTCGGTAAGAAATCTTTCACAAAACTTATTGTCAATATTCATTTGATTTTCACCACTTAATCATCTATTAAAATTAAAACGCAATGCTAATCAACACTCTGAGTTTATCAGTTTTTACTAAATGTACATGTATATTAAAGCGAATTGCTGGAAAAAATGTGTTGTTAATCCACGAAAATAAACCTTGTTATTTTAGAAGTAAGAACTAGACTGCTGCGTAAGATGATTTGAAAAGCAAATCCACTTGAATTTCAAGTGTGTGTTTCATAGCCAACATGTGCAAAAACAACAATAAATACTGTTCGTACTGTTCGCTGCCCGAAGCAAAGCAAGTGTTTACTGTGTATCAGCGACTGCAAATCCGTGCGTTCAAATCATTTATCGTAAACAAGTGGTGCAAGTGGTGTGGCAAAAAAAAGCAAATCATACAAGACGTTGAGAAATGATTTAAAGCATTCAAGTGGTCTTGATGATTTGTTTGTTTTTGTAATACGAAGTTGCTGTGTGTACCAAAAAATGTATGCAAAGGGGTTGTTTATAAATGTTCTTGCATACACACATATATATTTATGTATACATTTTATTGTTGGTTTTTCTTTTTCACAGTAATGATTGCACACACACACATACATACATATGTTGTTCATAGAAGAACATGCAAAGAAAACAGAAAAAAATCTTTCTTTTTTTTCTTATTGAAGCAAACAAGTGGTCAAAAGGCTTGTATTTTTTTAGCGTCGCACTCTCATGTCTTGTTTGGTCATAGCACACTCATGATTTGTTCATAAAGTTGAAGCACACACGTAGTATTTGTATTAGAGCCCTGCAAACTGTGTCTTATAAGGCTGTACAAGCCACTTGATATTTTTCAAGTGTTGTTATCAGTGTGTGTGCGGAGTAATAAATACTGTTCTGCAGGCACTTAAAACCATACAAATACTGCGTGTGTGCTTCAACTTTATGAACAAATCATGAGTGTGCTATGATAGCGACCAAACAAGCCTCTCAAAGGCTTGTATAAAAAAATACAAGCCTTTTGACCACTTGTTTGCTTCAATAAGGAAAAAAAATTGTGTTTTCTTTTTTATTAAAATTATATGTGTGTGTGTGCGTTCATGACTGTATAAAGTAATTTCGTAAGTAAAACAGTCGTTTAAAAGTATTGTTTATAAACTTATTGTTATTTACGATCAAACTTCATTTATAGCATATATGAAATATATTAGGTAATAATATTATAATTTTATTTATAAACTCATTTTTACATTAGGTAATAATATGTATAAGCCTTTTCTAAAAATAACTTTAGTCCAATAAAAACAGGTATATTTCTTAGTGTAAAAAATTTATTTAAAACAGCAAGAATTTGGCAATAAAATCTGTAGAAGCAGCTAAATAGATCAATAAGAAACAGGTACATATGTTCTGCACTGTAAAAAATGTAAATTTATTTTTTATAAAACCACGAATTGAGTTCGCATCCTTTACAGCATCCTTTACTTGATTATATATTGAACATGTACATATGACGGGACACACAATTTAGGTAAACGTCTTAAAATATTTCATTTATAATTTTATTACAGTGCAGATGTTCCATCGTATTCTTAACATTTGGGAAAATTTATTAGTCAAGGAGTAAACGTATATGGAAACGAATTTGAAAAATGAAAAGACATTGTTCTATATTATTTCCTTTTAGTTTTAAAATAGAATGATTACTTAGTAAATATAAATTAAATGCAATAAAATCTATCATAATATAAATAAGTACAATTTTAAAATTTTTATAAACATACAATTAATAATAAGACTAACTTTATTTAAAATATAAATAAATACTAAAGATAAAAATTTTCTAACTTACATATGTAACTGACAGTTTCAAATGTCAACTTTAATTTTTTTACTTTTTTAACTCTTAATAAAGAGTATTTTTTAATAACTATGAATTCACCCTTTTACATTTATTTAGAAAAGAAGAACCAACAATAAAATATAGACATACTGTATATATGTGTGTGTATGCAAGAATATTTATAAACAACCACTTTTTACACATTATGAAGATTTTTTGCCACACACAGCAACTACGTATTACAAAAAACAAACAAATCATTAAGCCCACTTGAAATCTTTAAATCATTTCTCAACGTCTTGTATGATTTGCTTTTTTTTTGCCACACCACTTGCACCACTTGTTTACGATAAATGATTTGAACGCACGGATTTGCAGTCGCTCATACACAGTACACACTTGCTTTGCTTCGGGCAGCGAACAGTATTTATTGTTGTTTTTGCACATGTTGGCTATGAAACACACACTTGAAATTCAAGTGTGTTTGCTTTTCAAATCATCTTGCGCAGGAGACTAATTTGTATGGTTTTAAGTACCTGCAGAACAGTATTTATTGCTCCGCACACACACTAATAACAGCACTTGAAAAATATCAAGTGGCTTATAATGCCTTATAAGACACAGTTTGCAGGGCTCTAGTAAGAACAACCTTTTCTTCTCAATGTCATAACCAGACTCACTTTATTTTACAAAATAACTTCCTTATATACTAATTTGCTTACACTATCCTTACTTATGTACAATAACAATTCTCATGTATAAAAACAACAGAAATTTCTCGTATGCTTAATTGTTAAAACAAATTAAAAACAGTTACTCAACTTCTTATGTGATAACCTATGTATAAAAAATAATAACAAACACCCCTATCATGAATACTTTTTTCCTCGAAATGTTTTCCCTTTCCCTAAATTTGCAATCGTGAACAAACTCCCCGTGAATAATTTCATGCTAAAAATAAAATTCACCTAATCGTGAATGATTTTTTTCCCACGAGTTTTTTTCACTATTCCCTTAAATTTGTTCACTTTATTTTTGCTGGGGAACAGAAAATGTAAGTAGATCTTCTTATAATTCGGATATTAAAGTTATTTAAAGGGCACGATCAGTTAATAAGACACAAACTGATATATTGCTCAACATAAAATAAAATTATTGTTCCAATTCTAAACATAATGTACACTTTAATTTGTTACTATTTGTTTTTGTTGGGTTTCCAAAAATTAGCCGAATTATTTTGCCAAATAAAAGTTAAATAGTGCAATAAACTAATGTTGCAATAAAACTATCACTCCAATACTAAATATCTTGCTTTGTTTTTTTACACTTTAAAATATTAGTATATACGTGTATATTTTTTTAAAAAAACTTTATTTTGATTTTTATTTTAATTTTCTTCCTTTTTACATTCACTGAGAACTGATAGCGGGAAAATTTTTTCACGGGAGATTCACGATAGCATTTTTCCCTTCTAGGGGAATAAAAATTTCATGAGAACAAAAATTCCTCTTGTTATTCACGATAGGGGTGAAAGTTCTTACGAGAACATCTATACCAGTCAGGGTACACTGAACAGGTATAATCGTCGGCCCAGCTGATTTTGTTTTTGTGTATGAGATCTGTCAAAGTTTGTTTACGTTTTATTGTTTACATATAGTAACAAAAAAAAATGTATATTTTGCAATGTATTTTAATCAGTTGTTTTTGACACATAAACTACACGAAAGAGAGGGAAAAAGTTGGGTTGTTGTGTTCCAGTGTTCCCCAAAACCAACGCACGCGTGCGTTTTGTCTCTTGTGTTAAGGCTCAACTACATAGAATACTTTCGCTTCAACTGCGACTGACAGCTACGCAACGCATAAGCGATATTAACCCAGTCGTTGCTTTATTTTGTTATTAAAAGTTTATATAATAATATATAAAAATGTAAAAATTTAATTATATTCTCAGTTGAAATAATGAATTTCAAATTAAAATTTCCAACTCAACGAAAATATATTCAAAAAATAAGAATAAAACAACCGACAAAATGTATTGACGTACTTCAAAGTTCAACATTTTTCATCTTTGAAGTACTTCACGCAGAAGTTTGGCGTACCGATTTGGTTTCGTTCAGTATAAATGCATGTATTTTACTACAGCTGTCAGTTGCAGTTGAAGCGAAAGTATTCTATGTAGTTGAGCCTTTATTCTCTTGATATGAATAAAAAACACACATATCAATTCAGTCTAGTACTAGCATTTAACGAAGTAGGTTGTGTTATCGCTTGTTGCTTGATATACACTCATAAAAAATTTTTAATGTTATGTGGTAGTGAGGTACATAAGAATCAAAATATTTATATTTTTAATTTTTACTTAAAATAATATCATTTATTAATCAAAATTTTATGGTTAATTTGAAAGAATTATAAATTTTTATTTTTTATACAAAAAACAAGATCTTTTATTTTCATTTCCATTTTATTATAAATAATTTTACTATAAAAAGGAGGATATTTTTTTGGTGTATAATTTCAGAGCGGGAGAGTTATACAGAAAACACATTAACAAAATGTGAATGTATAAGTGTGGGGATCACTGATCTATACATAAAAAACAAGAATAAAGTACCATGTACAACAACAATGTCCACTACAAAGACCTTATGACAAAAACTATATAGAAAAAAACAAAAATAAAGTCGCGAGTGCAAAAACAATGCTGTTGAGATCTCTATTTTTTTACAAAAAACAAATATAAATGCTTACGTATATAAAAAAAAAGAATGGTATTCAAAAATCGTTACACTACTGTTAGGTATTTACAAAAACAAATTGACGGTTACACTACAGTTGGAAATTAATAACATAAGGAGTGAGATCGAAAAATTCTTAACATACATAATATTCAATAACTTGGACACGGTTGATCTTAGAGTTTTCATTATTTTTTAATCATTTGATAATTTAGCACAGATCACAGAAATATATAACTTTTATGGTTTTAACCACTAATTATAAAATTGTGGACCATTTTTGAAAACCCTTTCTTTGGAGATTTGATAGTTGCTTCAGTCACTTTTTTGGGACAGTGTCCACATCTTCTGTTAAAATCTTCGGTATTTTGGGACACCTTTTTTGTGCTCTTGAATTCACTTTTCACAAGAGTTCAATATCTTTCCACTGGTCTAAGCTATGGACAATTTTGAAAATTGACCTCTTTTGGTACTAAAACTATGTTATTGATTTGGTACCACTCCAGAGCTTTCTTACCGTAGTGAAATGATACCAAATGGATCCAAAAATATGTGGACACGTTGTGCTTTCTTAAGAAAAGAAGAAGTCTTTTTTGCAAATATTCCTTTATGCATATTTTGGTATTTATAGATCCGAATGTATCAAATGACTTTCCTGTTTTGCCGCAACTGCAAAAAGCTTGACATACCATGAATTTTGTAAGAAATTTTTGCTGCTTTTTGGTCTTAAACTTATCTCCAACATTGCTTCGAGCATTTGCAATAAAAATTTTTGAGACACAAGCTGCGAAGATTCTGCCAGCACCTACGTTTCTTCGTCAATTATACAGCTTGAGTATTTTTGCATGAAATTTGGTTTTAAATTCCGAGTCCTATTTTTGGCTTGTAATTTTTTTTGCAGAATTCCAGTTTGAAATTTTTTAACTTTATATGTTATCAACTTTCCCATTAGCTTTAAATTTTCGCACAAAATAGTCGAAGCACTGAGAAAACTGAGCTGATTTTCTACCAGATATGTTTGGAGTTCCTTTCAATATGCCTTCAATTTTCTGGCCTTCCCAATATCATGTGGTCCTTTTTTCTTACCGAACTAGGTTTTACATCAATAGCCAAATTCTCCTGATACTGTTTAATAACATAAGAAATGGTTTTACGGACGACATTTAATTATGTGGCCAATTATTTGTAGGACCTATTTGGATTTTTTGAAATTTTTTAATAACTTGTAGGACGTAAATCTTTTTCGTCACTATTTGATGAAAATAAGGACAAATTATATAAATAAGGAAGTATTTTTCCATGATAACTAGATCAAAACAAAAATTTGAATATTGATTCCGAAAAAAGTTATGAGGCAAAATGTGTGTTAAGATTTTTTCGATCTCACTCCTTAATAATATCTACATTATACTGCTACATTATGTTTTTTTAATGTTTCTCAAATTTTTTAATGTTTCTGGTCTACTGATGACTGCACCGGTTTAAAATACATAAATTGAAAAATCGGTCATTAGTAGATCAAAAATAAATTTGAGGAACGTACGTATTTATTGTATTTTGTGTTTTTATCGTTAATACAATTAATTTTAAAAAAGTAAAAACAAAATCCTTTATTATTCACAATAATTATTTGTAACTTATAATGTAACTAGTTACTATACATTTGGCTAATAATGACTTCAGTAATACTTTAAAATTAATGAGTTATTGAATAGCCTCAAAGTAATTAGTTCTTGCAATGACAACTGGGTAAGTAGTTGCCTCTAATATCATCACCGTGTTTAAATAATTAGTTACTCAGCTAATGTGTAAGTTGTGAAGAACCATTATATTAGCTTCTTAACTCATTACATGGCAAGCAAAATTTTTGCTGGGTATTTCACTTATAACTTAACCCAAAGGCGTGCATTTTGTTTTAGTAGCATTAATTTTGATACACAACTATTGTATTGTATGCCTTATTGTATGATTTATTTTTTGGATGAAAATAAATCCTTAAAAACTTATAATTTCTCAGGAATGAGAAATTATAAGTTATGTTGTGCGGGTTTTTGGGAAAAAAAATGAGAAAAAAAACAAAGAGATTAGTTTGGTGTTAATTATGTTTATTTATAAAAGCAAGAGATGCTTACCGTGTGGAGTTTTGATTGTAAGTGATTTACATGTTTCTTTTTAATTGCCGCTAAAGCCCCAACCACTCAACTAAAAATCATCGTATTGCAATCAGCTGTTTCAATCTGCTTTATGCAGATGTGTGTATGTAGCTATTGACACAAAAATTCTAGGTAGCGTATCGCAGAAATCTACAGAAAATAGATTTTTACGTACACACAGAAAAAATATTGGTTGGAAAATGGTTACAATTAATAATATTCACTTAAAATAATCTTAATTTTATTATAATTACTGAAAATACATAAATTTAATAGTTTTTCTATAGTGACGACTTTATTTACGCAGTTATATTAAAGTTATGATGTCTACAATTAAAACATTAGTTGCTATAATCAATCTGTACTAATTTCAAAAAGTTAAAACGAATTCGAAAAAGACTACTGAATTTGGTTAACATTTTATTATGAAATATTATTAATGATCATTAAAAATTCAATTGTATTTAAATACATAAAACTTCCATCATCTTTTCAGTTATAGTGCTAACTAATTTAGTACTATTCGATATACCCAACCAACAGCATTTTAAGGCAATCATACGGTTTTTCTGATTGACATTTGTTCAAAAAATAAATTAAATTAAAATGTTCAATAAAAGAAATATGAAAAAAAAAAAAAATAACTTAATTTGAAAAAATTTATTTACGTTGAAGAAAATATCTCCAGTTGGCCAATTGCATTAAAAAGGTAATTAGTTTGTTATTTCGTCAAGAGAATGTATAATTATTTTGGCTTCTTATCAGAAACTTTCTATTACAATATTAATGAAGAAATTGGACTTATTTAAACAGATATAATCTTCAAAAAACCAGTTTGCTGTTAATTTCTGTTCATAACGTGTGACGAATGCGGTGAGTGCTTATAAATTTTTTATTAGCTCTGTTTTTAATGTAGTCAGATAGTCTTCCTGGAACAGAGCAAGTCAAACCTTCTCAAAATTTATAAATTTTTTATATCTTCCACCACTTAGGTAGGGACGATGTGATGAATTTGTAACGTACGCAAATATTGCTTGAACATCCGACTAATGCATATCACCATTATCACTGGTTTTCTTCACTTACCACCACCCAAGTAGTGGTAAGTTTCTGAATTCAGAAATATTCATTTAAATGGAACCCTTCTTCAATTCTAATTTATTAAGGTATTAAGGTTATTATACATATATATTTGTATATATATTCGTCAATAAATGTATGAATATAATAAAAAACAATTAAAAATAATTTCTTTTATTGGACAGCCTAAATTAGTGGGTATATTTTATAAACAAATTATTATAATTCCAACCGAATTTCATTTTTGAAGTGGTTGCAACAACCGCAAATTACCATAGTCCCAATGGAATATTGAGATAGTACTCGTAACCGACAAAATTCGATTGGCAAAAAATTCGGTTGTAACAACCAATCTGTTTTCTCTGTGTAGCTGCGTAAGTTTTAAACAACCCTGTAGTTTATTTTGTTCACAAAATAACCGAAAAACAGAGTTGTTTACACAATGAATGTTCAAAAACATATGATACGTTATCTTTTGTTGACTGGTTGTACAAAATGTTTCACGCTACTTTTTTTTATTCTGCGTTGCGTTGGAAAGTTGACTGGTTGGGCCTTAAGGCTTTTTTAGAACATAATTATTTGTTTCATTTCATTTGTTTCACAATGTTAACTACTTTAACATAATTGTTATATATAAAGTTAACAATTCAAAATAATTAATACACATAGCGAAAATTCATATTAAATGTGTATTATTAAGAATAATGAACAATTCAAATTCATAATAACTTAAAATATAATAAATAATAACAATAAATAATTCATTTTAATTCATAATTAAAATCATTTAATTCAAAAATAATAAAATGAAGCGTTGTGCTACTTTAAACAACTATATTTTAGCAATATCTGCTATTTTATAACGAAAAAATCTCAAAAATCGCAAAACGAGACATTGAAAAATAGTCTAGATATATGTTTATTTATTTCCGTTGAGTTTTTCTTTACCAATTTAAAACACAAAATGAAAATGTTACCAAAATTTGTTTTGGCCAAGAAAAGTGGTCGGTAAAGCCAATGCACTATGGTCGTGTACTAACATCCGCAATGTGCAGAGTAAGGAAGTAAGGAAAACGAGAGAGAAACTATAGTAGGGCATCATTCTGTATGAGGTAAAAATTAGACCTGTGGCTAATTGTAGACAAACACTTTTACTCATACTTATACTTATACAAAACTCCTTTGTACTGAGCTTCATTGAAATATTGCTATATCTAAGGCATTTATAATCGTTAAACACCTATGTGAAATAATGTACCGATCATAACCAATTCAATAGGCTTCGTCCTTGTATCAAAATAATTACTTGTGCCAAATTTTATCAAGATATCTTTAAAATTAAAATTGCGACTTGTACTTTGTTCACAAGGTTTACATGGACAGCCAGACGACCAGACGGACGGACATCGTTAAATTTACTCAGAAAGTGATTTAAACGATCGAACGTTATACTGTAAGGTGGGGGGTCCGATAATTTGTTCAGTGCATTACAGACATTAGCACAAACGCATAATACCCCAACCACCTATGGTGGTGTAGAGTAAAAAACCTTTTTCTCTTTTCATATTCTTATCTGAATAATTTTAAAGTTTTTTACCACTTCAGAATGGGAACAACAAAAAATAAAATTTTGGAAGTAGAAGAAATAGGTTTCTAAACCGTATAAATTTAATTAACTTTATCTAGCTCTAATAAGGATATATAAGCAAGTGTTTTAAAATTAAAAAGAGAAACATACCTAAAAAAAAATCAGCACAAAATTAAAAAAATGTTTAATAAAAATATGTAATTAAATTGAAAATATTTAAAATTTTTCAACAAATAGTACAAAATAGAAATTAAAGTTTTATCTATTAACAAATATTTTCCAATAGCCTTCATTTACTGCAAATGTCTGCTGAAGGACTAATAGTAAATATAATTTAAAACACAAATACATATATTTACTTAACAATCTATTAAGTAGAAAATACAAACGACATCCAAAAAATCAGCAATTTAAAATGAAAAAAGGGAAACAGAAAAAAATAATTTGGAATTCTTTTTAAAATACAAAAGAAAGAGAAAGTGTTCTTATTTATTCTACATGTACATTGTTCATACATTCATACCCGCTAAACATTTTTTTTCACCTGATGATGCCAAAATATTCTGATTATTTAGCAGAAAAATAATAACGAATTGTTTAAATTTCCTTATATGGTTATTTCTAGTCACCTATTTTTCAGATTTTCTGAAATATCATACAATCAATATGAGACAAAATAATTCATAAAACAATCATATTTTACTGATTCTTGTCAAATAATAATCAATAATATATTAGAATATAAGCAGAAATGTCTGTATATTATCAAAAAATGTTCACTGTAATGTATACAACAGTTGTATCTGTTACACATAAGTACATATGTGGACAACAAAATAGGTACGAATTTCTGCAATGAAAAAAAAAAAAAATATTTTGCGTTATTTATTTTATTTTTTTTAAAATATATATTTATAACTTTGTTGCAGTACTTGTCAGACTTGAAAGTTTTAATCAGAATTTACAGAAAATCGTTCCTGTACTAAGAATTTATTTTTATATTGTTGTTTTTGTTTTTATTCCGACTAAAACGTTTAATTTTGACAAGTACTGGAAAAGAGTTTATATTTACATATAGAGTGATTCCATGTCAAAACGAACAGCAATCGTATTTGAGATCTCCGATTTCAATGAAATTCATTACAAGCATTGACCATTGGAAGTGTTTCGGAAAACATGAAATTTCAGACACATGTTTCTGTTCGGTCTGGTTCAAAAAACGAAAAAATTTTAAAATCTTTACAAATGTTACTTATTTAACTTCTTAAATATATGATTTTTAATTATTAATGATTAATATTCAGGAATAATAGTTTTTGCATTCATCATTCATTTCACAAATGTCAAATTGAAATTAATTATATTTTTTATACTAACACGTTTTTTTATTACAGTTGTTTTCCTAAATTTACTTTTTGAGGAATAGCGATTTTCTAATATTTTGTGTTTAATCATCAAATAATTTCAGTTTGATTATTAGCTATTTTCGATACGTGTATGTTATGTTAAAAAGGTCAGCAACTATAAGTGTAAAATGCATCTTTTATTTTCTCATAATTTAAATTAAAATTAATGAAAATTATTTTCATTTATCTAATAATTTAAATGGAAATACATAAATAAAAGTTATTTCTGTTAGTTTTTTCGGAATTTTTATCTAAAACAAGTACACAGAAAAAAGTTTGTACATAAATATAAAACTTCAGTTTTATATTTATGGAAATAAAAATATGGAAAAAAATTTTAATATTTAAGAAATTATTTTTAAATATTATGAACTAAAATAAATGAAGTTCATAATATTTAAAAATAATTTCTTAAATATTAAAATTTTTTTCCATATTAATCAAAAGTCAAGAAGACTTAAACAAATTGTTTAAATTTAATTTAATATTTACTTTTTAACGAAATGTTTGAAATTTTCTTTGGAAATATTTATAGTTTTTAATTATTTTTAGCTACATATTGGGATCATTCAGCACAATAGAAGCGCTTTTTAATAAAATTATGTACATATGTGTTGCATAATGGCATACAATTTGTGCAAATTTCGAAACTTTTTCTTTGAAAATTACCATTTATTGAACATTTAAAACTATCCAAATTCGTTATATCTCAGCCAATTTTTACATGAGTGGATTCTGCTAGTCGAGATCTACAAAAAAACGTCGTATGTGTAGGTTATCTCTTTTAATATAAGAGATATTTGGCTTCAAAGAGTATAATTTTTAGTTTTGGTAAAATTTGTTCACTATAGCGGGTCCATATTTCACTAGATTTTTTTGAAATATCTTTTATTTTATAAACAACACCTCTACTAACACTGTCTGACAGTTCATGAAAATCGGACTAGGTGTTTGGAAGTTCCAGATTTCCACTTTATTTTTAAAAAAAGGGACACTGTGCAGAGTTCGTTATAACAGGTGTTCGTTATAACCGTGTTCGACTGTATATTGTTGACATAACTTTTCTATATAGATATAAAATTTTCAGTTGGAGCCTTATTTAGTTTAGGAGTTATGGACAAAAATAAGATCCAATTATTAAATTCAAAGAATTCTACTGAAATTTAACATTTTTCTAATAGTAAATTTAAATTTTTTTTTTGCTAACAGTCGCTTAAAAATTGATTCAAAATGCAACTCTGATATCTGGTTGAAAATACAACACTGTTATTGTTTACAATTTTTGATCATATGAAATGTACCGTTAGCAGAAAGACAATTATAATATAAAGTCAAGATTTTTCAACAAAACTAAAATTCAATAGTCAATTAAAAAAAAAACATCAAAAAATACTTTTCCAATTTTTTATATATTAACAGCCTTATTCATAATCATTTTGAACAATTTATAGAAGGTTTTATTAAAAGTTAATAAGAAATTTGGAAAATGTATTATTCATAATCATTTTTTTTTTTTATAAGCATTTAATAAAACTGTATAAAAAGTAAAAATTTTATTGTTGGTGAGAACCTACTTTAACAGTTTGATAACACAAATTTTTAGATATATATTACTTTTTTTAGCAAATTGAATGCATTTATAAAGAAGTTTTGCATAGTTTAAAACATATTACTTTATATTTAGGTCTTATTGCACAATTCCATAAAGAAGAATTTATAACTGCATAAAATCTTTTACACAGACTCCGGATAGTAATTAAAATATTGTTACAAATATAACTGTTATTTCTTTCAGTTGTATAAAATACATATGGAAAGATATATATATGCACGTTATATTTGAGCGAACAAAGCATCAATGTTCTTTTAGTTTATTAAGAGTAAGACCAAATGGATTTGTACTTTGTTTGTTGATAAGGCCAAAAAAGTTCGTATAATTTTAAACTCACCATAAAAAAAACTTATATACTATCTGGCCAAATATTAGAAAAACTAGTGTACGTCATATCTCTAGTTGGTACTTTTACGCCGATATCTCTTAAACAAAAACCATCGAAATTTTCTATAAATAGTCAAGGATCAATGTAATCATGAAAATTAAAAGTGAATGTTATCCGCCTATATTCCACATATTTCTTCATTGTATTCTTCTACTTGTTATTGGATCTAATAAAAGTGCATATTTTATAGACCCCTAATAAAATATTCAATGAGCTTCCATCAATATTGAAGATGTTTGTTATTTGCCACTAATGAAAAAGTGCTAATAATCCATTTGCAAAGTGGAATGTGTGAGTGTTGTGTTTAATGAAATAATTGCATTAGCAATAATTTTCAAATTGCAATTACTGTTCCTTTTTAAAAAATACTGTACTTGAAAATATGTAGGTCTACCAGCAATGCAATTCGTTGATTTAAATTGGCGCATTTTATTTAAACATGTGTAAAATTCCCGTTTTTCAAACACATAACGCTTTATATATTAAATTACAGAATTCAGGCATTGAATCATCTCATATCCTTTCATTATGATTACATACGGTGGTCAGTAGATAGACTAGGAAGGGTTTATTTTTAATAATTCAAAAAATATTCAAAAAATTAATTAAAAACAAAATAGGAAATTGGTGATGTACATAAAACCAAAACAAATTATTTATTCGAGTATTTAAAATATTTCACAAATTAATATACAAAAAAGGCCATTTATCTCTTTGCCTCCATGAGCTATTAAATTTTTAAAGCATTGGACACGTTTTCTAATAAAAATTAATATATTTTTGTAAAAAAAAAGAAAAACTAAAATGTTTTTTTTTAGTTACGAATAAATTTTCAATATTTTATTTATCACTAATAGAAAATTGAGAGAAAATAAACATAGCATTGCCAGAACAAAACAAAAACTTTTTAATAGTTATTGAACTGTTTTTAATACATTATGAATAATGTTTTTTTATAAGAAGTTAATAAGGGAAAACCGTTTAATATCTATTTTGTATAATAAACCTAAAATACGAATTTATTATGAATAAGACCGTAAAGCTATAAGTATGTATATTAACATATATAAATTTCATCTACCCCGACTTGCCCGAATTTCATCATATTCATGAAAATTGTTTCCCATCATATTATCCAATCTTAGAAGCTAAAAAGAAATTTATCCCGGATAATATTAAAATATCAGAAACTTCAGCAGAAGTCCCATTGCAAAAAATGTTAGACCAAACAGCTATTAGCATTTTAAATAAGTCCTCTTTTGAAACCAAAAACGATTTAATTCTTGAGTGCAAATGGGGATTTGATGATAGTAGTGGTCATAGTGTTAACAAAAATTTGAGAACAAAGATGCTACAGATGAATTTATATTTGTTGCCTCATTTGTTCCATTACGTTTGTTAGACTGGGCAGATGAGAAAGTGGTATGGCAAAACGATAGACATTCATCATGGAGGTTATGTAGACCTCTAAAAATATTATTTTATGGCTTAGACACATATTTTTATAAGAACAAAAATCTTAACGTTCATTATAAAATGAAATTGACAATGATAGACGGAGCGGTTTTAAATGTATTAGGTGGCAACAAAAGTTGTTCGAATTGTGTTTTATGTGGAGCAAAACCGACTGAAATGAACTGTACATCAATTTTTGAAAGGGCAGCAAATGAGGAGTGCTACCAGTATGGAATGTCGACACTTCATGGATGGATAAAATGTTTTGAATGTATTTTACATATTGCGTACAAGCAACCCATTAAAACATGGAGACTAACCGGGAAAAAAATGAAGGACAAAGTAGATGAGAGGAACATGCATATACAAGAACAATTTAAAAAAGAAATGGGGCTGATAGTGGATAAAGTTAAGACGGGTTATGGAACGTCTAATGATGGGAATACGGCTAGACGTTTCTTTTCAAATGTAGAACATTCTGCTCAAATAACAGGTGTAGATAAAAAGTTAGTTCAAAATTTTTCCATTATCTTAAGAACTCTGTCCAGTGGCTTTGATAAAAATGTGGGATGTTTTGAAATACTTTTAAAAGAAACTGCACAATTATATTTCAAATTGTATTCTGGTACTATATGCCAGCAACAGTACACAAAATTTTAATTCACGGCATTGATTACATTAAGTATTCTACTATCCCTATTAGTTTGTTATCAGAGGAGGCTATAGAATCATATCACAAGATTATAAGAAATGCAAGGTTAAGGCATACTAGAAAAAGAAGCCGAGTTGACACTAATAAGGACCTGATAGTTTATCTAATCCTGCAGTCAGAACCATTGATTTCGATTTATAGCCAGAAACAGTTTTTAAAAAAGTGTGATATGAGAGATTTAAAATTATATGTAATTGATGAAGAAACTTGCACAAGTGTAATACCTAGTCATGAATTGATGGAGGAATCGGAAACTGATATGAGTGATAGTGATGAGTGAAATATGTTGTTCGCCTACTTATATACCTTTTTAATATAATAAAACCGACATTTGAAAATGTAAAATACTACTAATGTAATAAATTTCATTAATAATTTGATTTTGTATAATTTTTTTTCCTATCCCTTTTCTCTTACTATCAAACTTGTTTTGTATTTTTTATAATTCGAGATAAATGAGAGGTGGGCATGTACCTTTCCCGATTTTCACAAAACTTTGTACATATTTTGACTTTTCTACTTACTAAAATATGTTATGCCAATTTTCGATCCTCTACGATGACTCCTTCTATTTTTGGCCAACGTTTATATTAAATAAAAACACTGTGGCGTGGGAGGTGGGCGTGTCATTCAAACGATTTTTATAAAAATTTAGTATTTTTTGTCTATTTACCTCTTTTGTTCCAATTTGGCTCAATTCGGTTAACGTTTTCAAATAATATTCAACTTTTATTATTCAAGATATATGGGAGGTGGGCGTGTCCCCGCCCCAATTTCCACAAAACTTTGTATTTTTGCTTTTCTACTTACGAAAATTAGTTATGTCAATTTTAATTCATCTGCGATGACTTCTT
Organism: Protophormia terraenovae; assembly: GCA_951394005.1. Classification (NCBI taxonomy): domain Eukaryota; kingdom Metazoa; phylum Arthropoda; class Insecta; order Diptera; family Calliphoridae; genus Protophormia; species Protophormia terraenovae. Next base: position 153,854,137 of record OX596074.1, read on the forward strand.
CTATTTTTGGCCAATGTTTATATGAAATCAAAACACTGTGCGTTGATAGTTACCAACAAAGAATACTAAGAAAAGAAGGCTTGTCAAAAAAACCTAACTCTGTTGTCAAAAAAAACCTAACTTTAAGATTGTGTTAGTCAAATTTTATTTATATGTATTGGTGCTGAAACCACTTTCACCACACATCATAATCATACATAGTTGCACAAAAGAGTATTAACAAGTTATTAAATATAATTCATCACAATTATATTCGCAGATTTTTATCTTTTGATGCGGGTTACAACCACAAATAGTAATATAATTACATTTCTTTGCGTTTTGTTGATGAATATGAAAATAATTTATAATTATTTTAAAATCTGATTTATTTTTAATACCAAAAGTAGCAACATTGTTCGTTCAATTTAAATTTCAACATACAAAAAAAGAATGTCAAAAATAAAATAAAAAAATATTTTTCAGTTTGTGGAAAATATTCGTTTAACGGGAGTGAAAATACTATAAACGCGTGTGAAAAAATAATAAAAATATCGTATGTTAGCGGAAAAATGTGTCGCATGTGTAATTTTCCTTAAATTTTAAGGAAAATATTTGTTTATTTTGTGTTGTTTCTCTCTCTCACAAGTGTGTTGAATTCACACAGAACTTGTACGTGAAGAGAGAGAAATGTTGTTGTTGTAGGAAAGAGTACTATTTTCCATTCTTAGTATTCTTTGGTTACCAAAAAAACGTTATCCATCCGACTTGGCATAACCTTAAATTCAAACAAGATTTGCACAACGAAATTTAACAAATTTTCTTTATAAAACTAATTTTTTAAGCTCCTTTTATTTCATTACAATTTTATTTTTATAATTTTTTCATTGACATTTAAATATTCATAATAGTATTTCTGTTTATAAATTGGTAGCACTTTTAACTTATAGAAATTTAAAATTTCTATGAAATTACCCATAAACAATAGAAACAAAACACAGCTAATGTCTATAAAATTTTATTTTTTAAATATATGCTCATAAAAAAAAACAAAAAAAAAAACAATAATAATTTCAAAATAATTTTTGTAAATATTTTAAATTTTACATACAAAAAAATGTATTTTTTTTTTCTGAGTTTTGTTTAATAACTCCTAAACCAATAGAGGTTCCAACTTGGCATAAATATAGAGAAGGGTTTCATTACCAATATATGTATTTTTTTAAGAATTTTTAAATAACGTTTTTTGAGATATTAAGCTTTATCCACGACATTTTGAATTATATAAATATAAATTTTTACTTGTCGTTTTAAAGTCAATGTGTTTTTCTATTAAATGAAATAAAAATAAGAATTGTGCAATGTATATTTTGGAAGTTATGAGCAATAGTGTGATTACTTTTGGAAAAATTCAAGCCGCTTTTTGCACCGTGAGGATTCTTTAATCATAAAAAGTGTAAATAAATAATATAATATATATATATTTTTATACCCTTCACCAAAGGTGTAAAGGGTATATATAAGTTTGTCATTCCGTTTGTAATTCCCACAATTTTCGTCGGAGAGCAAAAAAGTTTACATTTTCGGGATCCTTGTAAGAAATGATGACGATAGGACCATGTCCGTCCCTCCGTCCATCCGTGTGTCAGTTGAAATGGCGTTTATGAAGCCCACCGATAACTGACATATATAATATATATATCAAACGATCGGAAATGCTTTCGAGAATTTTGTTATTGGAATTCAGCAAGATCGGTTCATACAATGCGGAGATATGTTAAAAAAACCGGTTTTTAGAACCGGTTTTCCAGTTTCTGAAGCCTCTGTATATACTGGAGACTTCGCTTTTACAAAGATGTCTCGGACATTTATTTTCTGATTTTTTGTTCTGAAAAAAAAATGAAATAAATCGGTTCAATAATAACTGAGATATCGGACAAAACGCATTTTTTATTTTTTGAAGCCCTGGTTTAAGCTATAGATTTTTATTTTTATACATCGGCCACAAATATTTTTATAAAATTTCGGTTTTTTGAACCAGCAGGATCGGTTTATAAATGGCAGAGATATGCTTTAAAAAACGGTTTTTGGAACCGGTTTTTCAGTTTCTGAAGCCTCTGCATATACCAGGGACTTCGAATTTTTAAAGGGGGCTCGGAAATTATTTTCTGAATTTTTGTTCTGAAAAAATGAAATAAATCGGTTCAGTAATAACTGAGATATCGGGGAAAACGATTTTTTTATTTTTGAAGCCCTTGTTCAAGCTAGAGATTTTTATTTTTATATAGATCAGTCATAAATGTTTTTATAAAATTTCGTTTTTTTTAATAAACCAAATTCGTTCATAATCAACAGAGTTATGGCCCAAAACAAATCTGTTTAGAATATAAATACACACACAAACATGTATATTAAGCATTGTAATGACTATTAGTGACGTTTTTTGTTTTTTGTATAGACAAGTAGTTTAGTTAGAAACAGCAGTCATATAATGAATAACAGTGTTGTTGTTGTTCTTTGTATATGCAGTCTGTACAAAAATAAATAGATATGGAATTGTTGTTGTTTATTTTTTAAAACTAAAACATATCTGTTAAGAATATACATAAATACATACACAAACATGTATATTAAGCATTGTAATGACTATTAGTGACGTTTTTGCCTATAAGACAAGTAGTTTAGTTTTCAACAGAAGTAATATAATGAATAACAGTGTTGTTGTTGTTCTTTGTATATGCAGTCAGTTTGTATATACACACATAAAAAAAATAAATAAATATGGAATTGTTGTGGTTTAGTTTTTAAAAGCAAAGCCTGCTATGATTGTTTTTTTTTTTTCATATTCAAATTTTCGTAGTTTGAAAAAAATTTAGATTTATATATGTGAAAATATGAAAGCATACGTTAAGGCGAAAATTTTATTATTTGTCGGTAATATGGTAATATGATGTCGATAAGATAGTAAGATGGTAATATGGTAATATGGTGAAGGGTATCAAAGACTCGGCACAGCCGAATCTTTTTTCAATTTCATTTTTTATTAATTTCATAATATAATAATACAAGGTAGAATCAATAGGGAGAGTAGTCAAATTTAAATCTTGATAAGTCAAAAAACTGAAAAATAAAAAACAAAAAATAAAAATCAAGAATGAAAAAAATATAAAAAGATTTGTTTCCATTTACTTTTTGAAATACTTCCTGAAATGCAGAGCTCCATTGTTAGAACGTTTTATGTAGCTTTATTATATTCATTTGACCATTTACCAACAACATATTGACGAATATTTTCTTGTTTTTAATAAAATTAATTTGAAAAAATTTGTTTACAGAAAAATATTATAAAAAAATATAAATTTTGTTTTCTTTTATTTTTGAAGTTTTGTTTTAAATTTTTTTACATTTTGTTTTACTTTTCATTGATTGACTTTTTAGGGTAAATAAAATTGAGAACGAATTTTCTAATGATTCTACCTTTAGTAGTTTTATCATGATTAATTTGGTAGAAAACTTTTGAAATTAAAAAAATATATATATATATATATATATATATATATATATATATATATATATATATATATATATATATATATATATATATATATATATATATATATATATCAAAGACTCGACACAGCCGAATCTTTTTTCAATTTCATTTTTTATTAATTTGGTAGAAAACTTTTGAAATTAAAAAAAAAATATATATATATATATATATATATATATATAATATAATAATATATGCTTCGCCACCCCCCGAAATGAAATACATACAGTGGTGGCCACGAATTTAAGACACGACATTTCACTTATATATTTCTGATAATTTTTACATCTTATCGAACAAATTTTAGATCCATGTTATTTTTTAAAGATCCTAGTAATGTTATGAAAAAAAATCAACAATAGTTTGTTACCTATATTTAGTTTCCAATTTTTATTTACATATTATACAGATTAATACAAGTTTAAGCCTGGTCATGAATTTAGGACATAGGCAAAATAAAAGTTAATTCACAAAAGTAAAGCTCAGCTTCATAAAACAATATTAGTATTTGGTGGGAAATCCTTTATTTTGAATCACAGCAGCGCATCTCCTGGGTAAACTTTCAACTAAGGCCATACAGCGCTCCTTTGGAATGGCATACCAAGCCTTTTGAATTTCTTCCCATAAATCAGTCAAATTTTTTGGCTTTACTGCTCGTACATGCTCCTCAACATCATTCCACAAGTTCTCAATTGGATTGAGATCCGGGGATTGAGCTGGCCATTTCAGAACTGTGATATTATTTTCCTCTAAGCAACTCTTCACTAGGCGTGAAGTGTGCTTAGGGTCATTATCATGCATAAATTTCCACATTAGAGGCATGTTGTCTTCAGCGAATGGTATCATGATGCTTGTCAGTATGTTTTTGTAAATATGCTGGTCCATTTTATTGATAATCTTCTGAATGGGACCTACACCATGCCAGGAAAATGCTGCCCACACCATGACATTTCCACCACCATGCTTAACCGTTTTAAGGGTGTACTTTGGGTGATGCTCCAGGTTTGGAGGACGCCATACGTACTGTTTTCCATCAGAACCAAAGCGACAAAACTTCGACTCGTCGCTCCAAAGTATATTTTTCCAAAATGTCATCGGCTTATTGAGATTTTCTCTTGAAAACGCTAGTCGGGATTTAATATTTTTTTTTGACACAAGTGGTTTACGTTGTGCAATACACCCACGTAAGTTCTTCTCATTCAGACGTCTTCTTATTGTCCTGGACGATATATTAATACCAAAATCCGATGAAATCTCATTTTTAATTTTACTTGAGCTCTTGAAAGGATCTTTAGCAGCTGATTTATAAATTAAGCTATCCTCCCTGGGTGTAGTTTTTCGGGCTCTAGGGTGCTGTTTGACATTTTTGGTAGTGCCATGTTGCTTGATGTGTTCCAGTGCATTGTAAATCTTGGATCTGGAACATTTTAGTAGCTTGGAAATTTGCATTACTGTTTTTCCATCAGTATTCATTTGTTGGATCAATTTTCGCTCGGCATCCGAACTCCAAGTACCTCTGGCCATTTCTAACTAAATATTTTGATGTATTCTAACATTAAATGGAATAAAACATTCATTACTTACCTTTTAGCTTCAAAAAATCACTTAAAAACCAAATATTTCTTATATGTTTTAAATTCGTGACCAGCTTCAAAAGCACGTTTTTACGAAAATATAATAAAAACAGCAACAAAATGTATACACAAACAAAACCAAATAACGGTAATTGATCTTAACATTACAGGGTACACTGAAAAATTCACAAAATCTAATTTTATATTGCAGGGTTGTAATAATTATCACAACTTAGTTCGTTACATGTCGTGTCTTAAATTCGTGGCCACCACTGTAGTAATTAAAGGATTAAAAAAATATATTTATTTAGTAATTAAAATATTAAATTTTTCTTAAAAATTAGATAGATAGATAGATAGATAGATAGATAGATAGATAGATAGATAGATAGATAGATAGATAGATAGATAGATAGATAGATAGATAGATAGATAGATAGATAGATAGATAGATAGATAGATAGATAGATAGATAGATAGATAGATAGATAGATAGATAGATAGATAGATAGATAGATAGATAGATAGATAGATAGATAGATAGATAGATAGATAGATAGATAGATAGATAGATAGATAGATAGATAGATAGATAGATAGATAGATAGATAGATAGATGTTTCCCGAGCAAAATTTGAAAATTCAAGCTCTAATAGTTTCCCAGATATACTAATTTTTGTATTTAATTCATATGGGAGGGACCATAATCCGCTAATTTATTATACAAATGTTTTCATGGATGTCAAAATTCTTTGTGCAAAATTTGAGCATTCCAACTCCAATAGTTTCCCAGATATACGAATTTTTGCATTTAATTCATATGGGAGGTACCATGCCCCCTATTTCTAGTTCGCCCATATTTTTCTTGAATTTTAATATTGATACCAAAGTGGCTCCGACAAAATTTTAGAACTCTAACTGTTATAATTTCTCAGATATGATAATTTAATATTTTCTTTATATGGGAGGTGCCACGCCCGCTATTGCTAGTGTACCAATTTTTGTCCAAAATATTTATATTGAAGCTAATGCTAGTCGTACAAAATTTGAGCTCTCTAACTTTTATAGTTTCCCAGATATAAAAATTTTGGTATTAACTTTATATGAGAGATGACACGCCCACTATTTCTTTTCCGTCCATTTTTGCACAAAATGTTCACATTGACACTTAAGTTTATTGTATGGCATTTGGTATTGGCAAGCAATATTAGGCGTGGGATGCGCCACACCCACCATTGCTAGTTCGCCTATTTTTTCCAGAATGTTCATATTGGTGTCAAAGTTGTTCGTGCAAAATTTGAGGACTCTAGTATTACCAATTTCCGAGATATTTTACTTTAGTTATTTAGTAAGTGGGCGTGGCATCTCGCGCACATGGAATTTCTAAATAAAAAGTAGCCTATTTTTCCTTCCAGGCATATAGGAACATACTGTGAAAAATTCAAGAAAATCGGTTTAGCCGTTTAGGCGGCTATAGACTTCAAACAAACATACATACAAACAAACACACATTAATTTATATATATATATATATATATATATATATATATATATATATATATATATATATATATATATATATATATATATATATATATATATATATATATATATATATATATATATATATATATATATATATATATATATATATATATATATATATATATTTCTAAATAAATGGAATTTCTAAATAAAAAGTAGCCTATTTTTCCTTCCAGGCATATAGGAACATACTGTGAAAAATTCAAGAAAATCGGTTTAGCCGTTTAGGCGGCTATAGACTTCAAACAAACATACAAACATACATACAAACAAACACACATTATATATATATATATATATATATATATATATATATATATATATATATATATATATATATATATATATATATATATATATATATATATATATATATATATATATATATATATATATATATATATATATATATATATATATATATATATACTAATAAATATGTATACTAACAATTTTAGCCACAAGTTTCATCATAAGAATTACTTAGATCATTTATTGTTTTTATTATTAATATTTTTTTTCTTTTTTGAAAATAATAACTTGTTTTGGTATTGTAATCATTTGATTTATTATGTGACATTATGAACTAAATATCTAGACATACAAAAATTCTCCAAATATTTTACACTATTGTACATGTTTAATTAACATTTGTTTATATACTTTTGAGCTATGGCAGTTAGAAGGTTAAGACTGACTCTCCCAACATATTTCATGATCGCTTTTGGTCGTTATAAAGCTAAAACTTCAACAAAAGTGTTATGTAAATGTCACTATCTTGTACAACAACCATTTCAAAAAATCTCTGTAAATTTTTTGGAATGTCGGAATGAAAAGAAAAATATAAAGTTTTTGTGCTAGGAGTTATTGATAATACATACAAATACCCTCCAGAATAGGCTTTTAACAAGTACAAATACCTTATTTATTTTACTATTTACGGTACGAATAATTTTTTTGAATCGAATTGGAAAATTTTAATAAAATCGGTCCTCAATTATTCATAACTCCATAGACCCACGTTCGAATATCACTTGCAAATATCGCACATAATTGACAGCGTCATAGTAATATTCATACTAATTTTATAGGGATCGGTTCAGAAATGCCCATAGGTCTCATATTAGGTTTATAATTTTTTATTTATTACCTTTTTTTCGGGATTGTATTTTTGAGTTATTTTATTTATCGAATAATGAAAAATTCAAAAAAAATACCATATTGTCCACTGAGTAAATATGAGTTTTCTTTGCAAAATAATAATAAATAGAATTTAAATATAATTTTAAACATACAATTTAAAATTTTTTTCTTTTAAAGAAATTCACACCTATTTTATTGTCCATGTATGTATATTTATGTAAGCACGATGTAAATGTATGTATAAACAATATGTACGCCTGAATAGAACACACGTCAAATAAAATTTTCATTATGTACAAAAAAGTTTTCCACGAGTTTGCTCTTCTCCCTCGCTTTTCTATTTCCCCAGCATTTTGCAAATAAACAAGAAAAAACTACAAATATTTTAGCTTAAAATTTCTTTAAAATTTTTGTTTAAGGACTTTTGAATGACATCTATATAAAATAAAAGCAACAACAACCCAAAACATCCTAGAAATTTTGTTATGGGTGTGTTACAGAATTTTCAAGGAATAAACTCATGAAACGTTTTGTATAAAGAAAAGTACATACAAGTATGTATATAGAGTGTACTTAATTTAAAAATTTATTTCATATATATATTACAGCAGAGACCGGATTTTAATACTAAAAAAACAATTTTTTTATATTTATTTCAATCGAAAAACAATCTTTAATGTTCAAAAAATTATAAAAATCCATCATGATTTTTTTATTTTCATCAATATTTTAATTGTTTTCATCATGATGGAAATAAAAATATAAATATCTTTTGTAATATTTATTTCAAAAGTTGAAAATTATTTTGAACTTCTTTCATCGGATGGAAAAATTCTAAATAACAACAATTTCATTTGAATAAAAAAAAAAAATATTTTGAAAACAAAACAAAAAACAATCATTTGAAATTTTTTTCGAACTGATATTTATCGTTAAAGATATTTATTTTTTTCATCATTGATGGATATTTATTTTAAAAATAAAAATCTCTCACATATTTTTTTCAACAAATTAAAAAACATTTTGAACATTAAATTTATTTATTTTGATTGAAAAATAAAAATAAAACGTTTTCGGGTGCTTGTATTACAGTGCCTTGATTTGTATGGGGACAAAAAAAGTTGCAAATGAACAATATCTTCAATAGTAATAGGATAGAGACTATTCGTATGGTACATTAAAACTTATATTTTGAAAAATGTACGAAATATATAAAATTACATGTTTGAAAAAAGAAAATATGATAAAAAATGTTAGTAAAATCTTAATATTCTGCGACTGAAAAGTGACATAACAATTATTTAAATGAATATTGAAGGTCGTAGTATGCATCTATTATAATTTGAAGTTAATTTTCTTATAACTAAAATTTTGATAATAATATTGAAATAAATACGTAATTTCAGAGGTGTTTTGAAAATGGTCCAGTTCACGTAAATCTTAACAGTGAGATGTAATATTTTGGGAATCATATAAGAAGAACCTTCTAATCTTCATTTCTAGAGGGGTACATTTACAACTTTTTTTCGTGAGGCACTTTAATATATATATATATATATATATATATATATATATATATATATATATATATATATATATATATATATATATATATATATATATACTTAATGAAATAAAATAAATAATTCTTGAACTTATTTGTAAAAAAAAAAAAAAAAAAAAGGTAGGTATACTTGGGAAATTTTCAAATTTGAAATTATTTAAATTGAAATGATACATATACACAATTCAAATAGCTGCAAAATTCCAAATATGATATATTAATTTTTTTTATTATTTATTTATTTTTTTTTATTTTTTGGAAAATTGCCATTTGAACAACTTTCATGTATAATTATTTTTATTTAGCATTTGTTAATAAAACTAAATCAGATTCAAATTGCAAAATTCATTGTGTACAAATTAATAATATTTATAAAAAATTATGTTTTGGGAACAATTTTTGAAAGTAAAAAAGTGGTGAAATATTTAAATTAGTTATTTATGATTTGTTTTCATGAGATAGAATAAATTTTTAAGAAAACAAAAACATCTCAAGTTTGATACAAAAGCTTCAGTTAGTAGATTCGTAACGCATAAAATTACGTGAAAGTATAAAATAAACATGTATTCAAAATCGTTTATTTTTGGACTCGGTGAAGATATCGACTTCCAATTTTTTTTTATTCAACAGATAATTTTGTTCTTTAATTAGCTAAAGAAAAAACAAATGAAATTGGTCGGATATAAATGAAAAAACTGGACCAAGAACATGATAAATTGAGGTACTTAAAAATTCAAATGCAAATAACTCAAAAACTATAAGAGATAAATAGGACATGCAAGCATGTTTTTTGTAGGTCTTATCAGTGCCTACAACAAAATAAAAATATTTGAAATTGGACGAGAAACAAAAATTTGTATGTCAGAGGTACCCATTTTTGAGCCCCTTTAGCTCCGCCCCTGAGGGTCCCCCTTCCAAAGTAAACATTGTACACTCCTCTGCTATGCCTATACCAAATTTCATGCAAATCCAACCAGGCGATCAGAAGTTAAAGATTTATTTCCAAAAAATTTCGATTCTGCCCCACAGTGCACTGGTTATTGGCACGCTAATAAAATCCATGCTGGTTTTTTTTCCGCAAGTGTTTATAGCCTACATTAGAAAAATTGAATACTTATGCTAAAATACGCGATTACAGCATTCAAAAGAAAGGAAAAAAACTTGTTAGTTTTAAACACTTTTTTTTAGATTTTTTGAGTTTGAGTGCTTTCTGACACTGCATGGAACCGTTTCAGGTCTTGAATTTTTGTTCTGTTACACCACAAGTTCATGTTGAAGGTCGGTTTCATAAAGGTAAACGTAAAATGAGAATTGCCCAGTTCTCACTATTTGAGGGTGTATTCAAAATATTAGATATTAACTTTATGAAAATACAAAGCAATAAGGAATTTAGAAATAAAAAATAGGAATTAAAATTTAAAATTCCTTATAATCGGGATTATCGGGATCGATATTTCCTGTTCGGCATCCCTACCAAAATATCTGTGTAACAACTGCATGTTTATTGTACAAAATATAATAACAAAATTAGTACGGCTAATTTGTAGGAAATTTGTTTGGCTATCAATTAAATTACATGTTGAGTTTGAATTGCTTTTGTGTTGTGATTATGTAAATTCGTCTTGTAAACAGTTTACTACGTGACCAAAAACTATATGCAAATTAATTCGTTTATTTCAAAAGCAGTTGAATTACAATTATGAAGTCTATCGATACGAAATTTTTAAATCTATCTCAAATTCAAATAAATAATTTACTACTTCATACCTCTGCAATATCCACACATATGTATGTAGATACACTAAGGCTTTTGTAAATGTTTAAATCCTAATGCGTAGATATTTTTCTTACGTTCATATGAGTATTTTCCTGTGTGGATATCTACACTGAAACACACCTTGAGTTCTTTTACCCCCATTTTTTTTATTCTTTTTTTTTTTTTTTTGGTAAAATTAGAAAACTAATTTCCAGCCATTTTGTGTGACTTTTTGATAAGAATTAAAATTAAATAAATTGACTTTTGAGTGAATGAATGCGAATCGGAATGGCGGTTTGATTTTAGCTAAACTGAAAAATAGAGGGAGGAGAATGACTGCTGAATTTATAAAATGCTTTTGGCTACTTATTCCTTTTATTTCGTATATTGTTTGCTCCGTTTTACAAAAAGAATTACTTTTGATGAACATATAGAAATGAAATTTTGATTAGAAAATACCGGACGGTTAAAAAAAGAATAAAAGCAGAAAAAACAAATTGCTTTTAAATTAGTAGATATAAAGTTGTGATTAGGATTTTATTGTTGTGAAAAAGACCTTAACACAATTAAGTTGATGAAAATTAGTATTTATAGTAAAATAGAAAAGTTATACATATGCATTTGTATGTAGTATGTGTACAAAATTTAAAAAACCCAGAGGTTGAAATTCATCGATAAAACTATTAGAAAATTATCATAAAAATTATATTTTGTCGGGAAAGATTGTTTCCTGAAGAAGAGTCTGCTAAAAGCGTTATTAATGTTACAGAATAGAATAAGATGACACTTTGGTGGGTATCGTCCAGATGTCGTCTAGAAGACCTCTTCGACGCTTCTAAAAATGTTGTAAAAGAGTCTTACGGACGACATCTAGTCGATACGTTACCTTATTCTATTCTTCCCTAGATTTTTGCCGTTTTCGTAAAAAAAACACTTAAAAATATGAAGGTTATGAAAAACTTTACTAAACCAAAAATGTTATCTTATATAATTACTGCATATTTAAAAGATGTTTGATTTAGCAATAATACATATTAAAAATAATTATTTATGTACATATTTAAATAAAAAAGCAAAACCAACATTCAGGTATGTGATGAAAATCGAATTCGACATAAAATCGAGTAAATGCTAGTCAAAGGCGTGATATTTGTTGATTTTAAAGGGGAAAGCTCAAGAACTTGCAGCAAGAGGATGTTTTTATTAAGTTTATAGACATTGCAAGAGGATTTACCAAAGATGATAAGATAAACATTGAAAATCTTTGGAAAAATTGACAAAGGAACTTAATTCATTGGGTCCTCCTTTACATGATACGTGTGGTTGGAAAAAAATAAGCATGAACCATGGCACAACAACTACAACAACGCAACTCTGCCAGTGTAACACAACGTCAAAAACAACTGATTTTTGTTCGTAAACATTTTAATCTTGCTTTATTATATTTTTCGTTCTGAAAATGTATATATATTTGAGAAAAATAAAATAAAAGTTGTGTATTTTACAACTTATATTCATTCGTCTTTTTAGTGGCAGTTTATATTTGTAACGCAATATTAATCATTAAATACTCCAAGTTACTTCGAATTATAAAAGCTCTCAAATGCGCAATTATATAAAATATTAATACAGTCGAAGACGGTTATAACGAACTCGAAGGAACCGACATATTTAGTCCGTTATAAACGTAGTTCGTTATATCCGTAAAATTCAAAAATATTATTTACAAAATAATATTTATTAACAAAATACACATATTTCATTACAATACTAATATTAGGAATTAAAGCGTATTTCTTTCTTTTACAAATGGCCGGTATTTATGATTTTTAAATATTAATGATTAATATATCAGGAATAATATTTTTTGTATTCATCATTCATTTCACAAATGGCAAATTGAGATTAATTATATTTTGTATACTAATTTACATGCTTATTCATAGAAAAAGTCTTAAAAAAAGTCACAATTTTATTATAACTAAAAGTTACGACTATACTTGTGACTCGGTCATAACTTCATATTCTATTAACATAGTCACAAAACATGCTTAACATTTAAAAGTGTTAAGCATTTTAAAAATAATTTTTTTTTTTTTTTTAAATTTTAAATTTTTAAGGAAGAATGATAATTTGCAAAGAATACTGCAAAATTCGATGAAAATCTGCAAGAAATGTGAGTAAGATTGTGTTATATGTGCTTTATCGCTTTTTGGCCCTCAAATATTTCAAATATGTATGTATGCATTGTTTTTTCTACAACACATTTTTTTATATTTTCAATTTTATAGTCACAATATGTGTTTTATGACTATTTTCGGTCACAATTTTTCTGTGAATAGGCATGTTAATGTGTTCTTTTATTATCGATGTTTTTAAGTTGGCGTGTTTTGAGATAAAGTGATTTTCTAATATTTAGTATTTAATCCTCAGTTTTATTATTAGCTATTTTCGAAAACTGTATGCTATGTTAAAAAGGTCAACAACTATAAACATAAAATTCTCCTTATAAGATCAGCTGATCAAGTGATCTTATAAGGTTACCTTATTTAAAATTGTTATACCATGTACAAAAAATGTGTATTTTTGTAACTAATACTAAAAAGTATCGTTTTATAGGTATGGTGTGATTGGAAGGCAAGTATTAAGAAAAAAATTGCTACTAACAAAATGGAAGCTAAGGCAACAGGCAGTGGACCATACATATAACCAACTTTACATCTCAAAAAAAAGAAGATGCAATTGAACAGTTGTGCGGGTTATAGAGGGAATACAAAATTCCATTTCATTTGGAACAAATTAAATCTATAGTGTATCGTTATCTTCAGATGAGGAAGAATCTTTAAATGTATCCGAATTTGTTGTTGATAAAAATTATAGAAATGAAATTATTGATACTCCAAATACATCTAAGCGGACCATTCTAAAATACAAAGATGACAATTTTGAGAGCCATTTAAAGGAATATATTGGAAATGACATTCAAAATGGAAAGCGATGTCGAATTCCTTAAACATATTGACTGATATATGTTTGTCAGAAAAACTTTGAAAAGCTGGACGTAATATGCAGCAATATACGACGTGTTTATAATGCTATATAAAATTCAACAACCTCTCTTATAAATGAGCTCAAAAGGCATCATGAAGAAATAGAAAAGGTTGCAGTTGAAAGAAATAAGTTAAAAAAGCAGATGTCGAAATAAAACAAAAGAAACTTCATTTGGAGGAATTTAAGAACAAAAACATGCAATTTTAACTAAGCGAATAATTGCATTTCTAAATTTTTAAAAAATTTAATTTAAACTTTCAGCGATACTGTTTCTTATAGATACCGCATTATTTTGAAGTAAAGTTTCATTACACACCACTTCATGATCTATTTCATTTTCTTCTGGAAGAACTTCAACTATTTGTTAAATTTTTAGGGAATTGCATAAGTTATGCAAAGCACAACAAACATTAACAATTTGAACAGCTTTTAAAGGTTTATACCACAGTGTTCTGGACAAACACCTGAACCGACTTTTAAGAACCCCAATGGTCCTTTCTACAATGTTTCGTGCCGAGGCATGTTTTTTATTGAACTTTTGTTGTGGAATACTATTTGGACATCTGTACGGTGTCAAAACAAATGGTTCAAGAGCATATCCTGAGTAAGCTAACAGCCACGAACCACATTCACCACTTTCATATTTTTCAAAGAAAGTGTTCCTGCTCATATTCCATATGAATGAATCGTGGCTTGAACCAGGTCTGGTTGCATCGACAGCTCTTATGTTCATTTTGTAGTCGCAGATCTAAAACTAACAAGAAAATATTAGTTACAAAATATGATAATTGGTAATTTATATATATCACCATCATAGCATTAATGCTGTAGTATGCTTTTCTATTAAAATAAAGGTGTTCCTCATCTTTTACAAATTTTATTGCAATGTGTGTACCATCAATACATCCCACAACTCTCGGTAGTCCATATTTTTCAAAAAAAATAAAAAAAAATTGCTTAGATTTTCTTAAATCTTCTTCGTTTAATTCCAACATTATAAGTTCGTAAAAATCGTTCTTTCTAAGCAATTTAGCATTTTAGTAAAAGATTTTGGAAAAGTTGTACGATGCATTGAAATGTTGACATCGTTCCCAACAGATCGTTGGAAACTACATTCTGTTAAGAACCTTAACGTAGCTTGCAAAATAAGTGGAATCGACGTATCCTTCCAAAAAATATAAACCTTGTTTAAAACAATTAAAAATCCCTCCTTATTTAATCGAAAACATTGAATAAATCTAAAAAATAGGAATTAAAGAGAAATGTAATTATGTAAAAATAATTTATACACCTCTTCCGGCAACTCCAATGTATTTGATTTGTCTCTCAAATGTTTTCTTCTTATATTTTCATTTTTATTTCCTTCCTCTAAAAAATAAAACATGGATGCTACAATTAAAGCCATTTTCAAGCCAAATCTGAATTGAGTAATTCCATGTCAAAACGGAAAGCAATCGGATTTGTCATCAAAAGTTCAAAGGTCAAAGTTGGAGATAAAAAAAATCCAAACTATTATATCTCAAAAACCGGTATTTTTAAAATTCTTAAAAAATTATATATTATTAATATAACTTTTCTACATATGGATATAAAATTTCAAGTTGGAGCATTATTTAGTTTAGAAGTTATGGACAAAAATAAAATCCAATTATTAATAACTCCTAAGCTATTGAAAATAAAAGGTTAATTTTAGTGTAATTTTATAAACAGGGACATTACCTTAAAAATGATATATAGAGAGTTACTTTAGATCGAAAGTTCAAAGGTCAAAATAAGATTTCCAAGAGATAAACCATTATATCTCCGAAAACGATGTGTTTAAAATGCTAAAAAAAATAATGAAATTGAAAAAGATTCGGTTGTGCCGAATCTTTGATACCCTTTTAATTAAATTTTCGCCTTTATTTATATGTAAATGTAGATTTATAAATTTTTCGCGAAGGGGTAGTCATCTTGCCGCAATGCGAGGGCTTAAGTGCAAGGATGTTTAGGGCCGGGCTGGCGGTGGTGACATTAGTCACCACCAGTAGGGTCACCCATGCCAGAGGGATCTAATCGGAGCACTAAACTAAGAACTACCCAACAAAAACGAAGCAATCTAAAACGATCAAGCCTTCAGGCGGTCGTACGAGCTTGGTACAATGTGGTTCGTCGAAACCAGGTACCTCCAAGGCTCCCAGGTCCGGATAGAATCAAATTCCATCAAAACCCCTGTTTCAGGTGATGGTAAAGCGGCATTGATTCAGTCAAACGCTAAACCATTAACCTCAGTGCCAAAAATTGTGAACAATGGACAGGAGAAGAACGATTCGATGTCCATCGTAACACCTCCCTCGGCCTCAACGGCCTCAAATACTGAGCCACCCAGGCACAAAAATCCCTCCAAACGGGCCTTCACTACTAGGCGTTCCGCCTACAAGATCGTAAATCAACTTAGTGCAAAGCCGGTTGATGAGCTCACGGAGCAGGAGCAAAGCTCTCTCCAATGGGCCAGAACCCACAACGGGTCTCTCCTCCTACGGAAGATGGCAAACCTAAACGGATGCCATCAGAAGTAGCACCAAAACGGCAGCGATCCGAGGAAGACCCACTCCCAGGAACCAAGCGTTCCAAAAACATACCTGCACGGTCTCAAACTAGGTCGTACAAGGAAGTGGCCAAAGACCACCTCATATGGGCGATCATAGACCGCAACTCAAGCGATGGCACCATCTCATCAGGCAACTGGAAGTTGGTCGTCATGGCTCTTAGTGGGGCGTTCTTAAAATTTGTCCGGGAACACCCTGGACCTCCGCCCCAATGTGAAGATGTAGGCTGGTACCAAGGTCACATCAAATTAATAGCTTGTGCAGATGAACGTTCAGCGTCGCTGTACAAGTCTGCCATTGAATCCCTCGGGGAAGTTTGGCAGGGCGTGAAGATCGAAGCAATACCTCTTGCCGAAGTTCCACAGAGGCCAAGATCTATTGCTAAGATCCCCGCTGTGCTATCCAACCCAAAGGAGATTCTGGAAATTCTCCAGGTCAGTAACCCTCAACTACCCACACAAGACTGGAAAGTAGTTAAGGTCACTGAAGCTGTAGAAGGTTTCAGAAAGGCCACTGTTATACTAAACAGTGACTCGCTGCCATCACTTAGCAAGACGCAGGGGAAGGTGTTTTATGGTTTTGGAACTATCTTCCTCCGAGTCTACAAAGGTGATGACAAAGAGACGCCTCAAGCTCCGGAGAATGTGGATCAGATGAGCTTGGACGACGAAACTGCCTACTCATCTGCCAACGAAGACGCACAATCTGTCACTGGATATGTGGGCGACTTCTTTGGTAAGATGGATATGGCAGATGATGAGGACGTCCTTCTGGAATCGGACGACGATCCAGAGGACGCCAACGTCACAGTCGTCCATAGCGATGAATTTTGATGAAGGTGATCCAAATCAACCTTCATCACTCCAAAGCTGCACTCCTCCTCCGCTTAGCTTCAGGCACGGAGGACCTCATTTTCATCCAAGAACCATGGTTGCATAAAGACCGGGTTTGCGGATTACATAAGGACGGTCCAGCTACTATTGACGATAGGTCTCTATTAGACTCCACGGTGGAGCAATTGTCTAATGTCTTAGCTGAAGCTACAGAAAAATCCTGTAAGAGAACGTTCAGGATGGGCAAAGCTAAGCCTACATGGTGGAATGCTGAAATTGCGGAGAAACGCAAAGAATGCAGAAAGCTATTCAATGAAGCTAAACGTAGTGGAAGTTGGATTACTTACAAATCCTCACTAAATAGCTTCAAAAATTTGATCAGGAAGGCCAAAAGACTATCCTGGAGAAAATTCTGCAGTAGTGTAGAAAATTCTTCGGAAACAAGTCGACTACGCAAGATCCTGTCCTCAAGTCCGACAATACCATCGTACATTCAGAAAGCCGATGGAACTTAGACAACCTCCAGTTTAGACACCCTAGAGGAACTAATGGAAACACACTTCCCCGGTTGCCAGGAACTATTCTCACAGTCAGGAGAAGATCGGACAGATGTCCTTCAGGATATTTCACATATCCCCATAACGGAACACCGCTTAAGATGGGCAGTTAAAAGCTTCCATCCCTTTAAATCTCCGGGTCCGGATGGTATAATTCCAGCAGACCTCCAGAGAACATAGATATACTATTGCCATGGCTCTTGATTATTTTTAAGGCCTGTCTACGTCTATCACACGTTCCAAAAATGTGGACAACATATAAGGTGGTCTTCATCCCAAAGGGAGGTAAGGCATCTCATACCAAGGCGAGGGACTTCAGACCTATAAGTCTATCATCCTTCTTATTGAAAACTTTAGAGAGAATTATAGATGCCCATATCAGGTCATCCCTAGGATCGAACACCCTATCAACGGCTCAGCATGCCTACATGAAGGGTAAATCGACCGACACTGCGCTGCACTCACTGGTAAGCCGAGTAGAAAGATCCTTGAATTATAAGGAATTTACAATGGTAGCCTTCCTGGATATTGAAGGAGCCTTTAATAACGTCAAACCTGACTCTATCATAGAAGCTTTGTTACAACTTAGGATAGATCGAACGATAATTTCATTTGTCCGGAGGCTTCTTACCTTTAGGTGTATTGAATCAAATATGGGCACCTCGAATATTCGCAAGGTAGCAACGAGAGGTACCCCTCAAGGGGGCGTTTTGTCTCCTCTACTTTGGAATCTGAATATAAAAACACTACTTAGGACCATGGAAAAGACGTGTTGCAAGACAATTGCATACGCTGATGACGTGGCATTAATTGCCACGGGCAAAGATCCGAAACTTCTTTCGGAAGTAATGGAATCCGCACTGGATCCTACTCAAATGGTGCCACAGTTGTGGACTGGGTGTAAACCCAACTAAAACTGAACTGGTACTGTTCACGAGGAAATATAAGATTCCTAAATTTGTAACCCCGAAACTAAATGGTGTCACTCTGTCACTATCCGATAATGCCAAATACCTTGGACTTATACTGGTTAGCAAACTGAACTGGAACTTGAACACAATATCAAGGACCAATATCAAGCGGCAACAGCTCTCTACTGCTGTAAAAAGGCAATTGGCCTGAACTGCATACTGGCTATGCGAGTGTGTCGTCAAGCCTATCCTCTTCTACGGATCGACGGTTTGGTGGTTGACTCTGGAGAAGAAAAATCATCAAAATAAGTTTGAACGTATTATGAGAACGATAGCGATCATGATCACTGGCGCTCTTAGGACCACCCCAACCAAAGCGCTGCTGACAATACTAAACTGGTTACCACCAGACATCCTAGCGAAGCAAATAGCGGCACAAACGGCCGTGAGATTAAAAGCCAATAAGGCGTGGAATAATTATCACTATGGACATGCCAAAATCCTAGGTATAGTTAATTGGAACAAGAAAGTTGACTATGTAACACCTGGACCAACTTTCGACCCGAGTTTTCAAGTGGAAATACCGGATGAAACTTACTATGACAATGGTCTCCTGATACCGGATGACACCATTGCTATCTTTACCGATGGGTCAAAAACACGTGAAAGTGCCGGTTGTGGCATCTATTCAGAGCAGCTGAACTTAAGGCTGTCCTTCAAGCTTCCATGCTACAGTAGCGTACTACAGGCTGAGATTATGGCCATAAAATTATGAATGAATGGATACAGTATCATGAGATATTACATAGGAATATCCATATACTTACTGATAGCAAAGCGGCCATAAATTCCCTAGTGAATGTGTACACCACATCGAAAATTGTCCAAGAATGCCGGGCGTCTCTGGAAGAGATAGCGAGACATTCATCGGTTACTCTTATATGGGTTCCGGGACATAGGGACATAGACGGTAACTGCAGGGCGGATATGCTTGCAAGTGCAGGAACCACCTTAGATCGTATCGGACCAAACTGTGATATTGGTGTATATCTTACAACATGTAAGCAGCTAATCTTACACAATCTCTATAACAAAGCGACAGCAAGATGCTCCGAGTCCAGGAAAATCTGGCCCAATATGCACGGACAGAGGTCGATACAATTGTTGAAACTTCCTAGAATCCACATTAGAAACCTCATTGGGGTGATCACTGGCCACTGGGTCATTGGAAGGCATGCTCAAAGGCTATTGCTACCATACAACGATTTTTGTAGAAGTTGCAATGATGAGGAGGAAGAGGAATCTACTGAACATCTCCTTTGCTATTGCCCTGCATTCGAAGACTTAAGATATGATTTATTTGGCCATCGAATTTTAACTGACAAAACTTGTCTAGCGTATAGTGATCTAAATAAAATTCACTCCTTTATTGAATCTACAGGATGGCTTACTGATAATAGCCAAGATAATTAGGACTTATGGCTCGAAATGGACAAACGGTAACACAACGGGACCTATTTTGGACCCAAGTGAGCCACGCTTCAGGCGGCTGCCAATTTAACCTAACCTAACCTATATACAAACTGACCCCGCCTGACCTGAGTTTCGATCTTAGCGAATGTTCGCTAAATGCGAAGAACTCTCGAAACAAATATGTTCGAGAAAATATCGAGAATTATAGTAATTATGAATGTTCGTTATTTCGAACTTTCCTTGATAATTTCTCGATAGTAAACATTCGCATAATTTTCGAAAATTTAAAAATATCGATATCGCTATATTAAACTTTTCTAAATAAAATATCGAAAATAAATGTTTCGAGAAATTGTAGTCTTTTAAATTTCTCGAAGAATTCTTATGTAAATATAAAAGCAAATTATTTTCTTGTTTGTGCATGCAAAATACTAAAAACAATATATTGTCATTCTTGAGTAAAGCTTCATATGTAGAAGTCGGTTGTATATTCAAATTAACTTGTATTTTCTGTTGTGTTTAATAAAAAAGTAATATGATAAAATTTGAAGAAAAATGGTAAGAAATGTTTCTACTTGTCTAAATATGTACTTACATTTGAAATATATCATACATATTTATTAAAATATTTTCTTTCAGATGGATTCAGAAAATTATTGAACAACAGAAAAATTAAAAATTTTCGGAAAAAAGACATTGATGACTATACTCTGGGCAAAATTTAAATTTTAATACGAATAATTACTTTTGTAATATATTTTATTATTATGTAATTTTTTTAATGTTTGATATGTATTTATATTGTGATGTTTGAAGTAAGACATAATAAGTAACTTTAAATATAAAAATAGTAAAAAATGCTTTTAATTTATGATTGGGAACATAATGGAAATGGAACAAAATAAAAAAACTATCGTTTTCGATAGTTTTGTATTTGTTTTAGTTATTGCTAATGAAAATAATCACAAATGATATAATAATCACGAATAATTTTCATCAGTTTTTGATATCAAAACCGAATCACTAACGAATATTTTTACGTTACGCTATTGATATCGCTAAAGGTTGACTATTAATACGAAAAGCGAACCTTCGAGATCGAAAGATTTGCTGCCACAAAGTGAGCGACGGGTGAGCTCAAACAGTTAGTTTTCGGGTCGCCAACGATAGTTGTTCTCGAATGTTTTGTCAGAGAAATGTTCGCGAAATATTCGAATGAGATATCATTAACGAAGCTTGTGGTCAGCTGGGACTGCATATACAAAGAACAATAACAACAATATTATTCATTATAATACTGCTGTTGCTAACTAAACTACTTGGTGATACAAAAAAGTCACTAACAGTCATTACAATGCTTAATATACATGTTTGTGTGTATTTATATTCTTAACAGATTTGTTGTTCTCGAATGTTTTGTCAGAGAAATGTTCGCGAAATATTCGAATGAGATATCATTAACGAAGCTTGTGGTCAGCTGGGACTGCATATACAAAGAACAATAACAACAATATTATTCATTATAATACTGCTGTTGCTAACTAAACTACTTGGTGATACAAAAAACGTCACTAATAGTCATTACAATGCTTAATATACATGTTTGTGTGTATTTATATTCTTAACAGATTTGTTTTTGGGCCATAACTCTGTTGATTATGAACGAATTTGGTTTATTAAAAAAAACGAAACTTTATAAAAATATTTTTGACTGATCTATATAAAAATAAAATTCTGTAGCTTAAATAAGGGCTTCAAAATAAAAAATGCGTTTTCCCCGATATCTCAGTTATTACTGAACTGATTTATTTAATTTTTTCAAAACAAAAATTCAGAAAATAATTTCCGAGCCCCTTTTAAAAAACCGAAGTCCCTGGTATATGCAGAGGCTTCAGAAACTGAAAACCGGTTCTAAAAACCGGATTTTAAAGCATATCTCCGCCATTTATAAACTGATCTTGCTGATTCAAAAAACCGAAATTTTATAAAAATATTTATGAAATATTTATGATAAAAATCTATAGCTTAAACCAGGGCTTCAAAAAATAAAAAATGCGTTTTGTCCGATATCTCAGTTATAATTGAACCGATTTATTTCATTTTTTCAGAACAAAAATTCAGAAACAAATGTCCGAGACTTCTTTGTAAAACCGATTTATTTCATTTTTTCAGAACAAAAATTCAGAAAAAAATGTCCAAGACTTCTTTGTAAAAGCGAAGTCTCCTTCTCGAAGGGATTTCCAATCGTTTGATATATATTATATATGTCAGTTATCGGTGGGCTTCATAAACGCCATTTCAATCGACACACGGACGGACATGGTCCTGTCGTCATCATTTCTTACAAGGATCCCGAAAATGTAAATTTTTTTGCTCTTCGACGAAAATTGTGGGAATTACAAACGGAATGACAAACTTATATATACCCTTTACACCTGTGGTGAAGGGTATAAAAATCATATAATATTAATACAACTCTACTTCATGTTTGTGCAAAATTTCATGTTGGACACTAAATTAGTTCAGAAGTTATGTAACAAAATATTAACTAAAGTAAAATTTTGTATATATATATATATATATATATATATATATATATATATATATATATATATATATATATATATATATATATATATATATATATATATATATATATATATATATATATATATATATATATATATATATATATATATATATATATATATATATATATATATTTTAATAATTTCTCAAAAAAAAATAAATTTTGTAAATATTTTCAATTTTACATAAAAAAATGTGCTTTTTTCTGTATTTTGCTTCATATAGAGAAGGGTTTCGTTATCAATAGATGTATTTTTTAAGAATTTTAAAATACCGTTTTTTGAGATATTTAGCTTTAATCTTTATATCAACCCTTTTTACCTTTGAACTTTCGAAGTACATACAAATTTTACTTGTCGTTTTAAATGTGTTTTTTCTATTAAATTTAATAAAAATAACAATTGTACAATATATAGTTTAGAAGTTATGAGCAATAAAGTGTGATTACTTTTGGAAAAAAATCAACCCCTTTCTTATTTTTGAAACGTAATTTTTTTAGACCGGGAGGATTCCTTGCTCAGAAAAATTGTGATTTGAGTAACATTTGCAATACTTAATATCTGTCGCGAATTTTATTGAAAATGTCTGTTTTTGGATTAAACTTTAGAAATTTAAATAGTTTTGATATATAAAAGGCTAGATGGAATAGTTGACCAATTTCAACAGGCTTTGTCCCTTGGCTCAAATAAAGTAATTAATTGTACCAAATTTGTTCAAGATATCTTTTAAATTGCGACCTGCGCTTTGTTGAAAAGGTTTAATTGAACAACCACTAAAAGTAAGCATAAATATAATTATAAAATCTATTATAAAATCAGTTACTGAGATCAATTTGTATGTTTCAAAATAAGTTTATACTTCAAAACGAAATATTGGTGAATACTTTAAAAATTCATTTGTATTAAAATAATCATACAGAAAAAAATAATATATATTTAAAAATTTTGTTCATAAATATTAAGAATCGAACATGACTTTTTTGTTCCCAAAGTTTTTTCATATTATTAAATTGTTCTTTAGGAAAATTTTAGGAATTTTGCAAAAATTTTGATTTATTTTTATAAGATTATAATGCAAATGCTAAATAAAAATAGTTATAATATAAAATATTCGAACAAAAATGCCAATTTTCAAGAAAAAGTTGCTAGAAAATAATGTTTAGAAATTAGCATAAATTTGATACCATTCTGCAGCACATATGTATGTATATAATTTTATTAAACAGCCCTTCTATTTTGTTGAATGATCCCAATATGTACCTAAAATTAAAATAAAAACTAACAGCCGTATTAAAAAAATTAATGTAGGTTTGATAACGAGTTACTAACTTTTTCTTATGGAAATTTACATACAAAAAGTTAGTAACTCTTTATCAAGCATACATTATTTTTTTGTGAATACGGCTGTTAAAATTTTCCAAAGAAAATTTCAAACATTTCTTTACAAATGAAAATATTAAATACAATTTAAACAATTTGTTTAAGTCTCTTGACTTTTGATTTATAAAGAAAAAAGTTTTAATATTTAAGAAATTAATTTTAAATATTATGAACTAAAATCAATGAAACTAAATTTTTATATTTATGTACAAACTTTTGTCTGTGCAGGTATGCAATAAAAATCTATTTCGAATCAAAAACTATTGAAAAACGAAAAAAGTTGTGACGCATATATTTTTCGATTTCATTTTCGTTTTATTGTAAAAACGAACTCGATTTCATTTTGTTTTATGAAAATCACAATAATTTAGGTTGTGATAAAAAAACGAAATTAACATGATTTTATATTTTCAAATCGAACAAAAAATATACAAATAACAACAAGCGCGAATGTTATATTCGTCCCGGCCGAATCTATATACACACCATCAACTTTTTCAAATTTTACGTTATATGAGAGGGGGCGATAAAGTGGGCGGACCACGACCATTTTTGGTTTCCGACTTTATATCGATCCCCGAACTATACATACAAAATTTCGTTGTCATACGTCCTTTTGTTGAAGAAATATCAGCAGAAAAGTATAAAACGGACACCCTGTGTTTCTAGTTTTTAGCCCATAACTTTTTTGTTTATAAACCAATTTTGCCCATTTTCAATCAGAAACAAACCTTATATAAGACAAATATTTGTGCCAAATTTCGTCCTCCTACGTTGTCCCTTTCGAGCCCTAACCTGCTTTCAACAGATGGACAGACGGACATAGCTAGATCGACTCAGATTCGAAACAGGACCCAGAAAATATATACTTTGTGGGGTATTAGATGATTCCTTCGACATGTTACACACGGAATGACAAAATCAATATATCTTTTTTATGGTGGGTATAAAAAAGTAATTTAGATTGGTGTGGAAGCTTAAGACAAATTTAGGGATTCTCTAAATCTCAATATTTAACATTTCTAAAACGAATAGACAGTCATGTGCAGGGGCCGGGTTTTTATGCATTTATTTTTGGAAAATATGCGCCTATAAATGCACTAAAAAATTCAAAATATACCCTAAAAAATTGAAAAATATGCATTTTTTTTAATATTTATTAAATTTTTTTTTTTTGCAGTTACTAAGACCTGGCTAAAACCATACATTTCTAGTCGATCTGTTGAGATTCCTGGTTATAGGTTTTGTATGAATGATCGCATTGGTTCAAGAGGTGGTGGTATTGGTATTTACGTTTCAAAGAACATTAAGTATAAGAAGGTCTTTCAGGTTTCGGATTTAAGCATATGTGAGTCTTTATTTGTTGAACTCTGCTTCAACGATGTTATCTTTCTATTTGGAGTAGTATATTTACCTCATGGTGATATTATATCTTTTGAAAATTCTCATTATAACTTTCTTTCTACTTACTCTAATATTATCATTGTTGGCGATTTTAATTGCAACATGTTTGATGTTGTTAAATCTAGTTCTATGCGTTCGCTTTCTTTAAGATTGAATTTGTCAATTCTACACAATTCTTTACCTTTACATTTTGATGTGGCTCATTCTTCTTCTTCACTAATTGATTTTTGGTTAGTTAGTGATATTTCGTTTGTTCACATCATGCATTAATATTTTCTTCCTTCTTAATTCCGGCTGTGCAAACTGAGCAATATGTAGAATATCGTGACTTTAACTCCATTGATTTTTCACAGTTTTATTCTAATAATGCTGATTATCAATGCTCTATAATTTGTTCACTTTTTGACTTGCTTTTTACACATGTTCCTATTGTCAGGAAAAGAATTCGTTATGAAGATAATGGCTGGATGAATTCCAGAGAAATTGTATATGCTAGATCCCTTAGGGATTTATCTTACCGTGCGTTTATGTTAGATCGTTCAAATCATAATTGGAGAATTTTTTGTCGTCTACGTAATAGGGCTAAAAATGTTATAAGGAAAGTTAAGAGAAGGCATTTTTCCAAAATTTTTCAAGGTTTAGATTCATCTAGCATATGGAAAATACTCAAACGTGGCGGTTGCACTGGTGGCGATTTATCTTCATTTGATATTGATGTTAATGAGTTAAATGATTTTTTTGTATCGGGTGGCTCTTCATCTAATGTAGACAATGTCAACTTTGATGACTTTAATGATCTTGGTTTTTCATTTCGTTGTATTAGTGAGTGTGAGTTGTATGAAGCTGTAAATAAAGTTAAATCTGGATCGATTGGAATTGATAATATTTCTATCAAATTTATAAAATTGATGTATCCTTTTATCTCTGAATATATTTTAAATTTTGTGAACACCATTCTTACAACTTTTACATTCCCTTCATGTTGGAAGGTGGCTAAAGTTGTTCCCATCCCTAAGTCAAGAGTGGTTCATGGAGTTGAGGATCTGCGTCCTATTTCTATTCTCCCAGCGTTATCTAAGATTGTTGAGCATATTATCAAAGATCAAATGATCGAATCAGTTTCTTCTAATATTTATGAAAATCAATATGCCTATCGGAGGGGTTTTAGCACTACTGGATTACTTCTTACTCTGACTGATGATATTAGGCGTAGTGTCAATGATGGTAATATCAGCGTACTAATTTCTCTTGATCTCTCGAAAGCGTTCAACACAATTGACCATTATAAGTTAATTAAAAAGCTTGAAAATGAGTTTAATTTTTCGAGATCTGCATGTAAGCTTGTATTTTCTTATTTGGTTGGTAGAAGCCAATTTGTTATGTTAAATGGATTCAATTCTGATTTACGATCTCTTTCTTCCGGAGTCCCACAGGGTTCGGTGTTAGGGCCACTTCTGTTTATGTTGTATATTAACAGTTTTCCACTCTTAATCAACTCTGCAATGTGCGAAATGTTATTATTTGCTGATGATGTTTACCTCTTGTTTAAAGGTTGTTTTGATTTTAAAGATGTGTTAGTTAACAATATAAACTACTGCTTAGAACGAGTTCTAGAATGGACATCTTGTAATGCTCTTACAATTAATCCTGCTAAGACAAAGGGCATCATGTTTGGCCCTACGAATCGTTTTGTTCTGGATTTGGATGTGTTTTTAGGTGATGTTCGTATTGATTTTGTGAGCAACTTAAAATGTTTAGGTGTTATATTAGATAATAGACTAACTTTTAATTCTCACATTGATATGCTAAGTTCTAGGTTTTTTTGTGTATTGCGTAGAATTAATTCAGTCAACCTATTTCTGCCGCTTCATGTTAGGATTCGTATATCGTGGGCTCTCTTGATGTCACATATCTTATACGGATTCGAAGTTTATTCTGGTACATGTGCAGTCCATATGAAGAAAATTAATTAGTTGATTAATGTCGTTGTACGTTTTGTCTACAATATCCGTCGTCGTGAGCATATTTCCCAACATTTCATTCGCTTTTTCGGCTATACCTTCAAATATTTAGTTATATACCGAAATTTGTTATTTTTCTATAGAATCATTAGAAATTGTAAACCTGTTACTTTATATAGAAGCTTTGAGTTCTCGCGATCGACTAAAAATCCTCAGATTTGTATTCAGAGAATAAATTCTTCATTTTTTGAAAGGTCTTTTGTGGTAAGGATTGCATGTTGGTGGAATTTATTACCTTTTTCTTTAAGGATTTTTTCACACTCCAATAATGTTTTTAGACTAAAACTCCTACAATTATTTACTAGTCAATTTTAACAAATTTATTTATTTTACTCTTTCTTTAATTCTTCTACTAGCTTTGCTATTTTTACATTTAATTTTTACGTTTTTTTTTTTTAGCTTCTTTTTATGATAGTAAAGCTAGTAAGGGATTTGGGTTGATGAAGTTAATACAATATTACTTTTTTGCTTTACATGTGTTGATTCATTATTTCCTAATTAAAGTCGCTACTGAGTAGGACTATTTTTTTTATTATCATTGTTTTTTAACTGTTTTTTATCGCTGGGGAGCCAATGAACCAATGAACTAATTTATTAGATTTAATTTAAATGAATTTGGTATAATATAAATATATTAATATTTCTCAGGTATTAATATTTCTGTTATGTAATATTTTTATTTTGGCCACGAAGGCTTTGTATTACATATTTTGTAAATAAATAAATAAATAAAAATAGATAAATAAAAAGAAAAACAAAATTTATTTTATAAGAAAAAACTAAAATCAGTCCATCTTAAGCTAAGGAATGCAATAGATTTTATATTTCTAAAAGTTAAAGCTATGTTTTTAAAGATCAATACTAACTTTTTAAATTTGTTCTCCTTAAGATCACATTTTTTAAACTTATATTAGTGACATTGAGTTTAATGCAACCCTAGCTAAGTTTTTATTTATATGCACAAACATGTTTTTTTACTAAGTTGTCAAATGTAAATGATTGTCTATTTTGACGCAAAAAAATAATAGCGTATTTGAATAATTATCAAAAGCACATCTGAACTGCCTATCCACCTATCTATCCATATATTTCAGCGCCGTTGTCCATAATCGTTTTGTCAATAATAGATAGGGAGGATGGTCCGCAAATAAATTATCATGATAAGAACTTTAAGTTTAAGTTTAACTTATGATAGAAAAATCTCTCATGCAGATACTACGTTATGTATTCTCATTCACTTAGGACCATTTTTACGTTGCTCTGCTCTATATTATTGAAAATAAAATTCTAAAAGTATCATTGAAAAAATTATACCAAATACAAAATGTTAGAAGAATAAAAGTATCACAAATTCCTCCTAGTGAGTTTTTACACTCATACAATCATGTATTTTAACCGTCATTTTAATAGTTTCCAAGTACCATTAGAAAAACCAAGAAGTACCAAAAAATCACATCAATTTCCATTTTCCGCCCTGGAACAGATCTGTTTAACTTTATCTGAATTGGATATTCAAATAATTTTCAATTTACAGGTTAATTAATTAATAATCACGTTTTTGTCCGCGAAAATTTATCGAAATAAAAGAAAATTATTAACAGCATGTTTTTTTTAGTTATTATAATATCATGGGAGATTGTCTCACTGTCACATAAAATATGAGAAACATTAAATATTAAATGAACTTTGAAATGAATGCAGTAGGTGGTAAAAATTGAAATTGAAATAGTTTTTTTGTTTTCATATGCTTTACAAATGCTGCAGTGATAATAAATTAAATTATACTTATATAATATGGATACAATTCAGCATTTTGTTAGGATATTTGTTATTATTTTTGTGTTGCTACAGCCGTTTAGAAATTTACCAATAACGAAGATTAAATATATATTTTAGTATGTAATAATTTTCCGTTAAACTGGTCATAATTCTTAAATAAATTAGGTTTTTCATATAAAACACATTAAAGAGACTTCAGGATATATTTTGTTTGATTTGAAATTTATATGCGAAAGTAAATTAGAGTGGCTCGAAAAAATGTATGTATATTTTTATGCGTTAAATATAAACGTTTCTAAAGATATAGAGAAGTGTGTATTCTTAATCCAGCTTTTCAAACCAACAATCTTGAAAAGAAAGCTAAACATTTAAATTTTATGATATACTTAATAGTTTAATAATATCTTTTCTTCAAAAAAGTTTTATGAACGACATACTTAAATACATAGTATATATTTTGAACAACTCTAATGTATGTATATGAATGCATGTGTAGCAAAATAGATATTATGTTCAATTTATATGTTACGCACATACATATATATCAACAATACCTTCATTCCATTTACAACCAAATAATATCAGCGAAACACCAAAATACATTAAATACAAAATAAGTGCCTTGTTTTCAAACTAGCCTACACATTCCTTCCGCAAATATTGTAAAGTGGGAAATGAGCAGCTTAAAAAGTCACATTTATCAATTTGATGGTTACTTTATTATTGTCACCCATAATGTACGAATATTGCGGCCATGAAACATAAAAAACTGACTCCTTTCCCAGTTGTTATTGCTCTGAGACTTAACTCAAAAATAAATCACCATTAAAACAATTTCGTATTTTGGAAATTATGTGGCAATAGAAATGGAAAGAAATGTTAGGATTATCGTGAAAACATACATAAAATAAAATTAACTTAAAAAAATATATATATATATATTTTTTTATTTTATTTATACTTATTGTTGATGAAAAAAATGTTGTTTTTTATACTTTTATTTTATTCCAGAAACATCTTTGGCTATATTTTATCAGTTTAATCCTTTAAATTGGCCATATATATTAAACGATGTTGACGTTTACGAATTTGAGGCCGAAATTGAAAACGTTTAAATAGTGTTATTACCATCAGAAATAAATTAATAATAAATGTTAATGTTTCCTACTATCATTAGAAGATACTACATATGTATATTAAAGTGCCTTACAAAAAATTTTGCAATTGTACCATCTAGAAATAAAGATTAGCATGTTCTTATATGATTCCCAAAATATTACATCTCAATGTTAAAATTTACGTGAGCTGGACCGTTTTCAAAACATCTCTAAAATTACATATTTCTTTCAATATCATTATCAAAATTTTAGTTATAAGAAAATTTACTTCAAATTATAAAAGAGGCATATTATGACCATGAATATTTATTTAAATTATTATTATATCTCTTTTCAGTCTCGAAATATTAAGATTTTACTTACATTTTTTATCATATTTTTTTTTATCAAACTTGTAATTTTATATATTTCGGACATTTTTTAAAATATATTAGGTTTTTATGTACCATAGGAATGGTCTATCCTGTTACTATTGAAGATAAGACGTAATTAACCCATTAGGAACCATAGCGTCAATTTTATGCATTTAGTTCCTAAAAGGTTAAATTTGGAATATTTGCAAATAAATCGCATGGAATTACTTATTACGCTTAAATATTTATAAATTTATGAAAAACATAACAAGTTCATTTAAAACCGCGATAATAATCGAATAATAATGATTTTTTGAAATTAAGCCTCTATTTTACAGGAATTTACAGCTGTTTTGATCAATTAAGTTAATGGGGATTTTTATGTCCTTAACTTATCATTACAAATTTTACTAAAATTTTATTTTTATTTATAAAAAAACATTTTATACAAATCAAGGCGCTGTAATGTATGTATATATGTATGTATGTATGTATCCGCTTGACCACAAACTTCGATAGTGATATTGGAATCTAATATAATCTAAATCTAATGGAAATGAAAGTAAGAATTTAGAAGTAAAAAAAATAACGTGAAAGTATTCCAGACGAATTTTTTTCATAATTATGATTAGTGTATAATAGATGATGAAACGTTCGTACAAGCTGACTTTTTTCAACTTTCTGGCCAGGAATTTTATGTTGCAGATGCTAGGGAGAATGTGGCAGACTAATATCGTGTATCAAAGAAATCAAAATTCATAAGAAAGCTTTTGATTTGGGATGACATATACAAATGAGGGAAAGAAGCACTTCATTCATAAAAAATGGTTTCATTAACACAAAAATATAAGTGAATGAGTTATTTTGGAAAAGATTTCTCCCTTTCCTAATAAAATTCGGTGTATCGCCTGTTTCTGGCCTGTTCCCGCTTCTTCTCATTACAACAACAAAACAATGGAGTTGTAACAAAGAAATTGTAAGAGCTTGTACCGATAGAGACTAATCCATCAAATTGTCCGAAACTCCTTGCATTTTCATGTAAATTTACTGTAATTGGGGTAAAAAATGCTTACGCACTTTTTGTAGAT
The DNA here is from genome assembly GCA_951394005.1 of Protophormia terraenovae. Classification (NCBI taxonomy): domain Eukaryota; kingdom Metazoa; phylum Arthropoda; class Insecta; order Diptera; family Calliphoridae; genus Protophormia; species Protophormia terraenovae. The sequence continues at coordinate 153,886,395 of OX596074.1, forward strand.
AAAAGAGACAAAAAATGTTTAAACTTACGTGTTTAAAAATTAGCAACATACCAAATGATATTCAAAATGTGTAAATTTAGACTACAAAACCCAGCCCAGCAAAAACTGGTTGCAATGTAATGAGTTAAGAAACTAATATAATACACTACTTACAAATATTTTAACATGGTGATGACATTAGAAGCAACTAAGCTGTTCAATAACTCATTAATTTTTAAGTATTACTGAAGTCATTATAAAAACAAAATAAACTTGTTGCATCTTAAGTTACTAATAAGCAATGAAATTTTAGAATATAAAAGCTGTTTTTTAATTTCAAATGTAGAGAAATTAAAATTTTATACATTTTGATTTGAAAAACTTAACAATAACGATTTTTTTTTTTTTATTATTATTTAAAAAAATCATTTTTAACAATAGAAAAACTTCATTCCGTTGAATATGAAATATTTGGTAAGATTAACGTGACCAGACGTCCCGCTTTTGGCGGCATTATTCCGCTTTTTAAACTTCGATCCCACCTAAATTACTTTCCCGCTTTTTATTAAGAAATCCCGCTTTTCTAACTATAACAATTACTTATTCAATTTCCTTATTTACGTGTTTTCTATAATATTCTTACCAATATTTAAGTGTGTCTAAAAATAATTTTTTCCATTGGAAAGTTGATATGTAATTTTTTACAAATCGTTTTTGATAATTAAAAGTTTTAAATACGCTGATAATCTTCTCTATTGACTAATCTTAAATGTACTTTGTGTGTATTTTTAATGACTTCGATGTAGGAAGACTTCCCAAAAGATACGTATTATTTAACTTGTTAAAATATTTAAAATTTTTTTTAAAGTATCTTCAGTTCTCTACCAGTGAATGAAAAATCTCAAGTCTGATATATTTTGACCAAAAAAGTTTAGACATTTTTTCCAGAAATAGGTTTAAATTTTATTTATTTTAAGAACATTAGAATAAAATATAAATACATTTTTGGAGAAAGATATTTTGTACTTTCAGAGAGATTTTTAGATTTTAAAAACTGATTTCGAGAGAACATTTGTGAGGGTGCTATTTAAATAATTTTTACCAATTTTATTTACCAAAATGTGCCATTTCAAAAAGATGTTTTGACATGAACTTTGATCTCAAGGTTAACATGGATATTTTCATATTGTACCTTTAATAAATATCTGGAACCATATAATCGATGTGCATTTGTTTCGGAATGGATACTTTTTTATTTTTGTATAAACTGAAAGTTATAAAAATATCTGGAACAATGTTTTCGATTAAATGCAGCCGATTCAAAAAGTTGAAAAAATAACAGTATATCAGATTATTTTGATAACGGTTTTTTTACAAGTGACGGTATTTTTAGTTATTTCGGTAACGGTATTTAGCATTACCGGTATTTCGAGTAATTTCAGTAATGGTATTTCATGGGTAACTGTTGTTTCAGAAATTTTGAAGCGGTTCAGAACCATAAAATCTTACTTTATTAAAAATAATAATATTTCTTAAACCCAAAAATAACGCTAACGGTATTTTAGCATTATCGGGTTTTCGAGCTACTTCGGTAACGGGTTTTTAACGTTATGTATTTTAGCGGTAACCGTATTTTCAATTATTTCGGTAACTGTACTTGACTACCGTAAGTTGAATGTTTTTTTAAGCGGTAACAGCAACCAACCTTGATTTTATTGTTAACGGGTCTAAGAATTATTCAAGAAAAACTATTGCTATCAAATTCAAAAAGTATCAAGTTTTTTTATCAATCGTTCTCAATTTGTAACGACTCAATTGGGTCGTGAACCAAGTGCTTGCGAGGGAACAGCTGATTTAGTTTTTTAATTGAGATATAAAAAGAAAATCCCTATTTTTTTACAAAACTTTTCAAAATCCCGCTTTTTCCATACAATTTTCTTCAGAATCCCGCTTTTTAGTCGTTCGGGTCCCGCTTTTTGACAAAAACCCTCTGGTCACGTTAGGTAAGATAAAACTATATTTGTTTCAACAACAGTGCACTGAAAACAATAATAAGTAGCTGCAATACTGAATTCTTACTATAACATTTGAAGAAGAAATATAAACGAAATTTCGGTCATTGCATTAACTATAAAAAGTTTAAAAATATTTGATTTTTTTTTTTTTTAATATTGACTATTTGAAAAAAATTTATTGAAGCACAAATAAAAGGAAATTTTATTACTTACATAATTGTAAACTTTAGTTCTTCTCTTCGTGTAGACTTTCAACAATCTAATATACTTTTATTCTTTAAGCATTTCAAAAAAAAGTTACATTTATTTAGGCTTGACATTAAAGCTGCTTAAAAAAGGAATTATTTTGTGCCAACTACTAAATAAAAAGGAAAGGGAGTAAATTTAAAAAAAGTAATGTCAACAATAACAATATTACATCCTTCAATACATAAAATACGTATATATGTATGTATTTGTTCAAAAGTTTATTTACTCTATTTGTTTGGGGGTGTATAAACGCAATTTAATAAGGTTTAATTTTTTTATTTATATCCACACAACTATTATATTTAATATCATCCCCTACTTATTCGAACAATTCTTTAGTATTAAGCATAATACTTTGCTAATGATGTAAAAAACACAAAAATGAAAACTGTTCTCGCTTTTCATTTTTAAATTTGATACATTTTAGTTCATTAAATGTCAGTGGCCACAGGCTAAAACACAAACAAAAAATCAAATCAGTTTTAACAACAATTTAACAATAATTTTTATACTTTTTTTGTTCATACTAGGGTGATGGAATGTTCTACTTTTTGAAGAAACCGGTTTTCGAATAGTTCAAATAGTGGGTATTTTGAAAAAAACGGTTGCACTTTTTTAAATTCAGAAAAAAACCGGCTAACCGGTTTTTTGCAGAAATTAATATTTCTATTAAAATACTACATTTCTTACAAAAAAATCAATAATTCTTATAATGTTCAAGTTCAAATTTATTACATAACTCTTTTTGACCCATTAAGAACGAGAAAGAAAGATATAGTAGGTCAAGTCCGACAATACCCTACACTATTATGTGCACCAAAATTCTGGAAGGGGTCTTTTATTGAAAAGATTTTCCAGGTGAAACTTTTTACAATACGTCTTTAAAAAATGAAGAAAATATTGGATTAAAAAAGAATAAAACATTTAAATTAGGTGTAAAAATATTACATGTGTTACAATAGATAAAACAAATTTCATTCAGGATAATTATTACAAGTTTATTTATTTAATCTTAAACTATATTTTAAAACATTAGAAATCATACTTTATTAATATTTAAAAAAAAAATATTCATAAATTTCTATTCAAATATCAGCTTTTAGAATAAATATTTATTTTTAAAACATAAAAAACCGGTCTATTCGACATTCGTAAAATGAACATTTAAAAAAAACCGACAGCACATTGACTGAAAAAAAACGGTTGGGAAACGGAGTTGATTACTCTAATTCATACACATTGACTGTGGATCCTCTTACAACTGAACTTTAGATTGTTAAAACCAAAGTCAAAGAATACTAAGAAAAACATTGCTCACAATGTCAAAATACTTTGAACGGAAAAATAAGAGAACGAAAGAGAGCAAGAGAAAAAAAATAAAAAAAAAAATTTACATGTGAATACAAAAACAATTTGACAGTATCGCGAGGTTTGCCAATGAAAAAATTGCACAAGCAAGACTATACAACTTTTATATTGTACTGTGTTTCTATCCATCCAACAAGTGTAAAATATTAAAATTAAAAAACAATATACATAATTCTTAATTTTGCAGATGTAAAAGTAATATTGTTATTTATATAAATGAAAAAAAGGAAAGGTATGTAGTGTTTAATTTTAATATAAATAAAATCATAATAAAAGGTATCTTATAAAAAAGGTTAATAGGTATCTTATAAAAAAAAATACAAAGCTCCCTCAATGATACTGTAGATGGCTCTACATCAACTGAAGATGATGAAAATAATGAAAAGGAATGCCCAACACCTGAAAAGTATATTCTTTAATATATTAGAAATGTTTACATTTATTTACTAATTTTAATTATTTTTAGAAAAACAAAGTACTTACAAAAAACCAGAAAAAAGTGGCTACACGACCCATTATTTAAAGAATGGCTATTGATTGATTAGCAAGATCGGTTTATAAATGGCGGAGATATGCTTTAAAAACCGGTTTTTCAGTTTCTGAAGCTTCTGCATATACAGGGACTTCGGTTTTTTAAAGGGGGCTCGGAAATTATTTGCTGAAGTTTTGTTCTGAAAAAATGAAATAAATCTGTTCAGTAATAACTGAGATATCGGGGAAACGCATTTTTTATTTTTGAAGCCATTGTTCAAGCTACAGATTTTTATTTTTATATAGATCAGTCAAAAATATTTTTATAAAATTTCGTTTTTTTTTAATAAACCAAATTCGTTCATAATCAACAGAGTTATGGCCCAAAAACAAATCTGTTAAGAATATAAATACACACACAAACATGTATATTAAGCATTGTAATGACTATTAGTGACGTTTTTTGTATCAGCAAGTAGTTTAGTTAACAACAGCAGTAATATAATGAATAACATAAACCAAATTCGTTCATAATCAACAGAGTTATGGCCCAAAAACAAATCTGTTAAGAATATAGTTAGAAACAGCAGTAATATAATGAATAACAGTGTTGTTGTTGTTCTTTGTATATGCAGTCTGTACAATAATAAATAATATAGAATTGTTCTTGTTTATTTTTTAAAAACTAAAACATATTTGTTAATATGCAGTCAGTTTGTATATACACACATACAAAAATAAATAAATATGGAATTGTTGTTGTTGTTTATTTTTTAAAAGCAAAGCTTGTTATGATTGTTTTTTTTTTTTCATATTCAAATTTTCGTAGTTTGAAAAAATGTAGATTTATAAATGTGAATAAATATAAATCTACATTTATATATAAATAAAGGCGAAAATTAATTTTTTTTGACGGTAAGATAGTGAAGGGTATCAAAGATTCGGCTTATAATTAGGAATTTTATTAAATTTTTTTTTCATTCCTGTCTTTAAATCTAGCGTATAGTATTCCCACTTAGCTTCATAAAATGTTGATAGGTGTACCCACGTATGATCTATAAGCCTCTAAAAATGGCTAAAAATCTAACTTCAATGGCTTTTTTCTCCAGACTGCATTGGAATAACAAAATTTTTATGAGATATATTAAGATTATAATTCAAAATGTTTAAGAAAAGTTCAAACCACAAAGAAAATTCTCATTATTTATAAATTTTTATTTTAACATTTCTTTGAAAATCAAACAAAAACTTTCACATAGCCCGTTTTTCCTTAAAAAAATATACTGTTTGTAGATAGCACAAAAACGAAAAGTGAAAAACATAGTGTAGAATTAACTTTTGACAAAATTAATACCATATATAAAAAATAGAAAACTGAAGAGTCTGACGCAAAAAAAAAAAAATAATCTAAATCTGCATGAGGCCCATAGGATTCATTTTATAATCATGATTATTGTTCAAATTTCAAAAACTTCGAAAAATCCTATACGAATTTTACGAATCAGAATTATTCTCTGAGTCGATTTAACGATATCCGTCCGTTGAAGAAATATTGATGAAAATTTACATGAATAGTTAATTTGTCACAAGAATGAAGCCTATTAAAATTGGTTGTGATCGGCCCATTATTTCTCATAGCCTTCATACAAATGTACTCCCAAATTAGGGGTTGAATAAACATAAATCATAAAAAAACTTTTAAAAAATTTAGAAAATTTTGGAAACTGCCATGGAAAAATCTGAAGTTTAAAATTTATTTCATATACAAATTTTTTTCTTAAATTTGCTAAATATGAAACCCTTCTGTTTGAACCTTGTCTGAACAGTTAGGATAATAATAATTAAAATTACTACCTCCTTTATGTCTTCGCTTACAAATGTGAGATTCTTTTTGGCGCGAATTGCGACTTCGCAGTATTAGGGTTTCTAGGCCCTCAATTTCTTATTATTTTCATTCTAAATTTTAATTTCGTATAATGAAATGGTTTTTTGGCCTCAGATTCTAAAATATTGCACTTTAAAGACAATTACATCTTAATTCATTTTCTCTATCTGGAATCAACAAATCTTACTGAATTGCGGCCGAAGACTTTCCGATAATATGGCCGAGTCTATCCTTCTTTTTCAAATGCAATAATAGTTTTAGTAGAATTTAATATATAGAATATTAAAAGTTAGCACTTTTTAAGCATATGCCTTCCATCTTGCATCAAGAAATTTGAAAAGTGGAAGACGAATTTAAGAAATTAAGTAATGTGTCACTTTATTTTGTCGCACAAAATCCATGACAAACTTCTCCTCCAAGCTCGAAATGTACATATTTCAAAAACTTATTTTATTTATTAAATTAAATAATATAAATTGACAAATACCTGGTCACCAAAAAACTTCTCCTCCAAGCTCGAAATGTACATATTTCAAAAACTTATTTTATTTATTAAATTAAATAATATAAATTGACAAATACCTGGTCACCAAAAAAGTAAACCATAATGAACCTAAAAGGGAATTATTACGAACTAAATAGCAAGAGTAAAAAACCGCACTTTATTTTGTCTGTTAGTGTATATCAACGCAGAGTGTATATCCCGATCCTTACTTAAAGTATACCGTTCGAATCACTTTTTGAGTCGATTTTACTATGTCCGTCCGTCTAGTCGGCTAGCTGGTTCACAGCTCCCATATGAACCATTCTTCCGAAAATCACTTTAACGTACATAAATCCCATAAAAATTTAAATGGCAGTGCAAAATTTTATGAAGATCGTATAAAACCGAATTTTAGTAATCACCCAAAAGTGCATAAATACATGTGAATATTAGTATCTATATAATATTCTGTATAGTAAGGGTATTCATTTATACAGATTTACATAATTCGTAAACTTATACGTTATACTCACGTGTTACATGAACGCCCCTTGAAAATTGTTGTGTATTCCTTTAAATTTCTTGAAATCATTTGGCAAACAAAATATTTTTTTTTACTTTTAAACATTGTTTTTCTTTCGATTTTAAATTAAAATATTAAAAAATAAATTTCTTTTCTTCTTTCAAATTTGAACATTTAAAACTACAAGTTTAAGAATTCATTTACACATTGAAATTGAAGCGTAAACACACGCAAAGAAAAAACATAGTTCCTAAATGCTCGCGACAATTAAGTGATGTTCCAAGTAGTTTATATGGCTAGCACAATACAATTATTATGTTTTAGACTAAGCTCAATCAATTAATTTTTGTTCTGATCATTTTAACATATGGTACTTTGTAATAATATGGTTGTCACTACCGAAAAGGTTTGTTATGTTTCCTAAAACAAAATAGTTTGAATTTTAAAATTTCTTTTTGTATATTCATACAGAAGTATAACTAGTGTACTGAAAATTGTTATAACAAAAATTACATTGTTGAACAACGACGCTGTACTAAAAGAATAATATGTTTCATAGTAATATATTATTTCACTTAAATATTTGTATGTAATATTTTAATGTTAGGGGTGACAATAATATTCTTGTCTTTATTATTGTCTCTCTTTCAAAATAATTTACTTATTCGGTAATGAAATCTTAAATGTGACGGACGTAAAGTAAAGAAAAATTAAAAAAAAAATTAACTATATAAGTATAATTATAACCTTTTTTAATCAAAATTTTGTACAGATGCCGCAATGTTCGATTTTTACAAGGAAAAGCTGAAACATCAAACGAGATCGACGGAGCAAAGCATCAAAAATTCAAATTGGAAATATTTTCCGATGAGTAAAATAAATATGAATAATTCATATGTATATATGTGAGTATATATGTATAAAAGAATAATAATAATAAAAAAAATGTATTTCTATTAATATTTCTTTTAGGTGTGTGAATGTGGAGCATAAGTGAAGGCTGTGGTATTTGTTTTTTAATTAATTTTCTGTCCGCAAATATAAATGAAAAAAAAAAAATAATAATAAAAATAAATAAAAACTGTATGCATAGTATTATGATTGGGGGTATTATAAAATTTAACATATGGATCATATTATATTAATGCATTATGGTTGTGAGAACCAACACATATAAGTGTTATGAACATATTGGATAGGATCACATTATTATATTATTATTTGATTGAGGGAATCATAAACCCAAACATTAATGATAGTTACCGTTTATGGTTTCACCAATTATAAATTGTGTAAATAATTGTTCAAACAAAGTTTGACAAATATTTTACGAGCTCGTATTTTTATTATGTTTATTAGGTTTACAAAGCAAATATATGATTGGATGAAAACCCCTAGTATATTTTATTTTACACTTAATACAATTATCGGTCCACATTTAGCCCCTTCCCGAATTTTTGGTACACATAGACAATGGTGTACTTTATGTTTTTAGTATAGAGTCCAGTCTATTACAACAATTGTCACAAATTTTACGCGGGGTGGCAACACTAATAATGATGTTTATAAAACTTTTATTAAGTAGAATAAATGAGATAAGCATGTTCCTAAAAATTGCCAAAATGAAAATGTTAAAACAAAATAAATGTTCCATTATTTAAGAACAAAAAGAATGTCTTTAATCAAAATGTTAACCACAGAAGTGACGGGGCTAAAAATAATTATGATTGATGACAAATATAATGAAATTCATGTATACGTGTATTACTTATTTAATAATTTCACTTGTTTAAGCCTTTTGTTTAATTTATGAAATTATGAAACAAAAAATAAAACAAAAAAAGACAAACAGAGTAGTTTATTTACTTTTTTCCATTAGTTTCCATTTAGTTTCAACCCCTTTATGTTTATTAAAATAACGCTTAATCTTACGATTTGTATTTGCCTGTGAACCGTATTTAACAATTATCTTTCAGAGCTATTATACATTATATTTTATAATATAATACTGATCAGGATTTTACTAAACTTGCAGTCACAAATTCAAAATTGGTAATTTAAGACTCTGTCAAAACTTCGCAGCTTCCTAAATTTATTTGAACCTCTAAATTGAAAATTAAAATTTTGTCACATAAATGGGGAGTTAAAAATTAACTCACGAAAATAAATAATGATTTGTGAAACTACATTAAGACTGCAAATTGAATAATTTTAATTTACGTCACTTCGCTTCGCTTTGCGTCGCTGTGAAAAAATATTTCCGATGACATTTCAGATATATTTTTAATTTAAAATTAGTTTAAATATTTTTATAACTAAATAAATTACTCAAAATCCAAGTATTCTAACAAATTAAATTCAAAAAAATCTGAAATCCAATTTCAATTACAAATAATACATTTTATGTTATTTTATTAATTGAAATTCAACGTATAAAAAAAAGAAGTATTTAATTATTTAAATTATCACTTATTTTTATTTATATTTTATGATGATTAGTTTATTAATTGATTCTATAAGAAAAACTAGAGAAGAAGATATAGTCGGTCAAGCCCGACTATATGATACCCTACACTATTTCGATCCACATTATTTTGTTTTTACTTATATACAACTTACTTGTGTTAATACTAACATTTGTATGGAATTTATGCACGTTAGTGATTTTTGGGAGAGTTTATATTGGAGCTATGTTCAGTTATGTACCGATCTTCATGAAATTCGGCAAACAGATTTTTGCTGATATAAAACTTATTTGTGCTAAATTTCAGCCGACCAGACGGACTGACATCGTTAAATAGACTTTGAAAGTGATTCTGAGTCGAACGGTATACTTTAAGGTGGGGGTCCGAAGATTTTTTCTTTGCGTTCAACTTCTGCACAAATACATAATACCCCAACCACCTACAGTGGTGTAGGATATAATAATTGAAAGCCGACAAATAGTATTATTTTTAGTAAAAATAAAATAATTTTGATAACTTGAATAATTAAAAAAGTAATTGGATTTGTTGTTATCTATGATAAATTGCTTAATATACCATATTTTTTCTATGTCTGTTTTTTTTTTTTATATATATATATATACAATTTTTTTTTTTTGTAAATATGTAATTTTTTTTTATTTCGAAAACGTGGAAACTGAATTGAAATGTAGTAGGGATAAAAATGTTACCAACTATGTGTTAAAAAATTACTTGTTAATTTATTGCAAAATTCAATATTGGGGTAGAAAAAAGATAGCCATGGTATTTCGATATTATATAGACTTTTTTTTAGAGTTACACATACATATTCGACTATTAAGAAAAAAACTTTTACAAATCATTTGATAAGTTTTAATGTGTGTACAATGATGATGTTGAAAAGAATAATACATTTTTATTAATTGATTAAATGTCAAAATTCGGTTTTAGCAAAGTTAAAATGAAATTATGAATTAAAATAAATGTCAAAACCGGTACAAATAAACGTGATGAATGACTGAAGAATCTTGTGTATAAAACAATGAAATAGAAGGGTAAAATTAATATTGATTACTAAATGAATAAATGAAATATTGCAATAATGCGATCTAAAATAAAAAAAAATTTTAATTCTTATCCACCTCCTGCCGTTCTAACCCTTTCACCACATATGTAAATATGTACTCGCACAACTTTATACCCCCCTGCAAATATTATCTATTAGTGAACTCAAAATAAAATAAGCATGAGAAACTTATGTTGAATTTCAAATATCTTTAAAGGAAAAGAAAAAAAAGAATAGTTGGACTACATGGATTTTGATTTTGTGCTAAACACGAATTTGTTTACAGTTTCTCCAAAAGTTGAATGTTACCAAAGAATATACAACATATAGAAAGCGCATGTCAATGAAAACTGAAATATTTTTTAAAAGTGTTTCATGATGCGGGAGGGAAGACAAAAGGAAAAGAAGCTTGCGTGTTTTTTATCTCTTTTGTTATGCTCTTGAAATGAATAAAAAACACACAAGAAAGTCAGTCTCGCACACAGTATACATACAGTAGTGTAAGAAAACAGAGACAGAAAGTGTGTACTATTGCCTATCACTCACACAAAATTCTCTAACTTGTTTTTGTTTTGATTATTCATTCTCGATTTTGTCGAGTTTCTTTTATTTTAATTCTACCTTTTGGCCACAGAATTAATATAAAATTATCTATTTATTAAATTAAAAGTTATTATTTATGTGCTAAAAACTAATTTGATTTGAGCTATTACGTGTTGAAAACAAATATCATTTGTGGAAATATTGTTTTATTCCACATAAATGTAAATATTAAAGATTTTCTTGTTAAATAATTTTTTATGTAGAATGTGATTTTTGTTTGTTTTGTTTTGGTTTTCTGCTTCGTTTCAAAATTCCAACCAACATAGCGTATCACTTTTACATTCGTAAATTTTATATTCATGCAACATTTCTATCTCTTTCTCCCGCCATATTCTAAAAAACTTATTTTGGCAAATTTGAAGCCTCGATATGACGACTCTGTTCTACTTTGTGGTCTCGCACGAGCATTCAAGCAAGAATGTTGTGTTACTGCTTGTTGCTTGAGATACACTCATGAAAAATATTTAATATTAAGTAGGATTAATTAATATGATTTTTTAATTATATAACTATCTTTTTTTAATTAATAATGTACTATAATTAATTTTTTATTATAAAATACAAATCTGAAATAATCGTTCGTGCTGAATTATTCGATATTTTTTAATAAGAAATTAAAATCCTAAATTAATAATTTATCGTTATATATTTTTTTTAATCAAATAATAGAAAAAATAAACATTAAATCTTAATTTTTATGATTACTATGGTAATCGTTGCGATCCCTGGTTATTACTATTCAAATTCTAAACTAGTAACGTGTATTTCCACTTCCAAGTCTTGAATTGACGATGAAACTTTCAAAATAAAATTACTATAAAAATGATGTTATTTTTTTGGTGTATAATTTCATAATGGGAAAAACAAAACATACACAAACATAATTCTGAATGTATGAGTGTGGCGATCGCTGGTGTAGTGCCTATAAAAAAGAAGAAACAAGGAATTGGTCGTTTATTTACTATAGGAAATAAAATACGATCGTGTATGTTAGTGTAGGGCATAGCATATGTGTTTTGTTGTTTTAAAAGTAGAAATACTTTAATCATCACCGAACTACTTATACCTTTTTTAACGTCATATGAGCTTATGTAAATATACTTTCAGAATATCAAATTTTTATTTTAAAATTTGATTTGTGTAGTTTTGTTACTTATGTATTCAAAGTAACAGATGTTAAAGTTAAGTATATTAATTAATTAAATAAATAAAAACAAAAATATAAAATTATATCCACTTGAAAAAAATATAAAAAAATATTTTTATTTTTTTTATTCATAACAAATTTGTCACCAAAAAATTAGATTTTTCTTTAATAATTTTGTTTTATTCTGTAAAGAAGGTGGAATTATATTGAAAAAAAAATAATTACTGTTTGCTTAGAAAAAGGAAATCAAAAAAACTTCTTTATTTCAAAATCAAAAAAATGTTATTTCTGCCCAAAAATAAATGAAATGAAATACTTTTTTTATTCAAAACTTTTTTTTACTAAATAAAATATATATAATTTAAAAACAAGTTTTAAAATTGAAAATATTAATATTATTTATTTCTATAAAAAATGTATATTTTAATAACAATTTCTTGTTTCAAATATAATACAACTCAAAAACATGGAAAAAATCACAAAATAATTTTTTTTTCCGAAAAAAAGGAAAAACTTTTATTTACTATTTACTTTATTTTTATTTTTCTTTCTAAAAAATCCAAAAAATGGAAAAATATATACTTTTAAAAATGAAAAAATTTAAATATTTTTTTAAATAATAATTTCAAAAACTAAAAATTCTCTATAAAAACTTTTTTTTTTTAATAATAATAAAAAAAACACCAAAAACAAATTATATGCACATTTTATGAAATATATAAAAATATAATATATAAAAGTAAAATATAACAATTATTAGTTTATCAAAAATATAACTATAAAATATAAATTGACAACTTCGAAATCATACAAAAATTTGTCACGTCACTAAGAAAGGTATAAGCACGTCGGTGCAGATCAAAGTATTTCTACTTGTAAAACAACAAAACATGTATGCTATGCCCTACAGTAATATTAACGTTCATAGGGATCGCAAAAATGATAAAAATTACGTTTTAGTGTTTATTTTTGCTATTCTTTGATTAAAAAAAATAACGATATATTACTAATTTAGGATTTTAATTTCTTATTAAAAAATTCAGCACGAACGATTATTTCAAATTTGTATTTTGTAATAAAAAATAATTGTAGTAAATTATTATTTCTTAATTAAACAAAAAATATAGTTATTTAATTAAGAGATAAAAAATCATATTAACATTAAATATTTTTCATGAGTGTATATCAAGCAACAAGCAGTAACACAACATTTTTGCTTGAATGCTCGTGCGAGACTGACTTTCTTGTGTTTTTTTAAATTATTTCAAGAGCATAACAAAAGAGATAAAAAACACGCAAGCTTCTTTTTCCTTTGTCTTCCCTCCCGCATCAATAAACACTTTTAAAAAATATTTCAGTTTTCATTGACATGCGCTTTCTATATGTTGTATATTCTTTGATAAGACTGATTGTGTGTGTATGAATAGAATCCAAAAGTTGAGTACAACGTGAATATTTGATCAATATAATATCAAGTTACCACAAGCCGCAAATATGGATGTAAAACAACAAAACGATAAAGAAAATTTCAAAATGTTAAAAACAAATGTCTAAATAAAAATATAGAATAAAAAAAAGTGTCAAAAAAGAAAAATAAGATAACGTACATATACACAAACATGCTTATTTTTGTATATTTTTTAAATTAACTCATTGCTTTATACAATCATCTACTTGATTCATATAATTAAAGTACAGAATTTTTCCATATAAAATACGATTATTCAATCATCACGTTGTTTAAAGTCATATTTTTATACCCTAACCACCATAGGTGGTGTATAATGCGTTTGTGCCGATGTTTGTAACGCACAGAAAAAATGACTTTCTGAGTCGATTTAACGATATCCGTCCGCACGTCTGATCGGCTAGCTGGCTGTACATGTAAACCTTGTGTACAAAGTACAGGTCGCAATTTTAAAGATATCTTGATGAAATTTGGCACGAATAATTATTCTTGCACAAGAACGAAGCCTATTGTCCATCACTTTAACGTACTTAAATCCCATACGAATTATAGTATCAAGTTAATATTCGATACAAATAAGTTTTATATAAGTAGAAACAACATTGCCAAAATTTATGAGAATCGGTCCATAATTTACCATAGCTCCAATATAAACCCACCTCCGGAAATCGCCCTATTGTATTTGTATATTTTGTTTTACATTTAGTGAAAGTGTTAGTCTACAATTGGCCACAGGTCTAATGCTGTAGGGTATCATATGGTCGGTCTAGTTTCTCGTTTTAAATTATTTTTTTAATTACAAATTTAAAAGTGTTTACTTGGAAAAAAAATTGTAAAAATCGATTTGGAACCATATACAAAAAATTAAACTTTTCTGGCTTTATTTGTTGAGCCATTTAGCTTTTTTTGAACTTTTTTAAAGTTCAAATTAGTATATTTTTGTATCACCTCCTGTCAACGCTGATGGTTACGTTTTTTAGGTTTTAACGAAACCTAAATGGATAAGGCACAACGAATGCTAATGAAGTGTTTATCGACACAAAAAATACATATTTCATTCTGTTGAATCCTGATTATAGTCCATAAACTCTGCTTTGGTACCGCAAAACAGAGACAACAAGACAATTTACGATTGCAAACTTGTTTAACTGTATTTTTTTTTTTAATATTTTCATTGTCATTGTCTATAGGCTATGCCATAGCTATTCGCAATAATTGCAAAAAGTTATAACAAAATGCTTATTTATTTACTCAACTAATGACAAATTATTAATTTTTTTTTTCGTATATTTATTTGTTTGCTTTTTTTTGCACCGGAAACATTAAACTATAATATCAACATTAATGTATTTATTGAATACATTCATTTGTTCCGCATACTCCTTGTAATTCTTCTATTTTGAACACGTCCTTGCGTCAAATAGCACAAAGTGACACTTACACGCCCTTGTTAAGCAAATACATTGTTTAAAAACTTGCATAAAGAAAATTCTTGATATCTTTTTCCTATTAATTCCATTTATTTTGACATTTATTATTTCAATGTGTCAGCTGCACTGGAACAACGAGTCCACTGCGAGGATTCAGATTACTAAAAATATTACAAAAAATTGTTTAAAACATTTTTAATATTTATTAAAAAATTTTAATTATATTTACTGCAAGAAAGTTATATTAATCCGAAGTGGAAACTCACTTTTTTGGGGGGGACCCATTGTCCAAAGGGTCGATTTTATTTTACACTCATTTATATATTATTTAGAATTTAGTTAGAAATCTAGTGATTATTTCCAAATTAAGGGCCCAAAACTTAATAAAAAAAAAAAACTAGACCACAAATGAGAGCAAAATTGTATTTTTTTTTTACGTTTAATTCATAAATAAATTTGTGGCGAATTTCTCCCCCTTGATCAGTTAGGCGCCAGTACTCCTCGATATCAACGCGAAAACACCTCAGCTTAGATCAAATACAATTTTATTTTTGTAGATATCTCAAACAGTTCACAAACGAACAAATAAAATAATACTCTGCGCATAAGAGTAAATGTATAAATTTTCTGGCCAAAACTCAAATCTCGTGTTCCGGTCGTAAGAATTAAAAAAAACGTCTACATTGTTCCAGAAAAATATTAAAAATCGAAATTAGTCTTATTCATTGTGCATTATATTAATCCATTATCTGATTTAAGGAATTTGATATTTTTATGTTTAAACAAAATTTAATTTTTTTTTTTTAACACATTTCGAAAACAAATGAGGAGCCGCAGAACAAAACCTACTTTTTGAATTTTTTCAGAAATTGCTTTTTTGTTATTTTTGTATTCAGGAGATTGAAGTATAACAGAAAAACCGTTGTTATAGAAATTTTTTAATTTTAATTTACTTTTTGCAAAACAAAACCTTTTTTTTTCATATTTTTATTTTTTTATTTTAAGAGGTATATTTTTCTTAAGAACATTTTTAGTTGTTTTGGTTCACAAGTCTAAGAATGTGAAAGAAAAAAAATTTCATTGAAAACAAAAATAAATGTAGTACATAAGGCTTTTTAAGTAAATTTTTTTATACCCACCATCAAAAAGATGGGGGGTATATTGATTTTGTCATTCCGTGTGTAACATGTCGAAGGAATCATCTAAGACCCCACAAAGTATATACTTTCTGGGTCCTAATTAGATTCTGAGTCGATCTAGCTATGTCCGTCCGTCTGTCTGTCTGTTGAAAGCAGGATAGAGCTCGAACGGGACAACGTAGGGAGACGAAATTTGGCGCAAAATGAGCAAAATCGGTTAATAAACAAAAAAGTTATGGGCTCAAAACTAGAAACATAGGGTGTCCGTTACTTTTCTGCTGATATTTCTTCAATAAAAGCACGTACGACAACGAAATTTTGTACGTATAGTTCGGGGATCGATATAAACTCGGAAACCAAAAATGGGCGTGGTCCGCCCACTTTACCACTCACCTCCAATATAAGGTGAAAATCAACGAAATTGTGTTCAAATAGTTCAAGGACCAATGTAAAGTCGGAAACAAAAAATGGGCGTGGTCCACCCCCTTTACCGCCCCTTCCATATAACGTAAAATTTGAAAAAGTTGATGGTGGGTATATAGATTCGGCCGGGCAAAATATATTCGCGCTTGTTTTCAATTGATTTTTTTTAAGCTTTATATCTATGTAATAATCTATGATATAAACTTTTAAGTTTTTTTTTTATAAAACGTGTTTTTTTTTAATTCAAAAGTGATGTCGTTCGATACATTTTATGAAAAGGAAAGCTATTTTAACCATTTCCAGATACAAACTGCTTAACAATTCTCAATTTCAAGTAATGAGAAAAGTTCGTTTTGTTCTGCGGCTCTTCAAATATGAGTATATATAAGTATATATTCAAATATAAGTATACATACACAAAAAAAATAAGTACATATATTTTAAAAATTTGTACATAAATATTATGAATCGAACATGACTTTTTTTCCCAAACTTTTTTCATAAAAAATAAAATTTTTTTCATAGATATTATTAAATTGTTCTTTATGAAAATTTTAGGAATTTTGCATAAATTTTTATGTATTTCTATACGATTTTAAAGCAAATTCTAAAAAAAAAGTAGTTAAAATAGAAAATATTAAGTTTTTTGAACTTGGCGGACTCAATTTGAGTCCTACAATTTTTTTAAAATAT
The DNA here is from genome assembly GCA_951394005.1 of Protophormia terraenovae. Classification (NCBI taxonomy): domain Eukaryota; kingdom Metazoa; phylum Arthropoda; class Insecta; order Diptera; family Calliphoridae; genus Protophormia; species Protophormia terraenovae. Next base: position 153,903,803 of record OX596074.1, read on the forward strand.
TCTCTGCATTCTGTACAAAATTCTAAAAGATTTTCGTGTGTGCTTTAGATAAAAAGTTATATTATTTTGAAGTAGAAAATTTTAAACAAATTGTGATTTTTTTCAAAAAGGTGGTAACATTTTTTCACTTAAAATACATTATTTTGCTCATGTTTCTAAAAGAATATTTATCATAAATGCATGTAAAACAAATCCGAGGGCAGTTGGGGTAACAGTCTCCCCGCTAGCCCTATCAGAATTTCGTTAATTTTAATTTTTGTGTTTTTGGTTTTTCGTATAGCACAAAAATGTCAAAGCTGATATTAAAGCAAAAAATACTTTGGAAGAAATTGGCGATTTTTCTATTTTATTACAAAGAAAACAATTCAAATTGCAATAAATATTTCGTATTTATTATGACATTTGTTGTAATAACTCCTAAAATATTGCGAGTACCAGAATGCCACTTTCCACGGCTATAGAAAACATTTTCATCATTAACATATATTTTTTTTAAATTTTTAAAAAGACCACTTTTCAAGATATTTAAAAAAATCGTCCAAAGAAAAAAGAAAATTCTATCTAATATTAGTATTATGTTATATCAAAGAATATTCATATATAGAAGGCGCATCATGTAGAAACAAAATTTCTTATGGCGGGTTCTTATCATAGAACCCGCTCTCATGTAATTCTCGCTCTCAACATTTAGCATTGATGAGGGGGATAAGTAACAAGGGAAAACAAAACACCACCACCAAAACAGAGAGAGAGATAGAAAGAGTTTAAATATATGTGTTTGTACATGTGTGTATTCCTTACCCTGCAAACATTTTCTATTGCGGAAGTGGCTAAGAAGAGTCTTCCAGAAGTTGAAATTCATCGCCACGACTATTGCCAAAGTATCATTAAAATCATCTTCCGTCGGGAAGAACTGTTCCTCGTGGAAGTGTCTTCCAGACGACTCGAAGAAGACACTTCTGGAAGTCTCGAAGAAGAATCTTCTGGATGTCACCCGGAAGATGATTAGAGAAGTGTCGTCTTAGTCTCTTCTAGTAGATTATTTTTCATTTTTTTATTTCTTTATTTATAATTAAAATTATTTTTTTATATTTCATAATTATCTTTATTTTACAATTATCTATACATATAAAACTACACAATAAATAATTCACATATAAATTAATTTTACATTTAATAATAAAATCTTCATGAGAAATTCCTGGTCAAATCAGGTACCTTTAAAAGAAGAAAAGAAGGTTAATAATAATTTTATAGTTAAATTGTATTTAGATTACCTTTTCTACAAAGAATGCGGCAAGACACTTTTACAGGCAAAGTTTTGGACTTCTTTAAATATACAAATACTAGTTTGTTTAATGAAGTTTTTCCTAAAATTAATATAAATTGTGAGTAAAATGTGATATTACTAAATAAAAGTTTAAGAAGATTTACTTACCTTTTAAAAATTTTATTTGTTAATAATTTCCAAATTATTAACAATAAAAAACACTTATGTAATTATCAGGAACATTTATCTTTTTATGTTTATTATTGCAGCCAAACTGTACCAAAGTTAAATTGTTACTGAAAACATGATTCTACCTATTTCTTTATTGTGTTCTTTTCTTTCATTATTGCGCTTATTGTAATGTATATTGTTAAATTCGAATTATCATCTTATTATCATCCAGAAGTGACTTCAAGACTTCAAGTGACTGGAAGATCAAAGGACGATAGTAATGTATTTTGTTTTTGTAAATTTCGTACATACTTCTGACAATCATGTGGAAGTCACTAAGAAGTGACGTCTGGAAGATTGGCAACAAATTTATCTTCCAAATGTTTAAAGGGTATAAACAAATGCAAATAAAAATACACAGACATATATATGTTTGTACATGTATGAAGATCTTTATTTCAAATTGAAAGAAACAAATAATATTTGTTTCTTTTATTTTGAAATAAAAAGTGCCAACAGAAATTTTAGTTGTTTATTTACTGATGGAAAATATATGAACGTTAATATTACTGTAGCGCTAGCATACATGTTTTGTTGTTTTACAAGTAGAAATACTTTGATCTGCATCGACGTGCTTATACCTTTCTTAGTGACGTGACAAATTTTTGTATGATTTCGAAGTTGTCAATTTATATTTTATAGTTATATTTTTGATAAACTAATAATTGTTATATGTTCAATTTTAAAACATATTATTAAATTATATATATTTTATTTAGTAAAAAAAGTTGTTTTGAGTAAAAAAAGTATTTCATTTCTTTTATTATAGGGTAGAAATAACAGTTTTTTGATTTCCTTTTTCTAAGCAAAAAGTTTATATTTTTTTTACACAAAAAGAAAAAAAATATTCATACAGCAATGTTTCAATTTATAGACTTAAATTTGTTTATAAACAAAAATACTGATTTTTTTTTTTTTGTCAATATATAAAAGTTATTTTTTGGCGGGAAATAAAAGTTATTTTTTATTTATTCATTTATTTTTGTCATAACAATTTTATTTTTTATTTATTCATTTATTTTTGTCATAACAATTTTTTTTATATAGTGTATATACAAATTAAATATTTTTTACAAAAGATCTTTTTTCAATATAATTCCACCTTCTTTACAGAATAAAACAAAATTATTAAAGAAAAATCTAATTTTTTTGGTGACAAATTTGATATGATAAAAAAAATAAAAATATTTTTTTTATATTTTTTTCAAGTGGATATAATTTTATATTTTTGTTTTTATTTATTTAATTAATATACTTAACTTTAACATCTGTTACTTTGAATACATAAGTAACAAAACTACACAAATCAAATTTTAAAATATAAATTTGATATTCTGAATGTATATAAGCTCACATGACGTTAAAAAAGGTATAACTAGTTCGGTGCTGATTAAAGTATTTCTACTTTTAAAACAACAGAACACATACGTTATGCCCTACACTAACATACGCGATCGTATTTTATCTCCTTTAGTAAATAAACAACCAATTTCATGTTTCTACCCTGCAGTCAAAGGTGACTGTCCGAAACCGGTTACTTGACTGACGAAATTGGGTCACCACTAGTCACTTTACCTATCACATGACTAGTCACTTTAACATGGGGATGTCCTAGGAAGCAGTGTATCGCCACCAAAGGACCAAAAGGTGGCGATATAGTGACTAGTACGAAAAAGTCAATTCATACTAGTCCTTTTACTGGTGAAATTGAGTCAGTCACCTGACAATCTTTTTAACTGGTCACTTTACTAATCACCTGACTAGTCACTTTAACATGGGGGTGTCCTAGGAAGGAGTGTATTGCCACCAAAGGACCAAAAGGTGGCGATTAGTGACTAGTACGAAAAAGTCAATCTTTAAATTAGTGATTTTCAGAATGAAAAAAAATTAAAAAAATTTTTTCCGTATATTTTTTTATTTTATTTATTTTTTTTTTTTTTAAATTTATTTTTTTTCTTTTTTATTTTTATTTATATTTTATTATTTATTAAAATCTTTTCATTTTCTTTTCATATTATTTTATATTAATCAATTTAATTCAATTTAATATTTTTACATTTTTGTTTATGGCGCACCCCCGGCTCGAACTCACATCGTTATGTTTTATAGTCATACGCACTAACCACTCAGCCACACAGCATTCTTACATACATTGCACTATTTGTTGTTTTAATGAGCATGTTGATTTATTGACCCTTTGTGAGCGTGAGGTGGCTGTTGCTTCCACTTTATATACCCTTTGGAAGTCGATCCTTTTACTGGTGAAATTGAGTCAGTCACCTGACAATCTTTTTAACTGGTCACTTTACTAATCACCTGACTAGTCACTTTAACATGGGGATGTCCTAGGAAGAGGTGTATTGCCACCAAAGGACCAAAAAGTGGCGATATTGTGACTAGTACAAAAAAGTCAATAAAAAAAACACAAATGCAGAATAATTGATTTTTTTATTAATTGTAAAATCCTAATTAGCAAGACTAGTACCGCAATTCCGTAACTATTCTCTACTAAAGTTAGCGATTTTTTTCGTAAGTATATTTTAACGACAAATATCGATAGAAATGATAGAACGTCATTATTTGAAAAAAAAAAATTAATTTTAATTGGATTTTTATTTTAAAAGAAAACAATTGTCTTGAAAAAATATGAAAGAAGTGTAAATATTATATAAATGTGTGCAGATTTTTCCAACAATTAACCAATATGAGTATATGTATGGTATGTTGTTGGAAATATTTTTAAAATTAATTTAATGTTAAATGTTTCTTATATTAGACCCGTTCATTAAAAATTTGCTTTAAACTTTAAAATAACATAACTATGGAAACAAATTATTCAAATATTTTATTTCATCTAAAAATACCAACTCTCACAAAAGTTCTAATATTTGAAAAATTAAATTTTTTGCAAATAAATTAAAATTTTCTAAAAAGGAGAAATTTTTAATAAGAGTCAAAATTTTTTAAAAATTTTGAAATTTGTCTAAAAATGTAATTTTTTATTAAAAATTAACAATTTTACCAAAATTCTGTATTTTCAGTAAAATAAATTTTTTTCACTAAAAAAACTTTCACTAAGAACTGAATGTAATTAAAACTTAATAACAAATCAGTTTCAAAATTCTAAAAACTCAGTTATAAACTCTCATTTGAATCTCTACATTTTTGCTAAAATTCAGTAAAAACATTTAATAAACGAAAACTTTAAGGAAAAAAGAATCGCCACCTCCACGCTCACTAAAGGGTCAATAAAGTATAAATCGCCAACTCAACGCTTTCAAAAGAGTTAATAAATAGTGCTATCGCCACCTTAACGCTTTCAAAAGAGTCAATAAATGGTACGATAGCTTAACTATCGCTCACAATATATGCGAAGTTAGGGTGTATAAAAAAACGTACATATTTGAATGAGTCAGGTGGGTAGTCACAAATGGACTTTACTGTGCTAAAGCGGGTGAATTGACACCGAAAAAACTGCTGGGCAGCGATCGCCGCACTCATACATTCACAATTATGTTTGTGTATTGTTTTGTTTTTCTGCCCCATTATAAAATTATACACCAAAAAAAAAAAAAAAACACATCATTTTTATAGTAATTTAATATTTAGTTTCTTCGTCAATTCAAGACTTGTACGTGGAAATACACGTTACTAGTTTAGAATTTGAATAGTAATAACCAGGGATAGCAACGATTACCATAGTAATCATAAAAATTACGATTTAATGTTTATTTTTTCTACTCTTTGATTAAAAAAAAAAAAACAATAACGATATATTAATAATTTAGGATTTTATTTCTTATTAAAAAATATCAAATAATACTAAATTTGATTCAGCACGAACTATTATTTTAAATTTGTATTTTATAAAAAAAAATGAAAATTAATTGTATTAAATTATTATTTATTAATAAAAAAGATAGTTGTTTAATTAAGAGATAAAAAATCATATTAATATTTTTCATGAGTATATCTCAAGCAACAAGCACTAACACAACATTCTTGCTTGAATGTTCGTGCGAGACTAACTTTTTTGTGTGTTTTTTTATTAATTTCAAGAGCATAACAAAAGAGATTAAAAACACGCAAGCTTCTTTTCCTTTTGTCTTCCCTCCCGCATCCTGAAATACTTTTAAAAAATATTTCAGTTTTCATTGACATGCGCTTTCTATATATTGTATATTCTTTGGTTATATGTACATTAGAGTGTCCGGAGAATAGCGTTTTTCCAGATTTCGATATAGGAACACAGCCGAATATGGGAAAAATATTACAAAATTTTTTAAATTGGTGTTCAGTTTCCCACCAGCGATTTTAAAATCATGGGTCCCATACATTTTGGTCAAAGAAAATTTAAAAATTTAAAAATTTTTCTCAATGGGATTTTCGTTTGCTAGAAGACTTTCTAAGACACTCTTATGTACATTAGAGTGTTCCGAGAACATCCTTTTTCGAGATCTCGATGTAGAAAGACGATGCGTAAAAATTTGCTTAATACGAAAAAATTATTAAAAAAATTTTTAAAATTGGACTTCAGTTCCCTACCAGCGATAGAAAAATCATGGGTCCTATACATTTTGTTCAAAAAAAACTTTAGATTTTTAATCGAAATGGATACCAAAAAATTCGTAATTTTACGCTGGTTATGGAAAAAATATTTTAAAAAAATTTCTTAAGGAATTTTGTTTCGCTAGAAGACTTTTTAAGGTATTTTGATGAACAATTTTTTTAATTTTTGCGAAAAATTTTAAAAATATTTTTTTTTTTTATAATTGGCTTTTACGAATTTTTTAATATCCATTTCAAGACAAAAGTTATTACTATTTTTTTTACTTAATGTTCTAGACCCGTGACTTTCAATCGCTGGTAGGGAATTGAAGATCAATTTTAAAAATATTTCTAATATTTTTCCAATATTCAGCTAATTTTTACGCATCGTTTGAGGGGTCTTCCCACAAAAATTTTGTCTACGGGACACTCTAATGTACATAGTATTATATAGATTATTTTGTAATTCCTAAATCAGTTAAGATATAAGCAAATGCTTTGGTGGTTTTATGTATGACTTTTTTACATAGATAATTTAAAAAGCACAGAAACGATATGTAAATTAAAGTGCTTTCATAATTCATGCGACTTTATTGCAAAAATTTCTAACTTAGCCTTTGGGGAACTAAATGTACATATACATATCTTATATAAATTTTAGTATCAAGATAATTCGAATTTTAATGTACATACGCAATAGTGTAGGAAAGTTAAGTCCGACCGACTTTATCTTATTGTTTTATTTTCAATTGTTTTTTGGTTCGTAGCAGAGATGAAAAAGTCGTACTTTTTTGATACTATTTTTCATTCAAGAAAACCGAAGTAATCCCTCGAGTCATTTCATACTATCAAACAATTAGCTATATATTCCACAATTCAAATTAAAATTAGATACGTAATTTGAACAATTTAAATAAGTATAAGGAAAACGAACTATGTTATAGAAACATTTGAGGTGTATGTTTAATTCATAAAGTTGTAAACTCTTAAATATACAATATTTCTAATAAGTACAAGTTTGTATGTTCTGTAAATCAAATTGAACTGAAAATTTTCCAAATTTTAAAGACATCAGGTAGTAAATTATATTTTATGAAAACTAATGCTCGATTTTAAGGAATTCATCTTTGACTTTTTTCTGCTGAAGTTTATTTTATTAACTATTATATTTAATCTGAAGAAAATCATTTAATTATTGGCTATCGTATTTTATCCTTCGGTTAACATTATTACATTTATTTTGATACCTAAAAATAGTTTCGTTTTCCATTCCTGGTTCGTAGCTATGTAAATCTATACTATAAATGTTTTTATCTTGTGTAGTGATAGTCAGGGATTCAATTTCAAAAACAAATATATTTTAATATTGTTGCTTCTTTATTTTTTCTATATTTTCAATCCATTTCTGTAATTGTTTTTATGTTTTTTATTACAATGTCTAACATTTGCTTTACGGCCACAACAAATATTGACTGAAAAAACATGAAAATTGTACATTTTGACGAACATGTTACAAAATTATTTACAATATTTGTTTTGTATAGTAAATGTACGAGTAATTTTCCTCTATGTCCAGTTTTTAACTTTTACGATTACATTCCTTGCCTTTCTTTTATTTGTTTATTTTCTTTTTATAGAAAAGGGCCACATTTAATTTTAAAAATAAAAAAGTTGTTATTTCAATTCATTATTGCAAGGAAATATATGTGTTTGGAATTTAAAATTTAGTAGCAAACAAAAAAAGTTAAATACATAAATAAGTATGTATTTAACGAATGTGAGAATGTTAAAAAGGAATATTAAATTAAAATAAACAATTTTACTCATCGACTAAAGCATAAATATTTCTGTGTTTTAGTATACCTTATTTAAAGCCAGTTTTTATAACTAGGGTTTTTAATTTCCCGACATTTTTCAACTCCCGGGAATAGGGATTCCAGGGTATTCAGGAAAAATTTAATATTGTTCAAAAAGTATCAAAATTAAACACAAAAAACTATATTTTTCATATAATTTGCCCACAAATATATAAATCTATTTCTCAATTAGAAATATATGTTTGAAGACCACTTTTAATATTGTATTAGAAGAATTTCTAATAGATATTGTAAATTGTTTTCTATAAATACTTCTGCTGGATAATTAATAAGTAAATTTATTTCCAAATCCCATAAATATTTTTCAGATTACTCGGAGTTGTAATCGATTTTGTGTACATTATTTCTTGTTGATTAGGATTTAATTTGTATAGAAAAATATTGATTTGGATTGAGATTTAATTGTATATTTAAACTCTGAAGCAACAAACAAGAAATACGTAAAATACGATACATTTGTTGATTTGTGTAATTATATCCTACACACCCATAGGTGGTTGGGGTATTATGCGTTTGTGCTGAGTAAACCCAACACCACCATAGGTGTTTGGGGTATTATGCGTTTGTGCCGATGTTTGTAACGTATAGAAAAGTTATCCAACACTCACCTTAAAGTATACCAATCGACTCAGAATCACTTTTTAAATCAATCTAACGATGTCCGTCCGTCCGTCTAGCTGGCTGGACGGCTGTAAACCTTGTGCACAAAGTACAGGTCACAATTTTGAAAATAAGTCAATGAAATTTGGCAGGTGGGATTCTTATGATACAAGGACGCCTATTGAATTTGGTTATAATTGGTCCATTATTTCACTTACCTCCCATACAAATGTCCCCCCGGAATTGAGTTTTAACACTAAAAAATACTTTAGATATAATAATTTTTTAATGAAATTCTGTACAAATAAGCTTTGTTTAAAGTATGAATCTTTGTGCAAAATTTTATAAAGATCGGTTCACGATTTACTATAGCTTCCATACAAACCCCTGTTCCGAAAATCACTTTAACGCGCATAAATCCCATAATAATGTTAGTATCTAGTTAATATTCGACACAAATAAGTTTTATATAAGTAGAAACAACATTGCTAAATTTTATTAGAATCGGTCCATAATTTACCAAATGCGTTGTTGCTATCAACGCATTTATTCTGTATTTGTATGTTTTATTTTACATTTAGTAAAAGTTTTGAACTCCTTCCCGAGTTTTTATGGTCACATAATGGAGTAGGGTATTATATGGTCGGTCTTAACCGACTATACCTTTTTTTCTCGTTAATCACTTGACTTTTGCTTTGTTTATTTTTTAATTTTAGAGTTTATAACTTAAATCTTATGTAGAGAATTTCTTTAGATCTCCCTTATTTCTTTAAATCTCCTTAATTTTTTTTCATACCCTTTTTTAAAATTAACAAAATTAAGTATACAAATATTTTCAGTAATGCATTGACAAAGTTTTCTAAGATAAAGAATTTCATGCTGTCAAGCAAATTCGGATTTTTCAAATATTTTGGAAGTGTTTTAGAATTTATATACATCGAACTGAATGCACCACAATATTGTATTTGCTTAATTATGATAAAATGTTTTTTATGGAATTTTTGATTTTTAAAAATGGAAAAATTGCGCATTTTTAGTAGTTTTTAATCGGGAATCGGGAACTGAAAAATTGCCAAAATTCCCGGGAAATTCGTCTCGCGGATTCTCGGGATAAAAACCCTAGTTATAACTTTTAAAATTTTTGCAAATATCCAAAATACCATAGCATGGTCTTGTATAGCGGAATATGATATTAAATTTTTTTTTAGTAATATTGCTTTAGTATCAAAAAATTACATTTTTGAAAATTATACTTTTATACTTTATATAAAATTTTAAAAATAAAAATGTTAATAAAATGTACAGACATTTAGACATCGTGTTTGAGGCGTGAAGCTTTTTGTCCAAATCGACTTAAAAGCTCGGTTTTTATTATCAGAATAAGTTATTCTACAAGGTGGTGATATGGTATTTTGAGGTCCAAAAAAATTAGAACCCTAATATACACATGTATAATGTAAGTATGAGGGACATAAGTTATTGCAATATATCATCCTAAATGTAATTTCAGAAAACATTTAAATTTTTGAACCATGCATGTGAAATATTAACAGTTTCGACTAACATTGTTACCAAGTGATACAACTTAATAATAAATTGAAAACATAATCAAATACAAATGTGTTTTAATTAAATATATAAGACTGTATATTATTTCACTTTTTTCTGTTACTTTTGAGAATTTGGTCCATTTTTCGGGAGTGTTAGTCAAGTCGACTAAAATTGGTCATAACGAATAAAAAATATGATTAGGCATGTAGTTAAGTGTTTTAAGTGGTTAAGCATTTTGAGAGTAAATGTTTATTTTCTTTGTTTAAAATCCCAAGTTATGAGTTTTCATTATTAATGAAAACACAATATTTTTTAAAAAAAGTCAAATTAACCCTTTTATCCCGTGATTGGACGAAAAGATCCTAGGATTTAAATATTTGGGACTTATTAACATAAATACAATCCAAAAAAAATACTTAAGGCAAGACAAAATATTACATTGTCTCCATATTAGATAAATGTTTATCAAGAAAAACGTGCGATTATTATTTTTTTATTGTTACAGTTATATAAAAAACAATAATGAATTGGATAAAAACAGTAACAATATACTGTTTTTGTGCAACTGTTACAACCTTCCGTAAATACGCTTTAATTTTGACATTTGTCTGCATAAAAAATTGTCTAATGTAGACACTATGATAGCTGCACCGAAAAAATTATTATATTTTCAATTAACACAGTTGTTTCATTAAGATTATCAAAATTTAATAATTACATTTCAATGAAAATGGAATAAAAATAAAATTTAAATAAGATTTAATTTCTTATTTAAATTTTTAATTCATTCAATCATCTACTTGATTTTCTGTTTTTCAGTTTTTATAATTTTTAGTAATTGATATGATCATTTTGGGGAGAGGTGCAAATTTAAAAAAAAGTTTTTAATTGAATAAATTGTTAATAAAATATTTGGTGATTGGTGTCTTTTTATACCCTACACCATCATAGATGGTTGGGGTATTATGAGTTTGTGCAAATATTGTAACGCAGAAAAAAATATTCGGACCCCACCTCAAAGTATACCGTTCGACTCAGACTAGCTGTCCATGTAAAGCTTGTACGCGAAGTACATGTCGCGATTTTGAAGATAATTTGATGAAATTTGGTACATATGAATTTTTTGTGCACAAGGACGAATTTAGTCATGATCATCCCATTATTTCACCTGGCCCCAAACAAATATCCTCCCGGAATAGAGTTTAAACACTCATAAATACCTTACAAATTTTAATATTTTAGTGGAATACAAATAATGTCCGTAAAAATAGGAAATATTAATTTGTTGAATGTGTAAATTTTTTAATAAATAAAATTTTAATAATTTTTTATGAGATTTAAATCACGAATGTTACCATATTTTTTATATAACTTGTTCGATAGAAACACCAATGTAAAAAAAGCTTTGAAATTACTAAATAATTAAATTTTACCAGCTAATTAAAGATATCTAAAAGGTAATTATTCCCGTAGTTATCTATTTGTTGAAATTACGGTCATACTTTTTATACAAGTACAAGTCCGTTTTCCAAATTTCATGAAGATTGGTCCATAATTGATCATAGTCTCTCTGTCGGGGTAAATTTTATTTCAAAAGTTGACTTTTTGACGTAACTCGTGAATAATCAATATATAGGTTAAAATTTCGCCCTAGGCCTATCCGTTCCATTTTTATTTTAAGTTTGGTTAATGAGAAAGATATTCCCGAAAAAAGACTTTTGCTATAAAAGTATTAAATTGCATGGGGCTATCATGCCCCCTTTACCTTCCCGACCATTTTAATCTTAGATATAAAAATTGATAATAAAATCTCTGGACTTTATCTATAATAGTTCTAGAGATAAATGGAAATAAAAATTTACAAAAATACGATATATACGTCCATTCCATGAAAGATTTTTTACGGAGGGTTATCCGATTTTGTTAATATTTGATACGCATATAATCTATAGAGCAATTTAAATATCTCCATTTTTATTTTTTTTAATTTTAAAAAATTCGCGAATTTATTGACGATTTTGATTTTTAAAAAGTAAAAAAAAAAAAAAAAAATCGGAAAAGTGTGTAATTTTAAACCTCAATAATTTTAAAAGTTTTTAACGGATTTTAATGAATGTAAACTGCATGTAAAAGATGAATATGTCCTCTTTTAATATAGTAGTTAAGAAATAATATTGTAATTAAAAAATGCATTCATAATGTAAATGCAATTTTAGGATGCATTTTTGAAAAGTTTTGCGATTTTTTTAATTTCGAATAAATTTAAGAATTTTTCAAAATTCAAAAAAAATAAATATGGAGATATTTAAATGGCTCCATGTGGTATGCGTATACCAAATATTATTAAAATCAGAAGACATAAAAAATATTCCTGGGGCGTTCTTTTATGGAATGGACGATATACATTTCGTAACATTTCAACCCTTTAAAGCCGTGTTTGTTAATTTTTTATGTGATGTTTATGCACGTTTAACGTACGTGAAATTGTACAATATACAATTATTCAAGTTAAGTTATCGATCTGGTGAACTCGTAATAACTTAAACATTTTTTAACCGACTTTTTCTTATTATTGTTTGTTAGTAATTATGTATAAATTACTATTTTTAACATTTAGTTTCAAAGTTAAATATTAAATAGCAAAATTTTTCTAAAAATTGTTAAAAAGACATATTTTCCTCATATAAACGCACAACAATATATGGGCACCAAGTCAGATGCCGATATATTAGTTGAATGTAATACATAGTATAATTTATACTATTCAACAGTTTAATTAAAAAAAAAATAATAATAACAAAAGAACAGAACGGGCCTATTATTCTGCTATATTTTCAACGTAAAGGTTCATTCGGTCATCTTATAAGTTCCTTAAAATCAAGTTAAAGGCTTTTTAAATCAACGTACCCGTTCATTAAAAGGTAAAAAATTTCAACATATAATTTCATTGGGACAAGGTATAAATCCATTAAGAACTTTTGCAGTGAAAAAGAGCTGCAGAAGTTCTTTTTTTAACCCATGGTTGGCATTGGTAGGATATTATTCTTTTATACCTCCTGTTCACTGCTTTTGAATCACTTCTCTTTTTTAATAAAAATTCAGTTTTTGCTCTTTTAAATAATAATAAAAATGCATTAAAATTTTTAAAATCTGAATTTTGTTAGAAGTTATTACCATTTTTTCCCACTAGAAATCCATTTATTTTCACTTTTTTGGAAGTAATTATTAAGAACTTCCAAAAAAGTTTAAAATATGCACTTTGATCCATTTTTGAAGTTGTTAAATATTCTTTTTTTGTTTTTTTGAAGGGTAATAATTTATGAAATTTTGAAACTCTCTTTAAAATTCATGATGAATTGACATTTTACATATGTATGTGATTAGATTCCAAAGTAAATGTAAATATTTTTCTAAGTATGTGTATGTACATGAAACTAAAACAAAATAAAGCGAACCTTTCAAACACATTCATCTTAATAATTATAAGCTTAAAACTAGGAATGGTGGTCATCATCAGGTTGAACGCCTTTAGTTTCGGCATTAGAATCACCATCATTAAAAGGAAAACAAATTTTGCATACACGTATGTACATTAGACTGCATCAAAATTTACCGAATAACTTCCCCTAGAATCGTTCATTGAGATGTAAGAAGATATTGTGTAAAATATTAGTGAAATCGGATATCGTTTTTATAGTGCATTTACATGGGGAAAAGGGTAATCCAAACCCATTTCCACGCTCGGTTAAAAAATGTTGAAATTTTTTAAGACTGTTTTAAAACTCCAATTATATTTTAATGGTGTAGGGAATTCGTAATAACTTAAATATTTTTTAATCGACTTTTTTTTATATGTTGTTTGATAGGTAATTATGTTTAAATTACGATTTTTAACTTTTAGTTACAAAATAAAGTATTTAATAGCAACCTTTTCTAAAAACTGTTAAAAAGCCAGAACTGTTCAACTGTTCTGTTCAAGTCAGAAGCAACACGAGTTAACGATATCCGATTTCTTTAATATTTCACATAATATATTTTACGGTTACGGTCTAATTTCAAAAGTCGGTAAATTTTGGTGCATTGTAATGTACACACATATATTAGAGGGTTGATATCTTTTCAGTAAAAATATGAATACATACATACATACATATGTATGTACGTGTGTATTGTCGCACTTAAAAATAGTAAATGACAAAGCCTTAACAAATTGTTATATAAATTCAATGATATGGAAACAGAAATTCGGACAGTTGAAGAAAAAGCACGTTTTTGAATTTTATTTTCGTTGGTTCTTGAGTTAAATTCAAAGAAGTCATTAACAGGGGTAGTTAACAATACACATAGTTACCCCCAATATTATTTAGAATTTAAATATACATTGAAAGAGCAAAAATAATAATAATAATAAAATAACGACCTTCGATGGGATTTATTTTCTTTCAAAAATCGATTATATATTAAAATTTTTGGTAAAGATGTTTATACTTTTATTTTTTAAATTTTGCGATGTTAGACCTGAGAAATATTTTTAATATACTTAGGCCTTTCACAAATTAAATGGTAATATTCTGAAATTTCTAAACTGATGGACCGATCTTAATGAAACTTAGGACATCGATAGAGGAAGAGTAATTGTGAATTTAAATATGTGACAGATGCTCAACGACCACTTCGAAATACAAACAGAAAAATAAAAATCCAAAATAATCTTGTTGAGTTTTATTTTAAAACTCATTATCACTAATGGTATTTAAGAATCATTATCAAATGTTTGACATTTGAAAAAAGTCAAATAACTTTCAATCTTAATTTAAGTCCTCGTGCTTGCTCGGTAAATGCTACGAACGTGCTATGTATGTTTAGTACTAATCCTCCACACATTACTTGTTTGATCCACACTTAATATGTATTTCCTTGAAAATTATTATTACTTTTTTTTTACTTTGATGTTTAATTGTCATAGCTTGTATGCATCAGTGTTGCCATTTTCGTAGCTTTTTAAGTAGTAAAAATCTGTGCATCAAATTTCGTAAAAATCGTTCCATAACTAGCTATAGTTCCCATTAACGCTGATTTGCGGGAATCACCCTAATGTTCATAAATGTTATAATAAACATTATTTTATTCATACGTATGTATGTATCTACATATTATTCATAAAAATAATTTTGGCGCAATGATGTAGGGTATCATATGGTCGTTCTTAACCGACTATAACTTTTTTATCAGTTAAAAAAGATAGAAGGAATAAAAGTAAATCAATTTTTTTAAATAAGATTTTGATTAAAATCTAGTTTTTTAAGAGATTTCGTGAAAATGTGGTAAGAGTTGTAAGATTTAAAATTTTATATATTTGAAGAAACAAAGCACAATGCTTTGATCCCATACAACGATGGGACAAAAATAGAAGGAATTTTCGTAGGATGAATAAATACGAAGTTTTGAAAAAATTGGCGCAAGGACACGCCTACCTCCCATATAAATTTTTTTCTAAAATACTGGTCTGAACTTTACCAAAATTTGTGCTAGCCATTAAAAATAGATTGTTATAAGTCTTCTAATTTATGTTTTAATCGAAGTGAAGGCACGCTCACCTCCCATATATTCTGAAACTGCGTGAATACTGGTCAGAATGATTGTAGTTATATATAGATTATTTATGATACTGCCAATTTTTATTCAAATCGGAACAAGAACACGCCTACCTTCCATGCATTCTGAAATGTTAAAAAAGTAGTTTCTTTCAAAATACTGGTCAAAACTATATCAACATTTACGATAGCTATTGGAAATTGGTTTTTTATAGGTCAGACAATATTATATTTAATAGGAGCAAGGGTAAACCTACCTCACCCAAGCCCTATCATTATGAAATATTATTTTATGTTGAGTAAATCATTAATTTGCCTAATTTCGACCGATTTCCAAGATTGCTATATTTTTTTAGCTTTAAATATTTTATTAAATTTTAAAGCAATGTCGTTTTTATAACACGATATATTTCAACATAAAAAATTTGTTGACCTTTATGTAATGAAAAGAAAATTTATAAATTTTTTGAATTATTTTTTTTTAGTTGTGGCAAAAAATAGAAAGTACTTTTCCTTTTATATAATAAAAAACAATACTAAATTTTAGATTCCGATTGTATAATTTTTTATAACTTTCTTTAATACTCTATTAGCAAAAGAAATTACGTCAACTTTGAGAACACTTTGAAATTGACGTAAAAATGGAAGACACTTTTTCAATTAAACTTTTTTTAAAGTTGTGGCAAAAAATTTAAAAGATGATAATAATTTTAATTTACCAATATTCTGAGGTATTAAAAAAGCAAAAGTTCGACACATTTCATTAAAAAATGAATTTTTCACAATTTCTTTCTTAAAACAGTTCAAAACAAGGTTTTTGGTTCATTAATATTAGTTTAAAATTCTCTGACTTTAGCGCCCTCTAGTAGCCACAAAAATAACTTTATTCAGAAAAAATCTTTTTAAGTTGTATGATCTATATTGTGACCTTTCCGAAAACGTATACATATTTCAACTCAATTTGAAAAATGTTTTTATTTTGATTTTTATCTATGAAACAAAGCACTGTGCGACCCACTGCAATTTTGTAGCAACAAACAAATTGCATGATTACAAACTCAAATGTTTAGAATATGATTAAAATTTGACATTATTAATTCAGTTAAATTTAATGTTTAAATTTAAATTGGGATACAGTGCAATAAAAAAAACAATTCCTAAATATAAAAATATATGTATTAAACATTTAAAAACTGGGCTATAAAACCTTACAGCCGTATTCACAAAAAAATAATTGTATGCTTGATAACGAGTTACTAACTTTTTGTATGTAAATTTCCATAAGAAGTAGTTAGTAACTCTTTATCAAACCTACATTAATTTTTGTGAATACGGCTGTTAATGTTTAAAAAAGGATTTGAAATTAGTTATTAAAGTTTTAACCCATAAACATTTATTGGCATTCATTTCAAATATTTTGTATATGCGGACCCCATTTGAGAACCTTTGTTGTAGATATTGCGTGACTGTCGCCATCTATTGGCGTGTAGCATAATTGCGATTGGAGCTGACTATTACCTTTTTTTCATAAAAATCAAATATTTGAAATAAAATTTTCAAATATTTGATGGTAATATGTTTTCGATTTTTATATGAGATGACGATAACCAACAAATACCGGTAAGCACACTTAAAATTTACATAAAATGCCAATTTGAAGGTATTTTTGCCAGTTTATCGTTAATTTATTAATTAATTTTAATATCGTGATTGTTTTTTGTTTAACAAGATAATAATTATTATATATACATTTATTTATTATTAAAGTAATGGTTATTTTAAACTTTAACACCAGTTAAATAAGGGTATTGATAGCTGCTAGATAACTTAAGAACTAAAATGATTGTCTCTACTGATACCATCCACATTTTATTAATAATGCCAAAAACCCTCCGAAAAATAGGTGAAACTGAGGTAAGGCAGTGTAAATTACAGGGTAGTAATATGAGGTAATGACGTGCATTTATTTAGAGTAACCTTCAAATTACAATAGCGCATAGTCAGCAGCAGTGTGTGCTGCCATAATCAGCTGATATTTTAGAACGTACTGTTTGTTATGGAATTGATTACATTTGATCTGCATCAGTTGCAGTTTGCAGTGCTGTTTTATTTAGCCCTGTTTCTAAATTGTTTCGCTGCAATTAGATTGAGAGCGAGACAAAGGGAGTGAGCAAGTAAATGAGAGGCTAAAATACACAAGTAGAATAAAGCAAGATGGTTGGTGTAATTTTTTGCTGCATACGCTTAAATGTAATTATATGGACAGCAACATGTTATTCTGCCAGTGAACAGCTGATAATTTTTTCTGATACTGTTGCTGATTACGAGCTATTGTAATTTGGGCTTAACGGTTTGTGTGATGGGAAACTCACCACATCAGAAATTCACCATATTGGTACAAATTTTTATTATCAATTGAAGGTATTTTTGCCAGTTTATCGTTAATTTATTAATTAATTTTAAAATCGTGATTGTTTTTTGTTTAACAAGATAATAATTATTATATATACATTTATTTATTATTAAAGTAATGGTTATTTTAAACTTTAACACCAGTTAAATAAGGGTATTGATAGCTGCTAGATAACTTAAGAACTAAAATGATTGTCTCTACTGATACCATCCACATTTTATTAGTAATGCCAAAAACCCTCCGAAAAAAGGTGAAACTGAGGTAAGGCAGTGTAAATTACAGGGTAGTAATATGCGGTAATGACGTGCATTTATTTAGAGTAACCTTCAAATTACAATAGCGCATAGTCAGCAGCAGTGTGTGCTGCCATAATCAGCTGATATTTTAGAACGTACTGTTTGTTATGGAATTGATTACATTTGATCTGCATCAGTTTGCAGTGCTGTTTTATTTAGCCCTGTTTCTAAATTGTTTCGCTGCAATTAGATTGAGAGTGAGACAAAGAGAGTGAGCAAATAAATGAGAGGCTAAAATACACAAGTGGAATAAAGCTAGATGGCGGTTGTAAATTGTGGCTGCCTACGCTGAATTGTAATTATAACGGCAGCAACATGTTGTACTGACAGTGAACAGCTGATAATTTTTGCTGATACTGTTGCTGACTACGCGTAAATGTAATTTGGGCTTATTACGTCGCCGTTGACTGTTTATCGATAATGTTAATAAAATGCAGCACACATCTCTAATATTAGAGTCAGCTGATTCATTTTGTTTACTATTTTTGCAAAATTAAAAGTTAAATAAAAATTTATTTGTAAAAAAAGGAAAGCTTAAATAAAAATGTTTTTTATTTCTGATTCGGACTCGTCCAGTGACGAAGAAAACAAAAAAAATTAATAATGGAAAGAAGACTGCTAAGATCTGTAAAAAGAATGCCATCAGACAGCAAACTATTTACCTTACCTTTTGCCATCCATCATCAATTTAATTGGTGGACCAAGAGAATTTATCATAGTGGCAACAGTCTCCCACTGTTCCTTAAAATTATTAGGAACAGAGCCCCTGTGAAATCCTCTGGATAGTGATGTGTTCTTTTCTTTCCACTAGCTTCTTGAACTTGCACTTAGTTGTTATTTTATTTTTTTCCATTATTTCCACAAAAATATATAAAAAACACAACACAAATGTAGAAAAACAACACACAAGCAACACAAGATAACACTTAAAATGATGACGATAAAATCAAATGCAATTAAAGACAATGGCTCGCCGATTTTTCTTACAAAATAACGAACGTATGTTAACATTCATCGAAATATGGCAATATTGCCAACGGGAATACGAAATTGTAACAAAACATAAAAAATGACGTTGTTTTCTGTTGACGACGCCAAATACAATAAAAGCCCAACCACTCAACAAAAAATCATCGTATCGCAATCAGCTGTTTCAACCAGCTTTATGCAGATGTGTGTATGTAGCTATTGACACAAATATTCTAGGTAGCGTATCGCAGAAATCTACAGAAAATAGATTTTTACGTAGCTGCATGAGTTTTTAACAACCCTGTAATTAATTTTGCTCACAAAATAACCGAAAAACAGGGTTGTTTACACAATGAATGTTGAAAAACATATGTTACGTTTACTTTTGTTGATTGGTTGAACAAAATGTTTCACGCTACTTTTCTTCATTCTACGTTGCGATGGAAAGTTGACTGGTTGGGGATTAAGGGTGATTATTTCATTTCATCTTGACATTTACACTTTATAAAGTTGCCATACAATCAATATAATAGTCTTATTAATTTCGCGATTTATATAACATGAAGTATTTTTCCATTATAACGAGATCAAAAAAAAGTTGAATGAATATTGATTCCGAAAAAAGTTATGAGGCAAAATGTGTGTTAAGATTTTCTCCATCGCACACCTTAGTTCACTACTGACATTCTATATGCACTGTAAATCATTTTATTATCCAAAATTATTGTAATAGTGAAAAAGACGTAGGTGAGTTAGATGCAAAACATGGGATATTTGTTAAATTTGACCGTGAATATCTTACGCAGATCACACATGATTACCGAAAAATGTTGACATGATGTATTAGCTACCAAGACAAAACCATGTGTTCCATGTTTCATTACTCTCCCTAAAATTTTAGATGAAATATAATTGTAAGGGGGTTTTCACTAAAATACCTTTTATTAATACCAAAACTATTTTCGAATGTATTACAGTGTAAATATCTTCAATACCTTGTATGTTGAAAACTTGAAATGTTTGAAACGTAATTGTATCTCTTGAAGCAAATTTCCACACTTTTTTATTTGTAGTTTGATTTGTAATTAATTTTGTTTAACTTTTCGTTTTTAATTTTTTTAAAAATATTTTAATAAAGAAAATAAATATATGACATTTGATATGTATTATAGAAAATGAAACTCTGGTATTAATACAAAGTATTGTAGTTAGCAATATGCCAAAAAAAAAAGTACGTTTTCAAGCTATGAATGCCGAATGATTTTTAATGCTTCGGGGGTAGAGTCAGCTACCTTAATATCTAATTAGGGTGTCCCTCAATTGTCCTAAAACGGAAATATAGGATTTTTTTACTTTTTATGAATTTAACGCATTATTTATGTCAACAGCTACAAATTTAATATTTTTATTTTTTGGATGGTTAGTCTGGATAGTAGTCTTTCATTTTCGGATATTGTTGCAATAATACATTGAGAAAAACAAAATGGCGACAACAAAATACGGAAGTGAGAAAATACTACTGCTAACATTTAACACGTTGATGACAATAATATCTAAAATTCTGCGGTGGTGCTTGACGATCGCATTTTTCGTTTACGAGAAAATTTAAAAAATGTAAGAAAAAAATCGAAAAATTTGAAAAAAATGCGTTTTTTTACCTTCATTCATATATAACTTTTGAAGTAGGAATGTAATCTTCAAGCACCACCGCAGAACTTTAGATATTATTATTGTCAACAACTATGTTGACTTTAAAGACATAACACTCAGTCCAATTTGTGACGTATGAAAAACAATAAAGCCTATTTTTGGAAAATTTTACTCATTCATTTAAAAAATATAGTGCATATTAAAAAAAAAAAAAAAACGGTAGTTTATGTTACTGAAATGAATTAAACAGTAGTAATAAGGACCATACACACTATTTTTAATTAAAAACCCCATAAAGTATTTGTTTTCTGGGTCCTGATTAGATTCTGAGCCGATCTAGCTATGTCCGTCTGTTGAAAGAAGAATAGGGCTCGAACGGCACAACGAAGGGGAACGAAATTGTGGCCCAAATATTTATCTTATATAAGGTTTGTTTGATATGAAAATGAGTAAAATCTGTAAATAAACAAAAAAGTTATGAGCGAAATACTAAAAACACAGGGTGTCCGCTGTAGATTAATTTCATACTTTTCTGCTATATCTCTCTTAAATAAAAGTATGTACTATAACACCATTTTCATGAGTCGATATAAACTTGGAAACAAAAAATGGGCGTGGTCCGCCCACTTTACCACTCACCTCCCATATAAGGTGAGAGGTCAAAGAAATTTTGTACAAATACTTTATGGACAAATGTAAACACGGAAACAAAAATAGGCGTGGATCGCCCACTACCTCCCACCTCTTATACAACATTCGCGTTTGTAATTTTATTGTTTTTTGTTGTTTTTATTTGTATCGCTGTTTTTGTTTCGAACATATTTTACTGATTTCCGGTTATGTTTCAACCGATTTTTTTGGAAGGTATTCAAATTACCTTTCTAATTGCTGAACATAGTTAGTACAAATTATTGCCGCTAGATGGCGCAAAATTAATTTTTTATTAAAATTGCATCAAAACACCCTGTATTTGCAAATATTATGAGTTCGTATGTACGTCAAAAATACTCGCCAAAGGATTTTGTACAAAGTTGCGAAACATCATTTGATCGAATTCTGGAAATTTAAAGGTAAAAATTGTGATTTTCTTCAATAACGTAAAAATAACGGTAATTTTGTAAATAACGGAATTATGAAAAAGTCGCAGAACAAAAGTTGCTGCTGAAGCCCTAAAGAACCATTTTCAGCAATAAAAAAGTTCTTTTTTTTCGCAAAAAGCCGTTTTTGGCATATTGCTAATTATAGTGTTAAACCACCCTTACTGGGTCGAAAATTATGTGTTTTACGTAATTTTATTTTAATAACTATGTTGTTATTAGTTGTTAATTTTTTTTTTTTTTTTTTTGCCATTTTAGAAAGGTGATAAACTGGGGAATTCAATTAGGTATTGTTGAGCAGAATAAAAAAACTAAACTTTTGAATATATCAATCTCGGTGCCACCTTTAAATTTGTTTCAATCAATCTAAAACTTTGTATTTTATAGTGAAACTGAAAATTTAAAAACCTTTACTTTCCTCCATATTAAAGGGGGCCACCCTATTACAGATACCTATATAATTACACAAAAGTTATAATAGATGTGTTTTGTTGCTAACATTCATGGGTAATTTCATACAAATTTTAAATTTATATAAGTTAGAAGTTAACGTGTAAAATTCTACACGTTAACTTTAAAGCCCAAATTACAATTGCGCGTAGTCAGCAGCAGTTTGTGCTGACATAATCAGCTGATAATTTAGAAAGCACTGTTTGTTATGGTGTTGATTACATTTAGTCAGCAGCAGTTTGCAGTGCTGTTTCATTTAGCCCTGTTTCTAAATTCACTGCGCTGCATTCAGATTCAGAGCGAGACAAAGAGGGTGAGCAAATAAATGAGAGGCTAAAATACACAAGTAGAACAAGGCTAGATGGTGGTTGTAAATTGTGGCTGCCTACGCTGAATTGTAATTATAACGGCAGCAACATGTTGTGCTGACAGTGATCAGCTGATAATTTTTGCTGATACTGTTGCTGACTACGCGCTATTGTAATTTGGGCTTAACGT
Organism: Protophormia terraenovae; assembly: GCA_951394005.1. Classification (NCBI taxonomy): domain Eukaryota; kingdom Metazoa; phylum Arthropoda; class Insecta; order Diptera; family Calliphoridae; genus Protophormia; species Protophormia terraenovae. Next base: position 153,926,847 of record OX596074.1, read on the forward strand.
CGATAAAAGTGCTACCAATATATAAACAGAAATACTATTATGAATATTTAAATGTCAATAAATGAAAAAATAATAAAAATAAAATTGTAAAGAAATTAAAGGAGTTTTAATAATGCTGTGTGTGAACCAGGACAACAAAACACAGCTATTGTGAAAAAAAACTTTCATTTTGAAAAAAGTCACACCAAATTTTAATGACTGAAAACCGATTAACCGATTTTTTTCAAAAGTCCAAAACCGATCAACCAGTTTTTTCTAAAATGTGATTTTTCGGATAAACCGAAAACCGGTTTTCAAAAAAAGTCGGTTTTTTTGATACTCTAAACACAAAGCTAAGCAATAATGTTTAATCATAAACTGTCAAAATTATTTTTATTTTCTAAAATTTTATTATTTTTTTTTTAATAAAACAAAGATGAAAAATTAATTCATTTTGTTTTAAAAAGACAAACAAAAACGGATAAAAAAAATAAAATTTTCATTAAGAAAGACAAATTAAAATTTACATTTACGTTTACGTTTTCTCCACCCTTTAACATAAAGTTGGAAATAAAAGCTTGTTCCCGTTATACCGTCGACGTTATTTCTTATGTTAGGAAATAACAACAAAAATAATGTTTCCAGATTATTGTATGCTTTTACAAAATTCGTTTGCATTAAGAAAATTAAAGATTTTTCATTCGTTTCTATTCTAGTATATGAAAGATGACCGATAACGAACGTTTCACCAAAATAAAATATATCTACTCTATAGGTAAAAATAATTTCAGAACGTAAAACATACCGGTTTATGTGAAAATGTTACGGAATGTTCTCCAGAAGTTATTGCAAATTTCAAAAATATTTGCAAGAACGACCATATGATATGGTCAAGAACGACCATATGATACCCTACACCATTATGTATGACCATAAAAATTCGGGAAGGGGGATTATATTAGACCTGTGGCCAATCGTAGACCAACACTTTTACTAAATGTAAAATAAAATATACAAATACATAATAATGCGTTGTACTAAACATCTACATAATTTTATGCACTTTAGGGCAATAGTCGGAAGTGGGTTTATATGAGCTATGGTAAATTATGGACCGATTCTAATAAAATTTTTAAATGTTGTTTTTACTTATATACAACTTATATGTGTCGACTATTAACTTGATACTAACATTTGTATGGGTTTTATGCACATTATAGTGATTTTTGGAAGAGGGGTTTATATGGGGGCTATGATCAATTGGTGACCAATCTTCTTAAATTTTGGTACAAAGATTGATTAAAATATTTATATTTTTAAGGCATTTTTGAGTGTTAAATCTCTCTATTCCGGGGGGACATTTGTATGGGCGCTAGGTGAAATAATGGACCGATCACTAGTGTTTTAAAAAACCGACTTTTGAAAGAACCGGTTTGACAGTTAACCGAAAATTGGGTAAAATTAAAAACCCGTTTTTTTGGTTAACCGTCTATATAAAAACCGGTAAACCTATATTTTAATTATTGCTCAAATTTGAAGCTTAATAAAAATATTTTTGATTTAAAAAACTATTTTACATCGAAAGTTTATAATCACCCCTATCGTGAGTAACAAGTGGAATTTTTGTTCCCATGAAATTTTTATTCCCCTAGTAGGGAAAAATGCTATCGTGAATCTCCCGTGAACAAATTTTCCCGCTATCAGTTCTGAGTGAATGTAAAAAGGAAGAAAATTAAAATAAAAATCAAAATAGTTTTTTTTTTTTTTTTCAAAAATATACACGTATATACTAATATTTTAAAGTGGAAAAAAACAAAGCAAGATATTTGTATTGCAGTGATAGTTTTATTGCAACATTAGTTTATTGTACTATTTAACTTTTATGTAGCAAAATAATTCGGCTAATTTTTGGAAACCCAACAAAAAATAGTAACAAATTAAAGTGAACATTATGTTTAGAATTGGAACAATAATTTTATTTTATGTTGAGCAATGTATCAGTTTGTGTCTTATTAACTGATGGTACATATTCTGTACTTATTTAGTTCTACTTTTTTTCCTATTATCCTATATAAAATCTTCTTTTTCTCTTAAGTTGTACATTAGTAATATTTTATAAGTTTTTGTAAATGGAATACTTAATTATCCAACAGTTTTCATTATACGTACAGTTTTAAAATATTTAAATTATATCGGTATCGGTAACCGTTACCGAAACAAAAATACCGGTAAATACCGTTATTATTAAAAAACTGGAAAAATCTTAAAAAAGTTAAATTTTTAAATAAATTTCGCGAAAAATTGATTAAATTACATATTTGTATATTTAATTTAATAATTTTCTTTTGAAATGTTTGAAATATGAATATTTTTCGGTAGAGAACTTCATAAAATTTTTACAAATACTTGTTTTATGGCAACAAATAATGTACGAAAATTAAACTCGACTTCTTAAAGACAAATTGATATAAATTTTTGCAGTACAATGAAGTTAAAAATTTGTGCAAAATTTGTATTTACAAAGACAAAAATCGTTCATTTTGTAAATTTTTTTTAAAGAAAGCTAATTTTATTATATAAATTGCGAAAGATCTTTGGAGTAGCACAAAAAAAAAAAACCATGAAAAGGAATTTCGGATGAGAGATTATGTAGAGGAGAAATAGTGCTCTAGCAAGAAAGTACTAATTATGTTCCGTTTACACACTAGAAATTTTTAAAGTTACAGGATTAAAACGACGCGTCATAACCATGATTTAATGAAAGCAAGAAATTCAAATTAATTTAAACTCTGAAAACAGAGAAAAGAAATTTAAACAATTTTTATTGTAAAAATAAAAACATGTTAGAATATCCGCACAATCGTTATTCATACATATATCAGACATGTATAAAAAAATTTCGTATTTGTGGCAGAAAATGGAAGACATTTCATATACTTTATTTAAATATTTTTACACAAGCTTCGAAAATCTCTTTGAAAATGAATTTATTAAAAATTCACTTCAAAATGTAGAGTTTAATAAATTTTAAAGTAGTGGCTGATGAACGTCTTAACCGAAACCGTTTGAGGTAATTTAAATGTTAGTTCTAAAGGCGCCCATAGACACATACTGCAGAGAGCTACTGCCGATGAACGCTCCTATACTTGTGTGCTTGATGATTTTTCTACACATTCGTCAATCAAAATTTAATTTTTGTGAGAAAATTCGAATTAATACTAAGAAAAATTAAAATATTTTTTTATTTTTCTTTCAGTTTAAAAATTCAATCTAAAATTTTCATAAAAGAAAAAGAAAACTACAAAAATTCATTTAAAATATTTGTTTGCAGAATGAGTTCATACTGCATGAGATCCTGCAATAAGTATGTATTAGTAAAATTGAGAAAGCTTTTGAATGTGTGCGTCACACCGACAATGCAGTATGAAAAATCAAAATTGTTTTGATTTCAAAATGAACTCATACTGCAAACAAATATTTTGAATGAATTTTTGAATTTTTTTTCTTTTATGAAAATTTCTGTTTTTTTTTTTCAAACTGAAAGAAAAATAAAAAAAAAAAAAAATATTTTATTTTTTTTAGTATTAATCGAATTTTCTCACAAAAATTCAATTTTGATTGATGAATGTGTAGTAGAATCGTCAATCACACACGTATAGGAGGGTTCATTGGCAGTAACTCTCTGCAGTATGTGTCTATGGGCCGCTTAAGGGTATAAAATTGTCTGTAGATTCAATAGGGTGTTCCATCAACATTATTGAAAATAATAAAAGTGTATCACATATTGAAACGTACCTACACAGAAAAAAAAGTACATATATTTTAAAATTTTGTACATAAATATTATAAATCGAACATGACTTTTTTTCCCAAATTTTTTCATAGATATTATTAAATTGTTCTTTATGAAAATTTTAGGAATTTTGCATAAATTTTGATGTATTTTTATACGATTTTAAAGCAAATTCTAAATAAAAATAGTTAAAATAGAAAATATTCACCCCGTTGTCGACGTCGTCGTCAATTTGTAGTCGCTGTCACTTTAAGTTGACATCGACATCATCTCGACACTAAATTCGTATTTTTTAATAGTATTGTGTGACGTCGACTTGTTATCGATAATTCAAAGGAAATAAATATCTTCTCTAAATATTTTGTGACAATTGTTTATTTTTATTTTGAAATTTATACACAATAATGTGTTTTTTGCAAGATAAATTAGTGTATATAAGATATATAAGTGTATTTTTATGTTTGTTTAATACTTCTGCTAAAAAAGTGAAGTTTTATCTATTTTAATGCATGTTAAAGTGATTTTCAGAAGAAGGGTTCATATCGGAGTTATGGTCAATTATGGACCGACCTTCACGAAATTTGGCATACAGATACGTATATAAAACTTATTTGTGATAAATTTCATTAAAATATTTTTATTTTTATTTCGGGAGGAAATTTGTATGGGGTTCACCTGGGCCCCATAATGGCCCAGGTGAACCCTGGATCGGCCATAAGCAAATTCAAGAGTCTTTCGTCCTTGTGTTGAATAAAGCATATGTACAAAATCTCATCAATTTATCTTTAAAATAACGACCAGTACTTTGCGCACAAGCTTTACATGGGCTGAAAGCCGACCTGGTGAAAAGAGGGATATGGAAAAATCGACTCAAAAAATGATTCTGAGTCGAACGGTATACTTTAAGGTTGTGGAGGTAATATTTTTTTTCTGCGGTAAATAATTTACACAAACACATAATACCCCAACCACTTATGGAGGAGTAGGGCATAAATATAAGGATACATAACTTATTTTAAATAAAGAAATAATTATACCTCATTCTTAAAATTATGACTTTTCCTTCATTTTGCCAACTTTCATTCTGAGTCGCCATCAAAAAATGTGTCGACAAAATCAGTCGTTTCAACTCGACGTTGACTTTAAATCGACTTAGAAAATTACAAAACTTTGTCAATATTGAGATTTGTAGTCAATATTGACACCACAAATACCATTTCTGTTTTGTCGACGTGACTTGCTGTCGAGAACGACATACATAATAGGGGTGATTAGCAATAAATGGTAATTTACCAAGAAAAAGTTGCTAGAAAATAATGTTAAGAAACTTGCATAAATTTGATACCATTCTGCAGCATACTTTCATTAAAGAGAAGCTCTCTTCTGTTCTGTTGAATGATCCCAATATATGTATATGTAGCTAAAAATAATTAAAAACTTAAAAGTTTCCAAAGAAAATTTCAAACATTTCATTTCAAACGAAAATATTAAATAAAATTTAAACAATTTATTTAAGTCTTTTTGACTTTTGATTCATATAGAAAAAAGTTTTTAAGAAGTATTTAAGAAAATATTTTCGAAAAATGTCAACTTCTTATAAAAATTTGAACATAATACTATAAGGTCTGACATTACTTTATTATACCCTTCACCACAGGTGTAAAGGGTATATATAAGTTTGTCATTCCGTTTGTAATTTCCACAATTTTCGTCGGAGAGCAAAAAAGTTTATATTTTCGGAATCCTTGTAAGAAGCGATGACGATTGGACCATGTCCGTCCGTCCGTCCGTCCGTCCGTCCGTGTGTCGGTTGAAATGGCGTTTATGAAGCCCACCGATAACTGACATATATAATATGTATGTCAAACGATCGGAAATGCTTTCGAGAATTTTGCTATTGGAATTCAGCAAGATAGGTTCATACAATGCGGAGATATGTTCAAAAAACCGGTTTTTGAAGCCTCTGTATACACTACGGACTTCGTTTTTACAAAGAATTCTCGGACATTTTTTTCTGAATTTTTGTTCTGAAAAAATGAAATAAATCGGTTCAGTAATAACTGAGATATCGGACAAAACGCATTTTTTATTTTTTGAAGCCTTGGTTTAAGCTATAGATTTTTATTTTTATACAGATCGGTCACAAATATTTTTATAAAATTTCAGTTTTTTGAATCAGGAAGATCGGTTTATAAATGGTGGAGATATGCTTTAAAAACCGGTTTTTACAACCGGTTTTTTAGTTTCTGAAGCCTCTGCATATACCAGGGACTTCGAATTTTTAAAGGGGGCTCGAAAATTATTTTCTGAATTTTTGTTCTGAAAAAATTAAATAAATCGGTTCAGTAATAACTGAGATATCGGGGAAAACGATTTTTTTATTTTTGAAGCCCTTGTTCAAGCTACAGATTTTTATTTTTATATAGATCAGTCATAAATATTTTTATAAAATTTCGGTTTTTTTAATAAACCAAATTCGTTCATAATCAACAGAGTTATGGCCCAAAAACAAATCTGCTAAGAATATAAATACACCAACAAACATGTATATTAAGCATTGTAATGACTATTAGTGACGTTTTTTGTTTTTTGTATAGACAAGTAGTTTAGTTATCAACAGCAGTAATATGATGAATAACAGTGTTGTTGTTGTTGTTCTTTGTATATGCAGTCTGTACAAAAATAAATAGATATGGAATTGTAGTTGTTTATTTTTAAAAACTAAAACATATCTGTTAAGAATATACATAAATACATACACAAACATGTATATTAAGCATTGTAAAGACTATTAGTGACGTTTTTTGTTTTTTGTATAGACAAGTAGTTTAGTTAGCAACAGCAGTAATATAATGAATAACAGTGTTGTTGTTGTTCTTTGTGTATTCAGTCAGTTTGTACATACAAAAATAAATATATATGGAATTGTTGTTGTTTCTTTTTTAAAAGCAAAGCCTGTTATGATTGTTTTTTTTTTCATATTCAAATTTTCGTAGTTTGAAAAAAATTTAGATTTAGAAAATATGCAAGCATACGTTAAGGCGAAAATTTTTATTAATTGTCGGTAATATGGTAATATGATGTCGATAAGATGGTAAGATGGTAATATGGTGAAGGGTATCAAAGATTCGGCACAGCCGAATCTTTTTTCAATTTCATTTTTTTCTTAGCATTCTAAATGTTTTTCCAAATTTCTAGATATTAACTCCGGATGTTGTCCATACCAATGAAAAATTTATATCGTATATTTAAGATGCCTATTATATCCTTTCAATAAGTTTAAGTTTTTTCTTGCTGCTTCTTATTTATTTGAATCCATACCTAAGATTCATCCTATACAAGCAATTCAAAGAATAATAAATGTATACATATTGTAGTTCCCAGCTGTATTTAGCATATTATATTTTATTCGTTAAACAAATTTCGAAAATATATAACCTATTGTTGAAATTCATGCAGTTTTCTTTCACTTAAGTGCTTTTAAAATTTCCGGAAATCACGAACAAAATTGCCAAAAAAACCAAAAGACTTTTTATCAAATAGAATTCACATTAGTTTTAAGGCATTAAAACCTCTTTAAAAAAATATTTATTGAAATCTATATAACAAAGAAGTGAGCAATAAATGCCCTCTTTAAAACAAAATTCTATAAATATTACATTAAATAAATTATTATTAATTATTAAGAATAATATTATGCTGAAAATTTGTATTTTTCAAATACCGAAAATATAATACCGGTACAGAGGGAAACGGTATTGGAATACTGGTATTTTTAACAAAATAATAATTTCGGTATCGGTATCAGTTACGGTAACCAACTTTAAACGGTATTTAATCGGTATATTATAACGGTATCGGTTTCCAACCTTGGAATATTTTATGATAGTGCTTGGTAAAATGATCGAAATAACAATAATGTTTACCTCTAAAATTTTACCCCCAAATTTGTAAAAAGAATTAGTAAACGCTTAACACTAATACTTAATAACAATTAATATAAAAAAACATATCTTTTTTTTGCGATTTTGTATTTAAGTATCTTCAAATATAAAAAAATTAAAAAAATTCAAATACTTTTGTGAGGTACCTGAAATGACTGCACGTGTTATTTTTCTCAATTTCTCGGAAACGATTTAACGTTTTGTGCTACTTTTTGCAGCATTTGGTAGAAGACAACTCAGGCAAAAAATTCCATTCATAAAAAAATTATTATTTTTTATTTACCTAATTTTATAACTAAAAATAACTCATTTTTTTATTTAAAAACTAAAATTCACTAACTTATGTGAGACACTGTATGTATAATAACAACAGAAAAATTAACAAAATTTGCACAAATAGTGTTAGAAATGCATACGTACCGCTTAAAACCGTCAAATTTTCTATCCTTTATTAAGTTTTTCTAGATGAATCAATTCAAAAATGATCGTCGTACAAAATTTTAGTTTTATGTGATTTTTTCCTAATTTTTTTTTTTATTTAAATTTTAAAATGTCAAATTTTTTATATTTCCTGTTTAATTTTTAAATTCTTAATTGTATAATCGTATTAAAAATGAAATTTATTAAATATAAATAAAAATCCAATTAACAAATTTATTGAGAAGTATTATATAATATTTTTTTTTCTGTGTAACTTCCAACAAGTAAATATGTATATCACCTGACTACTTGTTAACTCAAACAGCAAGAATTTTTATTAGGTTTTCTTATATTTTAAATTCGGAAAAAAGTGACAAAAGGAGGGAATTTAGTGATATTTTTACCAAATTTTTAAAACCGGTTAACCGACACAAAAAATCGGATAAACGGGTTAACCGATAGGCTTCGTCCTTGTATCATAAAAGTCCCATATGCCAAATTTCATTGAATTGTCTTCAAAATTTCGACAGCCAGACGGACGGATGAACAGGCGGACATCGCTAGATCGATTTAAAAAGTGATTCTGAATCGATTGGCATACTTTAAGGTAGGTATAATTAATTTTGAATAATTTTAAATTTGAATTTTAGTTGAAATACAAGTTTTTGTTCGTTTTTCATCAACATCCATTTCTATGTGAAACTATCTTTCTCACTCCACTGTCCATAAAAAAAAAAAAATAATCCTAATATATATTATAAAAATGAGGTGTAAGTTTGTTTGTTTGTTTGTTTGTTTGTTTGTGCGTCAATCACGTCTAAACGACTGAACCGATTTTCACGAAATTTGACACACAGATAGTATCAGTGCCGCTGATCATTATAGGCTATGTAAGAGCCTATTTACATTGGGGATTATTGCGGCGTTTTTTTATTATATTTTCTTTTAAAGTTGCTTTGTAAAACAATTTATATTTACACTTAAAATGTTCATGAAACTTTTTTATATGTCAAAAATTATTTTAATAAAAACATTTGTGATTTTAAATTATTAATATGAGTGAATCGAAAGAACAATTGTTGCAACAATCGATGCCACAAATTTGGCAATAGAAAATGCAGATTTTAGCAATGATCTTGATGTTGAAATTGTTTCCAATTTACTAGAGTGCAGTAAAACTATCATTAATTTACCAAACAAAAGGAAAAGATATGAATGGGTTAAACCATGGAGGCAAGTGCGTCAACAAATTGGATCATTTTAATTTTTAATGAAAGAACTTACAGTTGATGTATCTTCCTTTTTTGCGTACCTTCGTATGGATGAAGGTACTTTTAAATATATTTTATCTGAGATAAAAGCCGATATTACGAAGCAAGATACACGCTTAAGACAATCTATTCCTGCCGATGAAAAGCTAGCGGCCACATTACGTTTCCTCGCAACGGGAGAATCGTATAATAGTACGAGTTTTCAAACTAGGCTATCAGAATCGTTTCTTTGCTATGCAGTACCAGAAGTCTGTGCAGCAATTTGGAGTAAATTTAAAGACAAATATTTAAAAGTGTGTAAACAAATATTTGTAGCTCTGTGCAAGAACTAATCAGGCTTGCAAGATTTAGCTTTAATTTAAAGGATAGTGTTTTCTTTTTTAAGTACCCTTATATATTTTGTTTTCTCATAAGTTTGGAGCAAAACCTGCAAACCTGACTAGTATTCACATAATTATATCTGTATCTCATTATGACATCTATTTTAGTTTCCATCGACAAAAAATGAATGGGAATCAATTGCAGAACAATTTACAATGAAATGGCAGTTCCCGCACTGCATAGGTGCTTTAGATGGAAAACATATCGAGTTTCAACCAAAAAAAAGATGGTTCCTTTTATTATAATTATAAAGGAACAAATAGTATCGTGTTGTTGGCACTTGTGGATGCAGACTATCGTTTCATTTATATTAATGTCGGTTGCAATGGACGATGTCACGATGCTGGAGTTCTCTTTCAAAGTGATTTAAAGGAGGTATTAGATGATGCTGGAAATCGTTTACCAGAGGACAAAGTGATTGGCAATGGTCGATATTTGCCTTTTGTTATTATTAACCGGTCAATTTAATAATTATTTTTAAATAAAATTTGAACGAAGATTTTTATTTCATTCATCAAGTACTTCTATTATATTATACAAATTATTTATTGATGGTTTAATTGAGTCAGATTCAGTAATTTCAATAATTGTTGAATCATTTACAGGTGTTGATGTAGGTTTTACGTGTACTTCTGAGGAAACAGTTCGGGTGCAATTACTAGACATTAAATCTTCTCCCATTTCATTTGTGCAGACATATGTAGTAGCCATAGCATTTCCAAGTGAAATATCAGCAACGGCAGATTCTCGCAATATATTTTGAATTTTCCAGGCTGTTTCACGTTTGATGTTCTCGTCTTTAATTTTTTTAAATTCAAAATCTACTAGCTTTGTTAGCCATTCATAATCATTTTTCTCCTCCAGACGCTTTTTTATTAATTTTTTTACTCCATCAATTTGTTCATTTAAAACAGATGAGTGTTTCTACAAGATAATTATGAAAATTGTGTAAAATTACGTTTATGGTTTTAGAAAATCAAGTATAACATATACCCTTTTATTAAAATTTGAAGATATTCGAGGCATTGGCTGCTTAGGTGAAGTTGATATGGGCGTAGATGATTGAAGTATAGAGGATTGAGGATTAGATGGTCCACCAACAGTTTCAATATCTATATTTATGACCTGATAATTATCTTCATTTTTCTAAATAAAAAAAAAGTTATAAACAATTTTTACTAATTATACATTTTTTACTTGGGAAAGATTTGACGATGATGGTCTTGAAATAACATGAGGCTTTAAAAACTCCATTAAATTATAACACCATAGTTTAGGTTCATAAATATCATCTCGGCCTATACCACTTCTTTTGCTTTCAGCTATTTTGCGAGTTTCTTTTAAATACTGTGACCTCAATCCGTGCATTTTGGTTTTTATGGCTTCCACTGTTATATTTTCATCTACATCTTTTAAGGACTGGTAAATTTCAAAAAGAGATTTCGAACGTTTTACGCGATCTTGATAGTCACGATGTCGAACATTATACAAATTTTCGTGTTGTTCGTATTGGACCAATAAAAGCTCAACATTTTCTTTTTTCCACATTTTAAATTCGTATTTTATATTTTGAAAATATTTTTTTATGAATTTAATAAAAATTAAATTATTTGACAAAATTTGAAATGCCAATAAAAATAAAATAAAAATAAGCATACAATTAAAAGAAAATATGAAAAAATAATGAAAAATCCCCTGCTTAGCAATGTCTTGCAACTTTTCTTACCCCGCTTGCTTCACAACACCTCTTGCCTACAAACAAAAAAGTTGCAGCGATTTTTCCCAGGGAAAATCCCCAATGTAAATAGGCTCTAAGATTTCGATTGGATGACACGCCCTTATTTTACGCCCACTTTTTATAACTTCCAAACGGTTGGATCGATTTTCACGAAATTTGACGCACAGATAGTATTAGTGCCGCTCATCATTATAGGCTATGTACGAACTGGATTGGATGCCACGCCCACATTTTACGCCCACTTTTTATAACTTCCAAACGGTTGCACCGATTTTCACGAAATTTGACACACAGATAGTATCAGGGCCACTGATCATTATAGGCTATGTATGAACTGTGTTGGATGCCACGCCCACATTTTACGCCCACTTTTTATAACTCTTAAATGGTTGTACCGATTTTCACGAAATTTGACACACAGATAGTATCATTTCCGGTGGTCATTATAGGCTATGTATAAACTTGGTTGGATGCCACGCCCACATTTTACGCCCACTTTTTAAAACTCTTAAACTGTTACACCTATGTTCACCAAATTTGACACACAGATAGTACCATTACCGCTGGACATTATAGGCTATGTATGAACTGGGTTGTATGCCACGCCCACTTTTTATAACTCTCAAACGCCTGTACCGATTTTTAAGAAATTTAACACACAGATAGCACCAGTAACGGTGGTCGTTTAAGGCTATGTAAGAACTGGGTTCACGCCCATATTTTACGCCCACTTTTTAAAACCCCTAAACAGTAGCAATTGTTTTATATTCCCTATTAGGGGGTAGCGAAGCACACCGGGTTACGCTCGTAAATAAATAAAAATAAAAAATCGATGTTTTGTAGATATAGAGAATGAATATGCATTATTTAAAAAAGTCTTTAACATTTAAGATCTCATGAAGCAAAAGCAATGTTTTCGGATCTGTAACACCGATGGATATGAATAAAAAAGATTTATGTCTTTGAAGAATTTTAGCTCTAATAAAATTTTTAAAGATCAAATATTTTGATTTAAGAAAGAAAAACTATTTTAATTGCTTTTTAATATTAAATAATTTTTAAATTTTATAAAATTATATTAATTATTAAGAGAAACATTTTAAATCAAGCACTTTACACAAATATAAATGTTCAAAATTGTCTACATAAAGATTGATTTAAAAAAATTATTTGTAAAACTATTTAATAACTAAAAATAACAAAATGCTATAAAAATAAAATTTAATGTTTTCTCAGAAAGTAATACTTATGTACATATATGTATTTCCAAAAATTTTATCCAATAACATATTTTCATCGTCTAAACTGAAATTTCAACATTAATATGATTATGAATATTTTTTTATTTATTTTTTTTTTTATTAAAATTTAAATACAAAAAATATTGATTTAATAATGTTTTGAGCTCGAAATTTGATAAGGAGAGCATATATATTTCATATATACATATCTTCGTTAGGGCGTTTGTTAAAAAGTGTGCCGCGTAGCATGTGTAAGACGCAAAGTGGGAGCTTACATTCGCAATCCCCATAAAATTTCGAGGTTTAATATTTTTTTTTTGTGAATGATCAATAAAATACGAGCTTTGTAGGGTCTACACGAGAGATTTTTATATTATAACAAACGTCAATTTCTTATCATTATAGGAATTTATCACGTGTAGACCAAATTTATTTATATTATTCCCAGCAAAAACTTAGCTTCTATTTTTAAAATCAACAGCTTCCTGTATGCATTACATTGTAGCCTTATTCGCCACTCGCAGCATTACTTAATACTACTTCAATAACTGGTATTTAGTAAATATGAAAGTAATTTGATTTTTAAGTGGATCAGTTGTCTAGAGCGCCTAACTAAAAAAACGTGTTTTTAAAATTAAAGAGAGTTCAACTCCCACTCAAGGTAAACGCATTTTTTTTATAAATTGTGTTTATTTATTTCCTTATATGAAAACTACTTTTTAGCGCACAAAAATATAAGGCGGTTGTGGTGTATCGAGTAAGACGGCAGACTAACAAACACAACCAGTATGCCGATGCGTGGGTTGAAATCTCAACCGAGCCAAATGTTTTTTTTTTTTTTTTTGTACGTAAAAAAAAATCAGCATCCAAAACAACTCTTTTGGAACCCAAATAAAAACTTATTTAATTTTGGACATCTCGAACAAAATTCATCATTTATAGCACCAAAAATGGAAGCAGTTTTTCATACCGACTTCGCTTACAAATCACGTTATTTGGTAAGCGAAGTTTTTGCTGGGATTGTAGCGTTACAAAGGGTATACTCAAGAGTTTTTTCTATTTCGTATTAAACATAAAATATTTAACATTAACATTTGATGTTAATGTTAATTTTGTTTAAACACCAATAATCACACACAGTGTTAATTACTAACTCACACAAAGAAATTATTGCATGTGCGTAGAATGCAGCAAAAGAAAACAAGAAATTAACATGAACACCTTGCTAACATTTTCTATCGATATTTCGTCTAAAACGTTACTACAAGTAGTTCTTAACAATCGAATATGATATCATTTTCTTGTCAAAAAAAGAGTCACCGTTCGGGAAAAAAGGGCTTCAGTTTTAATAGTTTTAAGATGACACTTTTTAGTGCTTTTATGGAGTGTCGAATTAGTGTTATTTAGAAGTGTAAAGGAGTACTCTAGGAAAGTATCGAAAAATTATCGCTTTTTTATAATAAAATTAAGGAAAACAAGCGCGAATATATTCGGCCCGGCCGAATCTATAAACCCACTATCAACTTTTTCAAATTTTACGTTATATGGAAGGGGGCGGTGAAGTGGACAGTAAAGTGGGCGGTCCACGCCCATTTTTTGTTTCCGAGTTTTCATTTGTCCTTGAACTATTTGAACACAATTTCGTTTATTTTTACCTTATATGGGAGGTGGGCGGTAAAGTGGGCGGACCACGCCCATTTTTGGTTTCCGAGTTTATATCGACCCCCGAACTATACATACAAAATTTCGTTGTCGTACGTGCTTTTATTGAAGAAATATCAGCAGAAAAGTATGAAACGGGCACCCTGTATTTCTAGTTTTTAGCCCATAACTTTTTTTGTTTAATAACCGATTTTGCCCATTTCCAATACCAAACAAACCTTATATAAGACAAATATTTGTGCCAATATTTGTTCATCCCCCTACGTTGCCCCGTTCGAGCTCTATCCTGCTTTCAACAGACAGACGGACGGACATAGCTAGATCGACTCAAAATCTAACCAGGACCCAGAAAATATATACTTTGTGGGGTCTTAGATGATTCCTTCGACGTGTTACACACGGAATGACAAAATCAATATACCCCCCATCTTTATGATGGTGGGTATAAAAATATAGAACAAAAAATATATAACAATATATATGATAAATATACTATAACTAAAAAAATAAATAATTTTTATATACTACATACATAACAATATTTTATTATCTTATTGAGTTCATGTTCACTTGAAAATTAAATATAAAACAATGCTGAAATTAAAATTAGTTATTTTCTAAATTAATATATTTTTTATCCGTCACATAATAAAATTGCATTGAACACTTTAAAAGTTGTGCATTACTGAGCGAATCATTTTGTGTATTTTCTACATTTGAACGTCTAAATGGGACTAAAAAGACACTTTTTAATAGAAGAAACCAAAAACTCACTTCCAATTTCTGGCAGGGAGCCATATTAAAAACATTGAAATTTGAGTACATAATTTTAAAATGATGTTTTAACAAAATAGACTTTCCGTATCATAATATGTAACATTAGGGTGGCCCTCATTACCAAAAGTGTCCAGATTTTGTTTCAAACCACCTGGATTGGATAACTATTAACATAATACTAGGGTGATCGACGCGGTTTTCCAACCGGTTTTAAAACCGGTTTTTTCAGTCAATGTGCTGTCGGTTTTTTCAAAATGTTCATTTTTCGAATGTCGAATAGACCGGTTTTTTTAAACACAAAAAACCGGTTTCAAAAATAGCATTTTATTTCAGAAAACATCTTCTAAATAGTGATAGTGATATTTGAAAATTTAGGAATAATTTTTTAAAAATATTCATAAAGACTGATTTCTTATGTTTTTAAAATATAGTTTAAGTCTAAATTGGAATTTATTCTGTAATATTAAACAAATAAATAATTAATAATTATCCTGTATGACCCAATTTAATTTTTTTGATCCAATATTTCCTTTATTTTTTAAAGGTGTTGGGTTAAAAAAGTTTCACCTGCAGAATCGTTTCAATTGAGATATATACTATCTCCATATTAAGCCATGGTTTCTGTTTATGCTAACTAAAATTTAGATGATTTTTTCTACAATTTTAAAACATAATTATCTTGTAGTCATCTAGATATATAATTTGCTTAGCATTTTTTCTCTTTGCAGAGCTTTCTGAAGCTACCAAACGACGTAGAAAATTAAAATTTGGCTTAATTATAAAACTTTTCCAACAATTCCTAATGGAGCCATATTTTGAAATTTTTATCAGGGAGCGGATATAAGAGGATTTATTTGTCTTTTTCTAAGAAAATTCAGCTTAATTATAACCCTATTTGTCCTACAAATCCTAACGGAGCCAGATTTTGAAATCTCTATCAGGGAGCGAAAATACGTGGATCTATATATATGGATTTAAATATATCTTTCCTAAGCAATGTTTCCTTTCCAGAGCTTTCTGAAGCTCCCAGACGACGTAAGAAACTAAAAATCGGCATACTTATAAAACTATTCGTTCAACAAATTCTAACAGTACCAGATGTTTCTATCAGGGACCAAAAAGTCTGTTTTGGTATTAAGAACTTTTGAGTTGCTATACTTATTGTTTGCTCTCCAAATCCTATAAAAAACTGATTCTGTATATAATAATAATTCCAATAAATTTGAACGGCTTCAAATAATTGACTTCGATTAGGGAGAGGAAGGTGTCTAAATGTTGTTCATATTTTTTTCTTTTAATTTTCGGATTTGTTTGTGCATATTTTCATTATTATATTATTTTTCCTGACATTGTTAGGCTTTTACGCTTGTATTTAATAAATTTTAACTTAATTATAAGAATTGATTTTTTTTTAAAGAAATGTAGTCTTTTGATATAAATATTAACTTCTGCAAAAAACCGGTTAACCGGTTTTTTCTGAATTTCAAAAAGTGCAACCGGTTTTTTTAAAATACCAACTATTCGAACTATTCGAAAACCGGTTTCTCAAAAAAGTCGAATAATCGATCACCCTACATAATACTTATTAAAATAATATTACCGTAAAATACGTAATTTTCGGGCAAATAGACCCGAAAATAAAATTTCAACCAGAATTTGAAGGAGAGAAACGAAACTTGGCTTGTAGTTTCCTATTGACATTTTGCATTTCCTGTAAATAATTTTATTATCCAAAATTGTTGTAATAGTACGTAGTTGAGATATATGCAAAACAAGAGATTTTTGTGAATTTTGATCGTGAATATCATACGCAGATCACAAGTGGTTACCAAAAAATTTTGACATGATGTATAAAATACCAAGACAAAACTATATGCCGAGTTTCGTTTCTCTCCCTAAAGATGTGGATGAAATCTTATTTTACTGGGGTGTATTTGGATGAAAATTACGCGTTGAAACAGAAGCGAAATTTAAGTTCTAATAAATAATTTATGGATGGACAGAATAAAAAAACTAAAATATTTAATATTTCAATCACTTTTTGCCTCCCCTAAATTTGTTCCAATCAATCTAAAACTTTGTATTGTATGGTTTTTGGGGTATTCGAACATTTCTAGGGGGTGAGACTGAAAATTTAATTACCTTTATTTTCTTCCATACAAAAGTGGGCCACCCTAATGTAACATAGTGTCAAATTCGCTAGCAGAGGAGAATAACCATTTTGTTTATATTATGTTAAATCTTAAACAAGAAGTAAACGTATTCTAACAAATCTTATAAGATTTAATTTTTTTTCACTCAGTCACAGAGTAAACATGTACTTTTTATTAAAGAAATTCGATTTTTTTTAGTACAATTTTAATTAAAATATGTTTTTGAATGTAGAATAACCATTAAAATAAAACAATTTTATAAAAACAATGTTTTTAAGAACTCTTCATTATTTAGAAACTGTTCAAATATAATTATTTCATACAAACTTTAAATTTACGTTGGAAATTAAAATTTATAATTTAGTATATAATTTTTTCTGCAATTTTTGTCTAAATATTTTAATTGATTTTTTTAACTTCAAGATTAAAAACTAATTGTCATTAACAAAACACAGCTAATATAAAAACATTATGTTTATCGATTTTCTACTTTTAACACTTTCTTAATTTTACATACGACATATTTTATAGAACATACATTTATTTTACACTTATAAAACAAGTAAGAAAGTTAAGGCGGTTAAGTCCGACCATATGATACCCTACACCATTGTGTACGTCAATGGGATTTTCAGAGGGGTGCCTATTATAGATCGATTATTATAATAAATGCGATTTATGTGTGGAGAAAAACATACGGATGCATAATATTATGTTGATACTAATATTAAGGAGATTTCCGGAAATGTGTCTTAGATAAGAGCCGTGGTCATTAATAGAGTTATCCTTATAAAATTTGGCACAGAGATTTATACTCATTAAAAAAATATTCGAGTAAAATTTTAATTATAATATTGCTATATTTATGAGAGTTAAACCTTTATTCCGGAGGACGATTACATGGGCCTAGGTGAAATAATCACATCATAATCTAAGAAAATGTATATACCTACCCATATTTTGTATATTTTAGTAGTTAATTAGAAGGATACAACATCGTTTTAATAAAAGTAAATCATATACTATATACTATATAATATATAATATAATCATGATAAAATTAATAACAAGGTACAATTATTAGAGAGAACATTCCCAATTTTTTTTCCTGAAAAGTCTGTCACATGTAAAAAATAAAAGAAAAGCTTCAGAAAAGAAATAACTTATTTTCAAATTGAAACTTCAAATTTTTTGGGAAGAATTTTATAATTTTGGGTTAAAAACAATATATGTATGTTAAATATTGTGTTTTTATTTATATGTCCTTGAGGATGAAAATCGATGGAAAAGCTCCCAAAATGTCCAAAGAATGAACTATTTCCTTTTAGGAACATTGAACATTGCGAATGTATACAAAATATTTTAATATTTTTTAATTGTATTTTTCTTTTTTACATTTTGAATTGCTTGACATTAGAAGACCTAAAAAGTGGAAATTTTCCCTAATAATTCTACCTTGTTTAATTGTATCATGTGTAGAAATAAATAAAATTTGGAAAATTTACGAAGCAAGATATTATTTATTTTAGCATTTGATATAACTATTCCTAATACTGAAGATTTTTATTTTAAAGATTTCTTTCAGAAATTATTCAAAATTTTTTGAAATTCGTAGGAAGATATTATATATGATGTATGTTACCTTTCACAATTTTATGTGCGTTTAAATGTGCGATACTCTTTGGTTTTTTTTCCATAAAATGTTGCACCCACCACCCTTTTCCCCACCTAAGGTGATGTAGGGTATAACGATTAATTATAATAAGATGATTTGAAAATGCTGGTAATGTTGATTACCCCAATTAAAATCCAACATTTTTGTTTATACGTTTCTAAAATACATTTCTAAAACTAAATTAAAAATTAATTTGTAACATAATTTTGCTAATAAGTAATGTCTTTCATATTAAAAAAAACATATGTTTCTTTTATACATATTTTTCTTTTATATTTTTGGCAAGTGTGTTATTACCTTTTTAAGTATTTCTAAGGTGGGTTTTTTTGTTAAAGACTTGGTTTAAAAATTTATATTTCTTTTTAGTAATTTCTCATTAAAAATGTAGCTTACACATTATTTTTAAAAGTTAAATATTTAATTATAATTACTTTTAAATCTTTGAAAACAAAATTTTGTGTGATACATTATAAAAACAAGAAAAAGCTATCTTTACTTGAAATTAATTTGAAATCTTTTCATTCTTTAAAGGTACACCTTCCTCTGCATGCACATCCGAAACTTTTGTACGCTCTGGTGGATTATTCCAGGATTGTAATTCACCAGTACCTAAAACTATATACACTAAAGCACCGGAAATGTAAGTAGCAGCCAAAATCCAAAATACAATTTGCCATTGATGATAGGATTTCTGTAACCAAAAAAATAAAAAATTAAATAATTTAAACGGAAACAAAACCAAAGACGATAAATAATAATACTAATAATAATTGTAGTTATTACCTTGGTTATAGAAATTAATATTTAATAGATATTTACTAAACAATTATATACTATAACAAAAAAATCCTCCTCAAAGACGAATAGTTGGAATTGATGGATTTTGATGTGCTAAAGAAAAACAATACGTGTTAAAAAATAGAAGTGAGATTCCTGTTTAGCACGTTTACTTCCATATAATCCACCGATATTTTATTTAAGACGATTTTTTTTACTGAAATATACTCGAATAATCGGCTTATTTATAGCGAAATATTAGACACGCCCATAAAAAATCTCCACCTGATGGGGAAAAAAACTGAAAGCTGATTCAAGTTTAGCATGTCGAAATCCATTTAGTCCACATGAAGGATAAAAGCTATCAAGTTCTCTCAATTTTAACAAGACACACTTATTACATAGACTGTTTATGGACCGCTTTATAAATTAAGTTGAACTATAATTATTTTAAATATACATACATGTTGAGGCGGCTAATTGTGATTTTGTTACCCCTCTAAAAATATTTCGGTCCTACTGATTTTTTTTTCAAATATTATTTGCTATTTTTAATGAAAATTAAAATTTTTAAATTTTGACTTGCTTTTAGATATGAGTTTCCGGCATAGAAAACAACTAGAACTTCAACTCTTTTCATTCGCTCAGCAACAAAAAATTACTCTCTTCACACGTATACATTTGTTCTGTAGAAAATTATACTAAAACAAAGAGTTAAGTTTTTTTGACAGTTGAGTTTGATTTTTTTCTAAGCAAGTTGGAGTTCAAGTTGTTTTTTATGGTTTCCCGTATCCGATTAATTCCAATTTTAATATTCTTGCAATTTTGGATATATATTCTTGCAAAATTTGGATGAATTAAGACGAAAATCGTGATGAATAAGAACATACACTTAAGGAACATCAACATCAGAAAACGTCATCAATTTATGCAAGCCCAAATTATAAAAGGCCAGTATCCAAATCTCTCGTGCATAGGCATTCTGAATTTGTTGAAACTACATCACTTCCAAATCCACTCCCAATTCAGATCAGTGAAAATGACGTTTATTGTGTATTATGGAATTACATAGTTGTTCATCACATTCTGAATTTGTTGAAACTACATCACTTCCAAATCCACTCACAATTCAGATCAGTGAAAATGACGTTTATTGTGTAGTATGGAAGTATGGAGTTTCCGGCATAGAAAACAACTAGAACTTCAACTCTTTTCATTCGCTCAGCAACAAAAAATTACTCTCTTCACACGTATACATTTGTTCTGTAGAAAATTATACTAAAACCATAATATAATAACAGAAGGTAGAATCACTAGAGAGAGTTGTCAATTTTATTTCTTGTTAAGTCAAAAAACTGAAAAATGGAAAGCAGAAAACAAAAATGAAGAATGAAAAAAAAAAATATTTTGTTTACATACATACATAAGTAAATCATTAAAACTGTTTCTTGAAATGCAGAATGTGAGCCCAGTGTGAACTTTTAATACAAACATTTGTCCAATAGGACATTTAGAAACCATATATCTGTTAATATTTGTTTTTTATAATAAAATTTTGTTGCATAAATTTGTTTTTAGAAGTTTTTGTTTTATATTTAAAATATTTTTTTTTTCTAGTTTGAAGTTTTATTTTAATTTTTTTTACATTTTCTTTTGATTCATATGTGTTTGACTTTTCAGGGTAAATAAAAATGAGAACAAACTTTCTAGTGATTTTACCTTTAGTAATTCTATCATGACTAAAACAAAGAGTTAAGTTTTTTTGACAGTTGAGTTTGATTTTTTTCTGAGCAAGTTGGAGTTCAAGTTGTTTTTTATGGTTTCCCGTATCCGATTAATTCCAATTTTAATATACTTGCAATTTTGGATATATATTCTTGCAAAATTTGGATGAATTAAGACGAAAATCATGATGAATAAGAACATACACTTAAGGAACATCAACATCAGAAAACGTCATCAATTTATGCAAGCCCAAATTATATAAAGCCAGTATCCAAATCTCTCGTGCATAGGCATTCTGAATTTGTTGAAACTACATCACTTCCAAATCAACTCCCAATTCAGATCAGTGAAAATGACGTTTATTGTGTAGTATGGAATTACATAGTTGTTATTGTAATACTTTAACATTACCTATTAATATGTTTATATTTACATATATTAATATTTATGTGATTAAATTCAATATTAAATGATTACTTTACCAATAAGGATATTAAATAAACGCAATAATTGAATTAGATAATTCATAACAATAAAAATATAAATTACTTATGATTTTTTTGAAAATACCAATGGTATTTTAAATTTTTTGAAATTGTTAAAAAACTTTTGATTTTCATGATATATTTTTCATAAACAAAAAGTAAAAACAATAAAATATTTATAAAAGGAATTTTAAATCAATATTCATCATGAATTTCATAAAGGTAAGAATTTGCAAAAAAAATATACAATATATGTATTACCGTGGATTTTCTATTGGATTTTTTGACATGTCGATAAAATATGTAATATTTTATTATCGAAAAATCTTAATACTTAATAGTATCGTCTGAAAGTACCTTAAATGCAAAAGCTAATAGGGGTTTTCATGCAATCAAATAAATGCCTCGTAAAGCTCATAAACTGTAAATTTGTCAGTTTGTTCGAAAAATTATTTACACAATTTAAAAATATTTACGCCTCAATTTCAATGTGTAAATGAGTTTGTAAACTTTTATACATAGAGTGTGTGCCAAACGGTAGCAAAGTATGTAGAAAAGTAAAATTTTGAAGTATATGAGGTGAATAAAATTTCACTAGCTCATAGGGCATAGAATAGAACTAGAAGTTTATGTGAGAGCCACCCTATACCATAGAATAGAACTAGAAGTTTATGTGAGAGCCACCCTATACTAAATTTTCAAAAAATTTATTCATTTTTTTGAAAATACAAAAACAAAATATATGTGACTACATGTTCTTAAAAGTCAAATTTGAAAAAAGAAAGTTGTTTTATTTTTTATTTTTTTTTTATATTCAAATCGATAAAAAAAACAACGAACTAGAACAACAAAATTGGAAACTTATATAATTTGCCAAAATTTCTGCAATATTATTAAAAGAATATCAAGTTATTTACAAGGGGCGTTCTTAAAAGTCAAATTTGAAAAAAGAAAGTTGTTTTATTTTTTATTTTTTTTTTTTATATTCAAATCGATAAAAAAAAACAACGAACTAGAACAACAAAATTGGAAACTTATATAATTTGCCAAAATTTCTGCAATATTATTAAAAGAATATCAAGTTATTTACAAGGGGCGTTGTAATGTAGAAATTTATCCGGTTAAATGAAAACCCTTAATATAAAATATGTTGATGTGTGATTTTTGTTTAATAAAACTGGTACTTAACAAAAAACACATATCAAGAGCTTTAAGCTGGCGAAAATTAAGTTAATTATAAAACTTTTTCATAAAACTTACATCTTCATATGTTAGAGCTCCTACCATCCAAGTTGATAGAAAGCCTCCAAACGACGATAGAGTATTAGCTAAACCAAAAATGGTTCCACTGAAGTTGGGCGCAATATCCAACCCATTGCCTAGATATCCGGGAGTAACGGCACCATGTGTGAATAAGGCTAATGTGAATATCGTAACTGACCACCCAGCTTCACTGCCCAAAAATACTTGAGCTACCATCAAAAGACCCGGGGTTGTAAGAGCTTAAACAAATAATGATAAAACACAATGAACATTATTTTATTGTTAAATAAACAATTGTTGCAAAAAAAAAAAAAAAACCTAAGAATTATATATAACGATTTTGAGTTAAAAAGTCCTCGTAAGTTTTTTAACATCTTCATCCAAATTCAACCATAGTTTTATTCTGCCAAACAGAGATTAATTTTGAGATACAGCTCGTTTAACATGAGTCTTGTTTGGTACATGAACGATATTTATTGAATATTTACAGGCCTTTCAAATTCCGAAAGAAATAATTTGGGCAAAAGTTCCTCTTTTTTTACTTTTTCTGAAGAACCAACATATGGAATTAAATTCAATTTCAATCGAAATGTGTTTCTGTGACCGAAAAAGGATCCCTTTATTTGTTTCTATTAGCGCCCAAAACAGTGCTTTAAAATGTTTACATACAGTTACGGACAAAAAAAATAGGTCAGGTAAATTTATTTGAAATCTTTGGAGTTTTCGACAAAATGTTATGAAAAACAATAAAACTTTTAGTGCCAAATCATTGAGAATATATTAAATTATAAATCTACACGAAAAAAATATCTTTTATCATTATCCAAAAATGCACACAAAAAATGGGGTCGTAGATATTTTTCAAATTTATTGTAATATTTTTTTTTTTTTTATTTTTTTTATTTTTGAAACTTTACTTTTCTTAAATCTCGATAAAAATATTAATAATAAAAAACTTAAAAAATATAAGAATCATCGATGATCTCCAATTCCAAAAACTATTCGTATCAAAAATGATCTATAGATTTGGCACTTTAAAAATATGGGTCGTGGACCTTTAATACCAAAAAGTCGAAGCAAAATTCGCCAAGAACATAAATTTCTTCTGAGAATATAAGAGTGCAACTGGTGAAAACATAAATTATTCTAAATGCAATTCTGGAAATACCCATTATTATAATACAGACCTGGAAAGGCTTTAAATAGTATCCTCAAATACCCAAAAGTATAAAAATTGCGTATTATCTTCTTGATAGCAGAACTTTCATATGGTTCCAAAAAATACAGATTTGGAAACATTTAGTACCCCCTGCACTATTAAGCATAACGGTGTGGGTTACTACCACTTTAAATTGTCGGGTCGATACACAAAAAATTTCAAATAAATTTACTTGACCATATTCCGTAACTGTATATATAATATTCATATTAATACTTTTTACACTTCCTAACAGCAGCCGATAATTCAGCTATACTCAAACGATTACTATGGGATCAAATGGGTTAAATAGGATTTTCCTATGAGGATTTCCGACTGGGCAAAATTGGTTAATACTCACCGAAAGCTGTAAAAATTTTTCTGGTTGCTGTTGTACTTAATGTACCCTTTTTGCGCAGATAATCGGCAAAAACTGATGAACTCAAAGCCATGACATATTTACCCAGATAAGGAAGAGATGAGAAAAGGCCATTCTGAAAACGATATGTAATTAATTTTTCACCTACCTAATTTCTTCTTCTCAATTCTTACTCACCTTTTTAATGTCGAACTGCAATATTTGTTTCATAAAAGTGGGCAATTGATTAATAACGGTAAAGAAACCAAACACTGATAAGCCATGAGTTATAATAATAGCCCACACGGCGGAAGAGCTCAACAAATCACCCCATGGTACATAACTGGGACGTTTTTTTGAGGTCGTTGTGCCAATAGCTTCTTCAATTTCTCGCCTTTCCTCGGCAGAGATACGGGGATGGGTTGCCGGGGTTTCGTAAACAAAAGTAAACCAACAAATCGACCACAATAGACCAATAGCACCTAGAAAAAAAATACAAAAATTGTATATTTCATCTGGCCAACAATTTCTTACTATTAATATGTTATATACAAAAAATTGGTTTTTGGAGAAACCTATGATACAATGAATAAAAAAAAAATAAACTAAAAAAATATTAATATTAGAATTATAAATTGTGAAAAAATAACTTTTTTAAGTGTAAAAACTAATATGTGTGTAACGAATTGTGCACAAATTTGACTTTACAAGACTTGGGGTCCAACTTATAACGGTGTTATGCTGAATCCATTTTCTGAAAGTGAAAGTCTTCTAAAAACTGTTATTTTGCTAAAGATCATTGATACTGTGGATACACTGATTACGCAACAGCGATGTATAGGATATCGTGTGATCGAGTAATTCTCGGGCATTTATTCCACTAAGAAGTTTTTAATATTTCATAAATATTTAGGCGTCCGCAACAGTTTTTCTGTTTTACTCCTTATAAGTTTAAAATTGTTTAAAAAGATGCGCGTTCATTTTTTCAAGAAAAGGAAGAAGTCGTGTTTGTAAGATTTTTACTGATGACAACATTTGTATCTATGTGTAAGATCCCAAAACAATAAATTAGCCAATAGTATTACTCTTTCAAAGTTTTCCCAATCCTATAAATATTTCACTCAGATAAAGTATTAAAAATCAAATGGTCATTTGTTTCTTGAGAATTGAGGAGCAGTTTCCATCATTTGTTTGCCAAAACTCTTTGAATATGTTAAGAAAATTATCTGTCAAACACGAATCATTTTCGACTACGATAATATTAGCTTTTACACAGTGTTCGAAAAACTCCAAATGCTTTATGTTCCCAGAACAAATTTATGTTCCAAGTAGATTTTGAAACGAATTAATAGAATTAAAATTTTCGGACCTGGTAAAATTTTTGTATGAATTTCCGTTTTTGAGAACTTTTTGCATTTAATATTTTTTACTTGATCTAAAGTTCTGCAATTTAATTGAAAATGAAATTATTTAACTATAATGATCTAAGCTTTCTAACATTTTAAACATTCCACAAAAACTTGCAACAGTTGTTGTCAAGCAAATTAAAAAAAAAAAAAAAAAATTAAAATCAAAATTCGAACATCTTTAAAAGAAGTAATGAAGGGAAATCTTTAAAATGAATACTCTTACTATCACATTTAAATGCAAACGCGTCTTTTGCTTACTTACCAGTTAAATAGAAAACACTAGCCCAACCTGCCACTGAAATGAGATAACCACATATGGGCATAGTTATAGCTGCACCCAAAGATGAAGCTGCAAATACATAAAGCACACAA
Source organism: Protophormia terraenovae (assembly GCA_951394005.1). Lineage (NCBI taxonomy): Eukaryota > Metazoa > Arthropoda > Insecta > Diptera > Calliphoridae > Protophormia > Protophormia terraenovae. The sequence goes on from OX596074.1 coordinate 153,953,468, forward strand.
ACATTAAGATACATATTAAAGTATAACAAATTTTAAATATATTTACCCATCATATTAGACATAAATTTCGATCTCTCCATTGGTGGTATCCATACAGCAGCTAAAGGATGTATGGCCGGCCAAGAAGCACCCAACATAAATCCCAAAACCACACGGACTATTATAAGCACTACATAATTTAAATGAGCTGCCAGTGGAGTTATAAGAGTCAATAAACTAGCCCATAACATTGAATGGCCAAATACACGTCGACCACCAATTAATTCTGCCAAACGACCACCTGGCAACTCAGTCAGTATGTAACCCCAGAAAAAGCAACCAAGAACAAAGTTTTGTTGATATGAATCCCAAGGAAATTTGTAATCATATTTATCATCTCTTCCATTTAGATCGTCAGTTGTTAATGTCGCAACTGATGATGACGATGCATTTTCTGAAAACGTTTCTGTGGTGTTAATTGCACTATCAGGAGTTGTGTGATTTTCTGGTTGTACCATTTCCACAATGGCAATAGTTAGATTTACACGTAAGGCATAGTTTAGCATAAAGCCGAACATCGTTAAAATATTTAAGACCTGACGACATGATAAGAAATCTGAAAGTAAATAACAACGAAAAACAAAAAAACTGTGAAAATATTTCAAATTGAATTTAATAAAATATACAGTTACGAAAAAAATAGGGTTAACAACATTTCTAGTGCCAAATCGTTGTAAGTACATTAAATTATAAATTTTGGTCCTTTTTCACTGTGGACAAAAAAATAGAGTCAGCTGTAATTCGTCAATATTTTTTAAATTTTTTGTAAAATTATTTTCGAAACTTTACTTCTTTTAAATTTCGATAACGATATTAGAATTATTTTCGCATAAGTATAAAGGCTGCTGAACACGAGGCCAAGTTTCTATTAAGTTTTAAGCAAAAGTATAAACTTTTTATACAAGTATTTGGCATCTAAGAAAATGTTAGATTGATAATTTATAAAAATAAAGTTAGTGGAATGTAATTTTGATTACAGAATTATGCGTTTGTGCTGATATTTGTAAGTCATAGAAAAAAATATCCCAACATCTACCTTAAAGTATAACAATCAAATCACTTTCTGAGTTGATTTAAAGATGTCCTTCCGTCTGGTTGGCCGGTTGGCGGGTTGTCTTTCAATGTAAGCTTTGTGCACAAAATACAGGTCGCAATTTTGAAGATAATTATGTTTACTTTGGCATAACGACAAACGCTATTGAAATTAGTCATTATCGATCCATTATTTCTCCTCGACCCTATTAAATACTCCCCGGAATAAGATTCTAACGCTAATAAATGCTTTGTTTATGTCACTATTTCAATAAAATTCGATACGAATAAGTTCTATACATAGACAACTCAGTAGTACTTAGATATACTTAGACCTGTTTTGAGGACCCTAGAGTGCCTAGTGTTATGCAGGAATCTTATCATTTTCACATTTTCACGATCGTACAATTCAGAGGGATGAATTCCTAAGAAGACTTCTGGAATTTAAATAATTCACTTCTATAAATCAATAAATAAAGATAGTCAACGAATAAATTGCAAAAAATATGATTTTAGTGGAAAAGAAATGAACTGACCTTATCATTTTGACTCACTGGAAAGTTCACATTTTCAACACTTTTGTCTATAAAAAGATCAAATGTCAAATAAATGATACCAAAAGGTGTACACCTTTTAGTAATAAATATTTCAGCTAGTAGTACCATTAAATACCCCTTGTACTTTTTAATACACGGTGCAATGAAAAGTGACCTTATAGTTTTGCCGAGCACCTTATATCTCTCTCGTTATATAATTGGGCGGTACAAAACTGGCTGGCTGGCTGTCCATGTAAACCTTGTGCACATATTACAGGTCGCAATTTTGATTATAATATGCTGAAATTTGGTACATGCAAATGTCCTTTTGAAATAAGAATTTAACCATCATAAATGCCTTAAATATAGGAATATTTTAATAAAATTCAGCACTAATAAGCTTTACATAAGTTTAAATTAATCATAGCTCCCATATAAAGCCCTCTTTCGAAAATCACTTTATCGTACATAAATCCTAAAGTCGGTGTCATGTTAATAGAAACACAAAATTTGTTATATAAATAGAAGTTACGCTACCAAATTTTATGAGGATCAGTCCATAATAGATCATAGCTGTCATATATGCTCCACTTGCGGGAATCGCTAAAAAATGCATAAATAACATAATATAACGCATTCATATGTTTCATAGATATGCACACTACGCTTATTATAATTGTCCGTCCACAGTTGGTAATTTGGTAAATATGCTACAAAAGTTGAAATGCTTTTGAAAAAATAACAATTTGAGACTAAATGAAATTTTCAATACAGAACAACGTATTAGAAATACAAATTGTTGCAAATATCTTTTTCAAAATAATATAATCCGTTTTTGTTTTTGATGTATTATAATATACATCAAAAATATTTATATGGAACAAGTTATCATGCTTTTTTATCCAATATTTGAAAAAATTTGTTAGGAATGTTATCAAAGGAAACTATACAAGTAACATAAATAGTTTTCAGAAAAATTCGTTTAAACCTTATTTGGAAGCATTGCCGTTCAGATATTATTAATAAAGTCCTGGTAGAACATCTTTTCCAAATGACTCAATTTAATCTATACAGAAAATAAGCTAAATTATAGGAAGATTTATGAAGAAATATATAACTGTAACACTAAATCATGTATTTTTCATAAACCATAATTGGAGTTAAAATTTAAAATATCAAAAAAATTCAAGTTTCATTCCATGTCCGTCCGTCCGTCCATCAGGTTTGCTGGCTGACTGTCCATGTAAAGCTTGTGCGCAAAGTACAGGTCGCAATTTTGAAGATAATTTGATGAAATTTGGTACATATGATTTTTTGCACAAGGACGAAGCCTAATGATCGGCCCATTATTTCAAAATCATAAATACCTTAAAAATAGGAACATTTTAATTAAATTTGGCAAAAATAAGTTCTATATTAGTATAAATATGCCACATTTCGTGAAGATCGGTCTATAATTGACTATAGCTCCCATATGAAACCTTCTTCCGAAAATCACTTTAACGTACATAAACCCCATGAAAATTTTAGTATCGACACAAATAAATATAAGTATAAATGAGTGTGCAAAATTTTATGAAGAGCGGTTCATAATTAACCATAGCTCCCATATACGACCCAATTTCAGGAATTACCCAAAAGTGCATAAATACATATGAAAGTTAGTATCGATGAAATATTCTGTTAGTATGTTTTATTTTACATTTAATACAAGTATTGGTTCACCATTGACCCTCCCGAATTTTGGTACACATAGACAATGGTGGTCAGGCTTTTTTTCTCGTTTTTTAATGTACTTTTTAGGAAAATATAAAAACATTTTGGAAAGTTGAAATAAGTTATTACAGATAAAATCTAATAAGTTCTACAGTTTTTGTCTAATTTGATAATAAAATGTTTTGTTATATTTACAGAAAAAAATTTCATTAAAATTACATAGTTGCATAGGCTTTTATCGAAAAAACTATAATCGCAATAATCGCAATTTAACTCGAAAAATTGTGAAAAAATTTAATTTTTTATAGATGTTGTATACACATTAGCTTCGACCAAAAGCATACGTTGAAAAGCCTTTTTCTTCCACTTTAAATAAGAAATATAAAGAAAAGAATAATATAATTAAGAATACCTTTATACATGAAGCTACGTACAATTTTGAGGGAGTATTGCAAATTTGAAAAACTGATTTATGATGTCATTAAGAAGGCATATACGTACGATATGACATTTTTAATGATTTTTCATTGTAGCAGGATGACATTTTTCCTAATATCATGTGTGTTTCCTTCTTTTTTTCAAAATAGTTAAAATTAAAAATAACATAAACATTAGAAAAAAAAAGAGTATTTACCTCCACGAACGCCCACTTTTTAATGAATGCTACTTAATCAAATAATCGAAATTGGTTTTATAAAAATATTATACACACATGGTACATGACAAAAAAGACAAAAATATCAACCTTTCTAAAATAAAGTATATTTATTTGGCAAAATGACAGAAATATTTTTAGAAAAAGAAGGCAAATCATATGGAATAAATAAATTATTCAAAACGAATTTTAAAATACCGTACAACATTTAGAATTTAGTTAAAAGATAAAAGAGTTTGCCATTTGATGAATAAAAAATTTTGCTATTGTTTATTTATGTTAATGTTATCATCAGGGAGACGAAAAATTTGCGAAACTGTTAGAAAAAAACTGTTAGTAATAATCCATCTTAGACAATTTTAAGGCCCGTTATTATAACTTTCCAATAACTTAAGTTAGGATGTTATCGTTCACTTTAGCTGTTTTTGGTTGTTATAAGTATAAGTTAAGCCAAAAGTGACCAATAAGTTAAAGGTAAGAACATCTGACATTTAACTTTTATCGGACGGTTTATGTATTCAGAGCTGCCATATTTTATGCTTTATAAAAGAAATAAATAAAATCATGTTTATTCCGCTGTAGTTTTTAATAATTTTTCTGTCTACATTTATATTTGCTCTGGCGTTGTCTTTTAGTTAACTCATTTATTTTAAAAATTTCTTTGTTTTTTTATTTATTTATTTTCCGTTAATGGCAGTTAAGTTCAAATAGTACATGTTGTGACTACGTTAAGTAGCCAAAAGTAATCGGTTTTTACTTTGATATTGCCGTATTATCAAAATTAAAAAAATTACCTTATCTGATACCTTATAGGAAGGTTATAATAACGGCCCTAAGACTTATAAACATATATTAAAAAAGCGTATTCAAAAACATTATTTTAATATACTACAAAGGTTTTTTATTTCGATAAAGTCAATACTTCTATTTAAATTCTCTCTTCATAGTTAAAGGTGTGCTGTTCCGATAATCAATCGGTTATTCAAATTCATATAAATTTTTTTTTATTATTTAAGGATAAAATTTATTATTTTTCAAATATCACTTCTAATGTTATTATAACTTAGTAAAAAAAACACAAAAAATAAGAGAAATTAGTTAAATAAAGTTAAAAATAATAAATACCGTTAATTTTTGTGTAATGGATAAATAAAGTACTCGAATAACGAGCATATTTTAATTGTTTGGATTGAATGTATATACGTACATCACAAAAAAACATTTGTTATATTTTATATGTTTTCATGTAAACTTATATAGATTTTTCTCTAAATACTTGTTTAGGATCAAAAAGACGCTTCTTTAATTAATAAAAATGATAATCAAAAGATCATGGAAAATAGAAGACTGGAATAGAGCGAATTATGACAAAATTCTTTGGAAATCATAAAAAACAAATTGAAATTATTCGGAATTTCGTTTTAAAATATTTAAAATATCTTTGTTATATATAAGCTAATAACCAAGTTTGCATTCAACTTTAAGGAGTTTAGATTAACAATGCTTTTTTAAGTGCATACGGCTTCTAATCATTAATGACTAATTGTGTGATATCACACCTCATGGTTTCCCATTTTTTAACTTCTCATATCCAATTCTATGCTGCGTAAATTATTGCAAAAATTTAACACACGTTTCATTTCTGTTGTGGAACGTGGAAAATTTTGACACAGAATTGCCGCCAAAATCACATGGCTTTATTAATGTTTATCATGCTAAAAAAAATTTTGAATTTTTTATAACAGTTTTTAGTGTTATATTTTCTATTGTTTACGCCCGTCTTTTAAAAGAAAGCGAATATTATTTTTCTTTTGAAGGTCAATACATATTGTTTGTATGTGTATTTATTGAAATAAAAAAAATAAATTTTATAAAATAAGTATAGAAAAAATATATATCGACAATTTCGTCTCCAAAAATGCAAAAGATTGTAACCACACTTCAATTTTTTTTTACAACAGAAGCAAAAATTGTATGTAAATATAACCATGACAATTTAAAAACGAAAAAAAAAAAAATTAAAAATAAAATTACCAATAAACTGGTACTATGATTAATCACAAGAATTTAGAACTGTATACGAAAAAAGTATTTAATTTAAGTACTTGATATTTTCTGAACTATTGACAACTTTAATGGGCAGGAAAACTATCACATTTATTATTTTGCAGCGGATATGACATGATAGGCGTTTTCTATGCCAACTTTTAAACTACATATCGTCACCGAAAATGCAAAACAACGTAACATCAAAATTTTAAAATTTGTGTTTTTGATGAAATATAGTTTATTATTCCAAAATACGTGTGATCACAATTTTTCAGACTTGTAGCTCAAAAAATGACGATAATATTAATGAAAGCAATTATTTTCTTAAGTCAAAATAACGTAACATCACATTTGTTAAAAATACAAAAAAAATTTGTTTGTCTTTTTTTTACGAATTTAGATTGCAAATATAATGGCTATTAAAATTTTGGAGTAAAAGTTATCAGAAATCGTTTTAATTACAATTTTTCTAAAATTTGTATTGATGTTACGTTGTTTTGACTTCCGAAAATTGAAATCTTGAAAAACGTAAACCACATAACTTAAAAAATATTTAATAAAAATAAAAATATTCATCATCAATATATTAGGCAGTATTTAAGGATGTAATAACCCAAAAATCTTGTTTGTAGGACAATTCGTTTAGATTTTAAAAAGTTTTTTGTGCCTCATGTAAAGTTATGAAAAGTGATGTTACGTTGTTTTGCATTTTCGGTGACGATATATTATATTAAAAGTTTCAACTGTCCATATTTTCCATACTTTACATTACTATGAGTGAAACCATAGATTAACATAGATATTAAGCTCAAAAATTCAATTCCAATTTTTTATTAACACATTCTTACTTTTTTGACAACCGACTGAAACATTATTAGAAATGAAGTTTTGTAAGGAACAATCCACGATCTGGCAAGCGAGAGATGACTATAAAAGGTTGTATAATGAACCAAAAAATTTGTTTAAAATAATTTTGACTTTTATTCTAGGATTAATTTTAAAAACAATGTTTTCTAGATAATCAAAACATTTTTATAAAAATTTACAGAAAAAAGGTATCATCATGGAAGCATGTCATAATGTCTGAATAATTAATTAATTTGTTTTATTTTTATTAATGGCATTTTCCTTGAATTGTTAAATTTTACATTTTATGACGTAAATTCAAATGCGAAATCATTTACTACCAATTTGAAAATGAAATTATTTCGCTAATTATTTTACTATTGATTCGTAATTTTTTTTTTTTACTTTTAATAAATAAATATTTTATTGTATGCATAGGGGTTTGTGGTTTATTTTAGGACATATTTTCACGCTCTATGCAAAGTTTAACCTACTCTAAATAATTAGTATATTTTTCGGCATGTTTTCGCGACTGAAATTTTATGAAAATTTTAAATTGTTTAACAATACTCTATAGATATTCCTCTATGCTTTAAAGTAATATTTTTTAATAAAGTGATGCTATTTAAATGATGATTTCTTATTTTTTATTTTCATATTACGGACATTAATTATCAAGACGATTCTCTACAGGTATTTTTCGATGCTTTAAAATCATATTTTTTATTAAAAACATGCGGGTAAACTTTCTTCTCAAAATAATGGTTTCAAAAATTTTAGAAAATGTTTAAATTACTCATAAATATTTATGTTCGTAGTCCAAAAATTATTCTAGTATGTTTTATTATAAAGCGTAGTATGTACTACATACTACGCTTTATAATAAAATAATTGTGCAATAATTTTTCACTGTTTATTTATTAATGAAGTGAATAAAACCAAAAAATAAAAATAAACAAAAAAAAATGATGTAACAAGAGATCACGTTTCTACAGAATAAATTATATAATTGGAAATATCTAGATAATATCGGTTAATGCCGCCATTACTAAATCAAACCTGATGACATTGTTCATTATTTATTTACATACAAAATTTATAACAAATTATTAATAAAAAAAAATCCAAACAATACCGAAAACAACTACGTCTTGAACAGGAAACAGAAAATAATGAATAGTTAATTTAAAAATTACATTGCAATTTGTGAAGAGAGATATCTTCAACATTTAAATTGTAATTAAAACAATTAAGATAATGTTTTAAATAAAAAACTAATAAATAACAATAATCTTGAAATCTATTTTATGAAGAAAATGGTTCTCAATAACAGCGTATCTCATATAACAAAAAGTTTCATAACTACCAACTACAATAAATTTTTTTTACACACATTTAAAAAGAATAATAAATAAATAAAATTATTAAACTTTTAAAAACAATTTGTTCTTTGCATAAACCTAATTCGTTATATGCACTTAAATAACTTAAAGAACCCGTTTTCGACAAAATGTGGATGCTTGTGGTGTGTACTGATAAGTAAGTGAGAGAGTCTCCTTCACTTTAAATTTGAAAAGACGAGCCCCCAGTTTATGAACATACATATGTTCGTAATGTGTTTGGTTGTTTACACATTATTTGTGTTGTTTTCTTCTCAGTTCATTTGCTGAGCTTATATGTACATTAAAGAGACTCGCGAAAAAAGTTGCGAATGTATCCCTCTAGAAATGAAAATTAGTATGTATTTTTTTATAGCGAAATAACTGAGCCAAAATAATTTGAGGATTGGTTTATAACATATCACTCTTTAATTTTAGGGGGTACGTTTGCAACTATGTTTGTCCCCATACAAATCAAGGCAATTGATTTTCGAAAACGAAAATTCATCATTTTAATTTCTTTCAATATTAGGAACTTTGTTTTACTAATTTTGAAAGTAGCCTAAGTCCATTTGAGGTCCTAGAAAACATATTTATTGAAATAAAATGGTAATTATGCTGATTGGGTTGATAGATTTTACACCTTTCGAAACCAAAATACATTAGATGTTTATATTATTGGTTACCAATATTTTTAAATTTATCAAAACTCTCACCTTTAAATATCTCGAGATAAAGATAAATGCAAAAAATATTATTTTTACGAGCATTTAGTACAACAATAATATGGTAAATAATGTGATGAAGCCAAATCATAATATAATAAAATCGAATCAATATAAGAAAAATTCGGGGTGTAATTTTCTAAAACTGGATCATAACATTATAAAATATATAAATACAAAATGCAAAAACTCGGATCATAATATGAAAAGTTGGGTTATTAGTGATTATAATTTTCATATTTAAAATTTTATTAGAAATATGCTTGGATTAATTTAAATTTTTAGTTTGGATTTCCTCCATACAGAGTCACCGCAATGTAAATAAATACTTACTGCAACAAACAAGTTATTTCCAGTTAAAACATTTGAGCAATTTAAGGTCAAACCTCAATTTTTCTTCATATAAATTTTATAATAAACATACACATGTACATATATATATGCATATCGTATTTGTTCGTAATTTTTTTTTTTTTTTAATATTGGAAAAAATTTATTTTTAACCGAATATTTAATTCACACCCGCAATATTTGTAGCAAATGAAATAATTTAAAAAAGTGTATTTTTTTTGTATTAGCCGAGGACCAAATAAAAAATTATGGAATAATTTTCGATCTGTAAAATCAATAATATTCAAGCCACACAAAGCAAATCTAAGGAAAAAAAAACTAAGCTATTGGACAATAAAAATATAAGAAAAACCACTATATTTATTTTATATCCAAAAAGTATGTTCCACATTATATTTTAAACTATTACATTTACCTATTTTGATATTTAAATTACAAAACTTAAGATCACTGTTAAGAAATTTGATGCAAATTTAAAGATTAGAACGAAATAACCTAAGCATACAAATTATATAATTAAGCTTTAATATTATATACAATATTATAGCTGTTTAATAGTTTTTATGGCGAATTGCAATCTTTATAATATATTCAAATTGAAGCGGCATTGATAAAGAAGTCTGTAGACAAAAAATACATCAACATTACATTATTATTGTCCATGGAATTTTTAGGGCCTTTATAGTGTTAATGCGACTCCTTTCAGCAAAAATTCTTTGTCATATAAATCCTCGCATACTCTTGGAATAATTCAACTTTATGAAAAAACATGCCCTATCAAACATTTTTTTCCGGCTATGATGCGATATCTCGCTAAAATATGTGGACCAAGTTCCAATAATTCTTTTTATAAGAAAAGGAAAGTTTGTCATAATTTTATGTACTTATAAAAAACCCTTTAGTATTATTTTATTGTAATTATTCGCACGATATTCTATAATAATTCCTTCTAGCAATTTGGTAAGCATCTGATTTTCTCATCCCACTGTTTATTTTGTTTCAATACAAGAAACAACCATTTAGTAATACAAAATAAATATTTTATTATCACTAAAAACAACTTCCTCCAATGTTGGCCCGAAATCTTTGATTTTCGGCTAACCACAATCTCGCCGCTTTTTGAGAGGGCAATATTAAATTTTAGTATCCCATTTTGCATACTTTATGTTGGGATATGATTTTTTAATGTATGAATTAGAGATTGCAACCCGGGATTTCCCGGAAATTTGCTATTTTTCTTTTCCCGCTTTCCCGGGAATTTAAAAATCATTTAAATGGAAGAAAGCAGCATGAAATTTTAACAAGAACTTATATATTTGAGTAATGTTTTAAAGAAGATTAAGCTAAAAATCCAGGTCGGAACTATATCTTAACCACAATATCATTAATATGGTTTTATATATAATCATCATTAGATGATTTTTATGGAATGATTCTAAAGCAAAAATTCAATTTAATATATTAATAAAATATCAGTATTAAAACCCAGCAAGTGAAATAGTATATCTGTTTGAAACAATCATGTAGACATCTTAAACATATATTATAAATTAGTCAGTAATATAAACAACATGCGGAAATTATCTCATAAAAATTTTACAAAATATTAAGAAAGTTAATATAAAAAGTATGTAGTGAGTCCGAAGTGCTTTTTGTCATTTCTGAAACTCTATAATATTACAGGTTTTTGCACTATGGAAGATCTAACGATACCCAATTAATGGTGATTATCTTTAATTTTGACCCAAAGAAAAATTAATGTTGAGTTTTTATCCACTTTGAATAATTTGTCATTTTGTCTCATAGCTTACTTTTTACTTTAGACACGTACTAATCTATGTGCTATACATAGGTTTTCAGATATATTCAAAATAGTTTTACAAAATTTTTAAGTATTGGAATTTATGTTCAATATTTAACTCTTAATTTCCTAACAACATCAGCGAAAAAATAGAAGATATTCTAAATAAATTCTATGAGATCTTTTACAAAACGGAATTATTATATATGAATATTTTCCTACTGATGAAATGATTGCAGATGTACTTACTAAACCATTATCAAGAATTAAGTTTTCAAAATTTAGAAATTGTTTAGGATTAAATTAATTAACAAAATTATGTTATTGAGAAGGGGTGTTAATTTAATAATTTGTTTTTTTAATTGTATTCAATAACACTTTATATTTTGTTTTTAATAATCTAGTTTTCTAAATTTTAAATGTAATTTGTTGAAAAAAACATTTTTCATTCTAAATAAAGTTTCATATTAAAAGGACTTATTGTTTACTTTTTAAGAATAACTACTTATATAACTACTTTCCTCGATTTAATAGATAATGTCAAAAAACATTTTTGTCTTCTTTCTTCCTATTTTTTATAACATAGTACATGTGACTCCGACTAGTATAATATTTTAGTTAGTTAGTGCATTTTCAAAATGACAAAAAGCACTTCGGACCACCCTTTACTATAAAGATCGCTCATTGAAGCTAAAAATAATTTAATATAGTTTTAAGAAACATTTGAATTACCCCGAATGTTTTCGGGAAAGTCTACCTGCTTAATATTGTGTTAATATCCACAAAGCTCTTTCACGACAGCTTTCACTCGAATTAATTAATCAGTAGATTAAGCAATTGATCAAATTTCTTTTTCTAAGTACGTTTACAATTCTGTTTTAAATCGCTAATACATGTCCCTTTGTGTCTTATTGAATTCATTCCGAATGGAATAGAATTTTTAAAGAAATATTTATTGATTATATTTGTAAAGAAGGTTTCAGTATAGAGTTCAGGAACTTATTAAACCTAATCATTACTTCTTTGAACAATTTCCGATCAGTACCGATTATTTATTTATTTATAACCCATATGAGTTGCCAACTATTTTTGCAATATTTTATTTATAAATTTTTGATACTTAATTATCTTCATTCACATTAAAATCATGATCAAATTCTGTCAATGATCTCACAATGTTTTATGATTATGGAGATATTATTTTTTAAAGATGATTTTTTTTACGTATATTTTACGTAGTTAAAAGAGTGATATAAAATTACTTAATTGCTCAATAATCAATCATCAAAAAATATTATAAATACATCACTCTATGTATTATAATTTTATCTCCAAAGAACATTAGCAAATGTTTTGCTAAATCATTTTTGTCACTGTATGCGCTTGTTTACATACGTATGGCATGACTAATCAACCTGTTAAAAAAAGTGGAAATAGAGGTCATTTGCAAAAGTTGTAAAGAGAGAAAAATGTATATGACTTAATTATTATTATTTTTTTTTTATATATAAAAGGGAAGAAAAAGGGAGTGGAATTAAACAAATAAGATAATTGAGAACTCACAACTATATTTTACAATCAACGTTGTTTAACAGTTTGTTTTCCAGTATGATGCAAATTATACTAAATAAATTCTTACGTATCGCTAAAGAAAATGCAAAATAACGTAACATCAAAATGTTTAAATTCGGGTTTTCGATGGAATATGAATCGTTTTACAAAAATGTATATAATCAAAAATGTTCACACTTATACATCTAAAAATAACGATTATATTAACGAAACATTTTTAATTTTATAATGAATTCATTTGTAAATTCCTAGAGTATAATCTGTCTCAAACATACATATATCGCAAAGTTATGACAAAAACAAAATAGCAACTCCTTTAAAAAAATATACTTTTCTAAGGTAAAAACTTAGTTGATTTCAATAAAATATTCGTGCAGCTTATATGTTCACCATATCATGTAAAGGCTACGAAAAAAAGCAAAATATCTTGGTTGAAGAGAAAGCAAATATCGCTTCTGGAAGTACTTAGCTTCCCCTTGGATATTTATCCAGTGTGGGATAGTCACATTGTTTATGTTTAAATGAAGTCAACGATCAAAGCCAAAATGGTAGTGGCACTCTTACAAGACCTGTTTTAAAAATGCACAGCTCTGAATTCAAAACCCTGAATTCAGTTATATCATTTAAAAAAGACCTTTTGGCTCTGAAAAATAACATTTAGAAGTTCTCTTTGCCCCCTATTTTTACTTTAAGGTTTTGTTGTTAATGATACTTATGCTATTTAGAAAGTATTCTCAGAACTGTCTTGTATTTCCTGGATTTTCTGACAATGAATAATTCTGATTAAAGTCTGTAAATTTGACAAATACTGAAAAAAAGTTATCAATCTATATTTTTAAGTTTGAGAGCCACATCTGAAATATACATAGGTACATATTTATTTAAGAATGTGTTTTGAAAAAATTTTGATACTGAATATATTTCTCAATTTGTTAATACATTTCTCTTTTTGTTTAAAAGTTTTTATCTGTTCTCAGTAATTTAATTTTTGTAAAGAACTTCAATTTTAATTCATCCTGAATTTAAGATCAAGGCTTCGTATTAAAAATATATATAAAAATTGTGTTTAAAATACTGTCCGACTTTTTTTAATTTGAAACTAAGAATAGGTCATATTTTTAAAGGTATCTTATCAAAAAAAAAAAAAAATTAAAAATTTGTTTGTAAATTAAAAAAAAAAAAAATTCGTAATACTTACTTCTTAAACTGTTTATGCGCTGATTTTCTGTATTGGACATAACTCTTTAATATTCACTAAAAGAAAAGAACAATACAATTGATTAGTAATTAATTTCGCTCTTAGTTCATTAAAAAATATATTTTAGTTTAGATTTCCTGGAAAGTAAAAATTAACTCAAATTGGATAATAAACCTTTTCCTACACTTTCTTTTCATTTAATTTACATAAATCATGAAAAAATTTATTGATTATGAAAATATATGTATAACAACGCTAAGTTCTACAATGAATTGTTAAAACTGAATAGTCTGTTGATAAAAATAGGCGAGATATTTAAGAATTTTCTTCATTTTTTTGGAAATAAATTTATTTTTAACAATTTATGTATTTATATTTAAACAACCGCAACAAATAGGTCGCAGAAACACCAACGTCATCGAGGCTTATTTAGAAATAATCAACTCTTATCTTATATAGAGCTACCAATTGCAAACATTCTTTTTTTCTAAATTTAGATTGTTTTGGAATATTTTAACATTTAGGCTATTTTCGGAAAATTTAAAGACTTTAAATAAAAAATATTTCTACAAATTGCATTGCTGGCATTAACATCTACATTCGAAACAATGTTTTAGCAAAAATAAGAAATTTTTTTACGTTTTTAAGAAAATATTTTTATCAGTATATTTACATTTAATCGGTCCCAATGGCGCAGTTTTTAATACTATACTGTTTAGAAAAATAGTTCTATAAATTTTGAATGAACGACTTTAAATTTTCTAGTTTGCAACATATTAGAAGTTGTAGCGACTATTTAATTAAACATAATTGTTATTTATCTCATCAATCATCTAAGAGATAACAACAATTACCCATGGGCTTTTATTCTACGAATGCACCTTTACACTTTTGTGAACAAATTCCTTTGTGATGGACCATAATTACTAATCCTCAACATTTTTAATAACGTTAAGGTTAAATAAGAAATACTTATTTTATATGTTTTTACCTTCAAAGATTACAAATTTAAAAAAATGTTGAAGGAAAGAAATATACAGTACAAATTTCATATTAAAATGTTAAGTTTAGTAGCCAATTTTTTTTAACTTTTATTGTTAAAACAAGGACAAATAAGAGAGTGCCAAAGTTGACTATATCGAATATGTAAAAGTTTCAAAAAATCGTAATTTCAAAGATTTTTATACTTCTGTAAAGTCCCAGCAAAAACTTTGCTTTCCTGGTAAGCTAGCAGGTATAATTGGAAATAAAAATGAAATTGAAAAAAGATTCGGCTTTGCCGAATCTTTGATACCCTTCACCATATTACCATCTTATCGACATAATATTACCATATTACCGACAATTAATAAAATTTTCGCCTTAACGTATGCTTGCATATTTTCTAAATCTAAATTTTTTTCAAAGTACGAAAATTTGAATATGAAAAAAAAAACAATCATAACAGGCTTTGCTTTTAAAAAAGAAACAACAACAATTCCATATATATTTATTTTTGTATGTACAAACTGACTGAATACCACAGTATACATACAGTAGTGTAAGAAAACAAAGACAGAAAGTGTGTACTATTGCCTATCACTCACACAAAATTCTCTAACTTGTTTTTGTTTTGATTATTCATTCTCGATTTTGTCGAGTTTCTTTTATTTTAATTCTACCTTTTGGCCATAGAATTAATATAAAATTATCTATTTTTTAAATTAAAAGTTATTATTTATGTGCTAAAAATTAATTTCATTTGAGCTATTACGTGTTGAAAACAAATTTCATTTGTGGAAATATTGTTTTATTCCACATAAATGTAAATATTAAAGATTTTCTTGTTAAACAATTTTGTATGTAGAATGTAATTTTTGTTTGTTTTGTTTTGGTTTTCAGCTTCGTTTCAAATTTCCAACCAACATAGCGTATCACTTTTACATTCGTAAATTTTATATTCATGCAACATTTCTATCTCTTTCTCCCGCCATATTCTAAAAAACTGATTTTGGCAAATTTAAAGCCTCGATATGACGACTCTGTTCTACTTTGTGCTGAATACACAAAGAACAACAACAACACTGTTATTCATTATATTACTGCTGTTGCTAACTAAACTACTTGTCTATACAAAAAACAAAAAACGTCACTAATAGTCATTACAATGCTTAATATACATGTTTGTGTATGTATTTATGTATATTCTTAACAGATATGTTTTAGTTTTTAAAAATAAACAACTACAATTCCATATCTATTTATTTTTGTACAGACTGCATATACAAAGAACAACAACAACAACACTGTTATTCATCATATTACTGCTGTTGATAACTAAACTACTTGTCTATACAAAAAACAAAAAACGTCACTAATAGTCATTACAACGCTTAATATACATGTTTGTTGGTGTATTTATATTCTTAACAGATTTGTTTTTGGGCCATAACTCTGTTGATTATGAACGAATTTGGTTTATTAAAAAAACCGAAATTTTATAAAAATATTTATGACTGATCTATATAAAAATAAAATCTGTAGCTTGAACAAGGGCTTCAAAAATAAAAAAATTCGTTTTCCCCGATATCTCAGTTATTACTGAACCGATTTATTTAATTTTTTCAGAACAAAAATTCAGAAAATAATTTTCGAGCCCCCTTTAAAAATTCGAAGTCCCTGGTATATGCAGAGGCTTCAGAAACTAAAAAACCGGTTCTAAAAACCGGGTTTTAAAGCATATCTCCACCATTTATAAACCGATCTTCCTGATTCAAAAAACTGAAATTTTATAAAAATATTTGTGACCGATCTGTATAAAAATAAAAATCTATAGCTTAAACCAAGGCTTCAAAAAATAAAAAATGCGTTTTGTCCGATATCTCAGTTATTACTGAACCGATTTATTTCATTATTTCAGAACAAAAATTCAGAAAAAAATGTTCGAGAATTCTTTGTAAAAACGAAGTCCGTAGTGTATACAGAGGCTTCAGAAACTGGAAAACCGGTTCAAAAAACCGGTTTTTTGAACATATCTCCGCATTGTATGAACCTATCTTGCTGAATTCTAATAGCAAAATTTGACATACATATTATATATGTCAGTTATCGGTGGGCTTCATAAACGCCATTTCAACCGACACACGGACGGACGGACGGACATGGTCCAATCGTCATCGCTTCTTACAAGGATTCCGAAAATATAAACTTTTTTGCTCTCCGACGAAAATTGTGGAAATTACAAACGGAATGACAAACTTATATATACCCTTTACACCTGTGGTGAAGGGTATAATAAACTACTTATTTTTTGTCTCAATAACTAGTTATTTTTGTTCGAGTTGTCCTTGAATTCTAGTAGTTATTTTTAGACTCTAGTGATACTAAAAAATATGTACCTAAACAAAAATAAAAATAGAAACAAAAAACGAAAAAATTTGCCGTCAGTGAGTTTTGAACTTGGGACCCTATTAACTAGTCGTCTTTAATGACTAACGTCTAACTCACTACACCATCTCGCACTTAATATTCAAAGCTAAAAAACTTGTTTTAGCATAAAATATATTTTTAAAACATTTTGTTAAAAAAACGAATAGCATCAGAATGGGGTTGAACCGGCAACCTTCTGATTGCTAATCCTGCGCTCTAGACAACTGATCCATGTGATTGTAACTTACTCTGCAATTATACTATTGAGTACTTATTTATGTAATGTAGAGAAGGCAAATAATAATGACTCCTACTTTCCAGGAAAGTACTTTAATAAGTAGTCGTCATTACCGAAAACCAAAAAGTTTTTGCTGGGGTGGTTGACAATATAAAGAAAAAGTTATTAAGTTATCTCTTATAGATAAGGAGATATTTAGCCTTAAGTTTTTATTTATTTTTTGTCTGGACTTTATTTCGTTTTTCGGGAATAAGTCCTGAGGTATATGATGACAAAGTCTGCACTCTAAAATTAGTATGAAAAATTAACAATTTTTTACAAAAACATAGCACTATTCCTTCACTTTTTCAATTTTTTTTTTAATAAAAAGTTGTCTTTTTACACCACTTCATAAATGGTTAATAAAGAAATTTTAAACTGATTAAGGTCTTCCTCTACAACTCTTCCATAGATTTCAATACGATCCGAGCAGTAGTTCAGAAGACACAAATATAATACCAAAACATTTGCGTTTAGCCCCGAGAATATTTGACGATTTAAAATAATCGATTTAAAATTTTCACCTACATAGTTTATAAACAGTATCCAGTGTATGTAATTTGGTATGACATTTTTAAATTGCCAATTTCATGGGTATATTAAAACTTCTAAATATAGTGCTTTAAATATTAACTAAATAACCATACCTACAATTATTCGCGTAATAAGTGCTTTATTTCTATATTTTGCAGCTTTAATGAGGCTTTTAGTAGACATAGGTTTTATGAAAAAAAAAAAAAAAACTGAGATAATGTTTTTTGCAAAAGATTTCATAATGAAAATTCATTAATAATCTGATTATGATAATTAGTTAAATAACTTTTTTGTACATTATTTTTTACAAAACGTCTTTTAAATAATTTCACTATTTTTAGATATAAATATTTTTAGTGCGTATATTAAAAATGTTTTTCATTTAATTTATAACTTGCTTGAATATAATATTTAAATCATTTTTAGCGTGTAGACAAGTTTCTTCACCAATATGATGTATAAAAATACTAAAGTCTATAATTAGACTTGTACGAAAAGAACAAAATTTATTTCTACTAAAGAAAATCATAGTTTTCTTTTTATACCCTTCACCACAGGTGTAAAGGGTATATATAAGTTTGTCATTCCGTTTGTAATTTCCACAATTTTCGTCGGAGAGCAAAAAAGTTTATATTTTCGGAATCCTTGTAAGAAGCGATGACGATTGGACCATGTCCGTCCGTCCGTCCGTCCGACCGTCCGTCCGTCCGTCCGTCCGTGTGTCGGTTGAAATGGCGTTTATGAAGCCCACCGATAACTGACATATATAATATGTATGTCAAACGATCGGAAATGCTTTCGAGAATTTTGCTATTGGAATTCAGCAAGTTAGGTTCATACAATGCGGAAATATGTTCAAAAAACCGGTTTTTTGAACCGGTTTTCCAGTTTCTGAAGCCTCTGTATACACTACGGACTTCGTTTTTACAAAGAATTCTCGGACATTTTTTTCTGAATTTTTGTTCTGAAAAAATGAAATAAATCGGTTCAATAATAACTGAGATATCGGACAAAACGCATTTTTTATTTTTTGAAGCCTTGGTTTAAGCTATAGATTTTTATTTTTATACAGATCGGTCACAAATATTTTTATAAAATTTCGGTTTTTTGAATCAGGAAGATCGGTTTATAAATGGTGGAGATATGCTTTAAAAACCGGTTTTTAGAACCGGTTTTTTAGTTTCTGAAGCCTCTGCATATACCAGGGACTTCGAATTTTTAAAGGGGGCTCGAAAATTATTTTCTGAATTTTTGTTCTGAAAAAATTAAATAAATCGGTTCAGTAATAACTGAGATATCGGGGAAAACGATTTTTTTATTTTTGAAGCCCTTGTTCAAGCTATAGATTTTTATTTTTATATAGATCAGTCATAAATATTTTTATAAAATTTCGGTTTTTTTAATAAACCAAATTCGTTCATAATCAACAGAGTTATGGCCCAAAACCAAATCTGTTAAGAATATAAATACACACACAAACATGTATATTAAGCATTGTAATGACTATTAGTGACGTTTTTTGTTTTTTGTATAGACAAGTAGTTTAGTTATCAACAGCAGTAATATGATGAATAACAGTGTTGTTGTTGTTGATCTTTGTATATGCAGTCTGTACAAAAATAAATAGATATGGAATTGTAGTTGTTTATTTTTAAAAACTAAAACATATCTGTTAAGAATATACATAAATACATACACAAACATGTATATTAAGCATTGTAATGACTATTAGTGACGTTTTTTGTTTTTTGTATAGACAAGTAGTTTAGTTAGCAACAGCAGTAATATAATGAATAACAGTGTTGTTGTTGTTCTTTATGTATTCAGTTAGTTTGTACATACAAAAATAAATATATATGGAATTGTTGTTGTTTCTTTTTTAAAAGCAAAGCCTGTTATGATTGTTTTTTTTTTTTTCATATTCAAATTTTCGTAGCTTGAAAAAAATTTAGATTTAGAAAATATGCAAGCATACGTTAAGGCGAAAATTTTATTAATTGTCGGTAATATGGTAATATGATGTCGATAAGATGGTAAGATGGTAATATGGTGAAGGGTATCAAAGATTCGGCACAGCCGAATCTTTTTTCAATTTCATTTTTATTTAAATTTGTTTCTTTTATTTTTAGACAAAAAAAATTCGAAATGATTATACAAATATCTAGTATTTAAAGCAAAATAATTTCACTATTATATTTTTTTCTTACTACGTACAAAGTACATATCGTCACCTGAATTGCAAAGGTTTTTTGATTGATAATGTACCATAATTAAAAATATTAAATGCATTAAAATATAAGTATATCACAAATTTCTACAAGGCGAAACATAAAATTAGGTTTTTTTAAAGTGAATAAAATAAAGTTGCTACAACTCCCAAATTAAAATTTGTTTCCTTTTTATATATATGTATAACAAAATCATTTTATATAGTTTTCAATTTTTTAAGTTTTTGACCGCTTTTGTAAAATTATGAATAGCGTTAATTAGCCTTTTTGCATTACAGGTGACAATATATACATACGTTTGCCCGTGTTCATGTAAATACTTTAATTATTTTGGTAAACAAAAATTAAGTAGTTGAACATTATCAATTTTCTAGTTCTCCAAAATATTTTGTTTGCATATTTTTCTTCTCACAATATATTTTAACCAAGCACAGAAAATAATCATTATTCTTGAAAATTTAAACAAAAAAATCAGATACAAGCAACGACTGGATAAAAGTGTTAAATACAGAAATGTAATCTTCGGAGCAGGTTCTATTAAAATCCAGAATGATTTTTTTTTTTATTTATTTTTTACTAAAAATAAAAATTATTTTTTATTTTTATTATTATTATTTTTGCTCACATTTTGTTATTTTTTTTTCTTAACAAGCCCAAAGTTACGAAATTCTTAATATTCATTGTGAGAAATGAAAGTTTTCTTACACAAAATGTATTAGACTCTTGATTATATATCATTAGTAGGGAACTGAAAATCATTTTTTTCCACTTTCTGCTCATCAATACTCATTTATTGGCTGGTCTTCCTAAAATTTTTTTTTTTTTTTTTCAACAGGAATTCTAAAATATAGCCCTAAATAATTATTTCTTTCTGTAATTTACTTACTACTCACCTTAAATATATACACGATAACAAATATATACAATATTACAAATTTAAGGAAATTAAACAAAAAATAACTTTAAAATTGAAATAAAAAACAGCAAAATGTTTGCACTTTTATAGTGCACTGCAAAAAAACAAAAAAAAAAAAAAACAACTGCAAAATGAACGGTTGTTTATATAAGTTTGAATGTCACTGTCACTGAAAAACACGAATTTGTATTAAAAAAAATTGATGTACCACAAATTTGAACCCGAATAAAAGAAAAAACATTAAACAACAAAATGTACAATAATAAAATTTTTCTTCAAATACAAAATTTTGTATTAGCAGTGCAATAAAAAGTTTTTTATATATTTTTGTGTTTAAGCAGATTTAAGTGTATTTTTTTAGTTTTTGCAACAATTTATACATTTATATGTATTTTATTTTAGTTATTTAGTTAACATATGGTTTTATTAGACACATCTATTACTTTTAGTTGTTTTAACATTAATTTGTAATGCTGTTATATTCCCGTTTTTAAATATTTATTATAAGGCTATGTTAATTTTTCAAAATTTTAATAAATACAAGTCCATATTATATTTTTTACACCGTGTATTAAATGCGTTATTTATGTATCACTTAAGATTTAACAAAACTTATTTTCTGTTAAGATCGATGCTACTACGACCACAGTATATATTTAACTGAAATGTTTGCTTGACTTGTCGCGCCTTTTCACTTTATTCTCTCGCGCTCTCTATAGACTTAAAGAGTTCGGTAATTTAATTTTACTGACTGCCACTCTGAAAGTATTTATTTTGTATTTTTCTGTTTGCAATGTATTCTGTGTTTTTTTTACTCTCGCTCGATGTGTAATAAATTAATAGTGACTCTTCTAACAATCTGGAATATATTTATGTACAAATAAATGTATTTAAAATCGACTAAACAAAGTGTTGGAATCACTGTGTACACGCTAGCCAGAAACTGGGTGTGCTGTTGGTGTAATATAATCAATGCATACGGCCTGGGTCAATTGAGCTTATTATAGGAACAACTAAGGCGTTTTTTTATGTTACAATTGTTAGTTTTATAGATCAAGCAGAAAGTATAAAGTATATTTATATGCATATTTCATAGAATTTATCAGTATATAATAAATATTTGTTATATAATAACAATGAGTTATCGCTCGTTATTATTCTTTTCTTGAGATCTAATCCGTAAAAGATTTTTTTTAAATATTTTAGGATGTACAAATGATTTTTATTTAATCATACAAGAATACATACCTACATAGTTCCTTTTTCTAAATACTATTTTCCATTAAATTAAAATGTTATAAGAATATAAATAGAAAGTATAAAAACTTAAGAAACACATATTCAATATTGATGTTTTTATTATTTTAACCTTTGATAACATTGTGGATTTGTCGCGTTTTGTATAGATTTTTTTGGAAATACATATGTGTATATGTTCTTCAAAATGCAAAGACTCTTAACAAAAATTTTTTCAAATACATTTCTATATACAAAAATTAATATGAAAACTAGTTTTCCTATAACAATTTCGCATTTCTTTTTACCCTAAATAACATTTAGCAAAATTCATTTTTTACAAAACGTGTCCAAAATTTCAATATTCAGAAACAATTAATTATGATTACAAAATTAAGAGGTTTTTAATTTATAGTTATTATAACATATTTTGAGTTCTTATTTTAAAAATCTGTATCTTTGATATTTACAATGAGTTTTTGAGGCCAAAGGTCTTATAAATAATATATAGTAAAATTTTCAATTCTAAAATATATTTTCCTTTGCAGTTTAATTTGCTTTTTCATTCCCCTAACCTACACTATTATTTTTTAACGCGAAACTTTCTTCTTAAAAATAATAAGGGTCCTCATGAAAAAACACAAAACCATCGCAAACTGTGCAAGGTTGCACCCTCGTAAACGAGTTGTCAAAAATTGTATCATTTACACAAAATATAAAGTTTGCGCAACTATTTAGTCTCGCAAACTTGCCCTGTTTAATTGTGCATTTATAAAAAAGGTTTCTTTTGTTTATATTTAGAAATTACTAATGAATGAGATTTACGAAATGATTCTTACGTTAATTATAATAAAATGCTTATGTATCTTTTTAACAAAATTTTCCAATAATTCATAACTTTCGTATTCTTAATATTGCACAACATTTCATGAAGCATTTCTTGTAAATTTGCACAAAAGTGAAACTTAATCGTTTAAAAGAATACTCTTAATAATTTTCCCTCGATTAGCGCAACCGATATTAAAGCTTTAACGTTCAGCTTTTAATTGATATTTTATTAATAAAAAATTAAAAATATTCAATTTAAAATGTTATATTCGTTAATTTAATAAAGCATACAATTAAAAAAAAAAGTAAATTATATTATTCAACATAATTTTTAATAAAAACACAAAAATGTAAGTAAAGTACGATGTAATTTTCTTTCGGATTACTTGGCGATATCTAAAAGTTATCATTTCCTTTTATTTTTTATGATCACATATTCTCTAGAACTCACAAGATTTGCATTTGGCAAGAAATAACCCAGATTCATCTCAATTATAAATTTGATCGGGAGACAATTTCAGTTCATTAATTTGTGTTTGAATTGACCGAACCAACACTCTCTCTTTGTTTTTTCCATATATTTTAGTTTAAATTAAAGTTATTAATACTTCAAAGATTAACATTAAAAGATCCGGGCTTTATTTTAATGTACAAAAACAATGAAATGATTTCAAAATTTTTTCTGAAATGGGAAATTTTGTTTGGTTTCAAAAAGCATTAAAACAAAATATTTTTCATTTATACTCTCTTTCCGATCCATATCACTACTGGTACTGTATCATCCATTTCAAACAGATTTAACCCGTTTTTACTAGTCCAAAACACGCCCGAAACTAAAAAAATCGCAATTTTCTTTTAGCCCTTTTTTACTTTTTTCAAAAAGGGAAAATTATTTGAATGGGGTAACGTTAATTTTTACTTTTATTTGACAATTTTAGTACTAAGTTCTCCATATATTTGTGAAAAGACTAGCACCCATTTTTTCCAGAAATCTAACAATTGGTAAAGAATCTTTATTATTAAAAAAACTGTCTTTAGCAATTAAAATTCTTCGAGTGGAAAAGTGTTGAAAGAACTAAAAAATTTTGAACCTTCATAACAATAGAATTTCCATAACCAGTATTTTAATTTACCCAGTTTGTTATTAATATTTTAAGTGTTAGTTTCCCAATGGTATATTAATGGTAAAAATGAACTTGTTTTCACTTTTCAAAAGAAATTTAAATTTTATCCTTTTTTGCGCTTTTTCACAAAACTTGTTATGATTTGTACCACAAAGCTGTTGTCTTTTAAAATTTAGCCCTTTTAACACTTTTTAAAACATTTCCTGAACTGAATTTAATGCAGGTTCATAACTGTGTTTAATTCGTTGCTTTAGACTTTTTTTATTTTATTACTTTTATGTTTATTATTATTATTATTATTATTTTTTTTTTATTTTTGATTATTTTTTATATATAATAATATTTTTTATATATATATATCGCAACGATATATTCTCCAACTAGAAAATTGATTATCATGATCGCATACTTTTCACGTAGAATATTATCCACCAGATAGGAAAGATTTACTTATTCTAAGCAATTCAATTTCGAGCCATTTTATTATTTTACTTTCAATAATTCTAATAAATTTCACATTCTAAAAAGAAGATAAAATTATTTGCTAATCCAGGATCAAAGAATTTGTTCTACAATGACTAGTTTTGAAATCCTTTTGAGAATAAATTTGACGTCATAGCGAAAAGCTGAATACGCAGTTCTATTATGCATGGTCTCTAGTTTCATGCATATAATGATGTATGCATGTCTAAAAATTACTGTTGCAGGGTTAATAAATTAAACCATTGATACATGTACAGGACATTTACTTACATTTATCCCAGCAAAAAAAAACGAGTAAAAGAAGAAAAAGAAACATCGATATTTGAAAATAACTGAACAAAGCTTTTTTTACGTTTACTTAATTTTTTTATTAAACTTTTAGATTACATGCAGTAGCATTCAGCTAGTAATAGTATATAAATGAATTTGGGTATCAAGGCGTAGATAGGGCCAAATGCGGCGAAATAATTTGGTACTTTTTATAAAACATTTTTTGGAATATTGTTTTGGAATATTTAAAACACTAAGGCCCATCATTATAACTTTTCAATAACTAAAGTAAGGATGTTATCGTTCACTTTAACTGTTTTTGGTTGTTATAACTTATGTTATGCCAAAAGTGACCAATAAGTTAAAGGTAAGAACATCTGACCATTAACTTTTATCGGAAGGTTTATGTATTCAGAGCTGCCATATTATCTGCTTTATAAAAGAAATAAATAAAATCATATTTATTCCGCTGTAGTTTTTAGTAATTTGTCTGTCTATATTTATATTTGCTCTGGCGTTGTCTTTTAGTTAACTCTTTTATTTTAAAAATTTCTTTGTTTTTTATTTGTTTATTTTCCGTTAATGGCAGTTAAGTTCAAATAGTACATGTTGTGACTACGTTAAGTGGCCAAAAGTAATCGGTTTTTGCTTTGATATTGCTGTATTATCAAAATTATAAAATTTACCTTAAACCAAGTTGTAATAACCAAAAATAGATAAAGCTCACTTTATCGTTCACTTTAGTTTATCTTACCTTTAACTATCTGATACCTTATAGGTAGGTTATAATAACGGCCCTAAAAGATTTTACAATTTGAGAGAACTACCATCATATCTTCGAAGCGGGCGAAGAGCAAGGCGGTATTAGCTTGTCGCTTGTAGTTTCTTAGGAATTTCCAGTTGATGAGCGTAAGATACTTCAGATTATTATTCCTGTGAAAGTTTTCGCTCCTAATGCTATCAATGTAGGACATTGACACAGAAAATTTTCTAAATTTTCTAATTTTTAACCCTGAAGGGCAACATTTATTTTTACTACGTTGGTCATATTGACGAAGGCACATTTTAAATTCGGTTTAAAAATTACTTATAAACCAAAGCGTTTAAAATTTTATTTAGTTATATTGTTTATTACGTTTTTGTTATGAACATAGAAATTAAAATTGTTTAACATGAATTTTTTGGCTTGTCGAGTGCACAAAAATTTGAAAAATAATCAACTTTTAATAGCATTTTTTAATTTTTTCTTAAAATTAATATATCAAGCTAGTAAAGAACATATTTTGTAAATGTAAAGGTGTAAATGTAATAAAACATTTTTATTCTATCATAGATTAAGATTAAGCCTTTTTTCAAAAATTTCAAAAATTTTGGATTTTAACATTTTTTAAACTTTTTCATCATTTTACATTTTTTACGGTATGTACTATGTATCATCATTCCAAAACATACATTTAAACAAAATAAAAGCTAAAATAGAACCATCCAAAAAAAATCCCCAAAAACACTTCGTGGTTTCGACGACGCATCTCTTAATAAAACCTACTTAGACATTTCAAAGTAAGCTGTGCAAACACATATAGAAACAACTTCTCAAATATGTGAACTATGCATATAAATATGATAAGAATTACTATGGAAAATCGCATAAAAACAGACACGCGTGTAGCCTTGCAGAGCTAAAAAAAATATATAAAATCAGCGTTTTGAAACAGCTATAATACAAATCAAAGAATTTTAATAAAGCATCAAAAGATCATATTATCCTGCAGGAGTCAAAGCTTATTATTTAGTTATTACAGTTCAAATTTTAATTAAGTTCCTTTACATTCAACTGCAAAAAAATAGTTAAAAATAACAATTCTCTAGGAAACTGAAAAAGTCGAAATTTTTTCATATAAATGCACCCTAAAAACCAAGGTACGGAAAAATTCGAATTACGAATTTAATTTTCAGATTTTTTTCGTTCTTTTTAATATAATTCGTAAATTTAAAAATAAAATTCACTTTTTGGATTAAATTTGTATTCTTCACTTTTTTTAATTTGGGTTACGAAAATAATTTAAAAAACTTTTTTTTAAATTTGTATTTATGTGGAAGATCGTTATTTTACGATTACAAACGGTTCGGTCGCCACACATATTGTACAATGATGTGCGCAAAAAAGTGGTTGAAAATAGTAAAAAATGGTTCATTGTGTGCATGTACATTGTACACTTATACATACATGTAGATGTGTATAAAAAATATTTTTTTAGCGGTATACTGTCGTTTAGAAAAAAACCTAACTATGAAACTGCAATGATATTTGTTGTTTTAAATTTGTAAGTTTATATGTATGTAGGTAAGTATATGAATTAATTTTTGGCTGTGATGCAAATATGTAATTATTTAAAAAGTAGCTGTCGTAAAAATTAACAGTGTTGTTGGTGTATTATCGATTTTTTTTTTTTTTTTTTTTTGTATAAACAAGAAATGCAATAGCAAAAATAGAATTTGTTTATAAGGTTAATAAATTTGAGTATTTTAAATGATTGTAGAAAGTAAAAAGGGTTGATTACAAAGCCAAACAAATTTTATAACAATCATAAACATGTATTGCATAGATTGATTGGAGAAAAATTTTATGGGATTATTAAATTTTGTAAATTAAATATTTATCGCAAAATATATATGCATACATATGTACGTACGTAAAATAATTATTTTTATTGCTGTCATATAAAATTATGAAACATGGATTTAAATGTGCAAAAAAAATATACATATGTATATTAAAATAATTCTAATTTTTCTATATTACTAATTGAAAAACATATATTTACGTACATGAAAATATACATACATACATACATACATACATACATACATACATACATACATACATACATACATACATACATACATACATACATACATACATACATACATACATACATACATACATACATACATACATACATACATACATACATACATACATACATACATATGAAAATAAAAAACATAAACTCAATTAATTATTGCCATAAACATTGTGTTGTTGCTTCATTTTTGCATTTTAGCAAAAATAGAATTTGTTTATAAGGTTAATAAATTTGAGTATTTTAAATGATTGTAGAAAGTAAAAAGGGTTGATTACAAAGCCAAACAAATTTTATAACAATCATAAACATGTATTGCATAGATTGATTGGAGAAAAATTTTATGGGATTATTAAATTTTGTAAATTAAATATTTATCGCAAAATATATATGCATACATATGTACGTACGTAAAATAATTATTTTTATTGCTGTCATATAAAATTATGAAACATGGATTTAAATGTGCAAAAAAAATATACATATGTATATTAAAATAATTCTAATTTTTCTATATTACTAATTGAAAAACATATATTTACGTACATGAATATATACATACATACATACATACATACATACATACATACATACATACATACATACATACATACATACATACATACATACATACATACATACATACATACATACATACATACATACATACATACATACATACATACATATGAAAATAAAAAACATAAACTCAATTAATTATTGCCATAAACATTGTGTTGTTGCTTCATTTTAACAAACAAAAGAAAAACACGCAGTTATAAACACACAAGCGTATGTACAAAAATCTTTTATATCCACACGTCTTTCTTTCAACATAAGACAACACATTTTTTATATCGTTGTACACGACTTCAATTCGAATCATTCGTTTTGGGTTAATTCCCAAATAATATTTTTATTTTCAAAAATAAAATTTTTGATCTTCGAACAAATCTAAAAATTAAATTTGTAAACAAAAAAATAAAATTCGTTCAAAAAAATTAGGATTAAATTCGCTGATAAAAATTGTGTTCCGAATCAATCAAAAAATGAGCGTTCTACCTACCCTGCTAAAAACTTCAGGGTCGATGCGGCTCGTTTTCGCAACATCCCATCACTGTAATGTGTTGCATACTATGTTCTTACATAAAAAATAATAAAATAAAAGTTCTAATTTTTTTCAATTTTAGCAAAGTGTCTCTAGTAATAATGTTTATCAAGATTAGCAAAAATTTTCATAGAAAAAATATTGTTTACCTAGTTGTTTCATCATTTTATTGTTTAAATGTATTGTCAATAATAAAAAATATTATTTAATTTTCCCTCTTTTAATTACAAAGTTCAAATCATTTTTAAAAACAATCAAATCTTGAGATTTAGTATGATTGAAAATTTAGATTGATTGATTGCGTCAAACGATAATAAAAACATTTAAATATGTATATGAAAAATACATTTATTAAACCGAATATTGATAATCAATATTTATTGTATTTACTAATAGGATTACATATTTATTTTAAATACTTTTAAAAAACTGTATAAGGAAGTTTATTAATTTTCTTATAAAAAAAATTAGTGCATCCAAAAAATATTATTAGGTCGGGTTATTACAATAAATTTTAACATTATATGTCAGCTAATCGTAATTTAAACTTAAGGTTGCTTTTTATATATAAAATAAATAGTGCATTTCTTTGTGTAAAAAGCAAATTGAACTTTTTCACGTCAGGAACGTTTTATTTAGGTTGGTAAAATAACATATAAATAAAATATTTTAATATTGTTTCATTGTTTACATCCCATGTAATATTTAGGTAAAAATTTTTGAATTATTTTTGCTCAAAATTCCTTTAGTAAAAAATAAATTTCAAAGTAATAAATTGTAATCATTTTGCCATATTTCCAAACAAATGATAAAAATAAACATTGTACATACATGTATATGTATGTTTGTATGTATTTATGTATAAATGTGCATACGTATGTACGTATCTAGTTTAGTTCTTGTTCTATTTTTAAACATTAAAATCAAGTTTTCTTTTCTAAAAGTAAATCTATACTTATGCTATTCATGCATAAGTATAGATATGCAATACATTAAGGTAATTCAAGGGAAAAAGTGTTTCTGTTACACTACTGAACTTTGGAATGTTTCATAATGTTTCGGGTCTACTTTTCGCATGCCGTTTTTACAAAAGGTCTTTTTAATTTTATCCCAAATACATAGAAAGTTCGGTATCATTTAAAAAGTTATTTGAAAGCCTTCCCATTGGTATATAAAACATATCCAGTGTGAATATTGTTTATTTTTAATGGAAATTTAAATTTTCAATTTTTACCTGCTTTAAGATGTGAGTTGATAGTGTTTCTTAATATTCATATCAATATACAGTGCTGTGCAGAACAAAAGCAAAAAAATTGGGGTAAACCTAATAATAGTTTTATTTTTTAGAATATTTGGTTTAGAACAAAAATAATTTTACGAAATTATATACATATTTAAGGATTAACAAAAACACAAACATTTAAAGAACTTTAACTTTGTCTATTAACAAAAACTATAATAAAACACTACAATCTTCATATAAGAGTGTGCACAACAATAGCAACATATTCATATTTTGCTTCATTTTGTTCCATATTTTACATTTTTTGTAAAATTTAGTAGTTTTCATGGGATTAAATTGTTAATTGATTTCTCTGGAATGATTTCCATTTGAATTTGTTGACTAAACAACACTTTGGACTGCACTAATCTTGAAGCTGCATAAAAAATCTTGCATCTTTTTATCAATTTACTTTTTTCACATTTAAAGTTTTTTAATTTATATATTTTTTTTTTTTTTTTTTCAAATTTAAAAAATCTCAAATTATCACTTAACATAGAATGTAAAGTAATAACATTTGTTTTTTGTGACTATGTTAACAGAATACGAAGTTATGACCGAGTCACATGCATAATGATAACTTTTAGTCTTAACAAAATTATGACTTTTTTAAGACTTTTTCTATGAATAGGCATGTTAAGCAAAATATTTCTCTATGTATAACGAAATTTCTGTGTCATAATTACATCTTTTCTGTCCCCAAAATTATTTTTTTGATCTGTGCGGTTTAAGTTGTATGCCTCGACATTTCAGTGTTATTTTGCTTAGCCTATAAATTCTTTAAATATTTTCAGTTGACTTTGAGCCGAGTATATATTAAATCTTACAGACTATATAATCTATCTAAGTGGACAAATCCATTTTTGTATCGTGTTACCTTTTTATTTTTAATAATATCTGAACGAAGGTTTTGGTGGATGTCCTTCTTCATGCACTGAAAAGTCTTAATTTTTTAAATTGTGCTTCGAAAATAAATTCGTTTACCTTAATTAAGCAGTATTCTATAATTTGTATTATAAAGTTACTTTCAACTTTTCTTATTCCAAATAAACTAAAAATTTATTGCATCGGCCTATATTGTCACAAATCATAATTCTTATTAAAAAAACTATAAGTAAACGAAAAAATATGTGCAAATTGCTTTTGATATGCACACTTTCATATAGAGAATATACAATATTATTCTAGTTTTTTGTGAAAAGAAATAAAATCACATCTTCTAAGGTATAAATGTTTGTTAGTACCCAATTGTGTTAACAATGTTATGAAATTAGTTTTGTTGTAAATTAAATACTTTAAAAAATAATTCAACATTTATTAATTAATCATTTTTGAATTTTTTTTCGAAAAATATATATATATAATTTCGCGGTTAACCAGACAGTCATATATATGTACGAACATAAGGTGTATAACTTTTTGCAATTTTTGCAAATATCAAAACTTACGGGGCATAGTGTTATTGGGCTTGAACAAATATTAAGAAACGCAATATTAAATTTAGGCGTTAAAAAAGTTTCCACACGAAGTGCTTTGAAATGAAATTATAGCATGTTTTAATAAAATCAAGATTATAATGTCTCACTACTAACAATATATTACAAAAACATTTTTTTTCGTAAAAAACGTTTTTCAACTTTTTCGTTAAATATAATGTTAAATGAATGTTTTAGTCAACAATAACATTAAAATACATTTGAAATTAATTTTCCGTTGTATTTCATTCACGGTTGAAAATGTAGATTTTTTAATCGTCTAAATCGAACAAAAGCTGAAAAACTAGGAACGGTATGACTTTACCATTTTATATATAGTGGTTACTAAGGAAGTACATAGAACCCTTTGGTACTGACCAGAATCTTTAGTTTCTAATTGTGGTATCACAATTTAGAATTATAAAAATTGTATTTGGTGAAAAGAACCAGATATACATATGTATTCCTAAATTACAACGAATAGTTTAATGATTTATTTTTTTTTTTTTTTTTGTAATTAGAGTTGGAGTTGGTAAAGAAAAAATATTCACTTTTTGTATTAAATATTTCATAAGAAACAAATTGGAGAATTTTTAACATGATTTGGAAATACCGCCGAAATGTGTAAATATGTAGTTGATATACCAAAAGATTATCCGCCTGGTGTAGAGAATATGACGCTATCATCGCTATTAGATGAAACTTGTGATATAGAAGAAATTTGTAATTAAAAGTAGTTCAGAATTGCTAAATATCTTTATCTAAAATAATTCAAAATTTAGTTTGAGTTCATAAATGTGCCTTATTAGATTTTTTATACCTATTTATTTAACTATAAAAGAATTTATAAACTATAGAGAAACAATGAATTTAAATATTTCTTGTAAATTAAGTGAATGCAGGCATAATTTTGTTTTCTTTTTTAATAAAACACTAAGATAATGTAGCATACTTGTTTATTTCTTAATAAACATTGAAAGAACGAGTAAAATTTTAAGCAATAATTTACTCAAATAACTTTTAAAAAGTTTCCTCGATTATTCGAGTTATTTAAAAACTGCATTTCCGATTTATTTGATTAATCGAAAAAGTCGAGTAAAATTAATACTCTAGTATCGGTACAACATGGGCTACGACGTGGAACCATTTTGTGTAAAAAAGTTATCACCCTAATGTACAATGTATATTTTGCTATTCCCTTTAGTCTAAAAAGGGAAAACACAAATTGTTTAGCCAAGAAACAAGGTATATCTCAAATACCATTGCAATGCGTTGCAACTTTACTACCATCGTTATGTATCTGTATACATATCACACACTTAACAATTAAATTTTTTTTGTAATAAAATACAAAAGTAATAAAATTCGTATACCAAACTATATATATAGGTTAAAGAGAAACGAAGTTATCCAAACGATCATAGACGATATTGTCGTCGACATTGTCTATAGAACATTTTTCAATACTAATTAAGTAACAACTGGATGCATATTGTCGTGATTCTAATCCTGAATTTGTAATATTTGAACTTTATTGAAGACAGAATAGGCAACAATTTAATGTATTTGTGCTGTTTGTGTTAAACAATTATTTATTTCACTTACCCTATTTAAAACGAGAGAAGAAGATATAGTCGGTCAAGCCCGACTATATGATACCCTACACCATTTTGATCCACATAATTTTGTTTTTACTTATATGTATACAACTTTCTTGTGTTAAATATTAACATAATACTAACTTTTGTATGGGATTTTTGCACGTTAATGATTTTCGGGAGAGGGGTTTATATGGTCCGTTATGGACCGATCTTCATGAAATTTGGTAGACAGTTTTTTGCTGATATATAACTTATTTGTACTAAATTTCACTAAATTTCATTATCTTCAAAATTGCGACCTGTACTTTGCGCACAAGCTTTACATGGACAGTAGATTACCAATAAAATGTATGAATTTTACAAAAGTTTTGATTTTGCTTGCTCCTCCGGCAGTTTCTGATAGATGGGGCTAAAAAAATAATATGTGTGCAAAAATTGGGTCGATCGGTCGTAAACCGGCCAGTCGACTTTGACCTTTGTCCTAAAACAAGGCTTAAATGTAACTAATATCTTTATTGCGCTATAACTCTTTAATTTAACATTTTCCGATAAAATACCATATAAGCTTTTTTATTCAAAATAAAATGCAGAAATTTTTGACATACAGTTAGGGACAAAACTATTTGTACACCTCATATATTTCGTATACCTTCAATAGTTTATAAAGAATTTAAAATTGTCGTATGCAGTATTATTTTTAATATATTTTTATTTAATTAAGTTATAAAAACGAAATTAATATCCAACACATTATTTAAAAAAATACAAAATAATGAAAATTCATTGGGACAAAAGTATTTGTACATATAATCTACACCTACTTATAATACTTATATTGGAAAAATTTAATATTTTGTGGGTCCTCCTTTTGCATCTATCACGGCCTGTAATCTTCTGGGCATCGATCGGACCAAATTTCTCGTTTCATCTGGAGATATTTCCTTCCAGGCTTCCTCCAAAGCAATTTTAAGTTCATCCCTGCTTCGGACGTGCTTTGTAGCGACTTTACGTTTCAAAATATCCCAACAGTGCTCGATGGGGTTTAAGTCAGGTGATTGGGGAGGAGAATTAAGTTGTCTTGGTGCATGGTAAAGCAACCACTCCTTCACTGAACGCGCTGTATGTTTTGGGTCATTGTCCTGTTGGAATATCCAACTTTGGCCAAGACCCAAACCATCTACGGAATCCTTCAAATTGTCTTCCAATATACGTTTATATTGATGCTGGTCCATTACACCATCTATAAATACCATTTGCCCTACCCCACTGGCTGCTATTGCCCCCCATACCATAACACTTCCCCCACCATGTTTCACTGTTGGGGTCAAAATTGTTAACATCTAACGCTGTATTTTTTTTGCGCCACACTTTTCCCCTGCTATCATTTCCGAAAAGATTGACTTTGGTTTCATCAGTAAACAAAACCCTATTCCAAAATTCTTCGTCCTTATCAATGTATCGTTTGGCAAACTCTAAACGCAAATGCTGGATTTTTTACTAATCAGCGGTTTCTTGCGGGGAATTCTACTTGCATATCCCGCAGAATGTAAGATCCTCCCTACTGTTTTTGGATGAACAATAATTTTGTTTTTACTTATATGTATACAACTTTCTTGTGTTAAATATTAACATAATACTAACTTTTGTATGGGATTTTTGCACGTTAATGATTTTCGGGAGAGGGGTTTATATGGTCCGTTATGGACCGATCTTCATGAAATTTGGTAGACAGTTTTTTGCTGATATATAACTTATTTGTACTAAATTTCACTAAATTTCATTATCTTCAAAATTGCGACCTGTACTTTGCGCACAAGCTTTACATGGACAGTAGATTACCAATAAAATGTATGAATTTTACAAAAGTTTTGATTTTGCTTGCTCCTCCGGCAGTTTCTGATAGATGGGGCTAAAAAAATAATATGTGTGCAAAAATTGGGTCGATCGGTCGTAAACCGGCCAGTCGACTTTGACCTTTGTCCTAAAACAAGGCTTAAATGTAACTAATATCTTTATTGCGCTATAACTCTTTAATTTAACATTTTCCGATAAAATACCATATAAGCTTTTTTATTCAAAATAAAATGCAGAAATTTTTGACATACAGTTAGGGACAAAACTATTTGTACACCTCATATATTTCGTATACCTTCAATAGTTTATAAAGAATTTAAAATTGTCGTATGCAGTATTATTTTTAATATATTTTTATTTAATTAAGTTATAAAAACGAAATTAATATCCAACACATTATTTAAAAAAATACAAAATAATGAAAATTCATTGGGACAAAAGTATTTGTACATATAATCTACACCTACTTATAATACTTATATTGGAAAAATTTAATATTTTGTGGGT
The DNA here is from genome assembly GCA_951394005.1 of Protophormia terraenovae. Lineage (NCBI taxonomy): Eukaryota > Metazoa > Arthropoda > Insecta > Diptera > Calliphoridae > Protophormia > Protophormia terraenovae. Next base: position 153,989,362 of record OX596074.1, read on the forward strand.
CCTCCTTTTGCATCTATCACGGCCTGTAATCTTCTGGGCATCGATCGGACCAAATTTCTCGTTTCATCTGGAGATATTTCCTTCCAGGCTTCCTCCAAAGCAATTTTAAGTTCATCCCTGCTTCGGACGTGCTTTGTAGCGACTTTACGTTTCAAAATATCCCAACAGTGCTCGATGGGGTTTAAGTCAGGTGATTGGGGAGGAGAATTAAGTTGTCTTGGTGCATGGTAAAGCAACCACTCCTTCACTGAACGCGCTGTATGTTTTGGGTCATTGTCCTGTTGGAATATCCAACTTTGGCCAAGACCCAAACCATCTACGGAATCCTTCAAATTGTCTTCCAATATACGTTTATATTGATGCTGGTCCATTACACCATCTATAAATACCATTTGCCCTACCCCACTGGCTGCTATTGCCCCCCATACCATAACACTTCCCCCACCATGTTTCACTGTTGGGGTCAAATTGTTAACATCTAACGCTGTATTTTTTTTGCGCCACACTTTTCCCCTGCTATCATTTCCGAAAAGATTGACTTTGGTTTCATCAGTAAACAAAACCCTATTCCAAAATTCTTCGTCCTTATCAATGTATCGTTTGGCAAACTCTAAACGCAAATGCTGGATTTTTTACTAATCAGCGGTTTCTTGCGGGGAATTCTACTTGCATATCCCGCAGAATGTAAGATCCTCCCTACTGTTTTTGGATGAACAATTGTTCCGGTAGTATTTGCGATTTGTTCCGCTAATTTTGCCCGAGTTACTCTTGGATTTCTTGCCACTTCTTTTATCACCAAGTTCGCTTCCCGTCTGGAAACCTTTTTTGGCCGTCCAGTTCTTGGCACATTTTCAACAGATCCGCTGTTTTTATACTTGTTTACAATATATTGTACTGTGGAATGTTGCAAATTTACTAAATTACTTATATTCCGGAGAGATTTTCCTTTTTTATGTTCATCAATAATTAAATTTTTAATATCCAAACTCAACTCTTTTCGCTTTCCCATTTTTGATGTGCTTATTATTCAAAACGTTAAAACCAACTTCTTATTTTGTAAAATAAAACTCGATTAACGAAGAAAATATAACGGTATTTTAAAAAAAAATCATCATACAAGAGTCCAACGTACAAATAATTGTACAAAGTACTGATGTACAAATACTTTTGTCCCAAAGATTTTTACTTAAATTGTACTTTTTTTTAACAATGTGTTATATATTAATTTATTTTTTATCAAATAATTCAATAAAAATGGACCTGAATTAAAACTACATATAATAATTTTTTATTCTTTATAAATTATTGAAGATATACGAAATGCATGGGGTGTACAAATAGTTTTGTCCCTAACTGTATATCAATTGGTCATACGCACTTTTAAATAATTTTTTAAATTGTATCCCAAACAAGCACCCGAAAACGTTTTATTTTTATTTTTCAATCAAAATAAATATCTTTAATGTTCAAAATATTTTTTCATTTGTTGAAAAAAATATGTGAGGGATTTTTATTTTTAAAATAAATATCCATCAATGATGAAAAAAATAAATATCTTTAACGATAAATATCTTTAACGATAAATATCAGTTCGAAAAAAATTTCAAATGATTGTTTTTTTTATTCATACTTTTGTTTTGTTTTCAAAATATTTTTTTATTCAAATGAAATTGTTGTTGTTTAGAATTTTTTCCATCCGATGAAAAAAGTTCAAAATAATTTTCAACTTTTGAAATAAATATCACAAAAGATATTTATATTTTTATTTTCATCATGATGAAAAAAATTAAAATATTGATGAAAATAATAAAAATCATGATGGATTTTTATTATTTTTTGAACATTAAAGATTGTTTTTCGATTGAAATAAAAATAAAAAGATTGTTTTTTTAGTATTAAAATCCGGTCTCTGATCCCAAAAGTATATGCAAATTATGTACTTTAACGATATCTCATTGAAAGTGCTGCCAAATTAATAAAACCACAATTGTGAATGTAGTCTTATTTAGAATGGTTGTAAATTTGGGTATTATTTTATACGACTTGTGGATTGTATTAACAGCTGACCAGAGACCTGCGCCGACCGGCTTTAAGCCGTCTGAGGTTTTTCAGGAGCCGCCGCCGCTGCGAAAATTTCGGCTTGAACATAACTCAAATGCAACCGCCGAAAATTACTTATAAAATTACGAAAAGGCGCATCAGAAACGAAGTCAACACAACATGCATGGAAAAAAATTAAATTTTCCCAAATTTATAATTTCCTATTATGTTGAATAAACTTCAGAACAGTGCCATTTTTGGCATGTATTTATACCTCTTCTAAATTATTAAATAATAAAATATTATTAATAAATTTCATATTCACCAAAAAACAATATAAAAAAAATAAAAAAATGTTGATGATTTTCATTATTTTTTCATTAATATTGTTCGGTGGGTTATAATATTAAAATATATTTAAAATCTAGAGAAAATTATCTTTTCAACGATAATAATCACTTATGTTAAAATACCGCGGTTTATTTAATTCCACGTTTAGTATACCTTTGCATTAAATCAATGTTTAATCGTTGTTTGATTTTAAAAAGTTAGTAAAGCCGACATTTTTTTTTTTTTGGTAATTTTGGTATAGCAATTTTATTTAAAATAAATAAATTATATGATCAAGCTTAATAAATTCAATATAAATTCATTAGTAAATTCATTATATTTTTGAAATTTAAAATTTTAATACAAATTTCTTTAGAAATTTTTTCATAAATTTCATTATGTCTGCGACATTTTTAACACAGCTGCCGTCCAAAGACCTGCGCCGAGGAATTTTATCGGCGGCGGCGGCTTGTGTAAAATAACTTCGGCGGCGGCTTAAAATCGGCTGTCAGCCGGCTGAAATTAAGCATACATTTTGTAATTAAAAAAAAAACTTATTTTCATTCCCCATTGAACATTTTTCATGAAAATAGGACTAATTTTTTTAGCGATATGGAAGATTTTATTTTAATTTATATGTTATATTCAAGCAGCTTTTAAGAGGAAAATATCGTCACATAAAATGCAAAAGGCCGTTACCACTGAAATATCAAATGTTGGTTTTTTACTGTATATTAATGCACTGATCCAAACTACATCTATACAATAAACTTCATATTCATATCTTCAAAAATGACATCAATATTAACAAAAGTCAAAAGACTGTAACATCAATTTCATAAACGAAACCGTTGTCAAACTTTTTTCATTTAAGAAAAATTTGGTTCGAAGATTATTTTATGCTTTAAGTGAATGATTAACAAAGCAAAAAATTTAAACTTATGGATACGCCTTTTGCATTTTTATAATGTTTTTTGTTTCTGGCATTGACAAGTTAAAAACCAGAAAAAATAACTAGTTTAACGGAAAAAACCCCTTTTTTAATAGCAATAATACATAAGTGGGAAGTGACGCTTTCAAATAATAAAAAAGTAGGTTCTTTTTAACATATTTTTCAAAAATAATTTCAAAACGGCCGCTGTTTTTAAGCCGAGTTAAGCCGAAAATTTTTCGGCGGCGGCGGCTTCCAAAATTTCTTCGGCGGCTCGGCTTAGCCGAATTTTAGCCGGTTGGCGCAGGTCTCTGCTGCCGTCTCATGAATTTCTGCGGTAGGATATGTGCGCATTTTACGCTGCTTCTGCTTCAAACTTAAAAATTCTTATTCGTGTACATTTTAAATACAATTTGGAGGTGTTTGGACCCCAGGGCGTTAGATCTTTTTGGTTTGAACCATCTAAGTGCATGTAAAATCGCCATCTTTGTATTTCGGACAACATCTTCAAACGAAGCAAAATTGCGCTGCGACAGCGAGGAGCAAAATAAGTAAAATAAACAAATACAAATGTCAAAAACTTGAAAGTTTGAGAACAAGGTATATTCACAATTAGGTAGAGTTGAAAACACAGCTGACTTTTTTTTTTCTTTTTTTTATATGGTGTTTGTTTCTATGTGTGTTTTGTTTACATTTTTTATATCATTTTTGTTATTGTTTCAATGTACAAAATTTGACATTTTACGAAAACAAATGAGAGACCTTTTTTTTATTGTTGTATTTGTAGTAGAATTGCTCTAACCTAATAGTAAATAAGCCTTGGTTTGAGAATTAACAACAGAAATCATCATATTCCCAATATGAATACATATGTAAATATAAATTAATATAAACAAATTTGGAGTATTTTAGTATAATATATAGAATTTTAAAAAGTAAAAGTTTATTTTAAGAATAAATACAGAAACTAAAAAAGGTTAAGTTGAAAAGAAGCACACATTACTTATTAAATGTATGATTATAATTACAGGTTATTGAAATTAGTAATTTACCTTTTTTTATACCCTTCACCACAGGTGTAAAAGGGTATATATAAGTTTGTCATTCCGTTTGTAATTCCCACAATTTTCGTCAAAGAGCAAAAAAGTTTATATTTTCGGGATCCTTGTAAGAAATGATGACGATAGGACCATGTCCGTCCGTCCGTGTGTCGGTTGAAATGGCGTTTATGAAGCCCACCGATAACTGACATATATAATATATATATCAAACGATCGGAAATCCTTTCGAGAATTTTGCTATTGGAATTCAGCGAGATCGGTTTATACAATGCGGAGATATGTTCAAAAAACCGGTTTTTAGAACCGGTTTTCCAGTTTCTGAAGCCTCTGTATATACTAGGGACTTCGCTTTTACAAAGAAGTCTCGGAAATTTTTTTCTGAATTTTTGTTCTGAAAAAATTAAATAAATAGGTTCAATAATAACTGAGATATCGGACAAAACGCATTTTTTATTTTTTGAAGCCCTGGTTTAAGCTATAGATTATACAGATCGGTCACAAATATTTTTATAAAATTTCGGTTTTTTGAATCAGCAACATCGGTTTATAAATGGCGGAGATATGCTTTAAAAACCGGTTTTTAGAACCGGTTTTTCAGTTTCTGAAGCCTTTGCATATACCAGGGTCTTTGAATTTTTAACGGGGGCTCGGAAATTATTTTCTGAATTTTTGTTCTGAAAAAATGAAATAAATCGGTTCAGTAATAACTGAGATATCGGGGAAAACGAATTTTTTATTTTTGAAGTCCTTGTTCAAGCTACAGATTTTTATTTTTATATAGATCATTCATAAGTATTTTTATAAAATTTCGGTTTTTCTAATAAACCAAATTCGTTCATAATCAACAGAGTTCTGGCCCAAAAACAAACAATTATAAATACACACACAAACATGTATATTAAGCATTATCCCAGCAAACACAGCAATACGAGAAATGTTTCACCAAACGTATTGCCTGGATGAAAATAATTATTGCGGCAATAATAGAATTCGTATTGCGGAAGATACTTCCTTCGGGTGAAAAAGTGTCTCGATGGCAATACTCCTAAGCAATACGATAGCAATTCTTCTAGATGATAATCTGGCAATATCGCTAGATATCTTCCATTTGTTTGCAGGGATAATGACTATTAGTGACGTTTTTTGTTTTTTGTATAGACAAGTAGTTTAGTTATCAACAGCAGTAATATAATGAATAACAGTGTTGTTGTTGTTCTTTGTATATGCAGTCTGTACAAAAATAAATAGATATGGAATTGTTGTTGTTCATTTTTAAAAACTAAAACATATCTGTTAAGAATATACATAAATACATACACAAACATGTATATTAAGCATTGTAATGACTATTAGTGACGTTTTTGCCTATAAGACAAGTAGTTTAGTTAGCAACAGCAGTAATATAATGAATAACAGTGTTGTTGTTGTTCTTTGTATATGCAGTCAGTTTGTATATACACACATAAAAAAATAAATAAATATGGAATTGTTGTTGTTTATTTTTTAAAAGCAAAGCCTGCTATGATTTTTTTTTCATATTCAAATTTTCGTAGTTTCAAAAAAAAAAAAAAATTTAGATTTATATATGTGAAAATATGAAAGCATACGTTAAGGCGAAAATGTTATTATTTGTCGGTAATATGGTAATATGATGTCCATAAGATGGTAAGATGGTAATATAGTGAAGGGTATCAAAGATTCGGCACAGCCGAATCTTTTTTCAATTTCATTAAGTGTAAATTTCAATAGTATCTAGTTGCTAAGTGACCAAGGTCTCACTACCATCTATGATAGTATGATTGGTAACTGGAAGAAGACGGAAAGAAGATACAAATGTTTTACAGACTCATTATAACCAGTAAAATGATAAAAAAAAAAAGTGCTACTAAGAAGTCTCATTAATGCCGCCGAAAAAGCAGCTAATTATATTGCTATAATCTGCCGGTCCAATGAACAATTTCTGGAACTGTTAGTGCAGTGGCAATGTTAGATTTTGATTTCAAAAAGTTGCTAACAGCTTATCTATCGTGGAAACAATGTCATTTGAATCCGGATTACTTTAAATGTATGCACTGTGAAAAAGTTCTGTTGGATCGTAAAAACTTGTGAGATCTGTGGCAAGTCTTTTACACACCTTGGGTGTAGAAATATTTATTATATTTTTTTAACAAATTAAATTAATATTTATTAATTAAATTTCCAAGTTAGAATAAATATTTTTATAATCAAATTTCATATTCAATAAAATCTAAGGTAATTAAATTAAGTTTTCGAACAATAATTAAAAGTATATGTATGACCACCCACACAGGGCTACGTTTTGCGCACTAATAATTTAACACAATTTCCCAAAGAAGAGAAAAAGGTTCCTTTCTTAGAATGTGGTAAAATGTAAATTAAAACTATACATACATGAAAAGGGCTGTGATCATAAATGTAATATGTGTAAAAAAGCTTTTAGGAGAGCTGAAACTTTAAAGGTACTTTCAGTTAAAAAACAAATTTATAATTAGTTCTAAACTAATTAGATGTTTTTTACGAACATAAAGTTATGAATAAAATTGTTAGACAAAAAATATAAAGTTAGTAAAAGAAATTAAAGAAACAAGTGATAATGTTATATTCGGCTTGATCGAATCTATAAACCCACCATCAACTTTTTCAAATTTTATGTTATATAGGAGGTGGGCGGTAAGGTGGGTGAACACGCCCATTTTTTGTTTCCGAGTTTACATTAATTCTTGAACTATTTGTACAAAAATTTCGTTGACATTTCACCTTACATGGGAGGTGGTCGATAAAGTGGGCGGACCACGCCCATTTTTGGTTTCCAAGTTTATATCGACCCTCATACTATTTATACAAAATTTCGTTCTCGTATATACTTTTGTTTCAGAAATATTGGCAGAAAAGTATGAAACGGAAAAAGATATTTCTTTTAATTTGTAATCAATTGTTACCTCAAAAAAAGGAACACCTTTTGAATGTTTTATATGTATAACGAGCTTAACCCTGGGCACTTCGCCACACCTTATTAGGCGATATCAAATTTGTATTTATTACCGTTTAAGAGTTTTAAAAAATATGGGCCTATAACGACCAACGGCACTGGTAATATCTGTGTGTCAAATTTCGTGAAAATCGTTGCAGCCGTTTTAGAGATTTAAAAAGTGGGTGTAACATCCAATCGAGATCCTAGGATAAAGTTGCACGTCGTGCTTAAATTGAAGATAATATAAGAAGTCTATTTTAAATAAAAAAAATCGAATCTGCTATCAGTTTTTTCTATATGATCTTGATTTTTTATGGGCATGTCTAATATTTCATTATTATTAATAAGGTAATTATACTGGTATATTTCATCTTACAGACGAAAATTGTCTTAAATATATCTTGACTTTAATTGTTTATCCTCTCAATATTTTATGTTAAATATAAAGTTAAAAATACTTAAGCTTCTCGTCCCAAAAAACTAAAATGAATTGTTTAAAGTGGTGTTACACTATAATACTTTGCATTAATACCAGAGTTTCATTTTCTATAATGCATATCAAAAAATGTATTAAGAAAAGTATTATTAAATGTTATATTTTTTATTTTTTTATTAAAATATTTTTTAAAAGATTAACGAAAAATTAAATAGAATTGATTACAAATCAAACTACAAATAAAAAAGTGTGCGCAAATTTGCTTCAAAAGATGCAATTACGTTTCAAATATTTCAAGATTTCAACATACAAGGTATTGAAGATATTTACACTGTAATACACTTGAAAATACTTTTTGTATTAATACAAAGTATTATCCCCCTTTAGTCAATATATCAACTTTTACGTTTATTTAAGAAAATAAAAAATTTAATGTGATAGTTGATATAGAAGTAATCTTTCTCAAAGAGAAAGAATTGTATATTTTAAATATGCAATAAATTTTTCCATTAAATGAAGATAAGTAGGTAGTTCTAATTGTATATTTGACTAATTTATTATACAAGTTTATAGAAGTTCTATAGAATTTCTTATATTTTTACACCGATATTCTTAGGAAATTAGAAGTTGCGATCAATTTTTGCACAAAATTTAACTAAAACACAATCACAAGATCACTTAATACAAATAAGTGTAAATTATTTTAAAAACTGTATACATTTGTATAATATTAAATGATCTTGTGAATACCTTCTAAATATTGAATATAATTGAACAATGAATTATAAAACATTCTAAAACTTGGTACACAGAAATTATTATGAGTTTTATTTAGAACAATTCAAGTCTAAATATTTTTTTAACATTATCTAAGAAGCTAGTATAATTTATCCTGTAGTTTTGATACTAAAGATGTTGAGATATGTTTTCGCTATAACTAAACCATTTAAGGACATTTTATGCTCAAAATAAATCTGGGTTTAGTATATAAGTGAGTATGTGTCCAAATTAAAAAGTGAGGTTATGAAAAAAAGTCGCTTATTATTCTAAAGTGGATAAAAACTCATTATTAGTTTCTATTTTTATTAAAAGTATTGATAATCACTTTTAATTGGGTATCATTAGTTTTTTTCACAGCGTAAAAATTCGCCATTTTATTGCGTTACAAAAATGACAAAAAGCACTTCGGACCACCCTTTAATATAAAATTTGGTCAAATTGATAGATCAAATTTGGTGATAGGACTATTTATTTAACTATAAATGAATATATTTTAAATATTCATACATTTTTACGCAAATTTTAATAATATAGTGAACTCGCGGAAACGTGAACTAATTTTTATCAGACTGTTCACGTTTTCGATTGGTAAACATAAATATAAAACTTTTTTGTTTTAATAACCAAAAACAGGTATTATATGTTTCTAGGATAAGAAATAAAAACGATTTATTCTTATTCGGGGCTTTCACAATTTATGAACATCAAAAATTTAAAAAAAAAAATTGTTTACGTTTTTGATCTTTCATGTTTTGTTCACGTTTTAGAATAGTCGGTGTAACAAAATTTGTTCACATTTCTGAGTCGTTCACGTTTTCGCGAGTGCACTGTATATTATTTTGGAAAGACTTTTCTTGTTTTAAGCTATATTTTTATTTTCTTTTTCAATAAAAAAAACTAAGCCATACAAAACGCTTGTTTTATTTTATAATAAGCGTTCAAAAAAAACGAGTAAAATTTCAAGGCATAAAATAAAAAATAACTCGAGTAACTTAGAAGATTCGAACAATAAAAAAAATTTCGTATAGCCTGGTGGAGATCATTTAAACTCAAGATAATACTAAATGATCCAAGCGTTCCAGCTTTATATATGAATATATAGGTATACTAGGAATCCACTTGGACCAACATGGGATATCCTGAAATTTTGGGTTTGTAACCCAACCACTAACATTTTTAAGATTTCTTAAAACCAAAACAAACCTCAAAAAAATAAAATAAAAAATAAAAACAATCGCGAATCTCAGTTTCCTGATAGAAAAATTTGGCTCTGTTAGGATTTGAAGGATGAAGATATTTATATCTAAGCTAATTTCTAGTTATCAAGCCTGGGAGCTTCCGAAAGCTCTGGAAAGCAAAAATCAGCTGATTATTTAGAATGCACTGTTTGTTATGGTGTTGATTACATTTGGTCAGCAGCAGTTTGCAGTGCTGTTTCATTTAGCCCTGTTTCTAAATTCACTGCGCTGCATTCAGATTGAGAGCGAGACAAAGAGAGTGAGCAAATAAATAAGAGGCTAAAATACAAAAGTAGAACAAAGCTAGATAGTGGCTGTAAATTGTGACTGCCTACGCTGAATTGTAAATATAACAGCAGCAACATGTTGTGCTGACAGTGATCAGCTGATAATTTTTGCTGATACTGTTGCTGACTACGCGCTATTGTAATTTGGGCTTTAATTATATCTTAATAAAAGTGCTGCCAATTCTTTAATAAAATCACAATTGTGAATGTAGTCTTATTTGACATGGTTGTAATTTTGGGTATTATTTTACACGACTTGTGGATTGTATTAACAGCTGACTTACTTCCAGAGAACTGCGCCGATCGGTTGTAGCCGGCTGAGTCGAGCCGCCGTAGGTTTTTTAAGATCATACGTAGGATCCTACAAGTTAACACAGGAGCTTATGAGTCGTGTAGGACAACATAATTTAGCCAGGTTTGTGCAACTCTCATCATGCCATTTGATTTACATGTAAATCGTGTACGATGAGTGTATGAAGGCAAGTACATCGTCGATGCTGTGACACAGTCAGCATAGCAGAGAAAAAAGCCGGGGCAAAATTTTCGGCGGCGGCGGAACACTTTTTAATCGGTGGCGGCGGCGCAAATTAAACTAAATCGGCGGCGGCTAAATTTTCGGGTGAGATATAGTAAACACTACATTGTAAGTAAAATTATAATAATAGATGGAACCACTGCATTCACTTCTTCGAATAAGATAGAAAAATAAGTTTTTTTTGTTGAATTTGAATAAAATTTTAAAAATTTCAGTCACTGATTTTGAGCCGATAAGAGCCGATGAAAACGGCGGTGGCGTATGAAGTAGAAAATTACACGACGGCGGCTCAAAACCGACTTTGAGCCGATCAGCTTGTATCTCTGCAGTAGAGATTCTGCTGCTTCAGAAAATAGTAAATACAAATGTCAAAAACTTTAAAAACAACATAATTGAATTTCTTTTTATAAAAATTAAATTTAAAGAATAAAATGAAAAATAAAATAGGTATTGTCGACTATAAGCCTTTTATATTTTTTGTAATACAAATTGTTCCGAAATCAATGATTTTTATGTTCTATTTTTCCAGATTTCGAGATGTGTTGTTTTGATGATGCTTTAACTACTTTTTTTAAGAAAACGAATTTTATTTTTTCAACAACATACAGTGGCTCACAGACACTACTCCTTGTGCGTGTTATATAAAGGAGTATTGGCACTCATCAAGATCTTCGGCACACTTGAAATTATTATATTTTTTTTTTACGCCTTAGTAAAAGTTTTTCTGTGTGGCCGGCGTGTGACCGGGCTTAAGGACTTTCTCCTCTGGGTATGTCGAACACCGGCTTCGCTAAATAAGCTTTTTTGAATATCAACAATTTTTTTAAATTCCGCCATTTTTATAAAAAAAAGTCAATTTTGTTCCCAAGTAATTTATTAATATGGTAATGATATATATCGTTGAAAAGGTATTTATAAGTGCTTTTAAATGACATCAATATAATTAAGATCCGACAATTATTAATAAAGATATTCAGGAAAATATATTGAAACTTTGAAGGCCTATAACTCGTGAACCGAGCAAGAGCAGACAAAAATTTTTATTGAACTATAATCACATGTAAAAGTACTATAGAATCACTATCCAAATTGTTTAAAAATCAACTGTGCCGAAGATCTTGATTTACGCCGGAGTATTGGTTACAAACCATTTTAAAATGGTCACTTTAAATGGTTAAAATATATGCTTCTAACACAAGAAATCATTATGAGTTTTTTTTCATGAAAATCGGTTGGACGATAAAAGGCATTGATGAATAAACATTTATACAATCGCAGTCTGCGACAACCTACGGATCTCAGCACAAAAACTGAGATCCGAAGTTCAAACAACGCAATGCGTCACAACTTTTTGCCATACATTGCATTTGCTATTGGATTATTGTACTCGTCTTCATGGCGTATCACTGTCGGATTCTGGAGTGATACCCATACATAACATTCGTAAGTGTATTCGTATTTCAAATTTATTGGAATATTTATTCACTGCCTTATTCATAAAAAAATTTTTAAATTTATCAAAGCTTTATAGAAAAATTTTCCATATAAATTTGATTAATAAAAAGTTTATAAATTTGAAAAAATTTTTATAAATAAGGCATTAATATATTCAATTAATTTTGGTAAATAGAAAAAGTTCTTATTGGACGGGAATACGGAGGACCGATGCGTAGAAAACTTCTAGTGCCTAGAAGTCTTAATAGGTAGTAAAACTAAACTTCTTCTTAGAACTGTTGTGGGTCATTTGTCGTCAGTTTATTGTGTTCCATTTGATCGTACAGGTCATTATATTATAACAGGAGCTGACGATCTTATAAAAATATGGTCCGCAATGGATGGCCGATTATTGCCTCTAATCTGTTGCATACAATTAAGACTACCTACCATTCCACATAAAAAATAATCAGGTATGTGATGAAAATCGATTGCGAGCCAAAAACGAAAAAGGTTGTGATACACATAAAATTTTCGATTTTAATTTGGTTTTATTGTAATTCATTTCCATTTTGTTTTATGAAAATCATATTAAATTAGGTTGTGATCATGGTTGTGATAAAAACGAAATTGACATGATTTTATCGTTTTTAAATCGAATAAATTTTGGTACTCGTCTTAAAATTGAATTTGATTAAAACTGTTACAAAAGAATTAGAATCATTAAGCATCATTAAGCATGTGGGTAAATAATAAAAGCTATATTATAGAAAGAAAAATAAAAAAATAATACCTTTTAAAGAATATATATTGAGGGAGAAGTTAAGAAAAGTATAGAGATTCTGTAAATTGGTTTTATTGTAATTCATTTCCATTTTGTTTTATGAAAATCATATTAAATTAGGTTGTGATCATGGTTGTGATAAAAACGAAATTGACATGATTTTATAGTTTTTAAATCGAATAAATTTTGGTACTCGTCTTAAAATTGTATTTGATTAAAACTGAATTAGAATCATTAAGCATCATTAAGCATGTGGGTAAATAATAAAAGCTATATTATAGAAAGAAAAATAAAAATGTATAAAAAATACAGGTCATTATATTATAACAGGAGCTGACGATCTTATAAAAATATGGTCCGCAATGGATGGCCGATTATTGCCTCTAATCTGTTGCATACAATTAAGACTACCTACCATTCCACATAAAAAATAATCAGGTATGTGATGAAAATCGATTGCGAGCCAAAAACGAAAAAGGTTGTGATACACATAAAATTTTCGATTTTAATTTGGTTTTATTGTAATTCATTTCCATTTTGTTTTATGAAAATCATATTAAATTAGGTTGTGATCATGGTTGTGATAAAAACGAAATTGACATGATTTTATCGTTTTTAAATCGAATAAATTTTGGTACTCGTCTTAAAATTGAATTTGATTAAAACTGTTACAAAAGAATTAGAATCATTAAGCATCATTAAGCATGTGGGTAAATAATAAAAGCTATATTATAGAAAGAAAAATAAAAAAATAATACCTTTTAAAGAATATATATTGAGGGAGAAGTTAAGAAAAGTATAGAGATTCTGTAAATTGGTTTTATTGTAATTCATTTCCATTTTGTTTTATGAAAATCATATTAAATTAGGTTGTGATCATGGTTGTGATAAAAACGAAATTGACATGATTTTATAGTTTTTAAATCGAATAAATTTTGGTACTCGTCTTAAAATTGTATTTGATTAAAACTGAATTAGAATCATTAAGCATCATTAAGTATGTGGGTAAATAATAAAAGCTATATTATAGAAAGAAAAATAAAAAAATAATACCTTTTAAAGAATATATATTGAGGGAGAAGTTAAGAAAAGTATAGAGATTCTGTAAATCCTAAAATTTTTTTTTTCTGTTGCGTTAAAACACTGAATTTTAAGTTTAAAAATTAAAATATATTTTGTAACTTGTGATGGAACTTGTGATGAATCGAAGGACCTTATTGTTTAAAAACCTAAATCAGACACTCGATTTAAACTGTAACTTCACATAGTGATTTTATAATTTTATTTTTTTTTTGTGAAATAGTTCTCAAAAAATCGTTATTTATTTATTAGCAATATAATAAGCCTTTAAGGCCAAGGAACATTGCATAGCATTAAATTTTTGTTTTACATTAATTTCAATTAATAATTAGTATGAGATCATACAATAAAAATATTCTTATAAAATATTATAAATTATTATTATAAAATTAAAATATTTAATTTGATTGTACACGTATTAATTTGGTAATGGCAAATATTGTTAATTTTGACATCTATAAGTCCATATCAGTGAAAAACAAAACTTAACTTTCAGATTATGGCTGGGAAAGCATAAGCCCAAGTTCATTCCTCTACAAACAATTACTAAAATTTGTAAACCAAACTGGATAGTTCGAACATTTATCAGTCATTATTAATGTTTTGCATAATATAAGCTAATAGCTTAGTTTTTAAAAGGTTGAAAGAGAAAGTAAAAACTCTTAACTCGTGTGGCAGATGATTCCAAATTCTGCCAATTCTTATAAGAAACGATCGTTCAAAAATGGAACAAATAAGTGGTTCTTCAATCTGTGGATTTCTTTCAGATCTTAAAAAGTGAAACTTACATCTTAAGTAATTAGGTATTCCAGTTGCAATAACCCTATAAAAGAAAATCAAATTACGTAATTGAATGTTTTGTGCAAATGGGCATCCAAGGAAGTTAATCACAGCATAGAAAACATGATCACGATAGCTAATACCATATACAAATCTAGTAATTCTTTTAATGATATACTCTAGTTTAGTAGTATTATAACAAAGTACCAGAAAAAACTTCGAGGCAATAATTGATATGAGGCATCAGCAAGGCATGAGCAAGAATATATTTTATTCTTATAGGAAAATGTAAAGCACAATGATATAATCTTCTTAGAGCAAAAGTTACTCTAGAAGAAATTGTATCAATTTGATCACTGAAGTTAAGGTTATGATCAATAGAGATACCTAAACATTTAAGCGACTCAACAAAAGAAACTTTAGTGTCATTTATTGTAATCATAGGGTATGTTAATCTGTGAAAACACAAACATATTTTTTAATTTTTCGATAAGTATTCTATAATTAAGACGATCGAAAGCTTTGGAGAGATCTAAAGATATCATAATACAATTCCTATTATTATTTAAATGCTCTCTAGCTGTTTCAGTTAAACTCAAAAGCAATGCAGATGTACTGTGACCTTTTCTATAGGCATATTGAATATCGGTTAAAAGATTATTCTGTACTACGTGGTCAAGAATTTGTAGTTTGAGAATATGCTCCAATATCTTAGAAATACATGGTAGTATACTCAATGGTCTGTAGCTACCGTCGGAATTTTTTTTAGGTATAAGCGAAATACGGGCAATCTTCCATCCATCAGGATAAGTAGACATTGTAATTATTGAATTAAACAAGTGTAAAACTAGATCAGAAATATATGGAAAAACTAATTTAATAAATTTTAAAGAAAATCCATCCGTTCCTATAGAATTAGATTTTACTTGAGACAATGCAATCCATAGATCGTTAATATATATTCTATTGAACGAAAAGCCACTAAGGTTTCCATTAAATGATTCAAAGTCAAAATTATTAGACTGAATATATACATCATTAAAAATAAATGACCTAAACTTTAAAGGTTTCTGGATATATCTACCACAAAGGAAAAAACTGATTTTGAATATTCAAAATAATCATTGTGCTAACCCAATTTCAAATCACCAGTAAAAATTTAAAACCAATGCAAAGTCCAAACTGCATCTGCTAAAAAGCGTTCCTATTAAAATATTGCATTAATTTTTATTTTTGTAAGCTTAATTAATTAATCGCCAAAAATGTAAATTTATTATTCCTACACAAAATGTTATTTTTATGGTCAATGTTTTCTTTTTTATTCAGAAGCAAGGAATATCTCCTTTGTGGCAGCTTCACGCAAAATCTTAACTTAACTTTTGATAATTTTTTATTAAAAAATTAACATTAAAATAAAATTTATTTAATTTAAATAATACAAATTTCAAAATTAATTTGTTGTAATTTGACAAGAAACAAAAACGGAAAATGAAAACGATCGAAATTCATCACAACCTAATCGATTTAAGAATACTATTTACTTTTGAAATCAATCGAATTTCATCACATACCTGGATGTAATTATCGGTTGAAATTTTTTTATGTCATAAGTGGGTGCTTAAAATAAGGTCTGAGATAAGAATATTGGATTTTTTGTTTTCATATCTTTAATTTGCTTAAAGGTAAACTTTAACACCAAATAATGGTTCTATATTAAACTAGAAATCTTCCTCTTTCTAATGATACCAAATTTTATTTTTAATTCCAGTCTTTTGTCATGGAGCTTTAAAAATATAATTGTATACTGCATAATTTAAGCTGTCACAGCTGAGCCACTGTATATTAGTGTGTAGCAAAATCTCAAGAGTCTTGTAATTTGTTATTCACTTTAAAAGGAAGAGGAATAACGACATGTGTCTTCAAGATTATCACACGTTATGCTGTAGAATATATTTCATTTCTCTCTCTCCGGAGTCAGTAACAACTTTAGCATGTTCATCATAAATCGTCGATGGTTATATGAATTATTTGTTCATCCATGGACGCATTCACTCAATCTTTTTGTATAATAAAAATTCAACATTAATCTCAAGCCAAGAATCTACTATAGGAAAAGCTTCCATAGGCGGTGATTTTGTACGTTATCAGGAGATGTCTGTCTATGGGATATGGTTCATCATATTTTTAATAAGAGGTAATTCAGTAGCATAGGTACTAGTATCTTTTTATTTCAACATCCAAGATTGATTGTAATGAATTAGCTTATAGATAAACATATTCTTATTTATACATATTAAAATGCAAAAGACCGTAACGTGATGTAAAAATCAAATTTCAAATTAATTAATTATTTGATTTATTCAACAATTTGATTAAATTATTTATGATTAATCGAATAATTTTGATTTCATTTGTTCAAAATTATGATTAATCAGGAATTCAAATAGTTAAAATCGTTAATAATTGAATAATTTTAAATTTATTTGACTTTCTTTATTATGTTTTTAATTTTCATTATAATATAAAAAAATGCATGCAAAGTCGTTTGAAAATATAAAATGTGGGTCGTTTAATCACCAAATAACATATATATTTAGCATTTTTTGTTTCATTTGTTCAGTTGTAAACTAAATTTGAGAACATTGAATAATACTATTCAAATTTGAATAAACAAAATTAAAATTGATTAATCAGAATTTTTATTAATTAGAATTGTTGATTAATCGATTAACTGGTTAATATGTCTATAGATAAAATAAAATTTTGTATAACCGATTAATCGCACATCCATAGTATTGACAAAAGTCAAATGATCGTAACATTATTTTCAAAAACAGTCATAAAATTTGTTCCATTTAAGAAAAATTTTATTTTTGCATCATTAAGGGAAATTTTAAAGCAAAAAAATAGTGGTTTCTCTTTTCTTTTGCTTCAGCGGCAATAGACGTTATGTATTTTCTTTAGACATTATTTGGAATAAATTATGATTTTATGGAATAACGAGCTTTAAACTCACTACTTCCTAAGCGGAACTTTTTTATAAAAACCATAGTGTATAATAAATTTAAACTAAGATTCTTAACTCCCTTGAGAACATTTTTAATAATCCATAAATAACAATATCTCTTTAATTTTGGATTTCTATATGACCATTTCACATATGACTATGCATATTTAAATTTATGTTTCTACTTTAAATATTATAGAAAATTTAAAAAGTCCCTTCTTATGGATTTCCATTAATTTAGGACTACATATCCTTATCTCATGTTTCTAGGTTAAATATTACCGAAAATTAAAGAAGTACCATTTGAAGAACAAAAAAAGTACCACAAAGTCCCTTCTTATGGGTTTTCATTCATTTAGGACTACATATCCTTAATTTCATGTTTTTAGGTTCATAATTAGAGAATATTCAAAAAGTACCACAAAAACCTCTCTTATGGAATCTTATTAATTTAAGACCACATATCTTTAATTTCATGTCTCTGGGTTAAATGTTATAGAAAATTCAAAAAGTATCATTAGAAGAACAAAAAAGTATCACAAAGTACCCTCTAATGAATTCTCATTCATTTAGGACCAAATATCTTTAATTTTATGTTTCTATGTTAAATATAATAAAAAATTCAAAAAGTAACATTAGAAGAACGAAGAAGTACCACAAAGTTCTCTCTTATGGATTCTCATTAACTAAGGACCACATATCCCTAATTTCATTTTTCTATGTTCATAATTATAGAAAATTCAAAAAGTACTATTAGAAGACCGAAAAAGTACCACAAAGTCCCCCCTGTGAATTCTTTCCAACATCAGACAATGCGTATTTAATTTCATGTTTCTAGGTCAAATATTACAGAAAATGCAAAAAAGTACCAATAGAAGAAGAAAAAAGTGCCAAAGTCCATCCTCTTGAATTCTTACCCACAGGACCATATATCTTTAAGTACCACAAATTCCACTCTTATGAATTCTTATCTACATTTTTTAATTTCATGTTTCTATGTTTAATGTAATTGAAAATTCATTATTAATTTTGAATAAAATGTAATTTCCCGCCTTTACCCCTTTTTTGGTACTTTTTTTCATCCATCGAAGTATAAAAAATTGTATTTCAATAAATTTCTAAATTGTAGTGGTGTCTCATATTAAAAAACTCATATGAATATTTCAATAAATATAAAAAAAAATATGAAAAAAGTACCAAAAATAGGTACGATTTTTACCCCTTAAACGTTTAAATTTCTAAAAAGTACTAAATTTGTATTTCTCATTTTTTGATATGTTATAAATACAATAAAAATTTTATCTGTATTTTATCTTATGGTGCCAAAAAAGTACCAAAAAAAAATTTTTACCCGTTCAGACACCTGTACAATTATTTTTTAAATGAATAAAGATAACTATTCAAATTTTCTTGTATTATTATTAGTTTGAAAGTTATAATGTTACCGATTTTACCCCCTTAACATTCGAATTTCCAAAAATCCTGTCTTAGTGGATATATATGAAGGGAGACCTACCTACGTACCAAATTTCGTCTCTCTAGCTTCAGCCGTTTGGGCTGTGGGATGATGAATCAGTCAGTCAGTAACGTTACTCGTTTATATATATAGATAGCTACAGTTCGCTTCTCTCCATTCTCATTCCATTTTTCTAAAACTACTTTCTAAATTTAGTATTTTTTCGTACGCAAAAAACAGAAAAACGAGAGAAAAAAGATATAGTCGGTCAAACCCGACCATATGATACCCTACACCATTGTGTACAGTATAATTCGGTGAGGGGTCTTTTATTAGGCATGGAGTCAAATATACTCTATACTCCGATACTCATAAGTGTAAAATAAGACATACAAATACAGAATATTACGTTGATGCTGACATTTATATTAATTTATTCACTTTTGGGTGATTCCCAAAAGGGGGCTTTATAGGGGAGCTATGGTAAATTATGGACCTATCTTTGGAAAATTTGGCACTATCATTTATGTTTTTATAAAACATATTTGTGTCGAATATTAAATTGATACTAACATTTTAATAGGATTTATGGCCGTTAAAGTGATTTTCCGAAAAGGGATTATATGGGATCTACCCATATTATGGACCGATCTTTTTAAAAATCGGCACACTTATTTTGACTTATATGAAACTTATATGTGCCAAATTTTATAAAAATATTGCTATATTAAAGGGATTTATGATCGTTAAACCATTTTTTGGGAGGACATTCGTATGGGGGCTAGGTGAAATAAGGCACCGATCATAACCAATTTCAATAGGCTTCGTCCCTCGACCAAAAGAAACCTGTGTATAAAATTTCATAAATTTTGGTTAAAAATTGCGACCTGTATTTTGATTACAAGGTTTACATGGACGGACAGACGGACGGACATCGTTAAGTCGACTCAGAAAGTGATTCTAAGCCGATTGGTATAAATTAAGGTGGGTCTTAGACCAATATTTTTGGGTATTACAAACATCAGCACAAACGCATAAAAAATCATCTCTTAACTGGAGTGAATGGGGTGATTTTCTACAAGATGTGCTTTTCAATATGGTTTCAATTTACTTGTCCATCCAATATCATGAGGACTTTTTTCCTGAACCATGTTTCCTATCGATGGTCGAATTCCCCTGATACTGTTTAATGACGTTGAAAACAGTATGACAGCGGACATTTAATTCTTTGACCAATTATTTGTAGGACCAATTTGTTTTTTTTTTTTTTTTTTTTTTAATTTTTTAGTAATTTATAGCACATACATCATTTTCGTTACTCATTTTGGTCAAACTCACAACAAATCAACAGTTTGTCTTCAAGAATAATAACTGACATATTTGTAATGATAAAATAATTTTAAAAATTGCTTCGGAAAAAAGTTATGAAGCAAAATATTATTATTAAATATTATTTAATATTATGTTCAGACACATAAGTTTTTTACTACACTATTTTTAAGTTAAAATAAAAACTTTCTATATGATATTATGAAAACAACAATTTAAACTCTTATTCAATGTTATAAATTTTAATGAATTATTCTAAATTTCAATTGTTGTTTTTGAAATTCAAAATATAAAACTGAATTTCATTTGTAGTCTTCTGAATTTATAACGTAAAATTTAATTATAAATTGATCTTTTCTGAATTTAAAATATAAAAACTTATTTTAAATTGTACTTTTCTGAAATAGAAATTGTAATTTTAAATAATTAAATAAGAAATTGTAATTTTAATAAATTGTTTTCTGAAATATTAATAAAATATAGAAATTTCAACAGTTCTTTTCTAAAATTTAAATGAAAAATCTAATTTTCAATTTTTATTTTCAAAAATTTAATGAAAAATCTAATTTTCCCAATGATCTTTTTTAAAAATTAAATTTATTTTCGATTGATTTTTAAAAAATACCATTAAAAGTGGTGTAGTTCTTTAAAAAAGAAAATAAGTTTAAGCTTCACTGCTCACATATAATTTTATTATGTTTTTCCTTTGCCAAAATATTTTCACAAATTGTTGATTTAAATAAAAATTTTACACACATATACTTTCTAATTCCAAAAATAAAATTTTTAAACAAATAATAAATGTGAACAAATATAAATTTAATTTATAATTTTTAATTTTTTACAAATTCACCCAGGAAATATTGTATTAGTTCTACAACTAGTTCTAAAACACATAAAAATAGTCTGGACTTGTTCTACTTTGGCTACGACTAAAGATTTTTGTTTGAAATTGTCACCTCCAGAACTGGTTCTGTGGAAGTGTTACCTAGCCAGTACCCATTCTATGGAACGGTTCGAGAACTAGTTCCTTAATCAATAGTTTTTGTTCAAAATTGTCACATTCAGAACTAGTGCCATAGAAGAGTTAGGGAAAGGTTTCAGAATTTGTTTTTATTTTGTATTCTAATGGGTTATTTTCTAAAGTCCACTTTTGAAATCATATGAATTTTGTAAATATATACATATATATATTTTTTTTTTAATTTTTGAAATTTTTTATACAAGTTTTTTAAACAGTTCTAGGAAGTTCTCAGAAGTGATGTAGAAATCATACAGAATTAGTTCTTAAGCACTAGTTCTCTAAAACATTTTTCAAAACGAATTTAGAATCAGAACAAGCGCAAATATTCGGCCTGGCCGAATCTAAATACCCACCATGAACTTTTTCAAATTTTGCGTTATATGGAAGGGAGCGGTAAAGTGGGAAGTAAAGTGGGCGGACCACGCCTATTTTTTCTTTCCAAGTTTACATTGGTCCTTGAACTAATTGAGAACAATTTCGTTGATTTTCACCTTATATGGGAGGTGGGCGGTAAATTGGGCGGACCACGCCCATTTTTGGTTTCCGAATTTATATCGATCCCCGAACTATACATACAAAATTTCGCTGTCGTACATGATTTTGTTGCAGAAATATCGACAGAAAAGTATAAAACGGACACCCTGTGTTTCTAGTTTTTAGCCCATAACTTTTTGTTTATTAACCGATTTTGCCCATTTTCAATCCCAAAAAAACCTTATATAAAACAAACATTTGTGCCAAATTTCGTTCCCCTACGTTGCTCCGTTCGAGCCCTATCTTGCTTTCAACAGACGGACGGACATAGCTAGATCGACTCAGAATCTTACCAGGACCCAGAATATATATACTTTGTGGGGTCTTAGATGATTCCTTCGACATGTTACACACGGAATGACAAAATCAATATACCCCCCATCTTTTTGATGGTGGGTTTAATAAGGTTCTACTCCATTGGTGTCAGAATTGATTGTGATACCACTAATTCTGAGGATGTTATTAAAGAATCTGAAGTGGTTCTGATTATACCAGTTCTAGAACTAATGATTTTAGAACATGTTCTAAAAATTTCCCTGGGCATTTTTAATCAATTTTCTATGTACTAAAATACTAAAAATTTTTTTCCTAATGGAAACTTAGTGTTTTTATTGTGTTAAATTATTAAACAACTCAAATCTAGATGTTTTCTGGCTTTGAAATATATTAAAAAACAAGTCAATTTGTTTTTTTGGAATAAACATCTCCATTCTACATTTTTCAATATTACAGTTTTCAATAAATATATGGCCGTATTCCAAAAAATTAATGTAGGTTTCATAAAGAGTTTCTAACTTCCTCTTATGGAAATTTACATACACAAAGTTAGTAATTTGTTATCAAGCTTACATTCGAATTTGCATCCTCTATTATGAAAATAATATTATTCTGTAGAACAATTTTTAAACAAGATATTAAACAAAATGTTTGGATAATTTAGATCTATATAATAGGAGAAGCTTAACCCGCTAACTAGGAAAAATCTTTAGAAATAGTAAAAACGCAATGAATTAAAATATACATATCAGTAGACATAGTAAAATATAATTTTCTAAAGTTTAATTTTTGGAGGTTGATAATTAGCATTAATAGCATTAATTAGAATATAAATAAATCGGAAGCTGTGAAAATGGCAGTATTTTTAAAGAATTTAATCTATAATTTCACAGCCGTATTCAAAAAAAACTTAACACAGCTTTACCAACCATTTATAATCAAAATTACTTAAAGTTGTATTCAAAAACATTGATTTGCTTACTATAAATAAAATAAAAAATGATTCAGAATATCAGAATATCCAGTTTTATATGTGTAGAGAGAAGAGCTGTGTCAAGATCATATATACTTTTTTTTAATAATTTTAAAAATGTAAATAATGTTCGAACAAACGGTCTTCTGTTTTGACACTTTAGAAGTACAAAAATACAAAAATGTATGTTATAAATCTTTTAGGAAATAAAAAATAATGTTCAAACAAACGGTCTTCGGATCCCCTTACATCTAAGGAGACTTGGAACCACATTTGTGAACCAATGTACTCTATAAGACTATGCGAAAACTAGGAAATAAAAAGTTATGTTCCCTCTCAGCCGGCTAACAGCCGACTTTGAGCCGCCACCGACAATTTTTAGCAAAGCCGGCGCCGCCGTTAAAATCGTTCGGCGCAGGTCTCTGCTTACTTATTATTTAGTCTAAAAGAACGTTATAACAAATTTCGGATAGAGAATAATTGTATTTATATTCAAAAATTTGTGTCTTAAACTATCAATGTTGTTGGAACATGTATTAAAGTAAAATGAAATTCATTGTTAAAATAAGTTTTATAGATAATCGGAAGCTGTAAAGCCAGACTACAAACTATGACAACATGATTAAATCAAGACTACCAGCAGATTTTTCTTTACTTACACGTACTATCTTCTCTGTGCATGTCGAACACCGGCTACGCAGAATTTTTTTAATACATTTTTTAGTACCACTTTACTGATAGTAGAAGTACCTTTAAACAAGACATATTTCATTCAAACCAGTGCTTAAATTTTGATTTTATTCATAAATTAGTGAAAATACTAATTTACAAATGAAACCGTTAACGATTAAATACCGTTAAGATAACGAAATCATTATTTTTCCAAAAATACCGGTATTCAAATACAGCTTTCCTCTGTAAAATACTATTTCCTATGGAATTGTAAGAAAAATTACATAATTTATTGAGGAAATAAGAAAGATGAATCTATTTTTAATAATAAGAGTGTATTTAATGTAAAATTTATAGAATATTTATATAAATAGGACTTTTATTTTTTGTTTCTTTGTATGATAGGGTAAGTGTACCGGTGGTCGGCAGTTTAACTTTTTTTCTGTCTTTCAAGATTTATATTTCCGAGCATGATCATGATATTTGGATAACGAGCAATTGCACCACTTTATTAAAGGGTACTCTTTTAGATTTTGTTAGATTTTTGCAAAGAAATAAATATTTAATTGGCCATTTTATTGCATTTTATAAAATACATCGAATTTACCTATAGTCGGTATGAAATTTATTTACACATTTTGTATGTAAATGCCCTGAAATATAACATAATTTTAAAAAATAAAAAAAAAAAATTTATTTTATAGTTTATTATTATTTATTTTTTTGTAAAATGGTCCAACAGATACAATTTTTCATTTCAGTAACCCATTGTAAAATTTTACGTAGAAAAATTCTGTAGAACATTTTAATTCACTTTTAACACATTTTTTACAAACATATTCGAAATGACACCTTATAATAACAGATAAATCATTACATAGTTCCGACGAAATATTTTTAATAATAGGGTCTAAAAAATATTTGCAAGAAAAATTTAGGTCCGAAGTACCAATTACATTATTATCTCCCAACTAACATCACATGCCGACTATATACGAAATTTATGTGTTCCTAAGGTCGGCAGCTATCATAGCATGAAATGGAATCCTTTACGCAAAATTTTACACATTTAACATAAGTTTTCAATTATTGTCTATCTTCTGAACCATTTTTTGTTAAAATACAACTTGGATTATTATAATTAATATCATCTTTGAAATTGGTCTTTCTTTAATTTTTTTATAAAAAAAATGATATCAAAAATGTGTTGTTTAAGAACGGAGTAATTGCCAAAAAAAACTGCTACTATTGGTTTATTTTGAACATTTGCACTAAAAATACAAAATATATTTTCATGGAAAAATTTATCTTATATCAATAATTAGTATTCACTATTGTTAATTATTTCGGTTTAAATTCAAAAATGCCGACTCCTGGTACATGCCGACATTAGGTGCACTTACCCTATAACAAAGAGCAATAAATATATTTTTTAAAGATGTCCTAAACTTAGTGCGAATTCTTTTTGATGAAAAGTCTTAGCGATAGAACTAAAATATATTTTCTTAAAAATATTGCATTTCAACTTAGATAAGCTTTCAATAAATTATCATATTGCAGATATTTATCGATTTTTGGAACAAAAAATTGAGTGATGTCAAAATAGTGCCCTTTTTCCATTTAAACACACTTTAACCAAGTTTAACAGCTATTGTAAAATTTTAATATAAAAAATTCTTTTTTTTAACAAAAATTGGGTGATTACAAAATAACGTCCTTTTTTAAATTTGCAGTTTCCACTAATACTTAGTGATAGTCCAAAATTTTTTACTACAATATTTACTTTTTAGTGGTGAGTTGAAAAATGTCAGCCTCACTAAGCGCAGTGGTACTAAAAAAAATTTTTTGCATTAAAATTAATTAATGATAGTGAACATTTTTTCAACTCAAGCTAAGTACAACATTTTTTTTTTCTTCACTAAATATTTTAGTACAAGAAACAATCCTCCGCTAATGTTGGTGGAACTTAGAAATTCTTCACTAAATTGAAAGATGACCTGATGTTTTTAATCTTTATTCACTAAATACAAAATAAAGACAAACTCCCATTTTCACAAACCAATTTTAAAATGTATTTTAAAACATATATTTTCTCTTAAATATTAGAATTTCCAAAAATCCCTTCGTAGTGGATATATTTAGTTATAAATTCAATTATTTTTTAACTGATAGGGAAAACAAAATTATTATATACATTAAATAAATTGGACAAGGATAACCTCTAAAATACGGCGGTCAAAATCAGAGAAAAAAAAAAAATAATTTTAAAGAAAAACAACGAAAATTTCATTATTTTTGCATGGATTTCAATCAAATTTAATGGAAATATAACAGGGTTATATAACAGTAAAACAGGGAAATTTAACTCTCAACTGAGCCTGGGTCAGCTTTTTTTATACGGCCTTATTCATAAATATGTTCATAGAATATTTTATTGATTAATATCTTGAACAAATAAAATGTCAATTACCTTATTCTGACAAGAAAAACCATAATAAACCAGCAAAACTAAACATACATACAAAAAAAATCTATAGGTAATATTTTCTAAAAACATGGTATAAAATTATCCAAGCAAAAAGGTAGAATGGCAGTTACAAAGTTTCTTAGGAAATATTACCTTAATTTTTAGTAATTCTCATGTTCGAAAAAATTATAAAACATTTTTGGTAAAACTACGTAAACATTTTAAAAAATTACCTTTGAGAGTAAAGTAATTTCATATATTTATTTTTGTTTCTTTAATTTCTTATTGATGGCTTTTCTATATTTTTTCATGTATTACTAAATAAATCGACAACAATTTACTTATTTTTATATTTTTATTATACAAAAATATTAACATACATTTCAATTTTGTAATATGTTATATGCAATAATGTATTTACTGGCCTTCTAATGCAAGGATGTGCCATTTCATCTTGAAGATTTGTTGCATTCATCATCACAATTATAAATGAAAACATATATAAGAAAATAAGACACTTTAATATTTTATTAAATTTTGTAATGTATTGAAAAAATAACTTACAGTAGTATTGGAGAGCAATACTACGTCCAACTCCTTTAGTTATCCTCCGTAAATTTGAGGGTATGATTTTCTTCAAAAATGTGATGTAAGTTAGCCACATCCAATCCATTATACCAGAGATGCGCAATTTTCAAATTTCCTGACTCGCGACTTTAGACTACAAATGCTGCTTACACAACGCTTCACACGTACACTATAAACTATTTCGTTCGACTGCTGCTCTCTCATTACCCTTCAAACATTTGGAAGATAAATTTATTGCTAATCTTCCAGACGCCACTTCTTAGTGACTTCTAGAAGATTGTCGGAAGATTTTTCGAAAAATACAAAAACAAAATACAATGCTATTGCGCATTAATCGTCCAGACGTCACTTCTTAGTGACTTCCAGATGATTGTGAGAAGTGTGTACGAAATTCACAAAAACAAAATACATTACTATTGTCCTTTGATCTTCCAGAAGTATACTTTGAAGTCACTTCTGGAAGATAATAAGAAGATAATTAGAATTTAGCAAAAACAAAATACATTACTATTGTGCAATAATCTTCTGGACGTGTGTTGGTAAGATTGTTGGTTATTTTATGAAAAGAAAATAACACAATAAAGAAACAGGTAGAATCATGTTTTCAGTAACAATTTATCTTTGGTACAGTTCGGCAGTAATAATAAATATAATAAAAGTGTTCCTGATAATTACATGAGTGTTTTTTATTGTTAATAATTTGGAAATTATTAATAAAGGACATTTTTAAAAGGTAAGTAAATCTTCTTAAACTTTTATTTAGTAATATCAGATTTTACTCACAATTTATATTAATTTTAGGAAAAATTTCATCGAACGAACAAGTATTTGCATATTTATAGAAGTCCAAAACTTTGCCTGTGATAGTGTCTTGCCGCATTCTTCGTACAAAAGGTAATCTAAATACAATTTTACAATCAAAATTATTAATCTTTTTTTCTTCTTTTAAAAGTACCGGATTTGACCAGAAGTTTCCCATGGAGATTTTATTAGTAAATGTTAATTTATATGTAAATTATTTATTTTGTAGTTTATATGTATAAATAATTGTGAAATAAAGATAATTATGAAATATATAAATAAATAATAATTTTAAATACAGAAATAACAAAATTAAAAATCATCTTCTAGAAGAGACTAAGATGACACTTCTATGAGCATCTTCTGGGTGCGTCCAGAAGAGTCTTCTTCGACACTTCCAGAAGTGTCTTCTACGACTCGTCTGGAAGACACTTCCACGAGAAACAGTTCTTCCCGACGGAAGATGATTTTAATGATACTTTGGCAATAGTCTTGGCGATGAGTTTCAACTTCTGGAAGACTTTGTGTGTATAAATCATTACATTGAAATCCAGATTTTTTTTAATTTTTTTTAGTTACGTTACCCTTACAAAATATTTTTTTATAGTTTTGAGTTTTGACCTTCTTATTTTAAAGGTTATCCTTGTCCAATTTTGTTAAACTTAAAAATGTATTTCCTGATTCTAGGGAGAGTTCGGTCAAATTTCGAAAGTTGGGAAATTTTGGAGCAGTCTAATATAGATACATAGGTACACACAAAGTTTTATAGATAATAGTGTATGGGGAAGCTGTAAATTCCGATCAAAAACTATGATACCATGAATAAAGCTAAACTACTAACCGGGTTTTCTTTACAACAAGTATATTCTTCACTGGGCATGTCGAACACCGGCTACGTTGAATAATTTTTTATTTTTTTAGTATCAAAATTGTTTAAGTACCGCTTTAATGATAATAATGTACTTGAAAGTACTTTTAAACTTTATAAAATATGTATATCAAAACTTTACAACTCATAATCTAAGAGCAGTGTTGCCAGTTTAGCCTTTTTAAAGCTAAATCTAGCCTTTTTATTTTGCTTTTAGCCTCAAAATTTTTGCATTTCAACAAAGCATAAAGTGATTTCTTATTTGTTTTTAGTAATATTATTTTTACAGAAACATCCATTTAATCATTTTTGAGTATTAATTCGCACAAAAAAATCGAGATTATTTACATTTAACAAACATTTTTTGCGGCGCTCAATTTTCCAAATCAATTATATCTCTATTGACTTAAATTCAAAAAAGACCAAAAATCACTTCAAAATGTTAGGTAGTTTTTTTTTTAAAAAACGCACATTAGTATGGGAATTTTGTGAGCGATTTTCATTGGATCATTTTATTGGCAGCCGTCCTATGTTTTATTTTTTAATTTATTACAATATCTTAAAAAAATTATATAAGATAAATAAAATATTAGCATTTAGCCTATTTTCTTCTCACCTCCTGGCAACACTAAGAGCAAGGAAAAACATTTTTTACTTTACATACTTTAGTCATAAGTAAAAGCATCGCACACAACTGTTAATTGTATTTATACATATTTGTTTAAAAACTTACTAAACATATTGTAGACAGGATATCTCCTTAAAAATGTATTTTATTACATTCTAAAATAATAATTTATTAAAATTTTGCTTTTCAGGTAACTGCTACAGATATTACTGTTGCCGCACACACATAGGGATCTTTGTAACTTCGAGACCCTTTTAAATAATGGAAAACGCTTTTGTGGGTGTAAATAATAATAATACAAGATGCGAACCGACGAAAACACATTTCTTATCCAGCGAAAAAGACATGTATGTATTCACATTAGGATTATTTCGGACATAAATTAGACTGCAGACTTTATCAGCAAACAAATAAATAGTACTAATTTTTAAATATTATTTTTTAATTTAAGTATAAAAATCTATAATCTTAAATAATTTACAAGAGCAATCGAGTTAAAGTCAAATACTGCAATTTGAAAACTAGGGTTTAATGCATGCATTAAACATTGTCGCACACAACATTAAACATTGAGTTCACAAATGATAAATTCACTTAAGGAAAAATTAAGAATTTATTTTAGTTCTAAAGAAAACCTCCTGAAAATATTACATCCCTTTGACCTACTTCAGAAAGATTTTTTTATTCTATTAAATTGTATAGAAAATATACAACAAAAGCCTCAACTAAAATTTCATGTTGATTTTTTAATGGATCATACTTTTCAGTCAGATTTCTTAGTATATTTTAATTATAAAATTCAAGCTATTATCTTATTTTTTCTTCGATTTATGTGAATTGTTGACAAATCTATCTTCATTTTTGCTCTGTTCAGGTTTTAGTCTGAATTAAATTATTTAGAAAATACCTATACAACAAAAAATATAAATACAAAGGTCTTTGTTAATATTTAAAATATTTTTATAAATTACTGTTTATAAAAAATGACATCATTAAATCGAGCCTCAACATACTTTTCAGCCTGATATCTTAGTATATTTTAATTATATACTTCAAGCTATTCTCTTATTTTTCCTTTAAATAATGAGAATTTTTGACAAATATTTCTTCATATTAGCTCTATTCCAGTACTTGTCAGAACTGCAGTTTTTAGTCAGAAAAAATTTACCAAACATATTGTTGACAGTTGATTTTAGGTAACTACTATCGATATTACAGTTGCCGTTACCTCACAAACATAGAACTTTTTGTAAGTTCGAAACACTGAGATAAAGAAAAACGCTTTTGTGGGTGAAGCTTCAATCGGAAAACGACCTAATGTGGGCTGCAAACCTTTTTGAGTACATTACAAAACAATTTTTAAAAGTTCCCCAAATTTTAAGATATCGCGAAAAAGCGTTTTTAGGGTAGTTTCTGCACTATAGACCTGGTAGATTTACATATTGTAGACTGTTGATATCCTTAAAAATGTATTTTATTTGAATAATTTTTTAAAACTTTGCTTTTCAGGTAACTGCTACCGATATACCGTTACCGCACACCATATGACTTTATGTAACTTCAAGACCCTTTGAGATAATGGAAAACGCTTTGGTGGATAAACCTGTAACTAATAATGATACAAGGTGCGATAATAAATCACATAGGACTCTTCGCCAGCGCACCGATACTTTTTCCCAGCAAAAAGTCATGTTAAAGAAGTAGTAAATGCATGAGTTCATGTGATGATTTACTGATTAATTTTTATGTGAAACATGCATGATGGGTTCGCTTTAGAGAAACAACTCGTCATTATATACATATGGATCTGCGTCAGAGTGTCCCGAGAAAACACTTTTTTGAAATTTCGATGTAGGAGGACTCCTAAAACGATACGTATTTGAGTGCACAATGCGGGAAAAATATTTTAAACAATTTTAAAATGCAACTTCAGTTCGCTAATAGCGATTGAAAATCTTATGTGGGGTATATATATATTTTTTTTTTTAAAGAAAAAGTACCAATTTTTTCGCAAATTAAGTCTCAAAAAATTCGAAGTATTCAGCTTCTTATAGAAAAAATATTTTTTAATATTTTGCAATGGGATTTTGTTCAGCTGGAGCTTTTTTTAACAAATTTTTTGATAATAATTTATTATGACCCATATTTATTACAATGCAACTTTTCAATCTTTTACTCATAAAAAAACACAACATTTTTACACAATTTGTAATAATAACTTTTTATCGTAGATGTAAAAAAAATGTTTAATATATTTTTTCATGAGGATCAAAATTACGACGTATCGAGACGAAACTTAAAACTCTTGAACAAAAAGTTTTCGTGACTTTCAATCGCTGGTAGCAAATTGAAGATCAATTTCAAATTTTTTTTTAAATATTTTTCTTTTTCAACTCAGTAATAATCACAGTAATGTGTATAGATTATTTCCTTACTTATTATAAACTTTATGTATACTTTATTATGCACAAAACTGATAATTTTTCATTTTGCTACAATTTTGTAATGATATTTGTAAATTCTTATAAACATACGAAGGTTGTTTAATCAAATCAAATACGATAAACAAAAAAGTTCACATAATTACTCATTTAGTTATAATTTGTTTTGAAAATTTAGTTTTTTTTAACGCTCGTAAAGTCTTAAAGTAATTTTGATACAAAATTATTTATTAAGGAATTTTAAGGACTCAAATATGCCAAACTAATGTAGAATTTGTAATAATGTAGCTAATTTAACATTTAGACAAAATCAGTTACGTTTTGAATTTTTAAAAATATATTTAAAATAATAATTTAAAGAAATTTGCCTTTATTGTCTATTATGATACATGTTTCAAAATAAGACCGTAATAACCATAGAAAACAACTAGAAGTCCAACTCTTTTCATTCGCTCAGAAACAAAAAATTACTCTCTTCACACGTATAAATTTGTTCTGTAGAAAATTTTACTAACACATACAAAGAGTTAGGTTTTTTTGACAATTGAGTTAGGTTTTTTGTGAGCAAGTTGGAGTTCTAGTTGTTTTCTATGGTAATAACGCAATTTAAAAATTATTAAACATGTCTGCACTTTTTTAAATATCTGAATCTAAGAATGTATTCGAAAGATTTAAAAATGTTATAGCTTGTCGTTATCCTTGGATATTGAACAATAATATATTGGTAAAAAATTTTATAAATACTTAGTATTGATTACTTATTTTTGATTATTTATACTTATTAGTATAAAAAGTCATTTTTGCTGAATGTGCTCCACGCCGGGGTAGCTGCGGCATTTGACGGGGTACACTCGCATATCATATTCTTAATGACAATTGAATAGAAAAAATTCATTTACTGCCTCTTTCTCTAAATGCGAACGAACAATATATTATAGGATTATAATTTTTTTTTTTTTTGGTACTAAAATTGATAAAAAACCGAACTTCTTTTTCAAGTCAGATTTTTTATTTTATTCGATAAACAATAAGTTTTAATTTGTTTTCTTCCAAATACCTAATCATATTATAATATTTTTGTTATTTATGTGGAAGAGGAATATAAAATAAATTGATTATGTTCCATACATAATATGTACTTTTTTCCATTTATTTAAATATTTAGAAATTTATACAAAAAAATTTATTAAATAAAAAGATTAAAAAATGTACAAAGGCGAAGTTCTTTGTCCAAATCGACTAAAAAGTTCAGTTTTTTATATCATAGCACCACCTTTTCTTGGCTATAAAATGGTGCAATGGTATTTTGAGGTCCAAAAAAGTTATTATCCTAATGTGCATACATATGTATGTTCGATTATACATGTCATACGCTTGAATATTAAATTAATTTTTTATCCTTTTCAGTTGTGGAATTACATACTTTTACGAGCTTTAAATTTGTTGCCAACAAATATGGAAATTGAATCTTCATATCCAAAGTACTCAGATTGTGTACCACCTTTAGACTTGTCACAAGTTAATTCAGATTCCGCTTTGCATGTGATGTGGCCTTCAAATACTGATTTTACTAATTCATCCGCGAATAACGTAAAATCTACCAGCATACATCATCCGTACTATAGCCTACATCGTTAACAATACTATAATAATCCAAAATCACTACCAAAAAGTGACAACTTTTTAAATACTTCCACAACAGCTCTATGTGATTTAGCAAATGATGACCTTCCCTTCGACCCACGAGACTGGACTCGAACTGATGGCTGTATCAGAAGGTCTAGAAGTAACTCCAGAATTAACACAAAAATTTCCCGTGAATGGAAAGGCTCTATGTTTAATGAATTTAGACATGTACTTAAGTCGTGTGCCCGTGGGAGGTAAAATGCTATATCGTGATTTTAGAGTTAGCGAAAGCGATGTCCTCTCTGCCATAACATAAGTATTGTAAACATAGACCTGTAAAAGTAGAATATAATTTTATTTTATTTATATATATGAATATTTAATTTATTGTACAAATGTATATAGGATATTTTAATTTTTAAATTAATCCCAAAGCTATGCGTTACTTTTGAAATAAAAACGATAACAAGACTGTATGAATATTATTAAATTGAACAAACTCTCATTATCCTACTAGTTTTAAGACATTGTTTTTATTTTATAAATAAATCCCAAAGCTATGCGTATCTTTTGAAATAAAAACGATAACAATATTGTATGAATATTATTAAATTGAAGAAGTTCTCATTATCCTACTAGTTTTAAGACTCAATGTTGTTTATGATAAAAATGAGAACACTATTGTTAACATTAATAAATTGAACAAGTTCTTATTATCTTACTAGTCTTAAGACTTTGTTTAGCAAGAGGTAAAATTAAAATACAGTGGTTTCCCAGTTTAACGAATGATATATTGTCAGACCAATTCGTAAAATCGAAAAATTCGTTAAATCGAGAATATATTTTACTAACAAAACATACTTTAAAAGATTTATTTTAAAGTCTACTTTTTCACTTTTTAACGTTAAAACACAATTTAGTTATCTTATAACAACAAAAGTGAAAAATAAAACAAAAAATAAAAAAACTAGCAAAATTAAAATTTTTTAAGAACAATTTTTTTTTTTTTTTTTTCGAATAACAGTTTTTGAAAATTACAAAGAATTTACTACGGTTGTCAAATACTAGAGAGTAGGTCTTTGATTGCAACTGTTCTGAACTGTTTATAATGTAAAATTGACTTAATAAGTAATTGTCAATTCAATGGATACTTTAGCGAATTTTTCAGCATAAACGCATAACATTTGTTTGGTGGTACATGATAAAATGACATTGCAGAAAATACAAACGAAAGCATATTTAACAAGTAACAAATAACAGGTTTATAACATATTTGTATATCTTATCTACGTATGTTTTTAATGTAATACTATTATTTTAGTTCGCGATTATTAAAACATTTTAATAATTAACGAAATCTTATCATAGGGTTTTGTAATAAATTTGAAAATATTTTTTCCATTTTGGAAGAAAAAAATATATTTTGGCTTTTGTTGGCCTCTTAGCGACCATATGGATTTTGATGCGCTGACATATTCTGAGCCTAAATGCATTTAAATTGTTTGCCTCTTATTCACTCACGACTGTGCAATAAATATACAAATGTTTCATTTATACAATACACAACAACTATCCACAATAAAATTGTACCTCGTTTCTGCAATTTGCAGCAGCAAACTCAAACCACTGCACACGAAAGGCTCAAGTACATAGAATACTTTCGCTTCAACTGCGACTGACGCATAAAAATGATATTAACTCAGTTGTTGCATTATTTTGTTATTAAAATTTTATATAATAAAATATAAAGATGTAAAAATTAAATTATGTTCTCATTTGAAATAATGCATAGCAAATTAAAATTTCCGACTCAAGGAAAAAATATTAAAATAAGAATAAAACAACCGACAAAATGTATTTTCGTACTTCGGCACGTCGAAGTTGAACATTTTTCATCTTTGAAGTACTTCACGCAGAAGTTTAGCGTACTGATTTGGTTCCGTTCTATATAAATGCTTGTATTTTACTGCAGCTTTCAGTTGCAGTTGAAGCAAAAGTATTGTATGTAGTTGAGGCTGAAGAAAAATATATTTCTGCAGAGTTGCGCATGCACAGTTTTGTTAAACCCACATTGCGCAGTATTATTTATTTTCGTTTTGATTTTGCTGATATAGTACTATGTTTAGCAGGTCTTTTTGTTGGCAATTCCATTGCTGCTAGACTTTCTTGTGTGAAAGTTAAAAACATAAACATACATACGAACTTACATTACAACATACAAATATACACTTCGTTATGCGTTTTATTTTTACATAAAAAGCATCAAAATTGAAAAAAAAAAAAAAAAAAAAAAAGACTGCTAAATTACCTACTATAGCAGTAAAGTTAAAGCGAAAATTTTCAAATAGAGAAGATTATCTAGCATAAAAAAAGAACACATATTATTGTGTAATATGTCTTCGGCAAAAATGTGTAAAAACAACTACAGCACGAGTTGCTGGTTGAAATAAATGTCAAACAAGTTGAGTACTGTTTAAGTATGTTAGTATAAATTTTAACAAATAATGAAAATTTTTAACGTATGTAAATATTATGTAGAATTTTGCATAAAAATTCTAATGAAACTATTTAAAAATGGAAAGACATCTTTTTATAAAACATCTCCAAATTAAAGACAAACGTAATGATTCTTTTCCAAAAATTAATTCTTTTAAGAATCAACTAATGAAGGAACCTTCGATTGAAAACATTATGCTTGATAAAGGCAACAATGACTTTTTTATAAAGTGGTTTTAGTGCCATTTTCGTATTTGAACCATAGGCTAACATATTGTTGAATAAGATTGTTAAAATTTTCTCGAAGTTTAAAATTTTTCCTTTGAACTTTTTGCAATTTATTTGTTGATTGTTGATTTTTCGATTAATCGAAGCCTTGAAATCGATTTCAGTCAGGGATGATAAATTCTTTACAATTGTACTTTTTCCAGGACGGAGAGTATGTCTTCATTTAACACATTTATCAATTTATCACGGTATAGTCAAACGTATATATTACAATTTTCTGATATTTAAAGCTCACTTAGTTTTGACTCTTTAAAATAGTGATGCTGCTAATTTTCAGAACTCAAGCAAAAGATTTTCTGATCAACAAATGTTGTAAAGTTTTGGGCAGAATAAGTTATTAACATTTTAGTGTAATTATGGCACAAAAAGTACAATTTTATATTCAATTTAGTACAATACTGAAATTCATATATTTTATCCCTGAATTGAATGGAATGAATCGATCACAAAATAATAATTTTTTACAACAGGAATCGAATTTCGACCATAATCGTAATTTAAATATCACTTACGATCAGTATTGCCAGAACTTTTTCAGAAAAAAGTGCTAAATGACTATTAAAAAGATGAAACTCTTTAGAAAAAAATACTAAATTTTTAAAAATGTAATTAGAATAAACATTCTTGTTATTTATGCAAGTATTCACTATTTTAAATTTGTTTGAAAAATTATATGCGTTATGCACATCGTAATGATCCTACTCTTACCTCTAAAGGAACAAATCAATTTAGAATAACTATCTATCTTCATTTGCCCATACTTATGAATGTAATCACATTATTTTTTAGACCACAGTAAATTACATACATCTGGATGTCTTTATTGAAAATTGTATAAAACAATTTATGAAATAATTTTGTTAAAATAAAATAAGAAAATTAATTTACAGGAACATAAGCACTGCGCTTGAAAAACTAGTGCATATAATTTAGTTTATAAAAATTAAATTATTGGATTTATCTCTTTAGAGTTTTTAGGTTTATTGGCTGGCTACTTTGGAGTTTAAAGAAAAATTTATTTTTTTAATTCGTGTATCTGATAAAATATTTTATATTTTCTACCCTATATAAGAGCTTTTATTGCGTTTCGGGTACTTTTTTCTTTGACAACACAAATTTTTTATACGATATTTATATGACAAATTTCCCATAACCAGTACCTATTTTTTCCATTCTTAAGGCAATATTTATAATTTTGAAAAAATAATCTAAATAATTTTCGTTAAAGCACAATCAATACATCTTTTCCTTTAAACAGGGAAATAGTGAATCACATTCCATTCAGAGATGTAAAGATTTTGTCTTGTAATTCGCATAATGTTGGCTCGCATCCTTCAGTCTGAATTTTAGCTTTTTCTTTGGCTATAATTTTTTGATGATTGTAAACTTGGTATGCTTTTATGACTCAAAAAATTTTATATCACCATTCAACTGCGTTCCTAGCATTTGTTTTATATGGAGGTCTTATATTCAAAAAAGATTTCCAAAAGTTTTTTTGATGTTAAAAATTTAGTTTTTAAGGTGCAATTTAACACTGATATCAATTTTGAAAAGAAAGAAATATAATTTTTATTATGAAAAACGGGCTATCTCCATGTTTTTTATTTGATTTCCTAAGATGTGTAATATAAAAACTATATAAAGAGCATTTTTAAATATTTTAGTCACATTTGAGTTGCTTATAAGTAATTTAATACAAAGTTAATCAGTTTAAAATTTTATTTCAAAAAATGTTTTCAAATTTTTTTAGCATGTAAATTTTTGGCAATCTTTATTTATAATTTAAATTATGAACACATTTTAATTCTTTGGAATACCCACACTTGTTATTTTACAGTTGTAACGTTTAAAAATGGTCCATCGAATCAGAAAACTTCTTTTTTTCAATTCTTGATTTGTAAGATATCATATATTTAATATATTGTCCAATTTTTGCAACAAAATTTTATCATCTTTTAAGAAAAATGGCTATTTACTATAACTTTGCAAGAATTACTCTTATATGAGAGGTTTTGTGAACGTATTAATTATGAATCGTAGAAGACCGGATTGCAAAATATTGAAAAATTATTGAAAGAAATAGTTATTATGTTCTGAACAATTGGGGTTTTGCAGAAAGTCCTTTTTGAATACAAGCCCTCGATATATATGTTCAACATGTCTTTCGATAAAAATTTTGAATTATATGTTTGAACGAACTTTCTCCAGTTTCCACTTAAGAAAACTAATTATACTATTACAACAAAGTTTAGTGCGTTGATACTTAGAATAGGTAAACAAGTTAACAGTATGATTTTTTGCACGTATAATAAAAGTTACAAGCCTTAAAATGTGCACGAATTTTTTCATACACTGTCCTTATAATCTGTATTTTAAAGGACAATTAGTTTTGGACTTGATAAAAAAAATTTGCACGATAAGCAAAAATTTATTGAAGTAGTTCAAAGGGACGTAATATTTTCATGATTTCTTTAGAACTTATGCATTCAAATGCATAGTTAGTTACTTCCTTAAACCTAAGAAATTTATCATTTGTGAACTCATGAAAACAATTTCATTTATTTAGCACTAGTTTTGGAATTTGACTTTAACTCGATTGTACTTGTAAATTTGTAAGATTATGCATTTTTATACTAAAATTAAATAAACTTTAAAAATAAATGCTATTTATTTGTTTATAATTATTTTGATAAAATATGTGGCACAATTTATGTCAGAAATAATCTTTTTGTATATAAATGTGCATTTATTAATATGCTCACCATTGAAAAAACGTAGTCGATTCATTAAAACTTCATTGGTTTTAAGCATTCATCTTAATGACGAGCTATTTCTCTAAAGTGAACCCATGCACTCCAATGACACGCCAATGTTAAAATCATGCACGTTCTACCTAAAAATTAACCAGTGCAACATCACGTGAACACATGCATTTACTACTTCTTGTGTGTCTTTTTTGTTTGGAAATTTTCTGTTGAAGGTTTTGTTATTGCACTAATGAATAAGCCTGATCTAAGCCTACTTTCTTTTTATAGAATCAGGTTCATTCAAAAGAAGTTGCGTTGTACATAGGAAAATTTAAATAATTCAAGAAACCATAATCCCATTTTTTAAAATTATTACCTATTTCCAACTAGGCCATGACTATCTGCACATAGTTCTGTAAGAATTCCTTGCGTAGTTAGTCTATTATCAGATTACAAAAATATTGTATAAAATATTGACTTACTTTTCATGTAAATTTTGCTTTTTCTATTACCATCACGTACGAGTTTATAGTACAAATGTTGTTCCAATAATTGTTCAACTTTATGTTGATCATTTTGTCATGAGAATGTTTTTAGAAACTCATTTGTAATTTCCATTGTATTCCAATTCGATCTCCATTATTATTTCACAACATTCTGATATCATTTGTAAAAAAATTTGTTCTCCAATTAGATATTTTGCTTTTTACCCCATACAAAATATTTTTTCCATTTTTTGAAGCGTAGATCAATCAAATACTTGCATGAAATCTCATATACGTATATTTCATCAATAAATTATAAACGCACGACATTTATTTACGTTAAAAACAAGAAATATAATTATAATGCGCAATTTAAAAACGAAATTGTTTGTAAAAATATAAAATGAAGCTTGTCTTCTTTGACGCCCAAGCAGATTTTTCTTTTTCTTTGGTTTATGTCATGAACACAACCTTATTGTCATGTATATCAGTGGTGGAAAATGCATATTTTCATTTGTAAAGAAATGTTTGAAATTTTCTTTGGAAAATTTTTAGATTTAATTATTTTTACCTACATATTGGGATCATACAACAGAACAGAAGCACTGTTTCATAAAATTATGTACATACATATGTGCTGCAGAATGTTATCAAATTTGTGCAAATTTTTAAACATTATCTTTTAACAACTTTCTTTGAAAACTGCAATTTATTGCTTATTTTTCTATTCAACTATTTTTATTTCGCATATGCATTGTAATCTTATAAAAATTAATCGAAACTTCAGCAAAAGTTTTGAAAACTTCCTTAAATTTTCATTAAGTATAATTTAATAATACTTATGAACAAATTTTATTTTTTATGAAAAATGTTTAGGGAAAAAAGTCATGTTCGATTCATAATATTTATGAACTAAATTTTTAAATATATGTACTTTTTTTCTGTGCACAGTTTAATTAGCTAATATATTAATCAACAATAATTTTATTCAAATCTCTTTAGTTTATAACAAACACATGAAACAAAAATTGCTAAAAATTTTGTATAGATTAAAATATATGTTGTTTGATATTTTGACCTACATTTTATATTTTTAACGATTTTGCATCACATAATTTTTTTGATTGTTTAAATTACAAGAAAAATTAAAAAACGTAGCAAATTAAAGAACAAAATTAAACATATAAATATTTGTATTCGTTAACTTTCATCAACAGATAATTTTGCAAATTATATTGTGGGTGAATGTGGAATGTGTAATACGCTTTTAACAAGCTGCCGTAATACTAAACTACTCCATTATACACCGGGATCATACAATTTGACGCAGTTTGACTTTCTCATGTTTGTGTTCCAGGTTTTTCAAATATAGACTATATGAAACAAGAGAAAAATGTAATAAAAATTAGTTTATGTATGAAATATATTTATTTTTTTTAATTTAATACTTACCAATTGCAAACTCCGTTAAATTTTTTATTAGCTTCTTTATCTTTATATTTCTGCTTAACATGAAAAGTTTTGTAAATAAATATGTATCTATTTTATTAAATTAAATTTCAATACTTTCTTCAAATTACTAATCGACTTAGACAAGAAAGCCTAGTATTCACTATGAGTGCAGCCAACTCTATAATAAAAACCATATGGTGAATATAAATTTAAGTACTTTTTTAAACAATTATGCACCTTTGTGGATCCTATTAGTAGTTGACTTGCTTTTTTTTTATTATTTAGTTTTAAAGAAAAAAATAACTAATACCCTTGATTCATCATAACTAATTTTCTTTCAAACTTAAC
Organism: Protophormia terraenovae; assembly: GCA_951394005.1. Lineage (NCBI taxonomy): Eukaryota > Metazoa > Arthropoda > Insecta > Diptera > Calliphoridae > Protophormia > Protophormia terraenovae. Next base: position 154,030,576 of record OX596074.1, read on the forward strand.
ATAAGCTGTGTTTAGTTTCTCCCACTGAGTGTTTACGTTGACTGTTAGCAAAAAAAATGACAGTAACCCGATTTGGGAGCACTTTATATTTATTTGTAAATTGCAATACGATATTTAAGCAATTTGCTTTAGAAAATAAAAAATAATCTATATTTTTATTTGAATTTAATTTTTATATTTGTTTATTTCTTGTCATTATTATATTCATAATTGTATTTGTGTTCATACATTGGGAGCACTTTTTCGACGTTAAAATTAACATGTATAATTCTACACGTCAACTCCTAACTTATATAAATTTAAAATTTGTATGAAATAACCTATGAACGTTAGCAACAAAACACAGCTATAAATAATGTAAATTATGGAAAATTGCTATTGAATTATTTATATGAGCAACACTTACATTGATAAAAATTTTGTTTGCCGGCGGTAAATTTAAGTATGTATAATGAGCTACAAACATATTGATTATTTTGTTTGCCGGCGGTAAATTTTTTCGGCGCAGGACTCTGACACATTCATGACGTATGTTCAGACAGCAAAATGTGTATTTCAATGCGAGGCGCCATTTGTAAAATTAATATAAAAAAATGAGTGAAAAAGTAAAGAAGAAGACAATTTCGTTCGTCAACGCAAAAAGTAATATTAAGTAATGTTCAAACAAAGTATATTTACGAGAAATTCACAATACGTTATAAGAAGAAAAAGGAAAATGGTGAAAAAGAAAAAAGAAATTGCAGTTGGCAACAAAGTGTATTTTAATGTGAGGCGCCATTTAATTTCAAAATATCAATAATATGCAATGAGTGAAAAGATAAAAAAACAATTTCTTTTGTGAATACAAAAAATAAAAAAGTAGTGTTTAATAAAATTAAAACTAAAGTAAATTTATGAGAAATTTCCGTTATAAGAAGAAGGAGGAAATGAATAACAAGAAGAGAAGAAAAATAAATTACTAAAAAAGTGTATTTCAACGTGAGGCGCCATTTATAAATCAATATACAACGAGTGATGAAATAAAGAAGAAGGCAATTTTGTTTGTGAATGCTAAAAGTTCAAGTGTACACTACGCTATAAGAAGAAGCAAAACGATAATTGAAAGAGGGAAAAAAAGAAGATCGTAGCCAATGCCAAATTCTTATACCGAATTTTAATAGTAATTTCTGTTGTAAAATATGGTAAGTTTAATTATTTATATATTTTCAGTGCATCAATGTTTAACGTTTCATTATATATTTTTTACAGAAATTTCATCATAAATTCCAACTTGATTTTTCATTGATCGAATACGTTAATAAATGCACCTAGTGAATGAAAAAATTATACAAACAATTTTAAAAAGCATCTTAATTTAAAATGAATTCATGAGAAAATTACTTGTATAGACACTACGTTATAACAAGATGGAGGAAAATGAAGAACAAAATAAGGAGAAAAAATATATTATTCAAGTTGTTAGACCGAATTGTAAAAGTAATTTCTGTTGCCAAATATAGTGAGTTTAATGATCTTTATATTTTTAGTACATAAATATTTTACTTTTCTTTTCATTATATATTTTCAGATATTTCATTATAACTTTTACATTGATTTGTCATTGCTGGAACATGTTTACAATAGCACCCAGAATATATTTTGTGTTATATTTTAATTTCTGTGTTTATGACAAATCGTTTTCTTCTACAAAAGAAATTTACTTGTGTATAATCTTCATCGATAGCAAATTTAGAAAAGATCGATTCCATGATAATGTAATAACACGTCTTGTAAAGTCAAATTCAAAACAGAAATCGAAATGTTGAAATATTTCTTGAAATGCTGCAATATTTGTTGGACAATTTGCGAAATTTAACACCTATATTTGTCAATACGATATTCTGTGCACAATTCGTTACACAATATGAAATAATCCTTTAATATTCTATGCTTTTTTTGATGAAAAATTAAATTGAAAAGGAATTATTAAAAATCGTTTGAAAAAGTGTGTGAAACAATTATAAATAATTTTTGCTCAAGACGCTGATCCATTCAACACGATCAATGGAATAAATCTTATTGTTAATAAAATACCATGTAAATGTGGTACATTAAAAATTAAAAAAACTACGTAAATGTTATGTTTATTTTTAGATTATAAGAATAAAATAAAATTATAGCTTGAATTCTATTATACCTAGTACTTGAAATACAATGTTATCAAAAGATTGAATTATATTTCTAAGCTGGAATTCAATTACTTTTTTTGGCTGGAACTGCACTATGATTAAATACTTGAGGGTAACAACATTAACATTGCTATTTTCGACTTGTCATTTTGTTTTAAGGGAAAACTGATGATTTTGGCAATATCATATTTGCTGTATGAGGCATATTTTATAATAGGAGCGTTGGTGACATATTTAGCCGCTGCGTCAGCTAATGTATTATTATTAAGAAGAAGAAAAAGAAAGGAAAAAAAGAGGAGGAGAAGAAGAGGGAAGAAGAAAAAGGAAGAGGAAAAAAGGGGAAAAAGAAAGAAAGGGAAGGGAAAAAGAAAAAAGAAAAAGAGGAAGAAGGAGGAAGGAGGAAAAAGAAAAAGGAAGAAAGAAGAAGGAAAAAGGAAAGAAAAGAAGAGAAAAAGGAAAAAAGAAAGAAAAGAAAAAGAAAAGAGAAGAGGGAAAGAAGAAGAAGAAGAAGAAGAAAAAGAAAGAGGAAAGGAAAAGAAAAGAAAAAAGAAAGGGAAAGGAAAAGGAAAAGAAGAAAGGAAAAGGGAAAAGGAAAGAAAAAAAGAAAGAAAGAAAAAGGGGAGGAGGAAAAAAGAAAGGAGAAAGAGAAAAAAAAGAAAAAAAGAAAAGAAAAAGAGAAAGAAAGAAAAAGGAGAGAGAGGGGGGGGAAAAGAAAAAGAAAGAAAAAAGGGGAAAAAGAAAAAAAGAAAGGGAGAGGGAGAGGGAAAAAAGAAAAAGAAAAGAGAGGGGAAAAGAAAGAAAAGAGAAAAGAAGAAAAAAGAAAAAGAAGGAGGAGGAGGAAAAAGAAAGAAAGAGAAAAAAAAAAAGAAAAAGAAAGAAAGAAAAAAAGAAAGAAAGAAAGAAAGAAAGAAAGAAAGAAAAGAAAAAGGAAAGAGAAAAGAAAGAAAGGAAAAAAAAGAAGAGAGAGAGAGAGGAAAGAAAAAAAGGAGAAAGAAGAAAGGAAGGAGAAAAAAAAAGAAAGAAAAGAAAGAGAAAAGAAAGAAAGAAAGGAAAAAAGAAGAGAGAAAAAAGAAAAGAAGAGAAAGAAAAAGAAAAGAGAAAGAAGAAGGAGGAGGAGGAGGAAGAAAAGAGAAAAAAAGAAAAAAGAAAAGGGAAAGGGGAAAAGAGAAGAAAAAGAAGGGAGGGAGGGAGGGAGGGAAAGGAGAAAAAAAGAAAAAGAGAGGAAGAAGAAAGAAGAAAAGAAAGAGAAAAAAGAGAGGAAAGAAAAAAAGAAGAAGAAGAAGGAGGAGGAAAAGGAAGAAAAAGAAAAGAAGGAGGAGGAAGAAAAAAGAGAAAGGAAAAGAAAAAGAAAAGGAAAAAAAGAGAAAGAAAAAAAGAAAGGAAAGAAAGGAGAAAAGAGGAAGAAAAAGAAGAAAAAAGGAAGAGGAAAAGAAAAAGAGAAGAAAAGAAAAAAAGGAGGAGGAGGAGGAGGAGGAGGAGGAGGAGGAGGAGAAAGAAGAAAAAAAGAAAGGGAAAAGAAAGGAAAAAAAGAGGGGAAGAAAGAAAGAGAAAAGGGAAAAAGGGAGGGAAAAAGGGGGAAAAGAAAAAAAGAAGGGGAGGAGAAAAGAGAAAAAAAGGGAAAAGGAAAAAGAAGGGGAGGAGAAAAGAAAGAAGAGAGAAGAAAGAAAAAAAGGGAAAAGGAGGAGAGGAAAGAAAAGAAAAGAGGGAGGGAGGGAGGGAGGGAGGAAGGAAGGAAGGGAAAGGAAAAAGGAGAAGAAGGAAGAGAAAGGAAAAGAAAAAAAGAAAGAAGAAGAAGAAAAAGAAAGGAAAAAAAGAGGAGGAGAAGAAGAGGGAAGAAGAAAAAGGAAGAGGAAAAAAGGGGAAAAAGAAAGAAAGGGAAGGGAAAAAGAAAAAAGAAAAAGAGGAAGAAGGAGGAAGGAGGAAAAAGAAAAAGGAAGAAAGAAGAAGGAAAAAGGAAAGAAAAGAAGAGAAAAAGGAAAAAAGAAAGAAAAGAAAAAGAAAAGAGAAGAGGGAAAGAAGAAGAAGAAGAAGAAGAAGAAAAAGAAAGAGGAAAGGAAAAGAAAAGAAAAAAGAAAGGGAAAGGAAAAGGAAAAGAAGAAAGGAAAAGGGAAAAGGAAAGAAAAAAAGAAAGAAAGAAAAAGGGGAGGAGGAAAAAAGAAAGGAGAAAGAGAAAAAAAAGAAAAAAAGAAAAGAAAAAGAGAAAGAAAGAAAAAGGAGAGAGAGGGGGGGGAAAAGAAAAAGAAAGAAAAAAGGGGAAAAAGAAAAAAAGAAAGGGAGAGGGAGAGGGAAAAAAGAAAAAGAAAAGAGAGGGGAAAAGAAAGAAAAGAGAAAAGAAGAAAAAAGAAAAAGAAGGAGGAGGAGGAGGAAAAAGAAAGAAAGAGAAAAAAAAAAAGAAAAAGAAAGAAAGAAAAAAAGAAAGAAAGAAAGAAAGAAAAGAAAAAGGAATGAGAAAAGAAAGAAAGGAAAAAAAAGAAGAGAGAGAGAGAGGAAAGAAAAAAAGGAGAAAGAAGAAAGGAAGGAGAAAAAAAAAGAAAGAAAAGAAAGAGAAAAGAAAGAAAGAAAGGAAAAAAGAAGAGAGAAAAAAGAAAAGAAGAGAAAGAAAAAGAAAAGAGAAAGAAGAAGGAGGAGGAGGAGGAAGAAAAGAGAAAAAAAGAAAAAAGAAAAGGGAAAGGGGAAAAGAGAAGAAAAAGAAGGGAGGGAGGGAGGGAGGGAGGGAGGGAAAGGAGAAAAAAAGAAAAAGAGAGGAAGAAGAAAGAAGAAAGAAGAAAAGAAAGAGAAAAAAGAGAGGAAAGAAAAAAGAAGAAGAAGAAGAAGGAGGAAAAGGAAGAAAAAGAAAAGAAGGAGGAGGAAGAAAAAAGAGAAAGGAAAAGAAAAAGAAAAGGAAAAAAAGAGAAAGAAAAAAAGAAAGGAAAGAAAGGAGAAAAGAGGAAGAAAAAGAAGAAAAAAGGAAGAGGAAAAGAAAAAGAGAAGAAAAGAAAAAAAGGAGGAGGAGGAGGAGGAGGAGGAGGAGGAGGAGGAGAAAGAAGAAAAAAAGAAAGGGAAAAGAAAGGAAAAAAAGAGGGGAAGAAAGAAAGAGAAAAGGGAAAAAGGGAGGGAAAAAGGGGGAAAAGAAAAAAAGAAGGGGAGGAGAAAAGAGAAAAAAAGGGAAAAGGAAAAAGAAGGGGAGGAGAAAAGAAAGAAGAGAGAAGAAAGAAAAAAAGGGAAAAGGAGGAGAGGAAAGAAAAGAAAAGAGGGAGGGAGGGAGGGAGGGAGGGAGGGAGGAAGGAAGGAAGGGAAAGGAAAAAGGAGAAGAAGGAAGAGAAAGGAAAAGAAAAAAAGAAAGAAGAAGAAGAAAAAGAAAGGAAAAAAAGAGGAGGAGAAGAAGAGGGAAGAAGAAAAAGGAAGAGGAAAAAAGGGGAAAAAGAAAGAAAGGGAAGGGAAAAAGAAAAAAGAAAAAGAGGAAGAAGGAGGAAGGAGGAAAAAGAAAAAGGAAGAAAGAAGAAGGAAAAAGGAAAGAAAAGAAGAGAAAAAGGAAAAAAGAAAGAAAAGAAAAAGAAAAGAGAAGAGGGAAAGAAGAAGAAGAAGAAGAAGAAGAAAAAGAAAGAGGAAAGGAAAAGAAAAGAAAAAAGAAAGGGAAAGGAAAAGGAAAAGAAGAAAGGAAAAGGGAAAAGGAAAGAAAAAAAGAAAGAAAGAAAAAGGGGAGGAGGAAAAAAGAAAGGAGAAAGAGAAAAAAAAGAAAAAAAGAAAAGAAAAAGAGAAAGAAAGAAAAAGGAGAGAGAGGGGGGGGAAAAGAAAAAGAAAGAAAAAAGGGGAAAAAGAAAAAAAGAAAGGGAGAGGGAGAGGGAAAAAAGAAAAAGAAAAGAGAGGGGAAAAGAAAGAAAAGAGAAAAGAAGAAAAAAGAAAAAGAAGGAGGAGGAGGAGGAAAAAGAAAGAAAGAGAAAAAAAAAAGAAAAAGAAAGAAAGAAAAAAAGAAAGAAAGAAAGAAAGAAAAGAAAAAGGAAAGAGAAAAGAAAGAAAGGAAAAAAAAGAAGAGAGAGAGAGAGGAAAGAAAAAAAGGAGAAAGAAGAAAGGAAGGAGAAAAAAAAAGAAAGAAAAGAAAGAGAAAAGAAAGAAAGAAAGGAAAAAAGAAGAGAGAAAAAAGAAAAGAAGAGAAAGAAAAAGAAAAGAGAAAGAAGAAGGAGGAGGAGGAGGAAGAAAAGAGAAAAAAAGAAAAAAGAAAAGGGAAAGGGGAAAAGAGAAGAAAAAGAAGGGAGGGAGGGAGGGAGGGAGGGAGGGAAAGGAGAAAAAAAGAAAAAGAGAGGAAGAAGAAAGAAGAAAGAAGAAAAGAAAGAGAAAAAGAGAGGAAAGAAAAAAGAAGAAGAAGAAGAAGGAGGAAAAGGAAGAAAAAGAAAAGAAGGAGGAGGAAGAAAAAAGAGAAAGGAAAAGAAAAAGAAAAGGAAAAAAAGAGAAAGAAAAAAAGAAAGGAAAGAAAGGAGAAAAGAGGAAGAAAAAGAAGAAAAAAGGAAGAGGAAAAGAAAAAGAGAAGAAAAGAAAAAAAGGAGGAGGAGGAGGAGGAGGAGGAGGAGGAGGAGAAAGAAGAAAAAAAGAAAGGGAAAAGAAAGGAAAAAAAGAGGGGAAGAAAGAAAGAGAAAAGGGAAAAAGGGAGGGAAAAAGGGGGAAAAGAAAAAAAGAAGGGGAGGAGAAAAGAGAAAAAAGGGAAAAGGAAAAAGAAGGGGAGGAGAAAAGAAAGAAGAGAGAAGAAAGAAAAAAAGGGAAAAGGAGGAGAGGAAAGAAAAGAAAAGAGGGAGGGAGGGAGGGAGGGAGGAAGGAAGGAAGGGAAAGGAAAAGGAGAAGAAGGAAGAGAAAGGAAAAGAAAAAAAGAAAGAAGAAGAAGAAAAAGAAAGGAAAAAAAGAGGAGGAGAAGAAGAGGGAAGAAGAAAAAGGAAGAGGAAAAAAGGGGAAAAAGAAAGAAAGGGAAGGGAAAAAGAAAAAAGAAAAAGAGGAAGAAGGAGGAAGGAGGAAAAAGAAAAAGGAAGAAAGAAGAAGGAAAAAGGAAAGAAAAGAAGAGAAAAAGGAAAAAAGAAAGAAAAGAAAAAGAAAAGAGAAGAGGGAAAGAAGAAGAAGAAGAAGAAGAAGAAAAAGAAAGAGGAAAGGAAAAGAAAAGAAAAAAGAAAGGGAAAGGAAAAGGAAAAGAAGAAAGGAAAAGGGAAAAGGAAAGAAAAAAAGAAAGAAAGAAAAAGGGGAGGAGGAAAAAAGAAAGGAGAAAGAGAAAAAAAAGAAAAAAGAAAAGAAAAAGAGAAAGAAAGAAAAAGGAGAGAGAGGGGGGGGAAAAGAAAAAGAAAGAAAAAAGGGGAAAAAGAAAAAAAGAAAGGGAGAGGGAGAGGGAAAAAAGAAAAAGAAAAGAGAGGGGAAAAGAAAGAAAAGAGAAAAGAAGAAAAAAGAAAAAGAAGGAGGAGGAGGAGGAAAAAGAAAGAAAGAGAAAAAAAAAAGAAAAAGAAAGAAAGAAAAAAAGAAAGAAAGAAAGAAAGAAAAGAAAAAGGAAAGAGAAAAGAAAGAAAGGAAAAAAAGAAGAGAGAGAGAGAGGAAAGAAAAAAGGAGAAAGAAGAAAGGAAGGAGAAAAAAAAGAAAGAAAAGAAAGAAAGGAAAAAAGAAGAGAGAAAAAAGAAAAGAAGAGAAAGAAAAAGAAAAGAGAAAGAAGAAGGAGGAGGAGGAGGAAGAAAAGAGAAAAAAGAAAAAGAAAAGGGAAAGGGGAAAAGAGAAGAAAAGAAGGGAGGGAGGGAGGGAGGGAGGTAAAGGAGAAAAAAAGAAAAAGAGAGGAAGAAGAAAGAAGAAAGAAGAAAAGAAAGAGAAAAAAGAGAGGAAAGAAAAAGAAGAAGAAGAAGAAGGAGGAAAAGGAAGAAAAAGAAAAGAAGGAGGAGGAAGAAAAAAGAGAAAGGAAAAGAAAAGAAAAGGAAAAAAAGAGAAAGAAAAAAAGAAAGGAAAGAAAGGAGAAAAGAGGAAGAAAAAGAAGAAAAAAGGAAGAGGAAAAGAAAAAGAGAAGAAAAGAAAAAAAGGAGGAGGAGGAGGAGGAGGAGGAGGAGGAGAAAGAAGAAAAAAAGAAAGGGAAAAGAAAGGAAAAAAAGAGGGGAAGAAAGAAAGAGAAAAGGGAAAAAGGGAGGGAAAAAGGGGGAAAAGAAAAAAAGAAGGGGAGGAGAAAGAGAAAAAAAGGGAAAAGGAAAAAGAAGGGGAGGAGAAAGAAAGAAGAGAGAAGAAAGAAAAAAAGGGAAAAGGAGGAGAGGAAAGAAAAGAAAAGAGGGAGGGAGGGAGGGAGGGAGGAAGGAAGGAAGGGAAAGGAAAAAGGAGAAGAAGGAAGAGAAAGGAAAAGAAAAAAAGAAAGAAGAAGAAGAAAAAGAAAGGGAAAAAAAGAGGAGGAGAAGAAGAGGGAAGAAGAAAAAGGAAGAGGAAAAAAGGGGAAAAAGAAAGAAAGGGAAGGGAAAAAGAAAAAAGAAAAAGAGGAAGAAGGAGGAAGGAGGAAAAGAAAAAGGAAGAAAGAAGAAGGAAAAAGGAAAGAAAAGAAGAGAAAAAGGAAAAAAGAAAGAAAAGAAAAGAAAGAGAAGAGAAGAAGAGGAAAGAAGAAGAAGAAGAAGAAGAAAAGAAAGAGGAAAGGAAAAGAAAAGAAAAAAGAAAGGGAAAGGAAAAGGAAAAGAAGAAAGGAAAAGGGAAAAGGAAAGAAAAAAAGAAAGAAAGAAAAAGGGGAGGAGGAAAAAAGAAAGGAGAAAGAGAAAAAAAGAAAAAAGAAAAGAAAAAGAGAAGAAAGAAAAAGGAGAGAGAGGGGGGGGGAAAAGAAAAAGAAAGAAAAAAGGGGAAAAAGAAAAAAAGAAAGGGAGAGGGAGAGGGAAAAAAGAAAAAGAAAAGAGAGGGGAAAAGAAAGAAAGAGAAAAGAAGAAAAAGAAAAAGAAGGAGGAGGAGGAGGAAAAAGAAAGAAAGAGAAAAAAAAAAGAAAAGAAGAAAGAAAAAAAAGAAAGAAAGAAAGAAAGAAAGAAAAGAAAAAGGAAAGAGAAAAGAAAGAAAGGAAAAAAAAGAAGAGAGAGAGAGAGGAAAGAAAAAAAGGAGAAAGAAGAAAGGAAGGAGAAAAAAAAGAAAGAAAAGAAAGAGAAAAGAAAGAAAGAAAGGAAAAAAGAGAGAGAGAAAAAAGAAAAGAAGAGAAAGAAAAAGAAAGAGAAAGAAGAAGGAGGAGGAAGAAAAGAGAAAAAAAGAAAAAAGAAAAGGGAAAGGGGAAAAGAGAAGAAAAGAAGGGAGGGAGGGAGGGAGGGAGGGAGGGAAAGGAGAAAAAGAAAAAGAGAGGAAGAAGAAAGAAGAAAGAAGAAAAGAAAGAGAAAAAAGAGAGGAAAGAAAAAAGAAGAAGAAGAAGAAGGAGGAAAAGGAAGAAAAAGAAAAGAAGGAGGAGGAAGAAAAAAGAGAAAGGAAAAGAAAAAGAAAAGGAAAAAAAGAGAAAGAAAAAAAGAAAGGAAAGAAAGGAGAAAAGAGGAAGAAAAAGAAGAAAAAAAGGAAGAGGAAAAGAAAAAGAGAAGAAAAGAAAAAAAGGAGGAGGAGGAGGAGGAGGAGGAGGAGGAGAAGAAGAAAAAAAGAAAGGGAAAAGAAAGGAAAAAAGAGGGGAAGAAAGAAAGAGAAAAGGGAAAAAGGGAGGGAAAAAGGGGGAAAAGAAAAAAAGAAGGGGAGGAGAAAAGAGAAAAAAAGGGAAAAGGAAAAAGAAGGGGAGGAGAAAAGAAAGAAGAGAGAAGAAAGAAAAAAAGGGAAAAGGAGGAGAGGAAAGAAAAGAAAAGAGGGAGGGAGGGAGGGAGGGAGGAAGGAAGGAAGGGAAAGGAAAAAGGAGAAGAAGGAAGAGAAAGGAAAAGAAAAAAAGAAAGAAGAAGAAGAAAAAGAAAGGAAAAAAAGAGGAGGAGAAGAAGAGGGAAGAAGAAAAAGGAAGAGGAAAAAAGGGGAAAAGAAAGAAAGGGAAGGGAAAAAGAAAAAAGAAAAAGAGGAAGAAGGAGGAAGGAGGAAAAGAAAAAGGAAGAAAGAAGAAGGAAAAAGGAAAGAAAAGAAGAGAAAAGGAAAAAAGAAAGAAAAGAAAAAGAAAAGAGAAGAGGGAAAGAAGAAG